>OX387427.1:42134591-43341500 GCA_947563755.1 Lochmaea crataegi | reverse complement strand
TTAGGAACTTGTTCTAAAAGGATATTAATTAAATGAGTGCCGATATTTCACAAGAATTCTGGGGTGAATTCTTCTGAGTTCAGTTCTAAACAGTAGTAGTATACTAAAAATTAAAAAAAAACATCCTATTCTAGTAAAGTAACAGTTGTTTAAACTAAAAAATACTTCTAAAAAAAAACAAAACAAACAAACGGCCAAGTGGCTACTTTTCCAAAGGAACAGTATAACACACTATATTAGAAACGGTACCAGATTGGTCAAATTAGAGGAAATTTGCCCATTTTGAACTCTGTCAAAAATAAGTTTCCGTTTCTGCTTCATATTTCTTACCTTCTGAAATACAAGGTAATAATAAAAAAAACAAAAACAACTTTTTACGGCATAATATTTTAAAATCTCTGTTAAAAATTGTTAAATTTAGAACTTGTTCAATAAATTGAAATTGTTTATTGAAAATTAGAAACCAAGTTTGTTTGATATGTACTATATTTTGTTACCTATACTATATACGGTCCCTTTGAAATCGGAGCCACCTTGCCTAGGAACTTTCGACTAGTTTTAAAAACAGCTTAATTTCCTAAGACTTAATATACACAGTATGGTTTCTTAAAACAAAAAAAAAACATTTCTTTGGAAATAACAAAAAACGCTAATATAGGATTTAATAATTATAAGATAATATAGAAAAACAGTAATTATAGAAAAATATGGCGTAGATATTTTTATGCATATCTATAAAAAGTGACTCTCAGCCTATGAAAAATGTAGAGATACATTTTTCTCGAACAAAAAACGTACCCTGCTTGAGAATCACTTTGCATAATGTAATATCTATTATACGACCAAGATAACTGCGACCGGCAAAAGAATTTTAAGTATGTCAGAAGGGTGTTTTTTCAAATTCAACACAGTTGCCAAATGTTTTAACCTTAAAATATATAAATCTAAATAAGGTAATTTGAAAAAAAAACAGCACCCTTCTGACGCTATTGTTAACAAGATTCAGCATCTTGCTGATTGTTAACAAGATTCAGCTGCACCTTTAAAACTGCTTCCTCTATGGATAATCTGCGATCCTCCATCGCCAGTCTTCTGTTCTCTGCTTCCATCCTGTGCAGGCGTTCCTGTTTGTCTAATTCAAATTTTTTTTTCTTCGAGTTCTTGCTTTCGTCTTTCTGACTCTAGCTCTTTTAACCTAATCTCATACTGTCGTTCATTTTTTTTCTAGAAACTGCACCATATTTGGCTTCAATGCAGGTCTAGTTTTCCTTGACCCAGGAGTCCCAGGACCTACAATAAATTGGGCAAACTCTTAAATAAATAACATTGAATGAGTGTATTTTTATCTTTAGAGATTTAAATATATTAATCAAGGTTTTTTTGCCAAAAAAGGCCTTGTCAATGCTTGCCTTTTTTGGTAAATTAACAAAAACTGAATAAGTTAAAACAAACTTTTCCCCTTCCTTATTTTGGTACATAGGCTGCGTTTGTATAATGTTTTAATAAAATTAAACGTATTGCCAGTGTCAATCTAGCAGTTTTTCAAAGTAATATTTTAATTTATGACATGGGCTATTTGGAAAAACCGCTTCAATTATTTTATAAAATGTACAACTATTGTTGGTTGCTGATTCATAAAAATATAAAATTAGAATACAACTTACCTAAAATGTTTGCCTGTGCTAAAGGCCTTTTCCTTTTTTGTTTTGACGCGTTATTGTTATCCTTTTTTCCGCATTTTCAATAAATTCATTGTTTTCTGTGGAATTTATTTCTGTTTCTTCCCTGGTTTGTTCTGAGGTAACTTCTATCTCATTACACAAATCAATGTATGTATCCTCATTACTTATATCCTGGCCCATGTCTGAATTAAAATTATAACTATTGGGAAATGACAATTCAGCTTAAGGTTTGAAAAAATAGGTACATTTCTTAGATTAATTACTACTAATTAGTAAAAACAAAGTACCTAATTTAAGGTGCATTTTTTTAATAATTATTGTAACTTAGGCTACTTTAGATAGATTATTAAACCTAACATTTTATTATGCCTATAGCCTGTGCAAATGTACAGTGACTGATTAAAGAGTTAAACAATAAGTTGATGATAAAACAAGGATTTACCATTCTCATTTTGAAGCATTTTGAATTTTGAGCACGATGCCTTTTCTCTGGCAATAAATCCCTTCTCGTAACTTGACAGAGAAACGGCAGCATGACCACTATTTTTCTTTTTTTCATTTTCAAATCCATTTTGCAGCTCCCCAATCTGCTGAAGCAAATCGTCCATTTCTGAGACGGGAACTTCTATTCCTGATCTAAAAAAATACATTTTTAAAAAATGCAAAAAGAAAAAAATTTGTCTTAAAACAGAGCTTAAAACTTCCGTACGACCAAACCTAAGCTTTCAACTTGTATAATGTATTTTTTTTGTTACAGAAAAACGTATCCACAGACTATGCAATTATAGTTAAAACCAATTGAGTTGTACAACAAATAATTTTATAGTATAGGCTGTTTTAGTCTATACAGCGTGTCCATACTCCCTTTATCGACTGTGGCTTTATTTTTTAAGCAAAAAAAAACAATCTTTTTTTGTATACAGAGGGTCAAAAAAGCTACATTTTAAAATTAAATTGACATATACAGGGTGTTCACAAATGGAGTGAAAAAAGAATTTTATGTTTTTTTTTGTAAATGGAACACTATATATTATTTTATTTTATGATTCCATGTAAAATTACAAGTAATTTGATGTGTCACATTTTATTTTATTTATAAAAAAGCAAACTTGTTGGAGAGGAACTAATAAGGCCATTTAAACATTTATTTATAAAATCTGATACCACAAATAATCAAATCCCCCATAAATAAATATAAAAATCAATAAATGAAATCCCCCCACCGATGCCCCGTAGCTTCAAATGGGCAGATTATTTTTCGCTGGCCAGATTATAGATGCAATTCTATGTGATGATAAGTACAAAATGTAAAGTTTAAAATACAGATCAGGATAAACTTATACCGAATTAGTATTATTACTATACCTTTCCTCCAATGATTTAAATTTTTCCAAGAATTTCTTAAGCAGGTTTTGAATTCTTTCCCTTAAAGTTCTTACACTAATGCATTCTCCAGTGATTTGAATCATATTGACTTGGGTAGAGGCCCATCTTTTTGCATCTTCATAGGGATTTTGTCTTAATACTTCTCCTGCTAAATGTAAATCAAAACCCTAGGGAAACCGAAATCTACTTTTTGATTTCAATGATTTTAGTGTGCCACTGCTGCTACTCTCTGCATTCATATTGTTCGGCTACAATATAAGAAATAACATTGTCACACTTCATAGGAGTACTGGATAGGATAAAGTAAACTAGATTAGATTCCCTTATCAAGTTCTAGACAATAAAGAAAACATAAAAAGGAAAAAAACAACTTACTTAAAAACGCAGAAAACAGTCATTTATAGTCTTAAAAACTAAACTTACTGGACTTAAACTGAAGCTAAACTCTAAACTCACCTGGAGAATATCACGGGATCTATAATTGAAGCGCCAACGCCAAAACAAAAACATAAACAAATACCTAGATCCACAAACTTTTTCCATCTTCCACCTTTGTTGTTTTTGTTTGGGTTTGGAGTTTGGGGTTAGGGCTCCACATCGAAATCGGGTCGAATCGTGGCTTGTCGAAACACTCCGGTCTTTACGTGCATTGATTTCTACGTCCGTCGAACAACGTAGGATAACGTGGACCCGTAGGTTAAATTTCATGCAACGTAGAAATTAACGAAAAGCGCATGCTCGCAATCCTTACGCACGTGAGATTTTATGCACTTAAACTCTCTAATGACGCTTATTCGCTCACTGCCTGCTGCTGCTGTCGTCGTCGCGCGTCAAACGACTCCACCGCACCGAAGGGTAGGGTCAGATGTTGTGGTACAGTCTTTATAATTCTTCATACTTTTTTTTTTAACAATAAACTACCTGTTTGAAGGTCATTTCATAGAAAATTTTCCTCGGCGATCGACTTTGAAAGCCTTCGCGATCGACCGGTCACCCAGGTATATACAAATATGAAACCCAAATTTGAATATGAACTTGACGATTAAAAATTCTCAAAGACTACAGACTCGAATTCGTAAAATTTTGCTACCTACATCCTTTTAAAACGTAAAGTACATATTTTAAAAGTTATAACACAAACTTTCCGGCTAAAGGTATATATATAGTAAAAGATAGTATCGGCTGAATAGTTAAATACTAAATATTTTTAAATATCGGGGATTGCAGCCAGTAGTTATGAATGTACACTCTTTAAAGGTTTAGAGAAAGCTTTCGGTAAATTTTTTGACCTTCTTCAGTCACTTCTGAAATAAATAAAATAACAACATCTTTATGAATTAGTTGAAAAATATTAAATTAGTATTACCTTTTTTGAGATTTAAATGGAAAGCTAGCTCTTCAATAGTGTAAAAAATATAAAAAATCTTGAAAACTTCATATAAAATTGTATAGCCCGTTCAGTACAAAAACCGTTGCACGTCATCAAAGTGTCGAAAAAGAGACGTTCGTTTATATTATGTCATTCGTTTGCTGATGTCAATCACTATGTTTAGCCTCTCTAAACTCAATAAATATTGAAATTTGTAGGTCGCATGGTAATACAAAATATAAATATATGCTTAAAGAAAGGTTTCGTAATTAATTTCGTATCAAATACAACTCGTAGGTTAATTAAATATTAAAGTCAAACTAACGTCAGTCGTACTAAAAACTTTTTATGTTGGCAAAAATGCGCGCTGTTGCCGCGATTAAAATGGTTTATTTCTGGTTCAGTTGTGAGTTGACGTCTTGACATTTTTGGGGTTATGTTATGACCAATAATTTTTCGATTCTTTTTTCTTTTATCTGCGTGTTATTAAAAAACTGCAAAGAACTGTGAATAATTTTTCACAAGCAGTGATGAGTTATGAAAGTTAAAGTCATATCCCAAAAAACTTATAAATGAAGTTTAATAATACTGCAATAGTTAATGCATTTACTCCTGATGCTATTTACCACATGTATGACTCAAGTAAGTATAAGTTTAATATTATACATTATATCCAATCAACTGAATTTATTATATTCTGTTACATTAATAATAATGGACATTTATTTACAGGTAATCATGTCACTTTAGGAATGTTACCGCAGCAATTAAAGGAAGAACAGTAATTATTCAATGTAGAATGTTCCTGAGTAGTTTACTAAAATATGATACACATCCTCACAGAGGACTTATGGAACTTTCAAGAAAAATTAACCACTGAATAAATTTGATTTTATTAATGAATCCTGAATGTTCCAAAATGGTGCTGTAGGCTGCATTCATGTCAAAAGGTATGTTACAATAACATAGGATGTAAAATTTTAATATGCAAAAATTTATTATTTATTTTGTATTCCGTGCCGAGAATGAAGATGGTTGTATTGATGGAGCAGAAATGATATTTTTATATGAATATTTGTTGAGTGATTGTCATGGGGATATGAATGAAGAACTTGTTTTTAAATAGTTTGAAAACCAATTACAATTAAATCTTTCTGAACCTTCAAAAAATTGTGGACAATGCTTTTCGATAGTATTACGTTAATGACACAATATAGAATTCACTCAAAGAATGTTGAAGCTGAGCTTATTCATATTGTAGCCTAGTAAGTAGATACAGACTGTATTTGAACAGTGATATAGCAAATTATATGTTAGAATTCAGAAGACTACACAACTAGTTTAATACATTTAAAATTCTTACTTCAAATAGACAATAAATGCTGTTTTACTTTTATTTTTACAAAAATAATAATATAGGTATATTTGAAAAGAAATGAATTGGTTATTTGAATACTGCCCTTTCAATAAATGTTTTTTTCAGAAACAAACCCCCCAACAAAATACATTGTGGATATGATAGAACAGTATAGTCACAAAGTATTACCTACCATCTTTTTAAAAATCCTATTGAGTTAATACAGGGTACTGCCAAGCAAGCCGATAGTTGCATTCCAGAAGTTGCGGGTTAGAATGTTAGTGAATCTCTCAAATTTGAAAGATTTCTATTTGACAATTTTTTTTCTACCTTATTAAAAAAAATAGTATTACAATCTTTCCGGTGTAACTAATTTATAAATTTGCAATGTTTCTTTTTAATAAAACAATTCCATAAGAATTGGGGTGGCATTATTTATTATTTTATTTTAATCATGATATTCAAAATAAGTAATTCAGGCAGCATTTTCTGAAGGTAAATGTGTATATCACAAAGTTTTATAAAAACTACAAATAATTAATTTAATAGTTTTTATTGAATTGGAAGGTCTCATTTGATCAATCGTTTTATTAGCAATACTTTCACTTGCGGTAGATGTTGGAAAGCTAACACAAAATGGTAAATATAAATTTATTGATTAGAATATGATGGAGTGATAAATAATTCACCAATATACTGATAATTATAATATGTATTGATTTCATTGCTACGATTTAGACAATCATTCGCATATACCTTCATTCGGAGAATAGAATGGATTTGCTCTTCTTTTCTGAGCTGTGGTGGTACTTGCTACACAATTTTCTTTTGCTATGATCAATGATCATATATCTCAGGATGATTTTCCTCGTTGAAAATGACCTGCACACTAAAGCTTCACATCCCGGCTGTTCTAAAAAATTTTTAAGATTTATTTCACCAAAATTTAAAACAAAATTACCTTTAAAAAGTAGGTAGATCCAGGTTATCAGAATATTTTTATTTATAGGATGTCTGTAAACCTTACATCAATATTTCATAATGTCAACATTCTAGAAGCCAACATGTAGGTATTTGCTATTGTAACCTAAAAATTATATTAGATAATATTTTTTCCTTGATACTATAGGTATACATATACATGCATTTTAAATACTAGAATAGTTCCATAATTTCTAACTAATTAATTGTGTGGTATAATAACATACAAATAAAAGTGTTAACTATTCCATACATACCTTTTTTGTGCTATAAATAATTCCATCGTTTTTAAAATATGAATTTCTTAGTGCAGTACCTACTGTTAACATACAAATGAAAGTTTTATATGTTATTGAAATAAGTCGAAGTTTGTTTCCACACAATAACTATCAATAACTAAACCTAACCTAGAATATTTGATAAACTTCATTTGACATATACTAGATTCTCATACTATTTCAAGGGCTTGGCAACATAGTCCAGTTATGACAGATGTGACGTGCAACGGTTTTAATACTGAACGGGCTATATAAAATATATTTAAAATTACAGACATATGTCACTTATGAGACAAGAGTTGACTTTGATATTTATTAATTTTTTTCCTAATAATACATTATGTCTCTTGTCTATGTAGTGAATAGTTAACTTTTATATAGATTTGTTCAATGTAGATATCTTATATTTAAAAATAATAATTTATAGAGAAATATTTTAGGAATTATCAGTTAATTAATTGATTAATAACATTCATGGATAATTTTGTAGATATATGAAGATTTTTTTATATTAAAATGAATTTTCCGTCGACCGTGTATTAACATATGCTATTAACGTTCTCAAAATTATACAAAATCATACATTAATGACCCCCAATAATGCATGATTTTCCTACATTAATCAACGATTTTCTGCAGGCAACCCAACGCACATCTTATACATTATATTTATATTGACAGTTACCTGTGGTGTAGGCAACCAAACATACAATAACGTCTTCAAAAAATGAATCCTAGTATAGAATACTTCTAGTTTTTGACTTACCTATCGTTTTATTTTATTATTCTACAAAATTATAATAATTATTAGTGTTAAGACATCCAAAAAAGAATTTAAGAAAAACGAAAACAGTGACATTTGAACCAGCGACCATCTCTGTGACATTTCAATGTCATTATTTAATTTTGACAGTACTTACCTATGAAACAAATAAATATTTGTAGTTTTTAAATATTGAGAAAAACGAATACAACTGATACAGTCGACGGAAAAGCTTTGTAACTAACACGAGTATTAAAAGGGCAATTAACAATCTCGAACATTAACGCACTCGCTCTGCTCGTGCGTTAAATTATCTCAATTGTTAATGGCCCTCATTAATACACTTGTTGGTTAAATAACTATTAAAGTAAAATTTTTTGTAAAATCGATGTTTGTTTTTTTTTGTTCAAAATTTAAAATATTAGCATAAATAGTACTTGAGTTTTGAATTTCTGTTTTTTTTTATTCATAGACAAACGTTCATTGTGTATATGTATCATTTCTAAAAAGCAACGTTTTTATTGATTTTTTTCACGGTCTAATATTTTTGTGCTTTCGAAATCTACAATATGTCCATTATTTATGCAATGATTTGCTAATGCACATGATTCTTTTCCTAGTCTTATATCACTTTTATGAGATACAATGCGGTCTTTTAGTCTTCCTTTACTTTGGCCTATATATTTATTATCAAAATTATTACATTTTATTTCATATATTATATTAGTTTGTTCATCAGTTTTCACTTTATCTTTAGTTTTACTAAAAATTTGGCTAATAGTTTTTATAGGTTTATTAGCAATTTTTATGTTTTTTTCTTCTTTTAAGATCTTTTGTATTTTTGGAGTTATTTCTTTAATAAATGGAATACTACTATAAAAAATGAAGTTTCCATTATTATTATCATTAATTTCAGGCTGTTCAATTATATTATTGTTGTTAATATTATTGATAATGGGTGGTTCATTGATATTATTTTGTGTAGGAGTAGAAAAAAGTAATTTTTAAAATAATTTTGGTGTATATGAGTGAAAGTAATTGATATAAACGTTTTAATATGTAATGGATTCTTGTCTTCATAGCATTAATTAAGTTGATTTTTGTTTTGAAGGGATGGTACGAATTATAGTTGATGTATCTTCCAGAACTAGGTTTTGAATACCAATGTAATATTATTTTACTGGTTTGATTACGAATAACTTGTGTGTCAAGAAATGGTACCATATTATTTTCATTTTCTTCTTCTATTGTAAATTTGAGGTACTCATTATAATTGTTGAATACCTCTAATAGTTCTGTTTTCTCATAATGTTTATGGTTGCGTGAAAAAATTGGAAACATATTAAAATTTGTCCTTAGTTCAACTTTGACCTCGAATAACTTTTGAAGGAATAAATATATAAAAAAATTGTAGGAGACCTTTTTTGTAGAACGTTCAATTTTCTACAAGAATATATCTTGCTCATTCCGAAGTATTGTCACCAACGTGAGTTATAAAATTTCAAAGCGACGTGAGTTATAAAATTCCAAAGTGCAAGAGAATATTGTTCCCACGTTATTTAAATAGAAAATCGAAATTTGCGATGCGGCACCTCTTAATATTAATATTAAGAGCTTAAACTTTCACATATATATATATATATATATATATATATCAAATATATATATATATATATATATATATGTCTAACTATTATTGTGGGGGATGCGGCAATGTGAATAAGTGAACTCTTTTTTAGTTTGTTCTGAGCTTTCGGTAATTTATTATCACCATTATCAAAGAAAACTAAGCGAGGTTAATCACAATATCTATATATAATATGGAGAAAAAACATGGTATAAGATATAATTTTCTTTTTCAAGAAATTAAATTAAAAATAAAACTATCAAAATTGACAACGAACTATTTCCTATATATATATATATATATATATATTTAATAATCGCTTGATTTTTATTTATTGGGTATGGTTAATGTGAATATAATGAAAAATTAAACGATCTTTGACGTTTCGCTTTCGTTTGAAAGCTTTTTCAAAATGTTTATTTTATATGTCACAATGAAGTAAAAAATATACAAATTGTTATTTTAGAATTTAGTTATGATACAAGTACTTACTTCAGAACTAAATCTACGATATTTGAACAATAGGTGAAAAAAAGTGAAGTTATTGATAATTAATTTGTTATTTTATTAAATTATGATAAATTTGACTCAAATTTTTGATATCTTGTTTATCGTTCACAGAATTAAACACATATTCACATTAACCATACCCAATAAATAAAAATCAAGCGATTATTATAATAATGGCTAAAGAAAAGAAAATAATATATATATATATATATATATATATATATATATATATATATATATATGTACAAAGAGTCATTCTCACCTCCAAAATAGATAAGCGGTGTTCTTATCCACCTCCGAAATTTCGTTGTGAATTCCATTTTCGGAGGTGACAACGTTTCGCCATACTTTTCATATTTTCTTAATATTTGGGTACTTTAGATATTATATCCAAAAATTTATCTGGAGGTCATTTTACCCCCGGATATCAGCAAAACGATGTTATAGTTCGAGTATATATCACTGGCGCTAGGGTCGCTTTAAATTGGATAATCACAATACGATAATGCCCCCGTCATTCGGATTGTATATTATCACCTCCGAAATAGCGGCAACGTCGCTTGTTACTAATTTGGTCTATATGTTCATATTTTTTACTAAAAGTTAAAGAATACCCTATTGTAAAAATTCATACAACCAGAATTTTTGTTTAATTTCTCGTTATTTATTACTGGTCACATAATAACGTAGGAACGGAAGTGGAAAAGATAATTTTTTCATATATAAATGGTAGTTTTGTGGTATTTAATTGATTCGAGTTGGATGTAGCAAGTTCTTTGCCATCATTTTAGCTTTAAAATATGTATTTTCAAGTTATAAAAATTGCGAAGATATAATTTTTTGGTTGCTTCAAAAATCAAGCCATTACAGTATAAAAAGTTACAAATTTTGGTTATTTTTGGAATTTAACTCTTATAACATATTTATAAACGGTACAAGACAAATATTGGTAATCAATTCTACCACTCGATCTGGGGTGGAAAACAGGTCAATTGAACCTACTCACCTTTGTACAAAAGTTCACACAAAAAAATTACAATAAGGTGCTAAAGTGAAATTTAAATTAATTTATTTAACGTTGCGCTTAAGCCGCTGAATGTATTTTCATGACATTTTATTATAGCGTCTAAAATTACAATGAGTAATACAACCTGGATATAAGTAATAATTTATCCTCCTTTTGTAATCTTTTGAAGGGGGTCACCACCCTTTGGACGCCCCAACTTTTTGTAGCATTGAGTGTAATCGAAAATATAGCGTCAACATCAATTTTAAAACTTTTTTGTTTGTTAGTTTTTGTTTGTAAAATGTTTGGTTTTGACGATATAGCCATTTGTTTGAATAATAACTTGAAAATATTAAATCTCAATTCTAGGTCTCCAAAAATATGAATAACTTCAAAATACAGTACTTTTCAATTGCCGTGATCCTTCCTGTATACTATACATTCTACATAGCTTTACTTGTGAGGTGGTTCTATCGTCTAAACCAAACGATTTTTGAACAAACACTAGGAGAAAAAAGTTTAAAAACGTATGTTCCTTTCTGGTGGCGTTCTATTTTTGGTTACACTTAATGCTACAAAAAAATTGGGGATCAAAAGGGTAGTGACCCCCTTGAAATACCTACAAAAAGAGAAAATAAATAATTGCTTATACCGATGTTTTATTACTCATTGTAACTAACATGACAAATTTCATGAAAAAATATTAATTGGTTTAAGAGCAATGTTAAAAACATTATTTCCATTTTTTAACTGTAACACCTTATAACTCTTCTTGTTTGGAGTTTTGTATGAAGGTAGATAAGGTTCAATCGACCTATTTTTGAGTGGTATGATATATGACCATTCTATTTGTTACACTCTCTATATAATAACAATTTTAGTTAAAAACTGGGAGATATGAAATGGCTAATATAATTGGTAATGTATGTTATAAACTAACAAACTAAGTCATATTACTGAAATCTAGGTAAAAACACAGCAGAATTTGTCGATAATTAATTTCTTACCAAAATTTTTCAAGAATGGCATAAATAAAAAAATCTGATAGTATATTTGTGTTCCGTATTTTCAGCCACATTCTGTATATCGGACACGCGCTAAATCATTTCCGCTAAATATTGTATTATTTTAGGTATTTAAAAAAAAACAAGCATTACCTACCACCAACAGGGCCGTCATTTTAGGTTAGGTTAGATGAAATTAGTATATTACTCAACAAGCGTATAATGATGGCTATTACCCACAAAGATGAAAATGCAGCGCGCAGTCGAGTGTTGTAACATCTGAGTGGGCAATAGCCATTTTGCGTGTTGAATACTACACTTTATCCACAACTATATGTTTGTTCAATAAATACAAAAGATATTTCAAATGAACAATATATATAGTGACAAGTAAAATGTCAAATTTTACGCAACGATTGAGTGATATTCATCAATCGAACTGTCATTATTATTCAAATATTTACCTTTTGTCTTGTTAAGTGGGAGATTTTCTATATCGCTAGCCGATAATTTTGAAACTTCTGGCTGTGTACCTGACATATCTAAATCTGATTATAGTTATTAACGTTACAAGGCCGATATGTAGCAAATAACGGATGAGGTTGAATATTGTAATACGAGGCGCAGCCGAGGATTATAACAACCGAATCCGTTATTTGCGAATCGGCCGTGTGTCGTTCAAGACTTTTCGTAATCTCGCTGGAAGAATACTTTTGATTTCGAGGAAAGAACAAACCACGTACCTCGTAATTCTACATAAAAATCCCAACATCGTGTCAGCTTAATAATATCACAACAATATTATAAACTTCAGTTTTTTGTGTTCGCGAGTTCACTTTAACAACGACCATGGATGAAATTGAGGAAAAAAATCAAATTTCTTTAGTAATATTGGGAGAATCATGTGCAGAAGTGATTTCTTAACGGACGCAAGCTGTTAACATTAACTTTTCAATTGTCATCTGAATACCGATAAATCAAAATAACAGTATGGGATTACGAAGATTATTATACATTACTTTAACAAAACTAGATATAAGAATGTTACACACTAAATAACTCGGGAACCAATTAACAGTATACCCACTAACTAATACACTGACAAGTGAATTTATAAATTGTCGAATTTGACATAACAATTGAGTAACATAATTCCATCGAACTGTCGTTATTATTCAATTCTATATAGTAATACATGATGGCATTACCTGATTAAAAATCGTCTATTCATATATACATCCACTAAATGCAGCTATGATTGTTTTCCTATGTTTCGTAAGACCACAGAACCTTTTTTATTTAAATATTATTTTTATATAATTTAACATTTCAAGATGTTTTATGTCTGTTTTCACTAATTAACCGCATTACTTGTCCGAACAGATGTTTTATCGATAATGCAATTCCAGATTTTTCGATAAAAACAACAGAATAAGTATACAGGCTGTTTTACGTCGAGCTTACACTATCTGTATATTGGAGACTACTCACACGACTCCTACAAAAATTGGCATAGATGGAGAACAAATTATGGTGAGTTTATGGAAATTTTTTTGACATACATGTCACTTCCGGTTATACCAAAAGTGAACGACAACTTTGTTATTTTAAATGTAACACCCTGTATATTATTAACTTTGCGGATTCTACATGAAATTTCAATGTCACTTTGGGTAGAATACCCTATATCTAAAATTTATACTTATCGACATATAAATTTTATTAATAAAAAATTGAAAGGTGCAGACCTTCATATTGAAAATTCTGTGTGAACATCCCCAATACCAAATAAAAAGCATTTTGTCGGGTACATTAGTAGGACGATCAAAGTAATTGGTTAAGAGTGGAAAACCTCTTTTATTTATTTTAGGTTGGACAAAAATAGAAATTCAGCTTATAAAAAAAGAATTAAGAAAAATTCATATCCATCTGTGAAAATAATGTATTTTACAAAAAATTGGACAACAATAGACAATAAAATAAAATACATGGAGATATACAGGGTGCGATGAAAAGATTGGTAATACATTATACCATTTAATCTGGCGTAAAAAATAGATTGATTGAACCTTACTTACCTATGTACAAAAGTTATAAGGTGTTGAAGTTATAAATTCAATAAATTTTTTTCATGTTCCTACTCTTAAAACCGCTGAAATTTTTTTATGAAATGGGATTATCGCGTGCTAGATTACAATAGGTGATAAAACCTGGGAGGAAGCAATAATTTTGTCTCGTTTTTTGTAGGTTTTTGACACCCAAACTGTTTTTGTAGCATAAAATGTGATAAAAAAAGCAGAAGTAATGTCAAGAAAATGTATTTAAACTTTTAACTTCAAGAACTTATAACTTTTGTTGTTAGCACATCTGTACAAAGTAAGGTTCAATCGACCTATTTTTGACCCTAGATTAAGTGGTATGATTTATGTCCAATCATTTTATTACACCATGTATATTCCAAAAAAGAGCCTATTGACAAATGTTATTTAAATTTAAGTCCTCAAAAATTTTGATAACCACATGTAAAGTCACGGTCGTTACATTTAACATTTCTCTGGGGATCTGTTCTCGATACCATAGTAATAAAATTTGAATGGTTCTCATTGGTCCATCTTTTGCGTTTGAATGCTCGACGGTAGCACATGCAGAATTGTTTGTATTCGACCATATAACAACCACTTGGAATCACCCCGATTGATCCCACATTACAGTTTTGTGGCTTATAGGTGTTCAAATCATGGGAAACGCGCTTAATATCTTCACATCTACGGAAGTTGTCACAAATATATCTAACGATATATCTGTGGGAATTTTTGCCAGGGAATATAGCTGGATCAACGGATATCACATGGTATCCAGGTGGAGCATTCTGCTGAAATTCCTTTAAAAAATTAAAATCACTTGTATCTGCATAAGCAAACTGATCACTACATTTTAATTGTAAACCTCTTCCTGGTGGTGAAAGCAAATACATGTTTATAATGAAATCTGAAAAGAAAAAAAAATTACTAAATTTACTAAAAACAAATTGCAATATTTATATTTTGGGGTTTTAATTAGTCGAATTCTATTAAATAATAATGAAGTTCAAGCATACCTACATAATATTAACCCTGGCTTTCAATATCGATTTTCAAAATTATGACACAAAATAGCTACCCAATATCTCATATTCTCTAGAAAGGTGGAATTGAAACACGTCTAATTTCAATAGAACTATTTGTAATTACAAAATTCAAGCTTTTCCAGTTTGTTGCCTGAGAATATTACAAATACGATATTGTGTTGATAATTCTAATTACAGAATAATGATTTTATGAATTATTTATGGATGTTAACACAAATATTAAGGGTGAAAAAAAGATAGAACACATTAAAAAAATATATTAATTGAAGCTTACCTATAACTCTGCTTCTAAACGAAACTAATGGAATTGAGCACTAAGTTGTAGTTGCAGCTCATATACACCCGCACCTCGAATATTAAAGTATTAACACTGAAAAGTGACAACAATGCTGGAGGCAAGTTAAACGCACGGATGCCTTTATATATATGGCAACAAGGAGGCGGTTTTGTATTTTCAATATGCATAATATGTATCGTTATATATATACTTTTTTCTTTTTTAAATCATACCCCTCTTTTGAGAAACGATGTTTAAACTTCCCCCTAATTGTAAATATACCCTCATGATGAAATTTCAATTAAGGGGTAACATGGAGGTCAGGTCGCCTTATGTATGTAGTGGAGGCGACAGCCTAACAGCGATATATATATATATATATATATATATATATATATATATATATATATATATATATATATATATATATATATATATATATATATATATATACAAGGACAGGAATATTGGGGAAGCGGCAAAATTGTAAAATGAGTACTCTTTACACTATTTTCCAAGCTTTCGGAATATCTTTATTTCCATTCTCAAGGACAGCATTCGAGATTGTATTACAAGTTGTTTCAAATGGTAAATACATCTAATAATAATAATTTTGATTTGAATTTTTTAAAAAGTAAATGTCAAAATGATGTCAAACAAAATCGTTTGCTTATAGAAAAAGAAATAGTATATAATTATAACTAACTTATATCTAAAAATATCAAGATTGGCTAGGTTCGTCTTCTTTTTTTTAATTTGTTTGATGTTATTTTAACCTCAAATGTTTGAAATAGACGAATTTGAAATTTGATGACACTCATGCTCCCTATCAATAGCCAAAAGGTAGTAATAAATATCACTCAAATTTTTATGATCACTCTTTCTATTGATGATATTTTGTTCTTGAGATATGTGAGCCATTTCCAAGAAAAGTCTTTTTTTGGTATTTGATTGTATATCTAAAATACTGACAGAATCAAAATCCATAATATGGTCTTTATCAATTATATGTTTGGCCAAAGCACATCTATCGGGATATAATCTGGAATCACTTTTATGGAGAGAAATTCGGTTTTTTAATTTTTGGCTAGTGTGACCAATATATTTATCCTCGCAATTTCTACAGGGGATACAGTATACTACATTTGAAAGATTAAGAATATCAGTTTTATCTTTAACTCTTGTATAAATTGATTTGATCGTTAAACATGTTTTATTTGCAATTTTTATGTTAGTAAGTGGTTTGAAAGTTCTAATTAATTTTGGTGTAATTTCTCTAATGTATGGCAAAGAAATATAGTAATAGGGAATTTCAGCATGTTCTGAAATAATGTCCAAATTTGGAGAGTTATTATAAAATATGTTTTTTATCAACTTGTTTGGATATCCATTATCTAAAAATAATTGATGAAGGATTTTTAAGTTTTTTTCATGAAATACAGGATCTGAAATATTAATTATTCTATTTTTCATTTGCCTTATCAAATTAATTTTCATAGAATACTTATGATATGACCAAAAGTTCATGAATCTTCCAGAACTCATTGGTTTCCTATACCAATCAATAGATAAAGTGTTATTAGAATTTCTTATCATTCTAGTATCTAAAAAAGGTATACTTTGTAATTCGTCTTCCTTCTCTATTGTAAACTGAATGTGTTGATCATAGTTGTTAAATATGGAAAGAACTACTTTATTATCTGGTAAAGCTAGAATAATATCGTCAACATACTTTTTTATGAAGATTAAATTGAAAGGCAATATTTGTATAACTGAGTCTAACAAATTATCCATAACGTAACATGCTATAATTGGCGAGATTGTTGCTCCCATTGGAGTACCAAAAGTTTGTTTATATATTTGATTATCAAAAGTGAAATAGGTATTTTCAAATAGAAATGTTATGATATCTTGGAAATATTTCTTATTTATTTGACATTGTTGACTTATTTTTTCCCAATTTTTATCGATTGCCTTCAGAGCTGAATCTAAATATACATTACTAAACAAAGATACAACATCTAAACTACAAATAACATGGTTGTTTGGTAATTGAAATTTATTAAATTGTTTATATACTTCAAAAGAGTCTTTGATGTAGTATTTTGTATTAAGATCATAAGCTTTTGTTAAAATTTCTGTAATATAAGAGCCTAAAAAATTAGTAGGAGTACATAAAGATGCAACTATGGGTCTAACTGATAAAGTTGGTTTGTGGATTTTAGGAAGACCATAAAATTTCGCAGGTATACCATTATAACAAGTAAGTTTTTCTTTCGTAATTTTATCTATTTGTTTAGTATTATATAGTTTTTTAATAATAGTGTTACATTTATTTTGTATTGATAACGTAGGATCTCTTTTCAATCTGATATAAGAAGAACTATTATCAATAATTTCTAAGGAAAGTTCAATATAGTTATCTTTTAACATGATCACAGTACAATTACCTTTATCACTGTTAGTAACAACTATATTAGGGTGCAACTTAAGAAATTTTTTTGTTTTGTAATATAAATTACGGAAAAAAGAACTACTCGATTTTTGGTGTATATGATTCGTGATAATATTGGTGGATTTGGAAATTAATGTTTTCCTTAAATTTTCATCTGATGTTTGTGAAGTAATGTATTCAATATCTGTAAGTAAATGTCTTATCTGAATATCTTTCCCGAGAATTGGCTCGATACTAAATTTTGGTCCTAATGATAAAAAACATGAAATGTCATGTGGAATTTCAATATTAGTTAAATTTTTAATCCATTTGGGATTAGTATTTAATTTCATTTGGAATTCTTCGTCTATTAATTTATTTAATTTCTTGATATTATTGTTTTTTGTTGAATAAAAAATCTTATTATAATTTCTTTTTTGATAAAATTGAAAGTTATTAAATATATATTCTGATGTTGATTGAATTATTTCTGACTTTAAAAAATTCAAATTAGATTCTAGATTTATGATAATCTTTTGATTGTTAGAAATTTCAATATTTATGATTTTATTGCCTAACCTTAAGATAAAATTAGTATTCTTCCTAATGTGAACATCTTGACGGTGGAGAAGCTCAGTTAATGGATTTATTGAGTGTTCTATATGTTTAGGAGTGATATTTTCTCTTCTACATTTCAAAAGGAAACATCTATTGTATTCTTTTGCTAATTTCATCTTAATTCTCGACCATTTCTTAAATATTTGAACAGTATATTTACCATAATTGTCTTCTATGTTCTTATAAAACCCCATTATCAATAACTAAAGTTATAGTAGATATTTGCCGAATAATAATGTACAAGGACAGGAATATTGGGGAAGCGGCAAAATTGTTTTATTTTTACTTTTGCTATTGTAAAACCGCTTAATTTCTCTTCAATTGTTTAATTGTACTGTACATACTCCTACCTCGTATGGAGACCCCTATGGGGAATGTAAAATGGCAATTAAAGTGTGTCTGCTCCCATATTATACTAATATACAGGTGGAATCGTGAATTTTGATTGATATTTCTCTTTACTTGATTACAGTTACCTGTAAATAATTGTCATATTAGTAAAGCGTGATCTATAGACGTCAAAAAATAATAGTTCAATACCATTAAACGCTTTACAAAATCAGAAAAATTAATTTCCACTGAGCAGACCGTCCACTAACAAGCAACAACTTCTTCTCGGGCTATATGCCCCGACAGACATTGAATTACACTTCTAAAGTAAACGGGGTTGGTATATCTGTTAAGATAGAACCAACCATTCTGGTTTGCGATTAGAAGGAATAACATCACTTGTAGACCGGTTTCGGCGTTTTTGCGCCTCATCAGCACAAGGTAGATGCTATTCGTCCAGAAGCTCTACAAGTGATGTTATTCCTTCTAATCGCAAACCAGAATGGTTGGTTCTATCCAGATATACCAACCCCGTTTACTTTAGTAGTGTAATTCAATGTCTGTCTGGGCATATAGCCCGAGAAGTAGTTGTTGCTTTTTAGTGGACGGTCTGCTCTGTGGAAATTAATTTTACTGATTTTGTAAAGCGTTTAATAGTATTGAACTTGATCATAACTTTTGAACGGTAATTTCCATTTGTCTCATATTTGGGTAAAACGTTACACCACTATCACCTAATTAACTGATTCATTCAAACTAGAAAAAAATCAGGGCCGGTCTTGGAAAATTAGTTTGTTTTGTTAATATAAAAAAGTTCACTCTGTATATGGATTTTCAAGACTCTAGTAAGGATCTTACAAAGTTCACAAATAGACAACAAAAATGGCGTATTTATTTTTCTCCCCACACGATTGCTCAATTTTTAACAAGAAAATCAAATTTAACTATAAGTTAAAAGTTTAGCAACATGAGCCATAAATTTCAAAAAATATAATTTTTCGAAATGAAGTCCACGTGCTTCTAAACAACTTCTTTGTCAAACTTTCAAATGTCTAATTGACTTCCTGAGTGTTAAGGGATCATTTCTAATTGTATTACAAGAATCAATAATTCTGTCAATTAATTCTTGTCGTGTATGTATATTTTCTCCATAAACTATTTCTTTCAATCGACTCCATATGGAATAGTCGACGGGGTTGAAGTCAGGGGATCTTGAAGGCCATGAAATAGGACCTGCACGTCCTATCCACCTATTTCCGTAAGTGGCATGAAGATTTTGGCGATCAGCAACTGAGAAATGTGGTGATGCCCCGTCGTGCATAAAGTTAATACCTCGGATGGCTACATTGGCTAGTAGATTCGGCAAAATATTTTGCAAAAAATCTAAGTACACAGCACCTGTCAGTGATCCATTAAAGAAGTGGCCTATTAGTTGTCTGTCTATTACTCCTATCCAAAGATTCACTGAAAATATATACTGTGAACGAGATTCGCGAATCGCATAAGGATTTTCATCTGCCAAAATTATATTTTTGCAAGAAAATTATATTTTTTGAAATTCATGGCTCATGTTGCTAAACTTTTAATTTATAGTTAAATTTGATTTTCTTGTTAAAAATTGAGCAATCGTGTGGGGAGAAAAATAAATACACCATTTTTGTTGTCTATTTGTGTACTTTGTATGATCCTTATTAGAGTTTTGAAAATCCATATACAGGGTGAAATTTTTTATATAACAAAATAAACTAATTTTCCAAAACCGGCCCTGATTTTTTGCTAGTTTGAGTAAATCAGTTAATTAGGTGATAGTAGTGTAACGTTGTACCAAAATATGAGACACCTCGAAATTACCTACCGTTCAAAATTTATGATCAAAAGAAATATCAGTCAAAATTCACAATTCCACATGTATATTATTAAAATATGGGAGCAGACACTTTTTAATGGCCATTTGACATTCCCCATAGGGGTCTCCATACGAGGTAGGAGTATGTACAGTTCCTCATGATACACCCTGTATGTTCCTTCTTGTGGCCTTATTAAAATTAAAAAGAATTTTTGGTGTTTAACTAAGGTTTTGGAATGTCATATTTTATAGAGTCAAAATTGTAATTTTTGAAAACGATGTCAGGTTAGACATCGAAAGTTCAAAAATAAAAAACTATTCGTACGTGTTTTGTGGAACCGTCAGTCAATCATAGCCAATTAGATATATAGAAATTTTCAATTTACAATTTTTGTTTTGTTATTATTTAATTTAATTTCATATTCACTAATATGCAGGTATTGAATATATGAGGCTTTTACTTGATGAAGATCCATACTAAATGATGAAACAAAACAATATAATTTGTTTAAATCTGCATTTTATTTTGAACTGACGTTCAATTTTATTTGAATTTATTCAATTATTTGAATTCATTCAATTTTATTTGAATTTATTCAATTATTTGAATTCATTCAATTATAAATTGAACGTCGGTTCAAAATAAAATGGAGATTTAAACAAATTAAATTGTTTTATTTCATCATTTAATATGCAGGTATTTATACTGAATTCAAATAAGTTTTAATGTATGATTAAACTCAAAAAAATTAAAGATTTAATATCCATCATTATTTATTTTTATAAGAACTTTCAATAAGCTTAAATTAGAACTTATTTATTCACTCACTAAGTGCGTAAAATAAAGTTTCACGAACTCTGAAATGTGCGAAAAGATAGTACTTTAAGAACGGTAGTAGAGAAATATATTAATTTAGTAATACTGTATTGATATTTTCCTCATTTCTTTGTTATTTTATTCATTATTATGGAACTAATTCTTCCAGAAGTGACCATTCGGCCTAATAATCTTTTAGATAACAATGCAAATACCTATCACAAATTCAGTTTATTTGTTTTTTTTTCATTGATATCATTTTGTAGCAACTGTCTGCAAGACTTGCGAAATGACTTTATGAACTTCATCATATTTTTTGGTCGACTGATATTTAAAGTAGCTTTTTCGGACTGCTGGTTTTCAACAGCAATTTGACAGTTGCCGGTAAACTAGAGTTTTGTGTTTCCACGTGTAAAACATAATTGGCCAAGACATGGAAATGTGACAATAGCTGGTATTATTTTCTAATAAAGGTCTGTCATCAGATTTATTAATAATTGGAACTGATACAAACCAAAATGCAAAAAACCTGGTTCGTTTATTTAGTGAGTTTTCGTGCGGACTAACTTGTATACCGGCGGTAACTTTGAAACTCAACATACTAGTATATTGGGTAAATAGTGGAGTAAAATCACAGTGAAATTATGAGTTTGAGTGATTCGGAAGTATAACAAATGGAACCTTTATAATCTTGCAGTGGACACTCTGGAGCATGGGAAATGAAATTCTACAACTTTTTTTAGTAGGACCGATTTTTGAAAATAGCTCTGAGCTCGAATTTGATAAACAACATTTATCTTAACATTAATCATTGTATTATTTTAAGTTTTTGCGTTTGCGCTCACATTTCAAGTACAGGTGTACTAAAAATCAGAATTTTAGATTGGCCTTTAAGGGATATTCGGTCCTACCAAGAAAAGTTGTAGAATTGCTTTTCCTGTGATTAAAGAGTCCCCTACAAAATTATGTAGGTTTCATTTAGTTATATCTTTGAATCACACACCCTCAAAAAGTATCGAGTTAGACAAACGATTTTAAATCACTAAAAATTGAGTAGTTTTCTAAGATATGTAGATATTTGTTTTTTTTTACAAAATTGAAAGCAATATAATCACTCGTTGGAAGGACTGAGATATAGTTTAATTATTGTCTAGGTTAATTAATCAACGAGTTTGATATTATTTTTAATAGAGTAGAACAAATAGGGATAATCATAATATAAAAATTTTATTAGTTTTAACAAATGCTAGTTAGGTATGTCCAAAAATGAGTTTTCTCGAAAAAAAATTTCTATGTTGTATACCCCAAGGATCAGAATTCTTGTTCGCATTTAGTTTTTATGACTTCAAGAAAGAACTGATAAAATTTTGGGATATAGTTGTTTAAACGAGAAAAAAGCAAATTCTTCCAATCAAAATCGGTTTTTTTACCAGATTTTTATATATGCCTTATCTATATTAGTTATACGAGTATGTAGCAAGAAAGTAAAACACATAAAATATGAAAACTACTAGAAAGTGAATTTAGATCAAAACTCAAATTTATTTAAATAATGAATTCAGTTGAAGTTAATTCAAATGATTTTTATAAGATATTTACAACTGAATTTACTGTTTGGACCCTTACTTTGTGGAATCTACTCATATTATTGTTATAAATGAAACTAACTGTTTCTAATTAATTCCACTATTTAATGAAAAAATTATGAAAATTATTAAAGGATATTGATAATTATTTCGATATTGACATATCATCGTCAGAATGACAGAAGTTACATGTTATGTGATACCTACTTGATGTATATTTTGGCTAGACCAAATAGTAAGTGACCTATCTTGTGATTGACTTAATATATATGAATAGAAAAAAGAAGAAGATTTGATTTTACAAATATTAAAGCTTAGGTATGACTGAAAAGAAAAGGACAAGAATAATGAAAATTTAAGAAAAAAGACAATAATTAGGGCACCAGATTTTTATTAATCAGTAGCATTATCACTAAAAGCAATGCTGTTATTTACAGTAATCATAAGTGGTTGAATTATTTGGTCAATAATATTGAGCTCGACTTTTAGTTGAACATGCTTCACATATTAATGTTATAAATGAAACTAACATAACATTAATATGAGTAGATTCCACAAAGTAAGGGTCCAAACAGTAAATTCAATGCTTCACATATTTTTTCTACTTTTCTGGAGTACTTAATATTCAAAACAGCCTATCGAAATTTTTTTTCATGTCAGAAAATATAAAAGTGCTATTTTCATTGGCCACAAATTGTTTCACACTTGTCCAATAAACCCATATTCTTATAATTCGCTTTTTTAAACGTTTAAAGTCATTTATTTCGTTTTAATATCAAAATGATCTCTTTTTATCTTTTCCTTGATGGTCTGAATGTAGTTCATTATTAAATTTATACTGAATCAGTACTGGACATTGCGGAAGTTTTACATATTATTCAATTCCACACATAGTACCTCTAAAAGAAATGAAAAAATTGAATTTAAAGCAATATCTATAATACTTCTTCCAATGTTAGTTTAAAAATTTACCGACCAGCCACTTGGTTCAAGCTTGAAACGAAACCGACCAGTTGGTAGTCGGTTTCGTTTCAAGATTATGCCGGCATTTTTTCATAAATTTTTAAACTAACATTGGAAGAAGTATAGAGCCATTTTCTTAATTACAGTAACCTGTAAAAAATTGTCATATTTTAGTAAAGCGTGGTCAATAGACGTCAAAAGGTAAAAGTTTTTTTGCATATGATAATAATAATACCCAGGGATAAATTGAGTAAACATCCTTTATTTCGTTGTGAACGATTTTTAAGTTTAATGGAATCTGAAAGAATAAATGAAGTCAAAAAAATGTATTTATGTCTCAATTGTTTTAAAAGTAACCATCTAAGTACTCGATGTACCAACAAAGGTTATCATAAATATGGTAAACCACATAACACTTTGTCATTATCGCAATGACATTAATTTTCTCGTTAATCATTTTATTCTTAAATTAAGAATTATTTTCAACTTTTCAGTTCGATTACCTATAAAGCGTGTTTTTTAGTTTTTTCACTTCTACAATTCTATTCCACAACTCGTTCCGTTAGGTTAGGTCTTTCTAAATTGTATTTTTTCAACTATGAAAAAAATTATGGCTGATTTCTTTAATTCAATACGGTGTAAGTGGAGACATATTATTTATACCTTGAATATACTATCATATTTTTATTCGTCGTTCCAAAAAATAGCCCTACCTTAATATTCATGCCTGTATCTAGAAAAATAGCTGAATAATTAACAAAAATATTAGATTTTTTCTAACTTCAACACCCTGTATATCAGGAAGTAAAACCTCAGACCCCTCATTATTTAGTAAAATAGTTTTATTTTCATCTTCTTACCATATGGCCCATTACTTATGAATAACCCTGTATAAGCTGTTTCATAATGCAGTTGAAAGTTTTTGTTATCTAGTGTTCAATGTATATCGAAATTGAGACTAAACAATTGGCAGTTTGAATAATTTTGTAATCTCCTTTTATTTTATAATAGAAAAATTGGGTGAATTTTTTTTTGCTGAAACCAGTTTCAAAAAAAAATTTTTTTTCAGTATATAGATGCCTCCCCAAACACATAATCACAAAAAACTTTCTGCGGAAATGCATCATTTTCCCGACTTTAGAATAACTGAAACTAATAAATAAACTATAATAAATAATATAAACAATGTAAAAATTGAGTCTAATCCTCAGGGCCGGATCTTCGAATGGGCTTAATGGGCACCAGCCCCGGGTTCCAGGGGCCCTGAATAATAAAATAATGAACCAGTAAAAAAATACAAATCAAAAATATATGTTTAATTTTCCCGCATAATCCTTTCTTTTTAGGAAAATGGCAAATATTTTTGATTTGTATTTTTTTACTGGTTCGTGGGACCCCCGGATATCGTTAGCCCAACAATATTTAATAAATCATGAACTATTATACAGTCACTCAATCAAGATTCACATATTAGTAGTATATCCAACGAATTAACAGAAATAAATTCATTTATGTTATGCAAAGAAAGCAATAAAGATCTCGTGTTACAACAAACATTCTATTTTTGGAATCATCCATTTAGCAATGAACAAAATATGTGCCCGCGTTTAAACTTCAAAAAAATAGAATATAATATATGAAATAAAATCATTTCATTTAAAAATAAAAACAAATGGTTTTGCTACAGCTGATTAGTGATCTATATACAGGGTGTTTCCTAAGTAATCTAAAATATTGTAGTGGGCGCTTCGTCACTCCATCTTATTTATCTATCTATCTTCTATATATACAGTGTGGAAACCACTTATGGAATAAAATTCTTTATGTCATTATTTTAGAAAATTATAAAAAATGCCGAGACACGTCAACTTTTGAATTGAGTTGTGCGTTATGTAAACATAAATTTAAATGTACAGGGTGATTCACGCAAGTATGCCATAGTCGGTGTTGTTTTTTTTTAATGAAACACCCTGTATATTTGCATATTTTTGAAATCATCTTAATGAACCGATTTCAACAAACTAAATAATGTATGGTCAATTATGAATTATACAGGGTGAAATTTTTATTTTTACAGTTATTCAACACATACATAAAATATGTATTTGATTTTAATATATTAAAATAAATGCTCAAAATGTTCTCCACCTAGTTGTTGGCAATAGCACAGTCTCCTATAGAACTCCTCCTTAACTTTGTTTAAAGTTTGAGGTGAAATATTCCGTATTTCTGTAGTTATCCTGTCTTTGAGGTCTACAATGCTAGTTGGTTGTGTTGCATATACTTTGTTCTTGAGATAACCCCAAAGAAAAAAATCTAACGGCGTAAGGTCTGGCGATCTAGCTGGCCACTCAATAGTACCTCCTCTTCCAATCCATTTATTGGGGAAGATTTCATCTAAATAAGTTCTTACCATTAAAGCATAGTGGGGTGTTGCCCCGTCTTGCTGGAACCAAACATTTTCATTCGGTAAGCTAGGATCTATTGCGTTTGGATATAAGTGTGCCATCGCAGGAATAACTTTATTTCTAAGCATATTTAAATATTTTTCAGCTGTCAAATTTCCATCTATAAATATAGGACCAATAATATGGTCGCCTATGATACCGGCCCAAACGTTCACCTTTTGAGAGTACTGAGTATGTGTCTCACACATCCAATTAGGATTCTCTGCTGACCAATATCTACAGTTCTGTCGGTTTACCTCTCCATTCAATGTGAATGTTGATTCGTCAGCTTATTCATCAATCTTTCGCAGAAATCCATTCTACGATCTGGATCGTCTTCTGTCAACTCCTGCACAAAAGTTAATTTGTAGGGATGAAGTTTTTCTTTATGAAGACATCTTAGAACAGTTGTATGACTAACATTATTTTCACGGGCAATTTGACGTGTACTTGAAGTTGGATTCTCTTCGACACTTAACAAAATATCCACTTTCACATCATCTTAAACGAAGTGTGGTTTTCTTTTCAATGGTTTGACATGTCCAAGTTCTCTGAATTGTGCATGAATTTTAGACACAGTACTTTGTGAAATATTAGGCAATTCGGGATACCTGTGATTAAATAAGTTTGCCACTTCAACTTGACTTCTGCAGTTATCCCCGTACCCGATCATCATTAAAATCTCAATTCGGTGAGTCTCAGTTGAATATTTCATTGTTATGTCGACAAGGAAAGAGTGTTTGACAAAGATTTTACTTTTTCAGTATAAACTGTCAACACATCAACAACTGACAGAATAGAAAACAATCCACATTATTTACCGATTTTGTCTAATTATTGGCGTTTTTAGGCAATTTTTAGGTATTTATGATAAAATTCATGGTCGTAGCAGGTTTTGTTTAATATACAAATACGTCTAATAGTGTAATAAATTATTAATTTTAAAATTTCACCCGGTATAATTCATAATTGACCATACATTATTCAGTTTGTTGGAATCGGTTCATTAAGAGGATTTCAAAAATATGCAAATATACAGGGTGTTTCATTAAAAAAAAACAACACCGACTATGGCATACTGGAATTTCATTCCATAAGTGGTTTCCACACTGTATAAAAGGCAAAAGTGATTGACTGAGGTTTCAACGCACATGCCAAACCCTTGAGGCTAGAAAATTGAAATTCCGCACACGTATTCCTCATATGACGTAGGCATCCACAAAAGAAGGATTTTTTAAAATTCAACCCCCAAGGGGGTGAAATAGGCGATAAAAGTTTGGATGAAACTTTTTATTCCTTGGACATATTTGCATGAAATTTCGTATGAATTGAGTACGGCAAATTGAGTTTAATCCTCTTCCCGACCTTCAACACAGATCAATGAATAATGTCTATTCTTATCAGCTTATATCGCTTCAAAAATCTCAAGAGACAAACGTTTTTGTACACGCCTGCTTACGGAGTCCAATTTCCGAGTATAGTTCGAATCATTCTGAATTCTACGATATTTTATCAATAAATGAAAATGGTATATTCCGCAAGAAGTTTTTTGCGTGTTTATGTTTAGAGAATTATCTGAAATATAAAACAGAAACGTTTTTTCTTGTAACTGGTTTCAGCTATTCTGAAGTCGAAAAAATGGAAATTATGCATTTCCGCAAAAAAAATTCGACTCTTTCTGTTTAGAAAAGGTTCCAAATAGTGAATAAATAAATATTTCTTACGTAACTCATTCCAGCTAAACGAAAGTTTTTCCGAAAAATTAGTATAATAATGTTTTCCAGCTCATGTTGAACCCGAAGAAATGTCAAATATTCCAAAACCGAGTTAACTATCTGGGTCATATTGTGAGCAATGAAGGAGTGGCGGTGGATCCGTGGATCCAGAGAAAATTGCTTCCATCAAGAAATGGCCGCAACCTACCGACAATCATCAGTTAGGAGCTTCCTTGGACTTTGCACATACTACACGACAGTCCATCAGGAGGTCATCTGGGCGTGAAGAAAACCCTTCAGCGAGTCCGTGAAAGGTTTATTGGATGAATAGCTCCGACGATGTGAAGGACTGGTGTAAGAAGTGTACGACTTGTGCTACGAGTAATGGACCACATCGCAAGAGGAAGGCACCCATGAAGCAGTATAATCTTGAAAGCCCATTCGAAAGGATTGCTTTAGACATCGCTGGACCATTCCCGACGACAGAAAATGGTGGTAAATACATCCTGGTCGTGATGGATTATTTCACAAAGTGGGTAGAAGTTTACGCGATCCCGAATCAAGAAGCCACAACTGTCGCGGATGTATTGGTGAAGGAATTCATCTGCCGATATGGAGTGCCCTTGGAAGTCCACAGCGATCAGGAAAGGAATTTCGAAAGCCATGTATTCCAGGAAATTTGTAACAAGCTGGAAATGAAGAAGACCAGGACAACGGCGTTGCATCCAATCAGACGGAATGGTCGAGAGAATGAACAGGACTATTGGAAAATACCTGTCCGAGGTAGTCTCCAGCCACCAGAGAGATTGGGACCAATATATTTCCCTGTTTGCACTGGCTTATCGATCCGCCATCAATGAGTCCACAGGTCAAACACCTGCGAAAATTTTATTTGGACGCGAAATGAGGCTTCCTACCTAGAATTTGGTTGTCGACCTGGAACGGATCTAGCTGGAGAAGATTACGTAATCCAGTTGAGAAGAAGGATGGACGACGTACACGAATTGGTCCTAACGAATCTTCAAGTTGCCAGCGACAGAATGAAAAAACGCTACGACACGCAGGCCACAGAAGGCAGTTTCCAAGAGGGGGACAAAGTATGGTTACACAACCCGACGAGGAGAAAAGGCGTTTTGTAACGGTTGAATTTGTCACTACGTCTATTGTATATATTAAGTATTTGTATATAGTAATTACCTGACCGATATTGTCTCTATGTTTCTAATATCATTTGATCACTACGAAAGTACTTCAGTAGTTAAATAGTTTCTGTCAGCCCAGAGTTTTAGGGACTACTCTGCCATCATCCTTCCGGTGAAGTGGTGCAGGCTGTAACCATACCTGTCTTCACATCTTGACAACCATTTTTATATTTTGTCGCTAGGTAATATAAATAATAAAACTAGCGCCTACCTGGTAAATGTCCGTATAGGTAGATTCATGTTAGTTGTTTCTTTTTTTTTTGTTATATTATAATTCATAATTAAGGGTAGTAAGGGGTTTTCTCTCTTGTGGATTTTACTTTAGTTTTTAGATACCGCGGGACTACTGATTTTGTTTCCGGCTTTGATTATATCATCTTCGGGGTGTAGCCACAGTAGTCCAAATACTTTGTCCGCTTCAGCTTGATAAACGCTAAAGTTTATTAGGGTTCAGTTATAAATTATTACTGACTCCTTGACTTGAAGTCTAAAACATTTAAAGTAGTAATTAGGTTTCATAAAACTTACTGATCTATGTAGATATACTTCACTTTTGAGTTAAAGGTATATTTTCTTCATTTATCTACCATATTTTGGCTTAAGCAAATACATACTAGTTAGAAATCTTCTGTATATGATGACATTCGATTATATTCTGAACATCTACTTATAATATATTAGCTGTTTATCACCATATTTTGTCTGTTAAATCCGAGTGCTTGATTTTGCTTTGTTTACTCTGGCAGAAGGGTATTGTGGTACTATGATTGTTCAAATTTATTTGAATAATTTTCAATACACTGTTCATTTCTGTTCATTGTTATTGTTTACAAAGTCAACTTATTTGTTGGATGACAATGACAATTGGCTGTGACAGTCGTGTTTTGGATAAAAACGTTCGTTCGTCATGACTTACATAGAAGTGTAGCACTTTATGACTTGATCTGTGCGGAACACGCACGGTGTAGTGAGCAGTGTAGTTCGGATGTATGTTTCGGCTAGGTTTCTCTGTGGTAGTATTCTGTATTGAAGTTGAAGATGTGTCACTCACTTCTTCTTTCCGGTGTGTGCTCCTACTTGATCTTGACAGTTGGTTTCCAAAAGTGCATGGAACTAGAATCTGATTTTTTTTAATGACTGGATAGTCATCCCCTGCTGGGATTTATAGGTTCTCGTTCTGAATGAGTTGTGGAATATACGGCTAGTATTTTGGTTCTACGGGAGTTCGTATTGTTGAAGAATTCCGTCCTGTTCTGGAAGCCGTTTTCACAAACCCTTATAGGGGATATATTGCACTAAAACGATTGTAAGTATTTTCTCTACTTACTGATTTCGCATCACTATGTATTTATCACTATTTAAAGGAAATCGCCAACGTTGAAGTTTTGAAATTGAAGGTGTGCCACATGCTGTTGTTGGTTCGTTATTTGTTGGTAGCCGTCCAGTAAGAGGAAAATTTTGAGTATTGGACCCTTTTTGGAAAAGGTATGTCTCATAGATTTGTAGTTTTTGTAGATAAAACAGTTGGTGGTAAAATACTACCTGTTGATTGTAAATTTTTGATTAAGACAGTCTATTCTGTTACCCTGTGTATATTTTGTTTTCTTTGCCCGCTTTAGTCTAACGAATACTATAATTCGTGGGTGGTTCATCAAACCTACCCTGGCTTTGACCAAAAACAGTTTATTTTAGATGCTTATCGCATTCTTATTATTTGATTTAAATTCAGTGTAGTATACTGTTACTGACACTGTTCATTGTAAGTAGGTCTTATGACTACTTTGTGGGTTTGATTAAGTTAATTTGGGGTTGATTTTGATTTGTACGTTACTTGTAAATTTTTATAAATTAGCTTCTGACATAGGCCGAGACAAGCTTAACTTGTCGAGGTGTTTGATTGGTTCCTGTATAGGCTCAGTTTTTAGCTGACACCTGTTTTAATTTTTAAGGGTTCACCTGTGGGGCCAGATTATACACACTTCACCTGTGGGGCCAGATTATACACTCTTCACCTGTGGGGCCAGATTATACACACTTCACCTGTGGGGCCAGATACACACTTCGGGATGTTTGGAGTTTACCTGGTAGATCGATGGTGATGTCTTCTGCAGTTTGCTGCTACTCTTCAACAACTTCTTGAAGAAGACCACATTGAGGGTAACCTGGTATCGGCGGTTTTTCTGAGTTATTTACTTATTTTTATTTTAGGCTTCACGCCAACATGTATATACATTAGCTAGGTAGTTCCTACTGATTTATTTTTTTTATGCAATTGTAATGATGGAAATTAATATTTTGCGGTAAATTTTCACAATCTAATTTTCATAATTTTATCCACTTGCGCATGCGTCTCTGCCTTGGTACCAACGCCTTGACTAAGGTGTCGCCTTATATGGAATTGTTTTTTTATAAACTTTGCACTACTTTTCAGGTAACATATAATTGAAAGTTTGTGTTTAATCTGTATTGGTACACTCGAACAGCCATATTAATTTCACACTAAGTAGGTCAAATTAACTGGTATAGTTTGGAATTTTAGTGTTAATAGTTTGACTATTGGTGTGAAACAGATGTTCACACTATTTTTCTTTTTTTAAAGGGGCTTTTACTAGGGTTTTCAGTAGTAGTAGTAGTTATTTGTAAAACACCCCTTAAGGGTATTAAATGTTTTTTTTTTAATTTTAGTAACTATAAGGAACATAAGCTGAGGTTTGCCTTTTCTTTTCATCCCTTGTTTTACTGGGTTATCGGGGGAATTTAGTTGCGCTAGGCCAAAGTGGAAAACTCAGTTGGCGCCCACACAAGTTGTCTACTATTTTGTCCGGAAGATCAATAAGAGGGATCCACCCCTACCTCCGTTCTGAGCGACGTCGAAGGCCTAAGGTTGTCACCGGAGCAACCGAAACTTATGTAACCAAGTAGACAAATTAATTTATAATCTTGCAGTTTTTTTTTTAATTATTTAAATTTTATAACTTTATTCTTATTTGGGCTTGAGCTCAATTTGTAAGGTTACAGTTTCTCCAAAATTACAAAGATCTTGGGAGGGTCCGTACTTGATCAAGAAGAGGATCAATGACGTCATCTATCGCATAAGCAAGATCCCCAATGGAAAACCGAAAGTAGTTCACCAAAATCGACTAGCGCCATTCGAAGGAGACCATGACATAGAAGAAAGAGTGAACCATGTCCAGGAAGATTCTGACCCTGCCTTCGAAGAGTTTATGGGCGCATATGGAGGTACCGGTAAGGCTAGATTTCGAGTCACTACAGAGCAGCGATATGACTTGTTCACGCTCCCGGAAGACTATTCACTGGCACACAACATCCCAGTCAGTATTAAAAACGCACGAGGCCTGGCAACCGTCTTCCGAAAGAAGTTTGGGCAACTAGAAAAACTAGAAGAACAGATTCCAACCCCTGGCAAGACACTGAGACTCAAACAAAATTTACGGTACATCTTCTACCTGGTAACAAAGAACGAATTTCAAGATCAATCTACCTACCGGAATGTGTGGGAAGCGCTACGTAGCCTTCGAGACCATGTGCTGGAATCCAACGTGAAGAAACTAGCTATGCCTAAGATAGAGAGCAACCAGTTGGATTGGCGAGTCATCAGGAATATGATGGAAGTGATCTTCGAAGGTACCGGTGTCCACATATAAATCTGCAGCTGTACCCCCCGTTATCATTGTACAATGAAGACAGTGCCCTGTTATTTCCATACGACCGGAAAGTGTAGAAATGGGTCCAGTTGCCGATTTAAACGTGCAGTCCCGGCCACATAGAAGTTCCAGGAGGAACTTCCTATTAAGGAGGGGGCAATGTTGCTAGGTCACCAACTCAAAGCCGGTCCTGTCCCTCGATGATAAATTTTGGTGAATGCGTTTTCCAGAACCTTCTGGTCTATTGCAGTATTTACGCATATGAGGAGCGTCATAAAATACTAGAACTTTCCAGAACCGATAAGGACTATATATACGCGGGTTTTCGAGTGCGTAAATAGTTAGTTAGTTAGTTCGAAATTAGTGAACGGACAGTAAAGAGTTAGTCACAGTGAATTAAATAGTGCAGATAAATAGTGTAAAAATCCAAGTGGTAAAAATAAATTAAAACTAATATACCGAGTGTAAATAAATTAGTAGACATTAAGTAGAGCGTGTATATAAATTAAGTTCAATACAGTGTGTGTGTTTCTTTGAATAATTAGATAGTAATTAGCCATAGTGTATATAATTTTATCCCTGCACCGGTAAAAACTATTTAAATAAATAACAAAAAAAACATTACAATAATATGAGTAATTAAATGTAGGTAACTCAAATCAGTATAGGTATTACTTTATGGAAAACAAAATATAAATGCGTCATCCCTAACATCCCTTCGTCAAGTGTCAAGCGTCAAGCAGCACAAATATACCTATAGACTCATTACCTTGTACCCGCGACAAAATATGTAGATCTGTTATTTATGTTGCTGCCAAATATTAGTTGTTTTTTTCAAATTCAAATAAATTCAATATTTAAAACGAAATAAAAAGGGCTATTTCGCAAAAAAAAATAGAACAATATGTGTGTGGTCTGGTACGTAAAAACTGTAGTAGTTCGAAAGAACAAATTATTTCTGACTAAAATCAATTGGTTTTTGTAATAATTCAAACAAATTCAATATTTAGAAAGAAATTAAATAAAAAATAATAGTAGGTATATTTTTCGGAAAATCTAAAAGGGAGAAGATTTATATACACTGTGGTAACTAAAAACTATTTAAAACATCTACCATAATGGGGAAGACCCCACTGAGAGATGAAATCCTTTCAGATATATTCCAATCAATGAATAATGATGTTGGCTCAATGTGCACACAATATCATGTGTCAAAATCGTATTAAATAGATTTCCTGGCGTTTTGAAATCAACATATCAATTCAAAACTGAAAAATGTCAGAAACATTATCTGTCACTGTCTGCTTCTATTATATATCCTTTGGACATCGAAGTGCAGTGTTGTCTAAGCTACTCATCATTGGCTTTTGTATGTTTTTTCCCTACAACTAATAATAAAAATGTCATTTCACAACATAGTAGGTAATTTGTTGGAATGATTATATTTTGTTCGTATTCTTCTTTTATCTTGAGGATAACTTCAATCATTTTAGTGCGGCAACTCTGTTGGTGATCGAAAATGACACTTGTTCGCAGGTTGAAATAATGTGAAACACTTTTTTATTATTACTTTTCAGAAAAAAGTTATTCTTTATACAAGGTCTTCATTCTCTTAATCCTAACATGTAATCATATAAATTTTGTTTTAGTCGTAATCGCGGTTTGTCAAAATAAGTGGTTTGCCAATTTCTGATATTGCTAAAAATAAAGCTTATATTGCACAAAATCAACATTTATGAACACACTACGTATAAGACTCAGAAAAATAGTATCTGATTGCTGTACTTCAGGTTCCAGACCCTGCAGAACCTTTAATGTAGACTTTTTTCTATAACTTGAGTTTATAATAAAAAGTTTTCCATATACTTCAAACTTAAATAGGCACACTGTATAAAATGTATACGCCACTGGAGTCGCCATGCAAGTACCTACCGGATATGTTGGCTGTTAAAACATATATAAGCTGTTCAATAGGCAACCATCGTTACTACATTGGTTTTATTTTATTTACTTTTATTTTTTTAAACCTTATTCGCCTAGTCCATACCAACAGCAATGACAGGATCCTACTAGATCGAAACGATTAATTTATTCAGACCAAAGCCAACTACACCTTGTAACTCAGTAAGGAGCCACATTTTATTTAAGTAATTTAGGTCAAATCTCAATATTTTGAGCTCAAGATTCACCAGTAAAAATATTTCTGGTTAATAATTAAACACTCTGTATATTATATTATTTAAAATAAAAGTTGATCATAAGATTAAGATTAATTACAGGGTTACTATGCACTGCAATCAAAAGGTTTATTGTGCCCCCCTATCAGAGCTGTTCTCGCTATTCACTTATTATTTATCATAAAAGTTTACCATAGTAATACCTAAGAATAATAATTTATATTTGATTATTTTGCATATCAAACATATTACACATATTCCAAAAAACCTGGCATAATTTCAGAATTGAATGGACTAGAACAGCTGATATTTTAATCAAAACAATAATATCACCCAACCTTAACTCACGGCACGTTATAAAAAAAGCAATTGTATAGGTAAAAATGGATCATTTGACAAATTGGCACAATATTTTTGTCTCGCCCCGATGATTCTTTGATAAATTAAACTAAGAATATATACGATAACTACAGTTTGTTTACTAAGTGATTCTAGCGGTCAAAGGCAGAACTAGTCTAATTAGCCAAACCTAGCGGCCAGTAGCAGTACTGATCGAAATATTACCATAAACTCCACCCAATAAATTGTTTATATTGTTAACACACGCCTACCGAATATCAAGTGAAATATAGTTCGGCACCACTATTATCCAGCCGTAGCATCACTAACATCCAGAGGGTGCTACTATAATCCAATACTTGTGTTATTTAGCTCCACTAAACTACATTAGAGGGATATATATATATATATATATATATATATATATATATATATATATATATATATATATGTTATATTCACAAAACTACGTTTGGCTTTTTTAAAAAAGGTTTTTATTTAATAAACTACTTGAGATACAAAAAATGGAATTTAAGTAATTCAGAATAAAATTGTAACTAACTACATTGCATTAGACCAATTTAATTTATATGATTTTTTTATAAAACGTCAGCGTTAATTTTTATGTAAAATGCAATCTAGCGTCGTTCCCATGAAAATAGAGAAGTTGTTATCATCCTGTAATATGATATCGGTGTAACTCAAACCTAAGTGATTTTTCGTATATAACAACTCCCCCATTAAATAAAATTGCTGGTAAATAAACAGCAATTTGAAATTAATAAAAATTAGAAATACAAAATTAATAGAAATACAAAAATAAAAATACAAAATTAATAAAGATACAGCATACAAAAAATAAAAATACAAGATTATAAAAGTACAACTTAATTAACAATTTCTGATTCAACTTCTTCGGATGCGTCGAGCTTGGTTCTTCTTTTGGGAATAATATTTTGGAGTCCAATAAAAACGTTATTGGATTTTTCTGAAGTAGGCTCTTCTGCTGATTTCTTGACTCTAATATTTTTACATTTGTAACACGTATAAAGAACAACTAATAAGACAATGAGTACAATCGTAAAATATGTAAACCAGGAGATATTTTTCTCGACAAACGGTTTGTTTATAAGTTCGTCTAAATCTCTGGAATATTGGTCCAATTTGTTTTTCGTTACTTGTAAGTCGTTCGCGTTAATGTTACTTAAATCTAGCTTTTCTAATTTTGGTATTTCTAAATTATTTGGTACACTCTGACAGCAATCGTAGTCAATTATTACGGGGTGAGGTTCATGGAATATATTGATTGTTCTTTTAGCGTTGGCTTGTATTTTGGTTATACCTACAAAACCGAAGCATTCCGAATATAATTGTAAAATAGAGTTTTTATTAATAGTAAATGTTTCCGTTTTCGTGTTCGGACAGTAAATAGTCACACGTACCGGTTCGGCAATTAACACTAGCCACATGTTTTCCTCAAGTTTTTGCACATTGTAACCTTGTCCGTTAACTACCGCACTTTTACAGTTTTCTGGAAATGTCTTATATTGTTTTAGCAAACGGGCTTCGCACATTGCGTTATCGTCTATAGGGTAAGCGTAAATATCGCGGCACAACTTTTGATCTGTCGATAATTGCTTGCATCCCTGTAGATTTTCGATGGGTATATAAGTTAAAGAATCATCGTCTCGCGCTAAATATTTTTGCGAAAATGATAAAATATGGTGAAGTCCAGTTCTATTATCATATATTGGAATTGGATATAAGTGGAATAGGGTAAATACTTGCAGTTCAATAAGTGGAATTTTGAGAATGAAAACAAGGTCTGAATTTGTTTGATAAGCTTCGAGATTAATTATTTCTAGATATTGTGAAACTGTTGAATATTTTATTGGTAATGGTAAACTTTTTCTTACGGTATTCTCAGATATTTGTTTAAGAGCAGTAATCAAATTTTCGGGTTCAATAATAGAAGTATGAATGATTTGAAGCTGTGCAAATGTGATCGAATTTAGAATATCGTTAATACTACTTTCAAGATACGCATAACTCTCCATTAGTTTTTCACAAATTTCAAAGAATTGCAGTTTTGCTTCAATTAACGTTATATCATTAGTTGATTGTTGAATAGTGGTTTCAATTTTGATTATATCTAAATTGAATGTTTTTTCGTTTATTTTTAATTGTTCTATTGTGCTATTAAAGTTTGTTATTACTGCACTTGTTACTGATAATTGATTTTTTAATAAGTTTTCTAACTGATTTTGGTCTGTTTTTAATTTATTGATGCAGTCTGTGAAATATTCACCGTCAGACGCATCGAGGTTACCGGTAATCGATTTAAATATATTACCGATACCATTAATTAATCCTCGTTTTTGTCTTTTCACATCAAAATATATTTCATTAAACTTTTCACTAGTGGATTCCGAAATTTGTTGTAATAATGCCAAATGGGATTTTACTTCTGACCGAAAGGACTTTATAATGTGAGAATCTGAATCGAAGGTATTTTGAATTGTTTCTAGGATTCTATTGTTTTTTTTCAAAGGTTTGTTTAAAGGCTGATATGTTTTTGTGTACTAATAATGTCCATTCGTCATTTGAGACAATTAGTTTGGTTTCGTCGTGATAGTAGATTCCAATTGTATTATTGATAGGTTCAATTTTATATTGACATGTTGCTGTTCCGATCAGCAGCAGGAATCTGAAAATAAATTAATTTTCAGCATAAGGCTTCATAAGATCAAAATTTATTTTAGATTGGTAATTTGTTTCCAAATTTAATACCGTTGCAGAATTTTTATGTATTTCTAATATTTCGAAAGGATCTTTAAACTTATTTCCTAATTTGTTTTTAATTTGAGTTTCTTTTACGTAAACTTTGTCACCTATTTTATATTCCGGTTTGTTTTTAGGGACATATCTATCAAATCGAATTTTAGCCTTTTCTTTTTGCTTCAAAGTGTTTTCTCTTGCGATTTTGTAATAATAAGATATACGGTTTTTCAAATCTCTAACATACTTGGTAATCAATTCTTGCTCGTTGTACAACTTTTCAGGGGGTCTAGAGGATGTGTGTCCGAATACAAGTTCGTACGGCGTGAACCCGTTCGTTTTGTTCACCGAATTATTGTAAGCGACAATTGCATAAGGTAAAATACTAAAGGGGTGTTCATTGGGGTGATCTGCTAGATGCACACGGATCATTTCTAACAAGGTAGCATGTAGTCTTTCCAAGGACCCATTACTTTGTGGGTGACCGACACTTGAATATGTCAACTTAATATCGAACATATTACAAAGGTCTTTCATCAAACTATTATTAAATTCGTTGCCAACGTCACAATGAATGCGAAGTGGTGCGCCAAAATGTTGGAAATAAACTAATAGTCCATTAACAACTGATTTGGCAGTTTTATCCTCAAGGGGGTATGCTTGAGAAAATTTTGTTAGTTCATCTCTTATCGTGAGGGCGTAATTTCTTTGAGGTACTTCTAAAATATCAACGTTAATTCGTTCAAAGGGTGTTTTAGGTGTTTCGGTTATAACGAGGGGACTGTCTAAGTTTTTACGACAAACTTTTGCCTCTTGGCATGCGCGACAAGACTTAATATAATTTTCTACATCTCTAGTAAGACCTGCCCAATTATATTTTTGTCGTATCCGTCTAATGGTTTCATTAATTCCACGGTGAAGGTGGCTTTTGCCATTGTGGAAATGGTCTAGAATAGTTGGTATTTGATTTTTCTCTGGCTTTTTAGTTATATTTTGACAAATTGTGAATTTTACGTCAATTTCCGAAAGTAAAAACGATAGTGTCTCTAATATTGGTAGTTCGGGATTATTTTCAATAGCATATTTTTCGGAAGGTCTAAATAAATTTCGATTTCTATAAATTGCTACGAATAAGTGTTCAGAACTACTGGTTGGTTCTAATGGTAAAGGTATAATTAAATATTTCCTATTTTTGACAGTTTTACTACTTAATACATTAATTTGCCCATAAGAAAAATTAGGGTTTTCTTCGAATATATCCTCTATTATTTTTTCATGAAATTCTTGTAAATTATCCTTTTGAAAGAAAGTTAAAATGTTTTTATTTTGCTTGTCTAGTAACTGAATATTGGAATGTTCTATTTTAGAATAATCAATCAATGATTTTGTTTTATATAGTTCGACGAAGAAAGAAATTCCTGTTCGGCAACGTTCCAGTCAATTTCTGTTTCACTTTCGTCTAATTCTTTAGATGACCCTGCATGCTCTAGAGGATAGATTGGGTAAGGTACATGTTTAAAATTTTCTAATTTTGATTTAAACGAAACAAAATCTTTTATGTAATTGATTTTTATACGAGAAAGGGCGTCGGCGTTCTTATTAGATTTTCCAGATTTGAATTCAATTTGGTAGTCGTATTCTTCTAATTTGAGGCGCCATCGTGCCAGACGGCTGCCAGGGTCTTTTATCGAAAATAGCCACGTGAGTGGTCGGTGATCGGTTATCAACATAAATTTTCGGCCATATAAATATGGTCTAAAGTGTTTGACCGCCCACACAATTGCCAGAAGTTCTCTCTCTATAGTGGAGTACTTCGTTTCTGCTTTGCACAAGGTCCTTGATGCATAGGCTATTGGTAAATCTTTGCCTATAGGTCCTTGTGATAAAACCGCGCCGATTGCAAATGCACTAGCATCGGTAGTTAGAAGAAATGGTTCTTCAAAGTTTGGATATATTAAAATCGGAATAGAGGTCAGGGCATTTTTCAATTCTTGAAATGATTTTTGACATTCAGAGTCAAAATTGAAAGGGACGTCTTTTTGTAAAAGGACTGTCATTGGTTTTGAAATCTTTGCGAAGTTCGCAATAAATCTCCTGTAGTAACCAGCGAGACCCAAAAAGGATTTAATTTCTTTTTGATTCGTTGGTTGGGGAAAATTCTTGACACATTCAATCTTAGCAGGGAATGGCTTAACACCATTTTCTGTAATCAAGTGTCCAAGGTATGCGACTTCTTTTCTCAAGAACTCGCACTTGTCTGGCTGTAATTTTAAATTGGCGTTTTGAAGTCTCTTAAATACGTCCGTTAAGCGGACAATATGTTCCTGTATCGTTGGGGAATAGACAATGATGTCGTCCATGTAGACGAGGCATCTCTCGTTTTGGATTCCAGCAAGGACATTGTCCATTACTCTCTGGAATATCGAAGGGGCATTTTTCAAACCGTACGGCATTCTGAGAAATTCGAAATGACCGTTTTCTACTGTAAAAGCTGTCTTGGGTATATCCTCAGGAATTATTTCAATTTGATGAAATCCTGAAGCAAGATCTAGTGTTGTAAAATACTGACACCTACCAAGCTGGTCGAGTATATCACCAATATTTGGCAGCGGATATTTGTCGTCAACGGTGACTTCATTCAATTTCCTGTAATCTACTACCACACGCCACTTTTGTTTGCCGGACGCGTCGAGTTTTTTAGGTACCACCCAAACTGGTGATGACCATGGAGAATTACTAGGCTGAATGATTTTCTGTGAAAGCATCTTATTGATCTGGTCTTTCACTTCTTGTTTATGGATTTGGGGGTAACGATAAGATTTTACATAAGTTGGTCTTGCATTCTGGGTATCTATACTGTGTTTTATTTCATTAGTGAATGTCAATGGATCTCCTTCTAAATAAAATATATCAGAGAAATCAATACAAAGTTGGGTGATTAAATCTCGTTCTTCTTCGTTAAGATGGTCAAGTCTTAATTGATTTTTTATTTCTAAATTTCTATCCGTACACATTTCTGGGGTACTTAGTTGGATATTATTTACAGTATTTGTTTCGTATCGTTCTAAAGTTAATTTCGAAAATGTTACAGTTTTAGGAATAGCATTAACATTTAATACTGAAACTAGAAATTCTCCTTTTTCATTTATTTTAACCAAAGCGTTTGGCAATTTAACTTTTTCTACTTCCTGACCTACCAATATAGCATCAGTATTAGTCAAATCACATTTAAGTTTGAAAATTTGTTCAGTTCTAGGTTCAATAGAAATTTCATTTTTGTAAATTTGCGGAAATTGATTTTCAATTGAAATATCGGTAATTTCATTATCTGTTACTTTAAATAATGGTAGAATTTTAAAATCGGTGATAAGTTGTTTATTTTTCAAGTCTACGATGCAATTATAATGTTCTAAAAAATCTGAGCCTAATAGCCCATCAAAATCAATATCTAAATTGCAAATAAATACTTTGTGTGGATCGTTAGCTGTAAACGGAATAAGTACTGATTCGTTGACTCTAATTTTTTGGTTAGTTATACCTTGTATAATTACATTTTCAGAGAATCGATTTTTATAATTCTGACAAGTTTGTGGTTTGAAAATTGACAAACCTGCACCTGTATCGATTAGGATTTTAAATTTGTTTGTTGCGTCTTTAATATAATAGAGGTTTTTTGAATTAACAGGCAAAGCATTTTTTATAGGAATGTTTGTTCGAGCCGATCCGGTTCTGGACAATTCAAGCTCATAGTTTGAATTTGTTGACTGAGATCTGAGGTCGACGAATTTTGATTTTGTTTGCATACTGAATCTGGTGGTTTCGTTTGCAAAGGACCTTGTTGAAAATCCTGATAAAAGGTATGATTTGGATTTAAGAGGTTATCGGAATTAAAATTATAAATATTTTCATTATCGTGGTTGAAACTATCTTCTTCAACATAGTTATAATTAGCAATTTCGGATTCATTTGTATTGCGGATACTATCTTCAAAATCAAGGGCACTATTAGCAGTATAATAGTTTTCTTCTATATCACTATTAACAGTATAATAGTCAGGGGAATTAGGGTTCATTTGTTGGTAGTATTCTTTATTTTCGAGTTCGTTTTCGGGATATTGATCTGGATTTTCGAAATAGTTTTGACTATTATCGGCATAATAATCATAGTTATATTCAGAGTGATTGTCGGAATGGTTTTGATTAAAATGAAGGGTTCTCTGTTGATTGAAATTATTATTGGATTGATTTCCCGGTCTTTGAGATGTAGGGTTCGGATTTGGTCTAATTACCGACGGACGATTTTGGTTTTGTTGATTATTTTGGAATTGTAGATTTGACCTCTGCTGAAAATTTTGGTGTTGTTGGTTATTTGGAAATTGTGGATTTGACCTCTGTTGAAAATTTTGAGTAGGTTGGCTTTGTGAATAGGCCTGGTTTGGTCTCAAGTAACCGTTTGGTGGGCCTTGAGATTGTCTTTGACGGGTGAGACATTCGTTTATAGTATGTCCCGTTCTCTTACAAAAATTACACTGTTTTGGTGAAATCTGATTAGGTTTACGTATTGGTAAATTATTTGGAATACGGTTATTTTCAACTTTGTGATTTTCAAAATAGGTTAATTGAAGTTCCCTTCTGATTCGTGAAATAGCTGATAAAACGTTTATGGGGTTACTAGCCCTAACAATTTGACCGATTCTTGGATCTAGTCCAGTTAGTAAAGTATTGAGAGTTAACGATTCTATAAGACGAGTTTGAGCAAATTTTTGATCCACAGTTAAAAGTTGTTGTTTACTTATAGCTGAATACATTTTTGCTTCTAGAGTTTGTAATCTTGAAACAAAAGTTAAAGGCGATTCATTAGATAGTTGTTTCATTCTTTGAAGATCTTGAATTAATGAATTTAAGTCGCGAGAATCTCCAAAATGGGAGTCTAAAAGTGATTTTATTTCTTCCCAGCTTGAAGGGTCGCGTGAATTGACGAGTTCGGCAGCACGCCCTTTAAGTTTATTTTTTATATGAAGAGTTAAGAGTACTCTCTGATCATTATCGGCCATTCTAAATGCCGTTTTACAAGCATTAATGAAAGTATTTAAGAAAATTTGATTACCGTCATAATCTGGGATAATGGAAAATATTTCCGATAATTTATATGGTTCAACATGCGGAATTTGATCGGTTTTAGCGATTGTTGCTCTTTCGGGGTTAACATTATTATTAGCATTGGTATTAGTTCCACTACGTGTTTCAGGCATTTTAATTTAAGGTAAAAACAATCGATGATAATAGAACTTGGTAAAAATATAAATTGCGAATATTAAATTATAATGAAACGAGATGATTCTTACGTTATAATTTTCATTCCTTCCTTGGCAGATGAAATCCTTGTCCGTGAGCGTTGCTACACCTGGTTAGCTGTCTGCGTGTTCCTGGTGTCGGAGAGACCGTCTACTTCGTGAAGAACTGGAGCTGGAACTTGTATTTTTCCTTGAAGGTTTAGGAACCACCACACTTAGTTAGGCAATCCTTGTTCTAAATGTGTTTAGGAATCCTACTGACTGCGCCACTGTTATATTCACAAAACTACGTTTGGCTTTTTTAAAAAAGGTTTTTATTTAATAAACTACTTGAGATACAAAAAATGGAATTTAAGTAATTCAGAATAAAATTGTAACTAACTACATTGCATTAGACCAATTTAATTTATATGATTTTTTTATAAAACGTCAGCGTTAATTTTTATGTAAAATGCAATCTAGCGTCGTTCCCATGAAAATAGAGAAGTTGTTATCATCCTGTAATATGATATCGGTGTAACTCAAACCTAAGTGATTTTTCGTATATAACATATATATATATATATATATATATAATCGCTTGATTTTTATTTCTTGGGTATGGTTAGGTTTTTTATATTTAATAAGTTAAAGATGTTTTTTCGACTTTTCGCTTTCGTTTGAAAGCTTTTTCAAAATGTCTATTTTCTAAAATGTCATAATGAAGTAAACATATATACAGTTGTTATTTGGTTATGATTACAAGTATTAACTTCAGAAATAAATTTACGATATTTGAAAAATAGATTTAAAAAAAAAAAGTGCGGTTATTGATAATTAACTTGTTATTTTATTAAATTATGATAAATTTGACAGATAAGTGTTTCAAAAATGAAACAGCCTAATTAATATTAAGTATAAGTAGGTACATGTATTCATAACAATGGTTAGACAGAAACTAAAATATATGGATATAAAAGATTATAAGTACATTATAGATAACCTTAGATATTATATTTCTGTAGGCGTCATGGCATTGTCATCTCGTAACTCCTCCATCCCTAAGACGCAAAAATAATGGAGTGATTTTGGCGACTCGAATCTATTGGAATTTCTTGATTTTTGATTGTCTCTTCTTTCTTGTTTGGTTTTGATTGATTGCGTTTCCTTCTTCTGAACAGATAATATGATACGGTTGTTATGAATAAAATTATTAATAATGAAAATATTGTTATGATTGGCACTTTATAGGTATTTGTTTGAATTTCAATTGGTTTTAATTGCTTGACAATTCTATTGATTTCGTAAAGATCATTAAATTTTATTTCTGAAAGGTTTGAAGCTTGATAGTTTGTTTGAATTTTGAACTGTTCGATTTTTAGCTTTGGTAGAATAAGTGATTTGCCTTTTTGGATTTCTTTTTTGTGTGAATATTTGAGTTCGTTGATGGATAATTCACAGTCCTCTGGAATATTGATTAACGATGGCATTTGAACTTGAAATATTCTATTACTTCGACATTTGGATACGACATCTTGGGATTGTACAGGGATAATCATTACTTCGTCATTTGTAATTTGTTGAACTATTGATTTTTGAATGTTCACTTTGGTTGCGTAGCATCCATTTGGGGATTGGCCTCTTAGGAGTTGCAGCGTGCAGTTGTCCTCTGGGACGAGCTCTTGAACACAGTAGTATACGTCTTCTAGTTTTGGGCATTCTTCTTCCTCTAATTGGGTTTCTTCGTTGTTACGTGCCAAGTATGGGTGAGATGGGGTGAATACCGTATTGTTTTGGATAATTGGAAATATACGATAAAATTCTGAAGGTTTTGATTTTAGGATAGGGACATGAATAGCAAATATTAGTTTGGAGCCGGAAAAGGTCACTTGGGTTCCAAGAAAAGTATAGTATGTTAAGATATTATTGAATTTAGGGATTTGATTGTCCTTATATATTTGTTTTAAATGTTTGATCAAATCTAAAATTTCGTAGCTCGATATTATGGAACTATGAAGAGTATTTAATTTTGAAAAGAGAATAGCATTTTCGATATTATCAATAAATGAAATTAGATTTTGGCAATCGAGATTAATCTGACTTATTGTTCCTTGAAATGTTATATATCTACCTAAAGAGTCAATTTGATTTAATATAGACGATTGAAATTTTTCAAGATTATCATGAAGCTTTTGTTGATTTTGCCAAAGTGCTGTCAATGATTGATTATAGTGATCAATTAATTTTTTGAACAGAGAAGTTTGTAAATTTAGTTCGTATGCTACCTGTTTTTGATTCTCTTGTAAAACTTTAATTGCATTGTCATAACGGTCACCGTCGTCTGAATCCAAATTTCCAAATAGCCATTTATTGACTTTGCCTAATCCATTGATTAAGCCCCTCTTTGAACGCATATGAGGATACAAATTTTCAAATTTCCTTTCTAAAGAATTAATTAAAAATTCAGTTCTTTCCATCATATTTTCACTCATACCATGATATGAAATGGGATTGGAACTATTAATTTTTACTATTGTTTTTTGTACAATGGAAAAGTGGGTTTTTAATGTATCTATCTGTTTAACTAATTCCTTAACGTCTAAGTAGTGAATAAATGTATGTTTTGTGTATATAATTCTAGCTTCACCTATTTCTACTGGAAGTATTATATTTTCTAAGGGCGTAATGCTAATTTCTTCCTTAATACTATTTGCTATAATTATTAGAGGGACCAGGCACATCAGGAGTGTTAGTGACTTCATCGTCCTGTGGGTCCTGTAAAACGTTATTTAAATTAATTCTAGGTTTCCTAATAATACTTTTGTGATAGGTGCCTTTATTTGTTTCTAATAAGACACCATTATCATTTACCACCTCTACCTTTTTGAATTTTGGTAGTTTTTTATCGCGGAATTTAGTCTGTACATACGCTGATTCTTGTGCTGATAAATCGGGGGGATCATTCCGATTTTGGTTAATTTTGTTAATAAAATTTTCTTTCACTCTTTCATTACGTTCTTTTATTGATTTGTATAGCTGTTTACTGGCCTCCTTGTGGTTTTGAACATAGTATGATAAGACTAAGTGATAATTGAGATCGAAGGGGTCCGGATTATTTATATGGCCTTTGGTTATTTCAAAAGGAGTATATTTTGTAGCCGAATGTATAGAATTGTTATAGCTTAGTACAGAGTGTTTCATTATTTGGGTAGGAGTTAATTCTTTGTTTTTTTCTCGTAGACATCTGAAATGTTCTATTAAACTAGAATGAAAACGCTCTACCGGCGAATTTGAGTTACTATTTTTAGCTGTTGTGTAATGAAGTTCAATTCGGTGTAATTTACAAAAATCCTCTAAATCTTTGTTTTTAAACTCAGTGCCACAGTCGGTAGTTATTTTAAAGGGGAGTCCGTGATGGGTTATAAAGCTTAATAAGCTGTCTACTACTGAAATACCGCTAACGGTATCGAGGGGATAGGCTTGACCATATCTGGAAAATGAATCAATTACAGTAAGAAATGGGGTATTGGATATTCTAAACACATCCCTGTGTATGTGATCGAATGGCTTGGACGAAGTTGGTGTCAGATTAAATTTGACTATGGGTGGGTTCCGATCATATTTATTTTTTAAACATACTTCGCATCTATTCTCAAATTTTTCAATGTCTTCCGACATTTTTGGCCAATAATAGACTTTAGTTAAGGACATTTTTAGTTCGTTAATACCGCGATTTCCTTTCTTGTATACATGATAGTACTGAATTTTTTCTTGTTGTTCTTCGATCGTCGGAATTTCGCTTAAAAATTTTGTACAGTGAATGAGTTTGAATTCAGAGTTTTTAAAATATTTTTGAAGTGTTACTGCAAAAATTTCCGGTAAATATTGCGTTTTAAAATATAAGGCATAGGTGTATTTAGGATTAAAAAATTCTTTGGCGAATTTAAAAATACTTTCATCTAAGTTTCTTTGAGGAAAGGTGACATTAAGTCTGGTGTTTTCAAATACGTTTTCTTTTCTACACAGTGTCTCTACAATGTCACCGCACGTTAAAATTATTTGATTTTTATATTGGTTTACTGCTCGATCAGAAATGGGTATTGAAAGGATTGGGTTTTCTATTGAGGTATGTACCGTCTCTAAATCGGTGTTTGAAATATTGTCTAATAACGGGGGTTGAATTTTGACATTTTGAATGATATTTATCTTATTTTGATCATTTAATGTATTTTCGACGTCATTAGGTGACAGATTTGGTAATTCCGTCAGATTTTCGATTTCTTGTTGAATTATAGAATCGATATCATCTATATTTACATCTAATGAAGCGGTTTCTAAAGCGTTTAAATCATGTTCGGGAGGTGCTCGCGACAAAGCATCTGCTACTTGGTTAAGTTTGCCTTTCTGATATTTAATAGTGTATTCGAATTCTTCTAATTTTAGCCGCCAACGCATAAGGCGTGAATTCGGCTCTTTAAGAGAAAATAACCATTCCAATGGCTTATGGTCAGTCAAAATATTGAAAACGCGGCCGAATAAGTATGGACGAAAATACTTACATCCCCAAACGACTGCAAGTAATTCCTTTTCTATTGTCGAATAATTAATTTCGGCAGAATTTAAAGTTCGAGAGGCGTAACATATAGGGTGATTATCTTGACTCAATACTGCTCCGATCGCGTACTTAGATGCGTCTGTCATAATTTCAAAAGGTTTTTCAAAATCGGGATAGGCCAATATAGGCTCTGATATTAACAGATTTTTACAATGATTGAAACAATCAATAAGTTCTTTAGTGTGAATAACTTTATTATCTTTTTTTAAACAATTTGTCAGGGGTTTTGTTAGTTTTGCGAAATTTCGAATAAATTTTCGGTAATAACCGAATGATTTTATTTCTTTCTGAGTTTTCGGAATTGGAAAGTTGTTTATAGCATGAATCTTTTTTGGATTTGGTTTAATGCCTTGGGGTGTCACAACATGACCTAGGAATTCTACCTCTTTGCGCAGAAATTCACATTTGTCCGGCTGGACTTTTAGGCCTGCTTTTTTCAATTTGTCAAAAACCAATTTTAAATTTTGGATATGCTCTTGCAATCCAGTGCTGAAAATAATAATGTCATCCATGTATACAAGACATATTTTATTTTGGAGGTCTTTTAGGACCTCGTCCATGGCTCTTTGGAATGTACTGGGTGAATTACGAAGACCCATTGGCATTCTTAGGAACTCATATTTACCATGATCGACATTAACTGCAGTTTTATCAATAGAACACTTGCTCATTTCTATTTGGTAGAAACCACTAGCAAGATCAAGTGTACTGAAGTATTGGGCTCTACCCAATTTATCTAGAATTTCATTAATATTTGGGATAAGGTAACGGTCGCTAATTGTTTTTTCATTTAGCTTCCTGTAGTCTACTACGAGACGCCACTTTTGCTGTCTCGAAGCATCAATTTTCTTTGGCACTATCCAAATTGGACCAGGGACTAGAAGAAGGCTTAATAATCCCCTTTTCTAGCATATCTTCTATTTGTCGACTTACCTCTTCTTTAAGAGCGTAAGGATACCTATATGATTTTACATGAACAGGTGCTTCGTCTTTGGTTTTAATAACATGTTTAACCTTAGACGTGAATGTAAGTGGGTCACCCGGTTTTAAAAATATTTCTGGAAATTTTCGGCACAAATTGATTATATTATTTTTCTCTTCGCTGTTCATATGTGTCGTTCTAATAAAATTTTGAATATCATTCTTCTTTAAATTAACTTTACATGAATTATTAAAACATTCAAATTTATAAGTTTCATATAAATCTGGTACGTAAGGAATAGAATTTATCGGTCTCAATAATTTAATTGACATATTTTTATTAGTCTCATTAATGAATTCAACTGAAGCGAGTCCATTTTTGGCTAAAGTTAGTGACTCTGGTATATAAATATCTCCTAGTACAGTTTTTTCGATTAAAATTTCACCATTAGGAGTAGTAACAGGGATTCTTTTCAAGATTCTTTCATATGGGCCAGCTGAAATTCGAAATTTTATATCCGACGGCTTCCTAAATTTAAGAGGAATTATAGCGTTATCACTGATTAGCCGTTTATTTTTCAAGTCAATGTTGAAATTCATTGTAATTAAGTCATTAATGCCGATGACACCATCGAAAAATTCGTAGAAGTCAAACAGTATAAAATGTAACATTTGATTACAATTAAATTCACGGAATGCAGGCATTTCAGCTTGAAATCTAATATGCTTCGTACCTAGAGAAGTTGAAAGAGATACATTCGAGTGAAAAATACCGCTGGGAAAAATTTTTCTGCAATGATAGGTTTAAAAATAGATTTCGTACTACCAGTGTCTATAAGCAATTTTAATGGGGGGTTTTGAATTTCAATATAGGGCAGTGGGTTATTTGAAGTTATATTGAGTTCAATTAAGGTGGGTTGATCGTTGAGGCTATGATCTGAAAATTTTGGGTCTGAATAATCGATTTCATCAGTTAATTGGTGATTACCACCCTGATCTAAATATTGGTTATTATCATACTCTTGAGGATCTGTATCATTTTCATCGCAATCATTAACAAATAATTCTTCGGAAGTAAAGTCACGTCTTTGATTATTATTGTTTGAAAAATAATTACTATTCCTATTACTTTGATTCGGGGTTCGTTTACTATATATTGAAGGGATTCTAGAAGTTGTGGACATGGGTTGTGGTTTCGGTAATTGATTTTGAGGAATTGGCTTGGGTTTGAAAACATTTCGCGGTGGTCCAAAGACTTGCGCATTTGTTGGATAATTATTTTTTTTGTAAAAATGGGCGTTGTTGAATGTTTATTGGTTGAGAAGGCCATTCATGTCTTTTAAAGTTTTGTTGATATTGATTTGTGTTAGGAGAATTAAATTGTGAATTCGATTGATTATTATTGTTATTTGGATTTACCAAATATTGGGGTGTAAAATTATTTTTTGGCAAATTAAATTTTGGAGATGAATATAATTCTTCAAAATTTTCAAACTCGCTTACATATGCTAACGCATGCTCTAGGGAGTTTGGTTGTTTCAAATGTAAATTATTTCTTAGCACTCCTGAGCATCCGGCTATAAATGTATTTAAAGCGGTTTTGTCACAGTGGTGCATTTGACAAATTTTCTCATTTTGATTTAAGTTTGTATCGTTACTGATTCTTTGTACGATACTACTTCTTAAAATTTGAAGCCTGTTTCCAAATTCTAATAGATTTTCATTTCTATACGGCCTAGTTCTCGTAAGCTCTTGTATTAAACAATCTAAGTTACGTTTATCCGAGAAACATTGAACTAACGCATTTTTCAATAAATCCCAATTAGTTAATTCTACCCAATTACCGACCATTAACTCCGCTTTTCCAATTAGTTTTCCCTGTATGCATTCAAATATATGTTCGTTTAATTCTCTATCACCATAGTTACTATAGGTTGCTATTAAACTTTCACATCGAGAAATAAAGGTATTTAGTGTATTAATATCGCCATCATAAGGCCTAATATTTTCTAATTTTGACTTAAATAAATTCCAGTTAACGGATCGTGGCTCTTGAGTAGCGGTTGCCATTTTCTCTAGCTTAATATTATTAAAATTTTTATTTGACTTTGTATTTTTTTCACTTTTGCTTATGCTTAATTTATTAAAAAAGTTTACTAAGTCAGGTTCACTCATAAATATATAAACTTGCCTATTCGGTATACGGCAAAATAATAATTATTTATTTCAAAAAATTTCTTAACAACTATAACCTTCCTGAGACCTCAAAAAGGGTTAGGAGGGCGAAAAGGAACTTGGCACTTACCTTGATGGTCGTGTATACCAGTTTCTTTTCCCGAGTTTCTGCTTACAAGGGCTGGATCTGTCTCGTCTCCACTGAAGGGATGATGAGTAAATATCCCAGAAAGGTAACTTAAAGTCCTCAGAAGGGTAGGTTTCACAGATTCGCGATAAAGACGTAGAAACGTCAAAGTACCGAAACTTAACTGTTTTCCGACAAGAGCGAATTTTTCACAGATTTTCACGACTTCGCGAATCCTACTGACTGCGCCAGATAAGTGTTTCAAAAATGAAACAGCCTTTTTTAAAACAATTTAATTAATATTAAGTATAAGTAGGTACATGTATTCATAACAATGGTTAGACAGAAACTAAAATATATGGATATAAAAGATTACAAGTACATTATAGATAACCTTAGAATTCTTAGTAAAGATATTATATTTCTGTAGGCGTCATGGCATTGTCATCTCGTAACTTGACTCAAGTTTTTAATATCTTGTTTATCGTTCACAGCATTTTTTTCTTTTTTTATATGTATCATTTCTTTAATCGTTAGTTTCTGATAATTGGAGTCCTGTGTTAATATTTTTGTATTTTTGAAGTCAAATTCATGTTTTTCTGTCGATTCATGTTTATGTAGAGCTGTAGAAGCATTTTTTGTATATTTGTGGCCGTTGAGACGATTTTCTAGATGTTGAGTTGTCAAACCTATATATTTTTTTGGACAGTTTAAACATGGTATAGAATATATAACATTAGATTTTTTATTGGTTTTAGTTGGACTTTTAAGTTTAGTAAATAATGATGACAAAGTATTTTGAGATTTATGACACACGTTGATGTTATGTTTAGACAGTATGAATTTTAGTTTTTCTGAGAGTTCGTTTGTATAAGGCATTGCTATGTATCTGTTTTGACTTAATTTAGTTTTTGTGTTGTTATTTTTAGAGTTATTGTAGAATTTGTAGGTGCGTTGTTTGAAAATTCTTTCTATATTGTTTATTGGGTTGTTGTTATTTTTTAAGGTGTCCAGGGTAATAAATATTTTAAAACACCTTGGTTTCATGATAAATGAATAGAAAAGTGTTTTTTCTCACAGTACGAGATGTACATTTTTAGGCTTTATTTTTGATTTAGTGAGAATGAGAATTGAACTCACTCCTGAAAAGAGAGGAAGAATTAGCGTAATAATAAAATATTTTATTAAACGTAAAAATGTAAAATATTGGAATTCGCTAGACTTCTCGGGACATTGACTTCAGCATGTCCTGCGGTCAAGTATGGCTGTCTATACACAAAGCGGCTAGAAAAAGCTAAATACTTTGCCCTAAAATCTCACCAAGAAAATTACAATTCAGAAATGCCAATATCTCAAGAAGTCAAAGCCGAGCTTTGGTGGTGGCTCCGAATAATCCCTGTTACAGTACATGGGTAGGAGTCTTTGTTTTAGTATATTAAATTTATTACTTCCTGCTTGTATATACTTTTATTATTTCAAAGTAAACTTATTACAGATCACAATTTCTTACTAACTCAACCTTAACCTTACAAAATTCTTCTTCTTTTTCTTATAATTTTGTGACTAAGTTGTAACACTCCTCCTCGATTTGAAATGATTACATGAAAATCGCAAATAGTAACTTAAACAATATAATACACTTACTTACAAAATACATATTTTATTTCTAAGGTCAACAAATATCTCTTTACCTAAAGATTTTGTTAAAATGTCTGCCAGATTTTGATTTGTTGAAACATATTCTATACTAAGGTCCTTTCGTGACACCAAATCTTTTAAATAATGATGTTTAATGTCAATGTGTTTGGACCTCTTTGAATTTTCATTACTTTTTGACATCATAATTGAACTTTTGTTGTCACAGAATGAAACAGTCTCATTTCTTAGTTGAACATCATTTAAAACCCCTTTCAAATGCTTAAGGTCTTGAACAGAAGTAGCCGCTGCCACATACTTCGCTTCAGCTGAAGACAATGCGACGCAGCTCTGTTTATTTGAAAACAGAATGGGATTATCTCCATATAGTATCAGGCAGCCACTAACATTCTTCCCTATCAGTTCCCCAATCTGCATCTGAGTATCCTATATTAATGTTAGGTCTATTCCAGTCTTATTCTTATGATAAGTTGAACATTGATCTTTTGTACCTTGCAGGTACCGCAGTATTCGCTTTCCTGCATTCCATGTCTCATTAGTCGGTCGATCTAAAAATCTACTAAGGTAGGAAACAGCGTATCCAATATCTGGCCTGCTTGTTGTAGTAAGATACATTAATCCTCCAATCAGTTGTCGATATGGCACTTCTGTGAGTATTTCACTTTCTTCAATAATTTGAAACCCTTTCTCCATTGGTGTTGCTTTTGGTTTGCAATTTTCCATGTTGAAATTACTTAATAATTTTTCTATACATTTAGTCTGATCAATTTTTAGTGTTATCTCGGTTCTTGTCATGTTCATACCAAGAAAATTTTTGATATTCCACAAGTCTTTTGCTTGAAAGTATTTTTTAAGTTTTACAATTTCTTCTATGTCTCTTTGCTCTCCAACTAATAATATGTCATCAACGTAGATCAGTACTTTTCATTATAATACAGAATCATATTTTGATCTAACAAAATTATTCTTTAAAGCGAAATCTGTGAAAGTATCATTCCACACTCTAGGTGATTCTTTTAAACCATAAAGCGCTCGGTTCAATTTTAATACAGGTGTTTTACTTTTTAATCCTTCTGGTGCCTTAATATATACTTCACTTTCCAAAACTCTGTTCAAAAAAGCTGTTGAAATATCCAGCTGTACCTTCCAGTTGTTTTGTAATGAAATTGATAGAAGTAATCTTATTGTTGAAGTCCTTGCCAATGGTGAGTATACTGGTTGAAATGCATCCTCCTCCTTTATCTGAAAGCCTTTTGCTACAATTCTTGCTTTTTCAGTTTCATCTTCCTTGGTTCGGAATACCCATTTTGTTTCAATTGCTCGTTTTCCTTTTGGTAATTCTGTTTCTTTCCATGTGTTTAGTTTTACGAGTGAATCTAATTCCTTTTTAACTGCATCTTCTCACTCTTTGTCTTTTATTGCTTCTTTATATTCTGTAGGATCTTCCTCTTTACTTGATATAAGACAATATGCTATATAAGTTTCATAGTCACTTAAATGTTTCGGTTGACTAATTCTTCTTTCACTGCTGGTAGTTTCTATTCTTGGTATACATTCTTCATGACACTCTGATCTTGAACTTCCTGTCTCTTCCTGCTGATTCGTTTCATCTGATTCTCTTTATTCTTGTACTTTAATTTCAGTTTGATTTCTTTCTATCTGTGTATCATTTTCTTCCTGAAGCAACTGTAAGCCTATCTGTTCTTTTGTTTTTTATTTCATTATAATTAATCTGTTTTTCATTGAACCTTACATCTCTTGAGCAAATAACCTTATTGTTTTCAAAATCCCACAACCTATATCCTGGTCCAGTATAACCAATTTGTATGCATGGCTGTGCTCTTCTCTGCAGTTTACTTTGCCCAGGTAAAACGATTGCCCATGCCTGGCTCCCAAAAACTTTTAACTTGGATAGGTCATTCTTACCATATCATCTCTGTGAAGGTGTTTCCCCTTTATTGGCTTCTGTCGGTAACCTATTTATTTCATAAGCTGAGCATCACCCCACAAATGTCTTGGTAAATTTGTTTCTTGAAATTTAATCCTAACCTTATCCATAATCGTTCGGTGCATCCTTTCGGATACTCCATTTTCCTGCGGAGTAAATGGCATCCTATACTCCATTTCAATACCCTTGCTCTTACAAAATTGTTTAAAAACATTTGACACAAACTCTCCCCCATTATCTACTCAAATTCTCTGAGTTTTTAACCCATGCTGAGTTTTTATTAAATTTATAAAGTCGATTATATTTTGTTCAGCTTCATTTTTATTCATTAATAATTTAATAATCAAAAAATGAGAAAAGTCATCTATTATAACCTGAAAATATCGGCAACCCTCTAGTGTGAGTGTTTTTGAAGGACCGATAATATCAGAATGTGTTGGTATTAATGATAGACTCAATATTGGCAAGCATGTGGTCCTGACATTTATGACAGTTGACTTCTTCTAGTAGTAGTTGTTGACAGATATATCTCGTAAATAACAAGAATGCTGTGAGATTAGAAATCTGAAACGAACAAGTTTTATATGTGCTGTAACGTCTATTCAAACAATAAACTGCTCTGTCTAAATATAAACCTTATATTTATTAATTACTCAGAAGAAACCAAACATATCCCGACGCACTATTCAACAGGTTATGGGCCCAGGTTCCCGCCAAGATTTCGGTCTTTGTTTTATGTACAATAATTGAGTGATAAATCCTGTCATGATATTACCATTTTGATAGGATTCATGACATTGTCATTCATCACACAGCACAAGTTTTCCATTGTCTGGGAAAGCAATTTTGGCATTTTAGACAGCTCAAACAAGACATAGCCAACTCTTCGATTTCTTCAATTGATGACGTCGCTGTGTTAACTGTTGAAACCGATGCCTCGGAGTTTGCAATAGCTTCTCAATTATCCCAATAAGGAAGACCAGTCTCATTTTTCTCAAGAACCTTGTCCTCTCAGGAACAAAAGCATTCGTCAGTTGAAAAAGAAGTTTGTATAAGACATTGCTATGTATCTGTTTTGACTTAATTTAGTTTTTGTGTTGTTATTTTTAGAGTTATTGTAGAATTTGTAGGTGCGTTGTTTGAAAATTCTTTCTATATTGTTTATTGGGTAGTTGTTATTTTTTAAGGTGTCTTTCACGTGTCTAAATATTTCAGGACGGTATTCTGGAGAAGTCAATTTAATAGCTCTATCGGTTAATCCAATAATAACACTGTTTTTTTGAGCATTAGGATGATTGGAATTGTAATTTATATATCGGCCGGACCATGTTTCTTTTTTATATAGTTTAGTTTTTAGTTTGTTGTTATTAGTTCTAATTAATGTTAAGTCTAAAAAATTTATTGTATTATTTTCTTCAGTTTCAACGGTAAATTGGAGTTTTGGCAGTTAAAATATCATTGATTTTGTCTGATGGAATTGCAGTTATACAATCGTCAACATAGCGTTTATAAAATAATACATTAAAATTTAAATTCTTTAGTACGTTCTCTTCAAGATGTTCCATTATCAATTGAGCTAAAGTTGAGGATATAGGAGAGCCCATTGTGCAACCGTCTAATTGTTGGAAAAATTTATTTTGGTATTGAAAAAAATTATTTTTTTGAATCAATAAAATTGCTTCTTTGAATTCATTGTATGATAGAGTGGTGTGTTCTTTTAGTGAGTTCCATTTTATTTTTAAAATATCTATTATCAATTCATTTGGAATATTAGTGTACATTGAAATAACATCTAGTGATATAATTTTATAATCATTAGGTATGTTTGTTTTATATATAAATTGTTTGAATGCGAATGAATCTTTTATATAATAATTATTATTTCCAGTTATATTAGATAGACAATTGGATAGATATTTTGATAAATTATAGAAGGGAGATTGAATGTATGATACTATTGGTCGTAAAGGTATATTTGGTTTGTGAAGCTTTGGTAGTCCGTATATTTTTGGAGGTAAAGCGTTGTTAATTTGTAGTTTTTTAGCTTCAATTTTATTAATAGAGTTGTTATTGAGTAATTTTTTAATGAATTTATTGTTTTTAAAATAATAAATATATATATATTATATTGATATTTAAAATTGTCCTATTTTATTATTACACTCTAAATTTTGTTTTTACTAAATTTTATGCAATCAATCATATATTATTACCTTTATCCAAATTAGTTGTTGATTTACTTCATAAAAAAATCTCTTATCTCAAGGTTGGGTTCTATATTTAATTATTTCATTGAACAATCTCATTCACAAATACAAACTTTTAAATTATCAAACAAATCGGTTTAATACAATGACCCCGTCTTATAACTTTTTAACTAAATCACATCTATAAAACATCCAAAATTTTTAATTTACGGAAACTAAACTTATAATACAAGCAACAAATGTTGTAATATTACTTCCCTGGTTTATAATGTCAAATCTTCCTAAATAATTTCAATAAAAACCAAATATGCCATTTGCAGTACAATTTCTTTTTCCATTTGTATATATCATCCGAATGTTCACCGCTTTAAATCTTTTTTTCAATCCAATATTTTTAATTTTCAATGGGTCATTTTATTTTTATATTCTCTCTCTGCCTGTCAAATATTCTATGTCCTCCTTTCCAAATCGAATAATAATTATTATGATGGTATAAAATTTTTCAATTTTCTACAATTTTGCTTTATAAATTTTAGCCCAATCTTCCTAATTTTCGGCTATATATTTTTATATTATATTTCTGCTTTTCAAAAAATTTCTATCAATATTTTGTTATCAATAATCATTACCATCACTACCCACATTCAAATTTTATTTTATCCCCCGATAACTATTAAAAAATATTTCTTTCAATGTGACATTAATTATAACCACCAATGACATATTTTTACACATCAAATTTCATAGATCTAACGTAATTTAACCTACATATAATATATCAATAAAATATATATATATATATATATATATATATATATATATATATATATATATATATATATATATATATATATATATATATATATATATACATATATATATATACTCTAACTATTATTGTGGGGGATGCGGCAATGTGAATAAGTGAACTCTTTTTAGTTTGTTCTGAGCTTTCGGTAATTTATTATCACCATTATCAAAGAACTACAAAAGATACATTTATAGATATTTCAAACAGGTATAAATAAATTCAGTTTAAAAGTAAAACATTAATTACTTACAACTAAGCGAGGTTAATCACAATATCTATATATAATATGTATAAAATGGAGGAAAAACATGATATTAGATATAATTTTCTTTTTCAAGAAATTAAATAAAAAATAAAACTATCAAAATTGACATTAAGACATCGATGTTAATTTTTAGTAGTAATAGAAATGTCTTTAAATATGTTTAGTATATTAGCAAGTGAAATAATAGTTGGTAAGTTAATATAAAGGGACAGAATTCTCATCTTCAATATTTGAATTTTTTGTTTTTTTGTCAAAAGATAATAAATAGCTATAAATTGTACTAAGTTTTTGAATATCAGTTCTTTTATTTAAGCAATTATCTTCTTGAGATATGAATGCCATTTCCAGGAAAATCCTTTTAGAGTAGTTGTTTTCTTTATGTAAAATTTCAAAGTTTTTATAATCTATTATATGATTTGTAGAAAAAACATGTTCAGCTAATGCTGATCTTTCCGGATATAATCTTGCATCGCTCTTATGTAGAGCTATACGTTTAGTTATTTTTTGTGATGTTTCACCTACATATGCAGATTTACATGTAGAGCAAGTCAATCTATATATTACATTAGAAAGATCAGTAAGAGGATCAATTTCTTTCAACTTACTATAAACACAATTAAGTGAGAGAACATTTTTATTTGCAAGTTTTATATTAGTAACTAATGTGAATTTCTGGAAAGGAAATAAAACATATCTATAAAACATTATAATAAATGTATTATTAAAAAGACAATAAAGGTAAAATATTGACAAAAAAAACACTTCACATAATAATATTCAAAATAAAAAACTCATTCTACATTTGGCGCAAGCCGTGTAAGTTACACTGTGAGTGTAGTAATATAAAAATTAACAATATAGAAAACTACTGACGCAAAATATTTAAAAAAATAATATATAAATAAAAAAACGCATTCTGCATTTGATATAATGTCAGACATAACCTTAGTAAATCGAAATGACTATTAACATTTTATTTTGGCAATCTGTTGCCGTTTGCCTTCAACAGTTTCAAATTTTCAAAGTTTATATCACTTAGTGCATTTCTTCGTGGTGCATTTATAATTTCCGCGAAAGAGAACAATCTGATGAAGTCAGACACGTGTTATATCGATAAAAAATGTTTCTGATAGATGGGTATCTATCTAATATTGTAATGTGTGTATCATGATCATTTAAATATTCTAACACTTCTAGTTCTATTCGTTTTTTTACACTGTACTTTCTAATTTGACTATTTGTAGTTCCATCTGAAGCAGCAAAATCATCTAATTCAAAAAACGTATCTTCAATTGATTCTAAGTTTGACTTCTTATCAGGTTCGTTGACACATACATCATCTTTGTTACAAGAATATTCATAAGCCATTTCTGAAACCATTTTTGGAATAAACTCGCTCATATCAGTCTCCGTGCAATTTTTAAAATTGCTTATCCACCTTAGTTTGAATTGTGGCAATGTAAATGAAGCAATAGTAGCTTCTTGACCTTCTGGGCTGGACAAATTAAAAAAATTCTGAAATCTCCGGAGGAGTCCAGTTTTACAAGCTTCTAATCTTTTTCTAACTTTTCGAACTTTGTTAGAACTGAACCCAAACATGGGAGTAAGTACCCATAAAAGGTATTACATTCTCCTTGTAAAATTTCCAATGCAGTTGCAAGTGGTTTCAGAATTTTACAGTACTCGGACAAATACACAAACTCTGATTCTTTGAAGCACTCACTCTCTATTCCCAGTTCCTTAAAAGTCTTGGCATTTTTTCCTTATCTTTTAATATTCTTGAAACGGCGTCGTAGAATGAATTCTGTTCTTTTATATAATGTTTTTCACATCCGTCGTAGCTATTAAATTTAAAGTGTGACTTGCACATCGAACATGCTGGGGTAAATTGGGATTAGGATAACTCAAATTGTCTCCAGAGCTGCTATCTACACCCATGAATGAAATATTGTCTTCATCTGCATTCTCGTCATCTTGGTAATTAATTTCATTGCTTTCCAAACCAAATTCTCTAAACGCCTTTATGAAATTGGACCCATGATCTGTAATGGTTGCAACCAATTTATCATTATTAATATGGAATTTAGAATTAATATCCTCCATAATTTCTGCTATTTTGTCATAGCTATGTGTTGCCTTAAAACGTCTACAAGAAAGGGCCGCAGAATGCCTCATGTAAGAAGTATTGTCAATCCAGTGGACTGTTACTCCCAAAAAACTTCTTCTCTTTGCCGACCAAATGTCTGCTGTTGTGCATACGTATTTCGCACAATTTAATTCCAGTTGAATGGAAGCCATCGTTATTTCACAAAGTTCATTAACTTTTCTCATTGCAGTAGTTCTGCTCATAACTTTAAAATTAGTTCCCTCAAAAAGAGCAATAAACGATTTATGTTCCAGTATAGAAACGGCTGACATCGAATCTGTGATAAAATGGAGAAGTCTTAGATCGAAATCCTGTTGGTTAACTGAACCTTTCCTAGCAAAAGTATTTGTTAATTTGGCTTTTCTTTGAGTTGTTTATTACTGCTGACGGATTCTTGCAAAAACTGGTTTGTCTTACTGAAATTTCTTTGAAGTTTTGGAATTTTATCCTGTTTCTTGGATATTTTATAAGTTTCATAATCTTCAAACAAACTGGGATGGAGTTTTCTCAGATGTTTGATATAGTTGGTGGAGACTCCAAATTTTCCTTTGATAAAAGTTTTTTTGGGGAGGCACAATTGACATTTCGCTGTAACTTTATTGTCTTGATTTCTATATTGAAAAACTTTATAGAATTTTCCATCTAGATAGGGACTTTTAGAGAATATTGCTTCTTCATCCTCTACTGCAATACTAATACCATCACATTGCTGTGTTGATGTTGTGGAAGTTGAAGGCAATGTCGGAATTACATCAGATTGCGATTGCGATTATTATTGTTAACCATATCAGATGTTTCTCTCGTTAATGTATGTATTTTAAAATAGTCGGGAACAGTTTTCCGTTTGCTTAGTAACCTTTCTGTGGTGGGACTATATGGAGGATCCTCACTATCAGTATCAGATATATTCATATCCATATTTTCATCTTTATACACGTCAGAAAAATGATCTTCGTTGATATTCAAATTATCTGAAATGAATTAATTTTCTATATTATTTCGATAAGTGTATATTAACACAAACCTGTAAATCCCTGAGAATGTTCATTGAAACTAGAGGTAGTACAAGCATTCAACATTTGTAACGTTCTAGAATGTCCGCCTGGCATCATGTTTATTCTTCCAATCCAAGTAATATAACAGGAATACTCCAAATTCCAAGTAACTAATTTAGCCAACTCGATCGTGACTCTCCACATTCACAACGCTGCCTGAAAATATTTGTGTACATAAACATAACACAGGACACAGTAGACCTAAAAAATTTGGGTGTCCCATATTTTTGTTTAGAGGTATGTACTATACTCCTTATTAAAAAAATAAGCAAACTGTTATGAGTTAGATTAAAACCTGCTTTTGATATTTTTAGGGGTTGTAAACTTCAAGATTAAGAATTAAAATTAAACCCCTAATATGAAAACGTTGTTAAGTATAATCATTATGCAAATGGTAAACATCCCCTGTAGGTATATAATGTATGACTATTTATTCTCCCACTTCCGAGGATCTAGGAATATTGATAACGGGTATAAAAAATGCTATACACAAAAAATCAAACATACGTCATCTATATGTAGAACCGTGTTTGTGGTGTATATGTATTAAATTTTAGGTTTCAACATCAAAGTTTTTACTGCCTTCCGTTACTCAGAACTACTATCTTTCTGTAACTGCAACGCTATGGGTTTCACCTATTGTTATTTGATACAAATATATATTCTTTGTTGAGATGTAGAGCAGCTGGCGAAGAAAGAGAGATGCCGCTGCTGATAATGTATTTTATGAATCTTATGACGAATAAATATAAGAGATTTTTTTACAATACTAGCTCGTAATCTAGTATTCTGTATTCCTGTAGCATATTATTGATACGTTTGACTATCGAGCAATACGAGTAGACACTTAATAATCTTACTTATTTACAAAGTATGGTTATTTTTGCGTGTAACCGTAACCTAACTAATTTAATGAACTTTACGCTATTTAAATGGATTTCCCGTTCTCATAAATAAATATAATAAACAGACTACTATTGTTATTCACATTCACTTACCTGTATCCTGATCTATATCAAAGTTCTACTTTAAATTACTTATTAACCACCTTAACATCGACACTGTGCAGTCTACAGTACCTAACACCGTCTAACACGTACCCTCATTCCATCTGAGCTTTGGAAAATCACTGAACTAACGCCCGTCTAGTTTTAACAGTGTTGAAATTATTTGTTCCTATTTGCGCTATTGCCAATGCCAATGCATGACGAATTAAGTTAGATATTTAATGTTGATTTATTCTAGTATTTTAAAAAGTATTCAAAATATCAAAAGATATTTAAAATACCGTGGCAGTATTTAAAGCACCATAAGTAGTATTTGAAATACCAGCAAATATTTGAAATACCGGTAAGTAATTGAAATACCAAGTACCAAATAGTAACATTAGAAAATATTTTAAATAAAGTACTTCAAATACTTGAAAGTATTTGAAATTCTTTTTCAGTTGCTTTTATTTCAAATACTTGCAGCTCTGGCTAGAAAATACAAAGATTGAATCAAGTGAAGGAGTTTGTGATTGGAAACACTTGGGTGGTTACCTGAAGTCTCACGAATCTAATCGACACAAAGATTGTATGCTGAAATGGATTAATTTAGAGAATGGTTTAAAAAGCTGTTCCACTATTGACTCCTTGGCTCAGTCACAAATTGAACAAGAAAGGCAACGTTGGAGAGATATTTTAGAACGATTGCTCGCAATTGTAAATTTTTTAGCATCTCACAATTTGGCCTTCAGGGGTCATAGAGAGAAGTTAACATCTGACTCAGGTTCGAGTGCGTCAAGCGGCAACTTTATAAATTTAGTAAAGTTAATAGCTCGATTTGATCCCGTGCTGAGACTTCACTGAAAACAAGTAAGAGATAAAACGAATAATGACCACTATATGGGAAAAAATATTCAAAATGAGCTCATACAATTAATGGCAAGTCTCGTGAAAACTGAAATTGTTGAAAAAATAATTAATGATAAATATTACTCTATTATTCTTGATTGTACTCGCGACGTTTCTCGTGTTGAGCAACTATCAATTATTATAAGATTTTTTAATACAGCTGAAATTGAAGAACATTTTATTGGTTTCATAGCCGTCGAAAATACCACAGCTGAGAGTTTGACTAATTATATAATCACAGAATTAAAACAGTTAGGTATATCATTGCAAAACTGCAGAGGCCAAGGATATGATAATGGTGCCAATATGCGTGGTGAAAAAAGTGGTGAAGGCCGTTAAATACCAACTAAGCGATATATGTGATGCTTTAAAGGATTTAGCAGAAAATACAACTGATTGTCAGTTGGTCATTGAATGCCATTCTATAGAAAAGGAAATAACTACCTACGAATTTGTAGTTTCACTTGTCATATGGTATGACATTCTTACAAAGATAAATGTTATCAGTAAAATGTGGCAAAGCGAAAACATGCACTTAGGTGTGGCTACACAACACCTAGACGCATTCACAAATTGGCTCGATAATAATCGAGAAAATGGTTTTTAGTCATCCCCTGTAACAGCGAGAGAAATAGCCGAGGAAAATGATATTGACAGTCAGAAAACGACGTGAAAAAAGGCACTTTGATTATGAAGGGGAAGATGAAGCTCATGAATTGAATGCGGAAAAGATTTTCAAAATAAACTATTTTTATGTTATTGTCAGCAATGTGTGCGCAAGCTGCCATCCTAGGTTTGAGGCATATTTGGTTTCATGTATTGTAACGGTTGAATTTGTCACTATGTCTATTGTATATATTAAGTATTTGTATATAGTAATTACCTGACGGATTTTGTCTCTATGTTTCTAACATCATTTGTTCACTACGAAAGGACTTCAGAAGTTTAAATAATTTCTGTCAGCCCAGAGTTTTGGGGACTACTCGCTAAACGCTAAAGTTTATTAGGGTTCAGTTATAAATTACTGACTCCTTGAGTTGAAGTCTAAAACATTTAAAGTAGTAATTAGGTTCGATAAAACTTACTGATCTTTGGAGACACACTTTACTTTGGAGTTAGAGGTATATTTTCTTCATTTATCTACCATATTTTGGCTTGAGTAAAGACATACTAGTTAGAAATATTCTGCGTAGGATGGCATTCGAATATATTCTGAACATCTACTTATAATATTTTAGCTGTTTATCGCCATGTGTTTTGTATATTAAATCCGAGTGTTTGATCTTGCTTTGTTTACGTTGGCAGGAGGGTATTGTGGTACTATTATTGCTCAAATTTATTTGAATACTTTCTGATACACTTTTATTTCTCTCCATTGTTTACAAAGGTGAATTATTTGTTGGATGACATTGACAATTGACCGTGACAGTCGTGTCTTGGATGAAAGCGTTCAGGGAAGTGTAGCACTATATGACTTGACCTGTGCAGAACACGCTCGGAGTAGTGAGCAGTGTAGTTCGGAAGTATGTTTCGGGTAGGTTTCTCTATGGCAGTATTCTGAATTGAAGTTGAGGAAGTGTCAGTCACTTTTTTTCGCTGTGTGATTTTCTACTAGATGGCTTAGTTTATAAAAAGTGCATCGAACGAGAATCTGAATTTTGTTAATGACTGGGTAGTCATCTCCTGCTGGGATTTATAGGTTCATGTTCTGAATTAGTTGTGGAATATACGGTTTAGTATTTTGTTCCACGGAAGTTCGTATTGTTGGAGAATTCCGTCCTGTTTTGGAAGCGGTTTCCACAAATCCTTATAGGGGATATATTGCACTAAAACGATTTTCTCTAATTTCTGATTTCGCATCACTATGAAGTTATCACTATTTAAAGGAAATCGCCAACGTTGGAGTTTTGAAATTGAAGGTGTGCCACCTGCTGTTGTTGGTTCGTTATTTGTTGGTAGCCGCCCCGTAAGAGGAAAATTTTGAGTATTGGACCCTTTTTGGAAAAGGTATGTCTCATAGATCTGTAGTATATTGTTGAGAACAGTTGGTGGTGAAATACTACCTGTTGATTGCAAATATTTGATTACGAAGGCTGTAAGACAGACTATTCTGTTACCCTGTGTATATTTTGTTTTCCTTTGCCCGCTTTAGTCTAACGAATACTATAATTCGTGGGTGGTTCTTCAAACCTACCCTGGCTATGACCAAAAACAGTTTATTTTAGATGCTTATCGCATTCTTATTATTTGATTTAAATTCAGTGTAGTATACTGTTGCTGACACTGTTGATTGTAAGTAGGCCTTATGACTACTTTGTGGGTTTGATTAAGTGAATTTGGGGTTGATTTTGATTTGTACATCTGTAAATTCTTATAAATTAGCTTCTGGCATAGGCCGAGACAAGCTTAACTTGTTGAGGTGTTGGATTTGTTCCTGTATAGGCTCAGTTTTTAGCTGATACCTGTTTTAATTTTTAAGGGTTCACCTGTGGGACCAGGGGATACTTAACACCTTCCGGATACACACTTCGGGATGTTTGGAGTCTACCTATTAGATAGATAGTCATGTCTTCTGGAGTTTGCTGCTACTTCTCCACAACTTCTTGAAGAAGACTACATTGAGGGTAACCCGGTATCGGGGGTTTTCCTAATTTAAGTTACTTATTTTTTTTCTAACCGCAGAATGGTTTGAGGTTGAATAGGCTTTATGCCATTATGTATATATAGGTAGTTACTCATTAATTTATATTTTCATGTAATTTATTGTATTGGTGGAAATTAATATCTTGCGGTAAATTTTCATAATTTTAACCACTTGCGCATGCGTCTCTGCCTTGGTACCAACGCCTTGACTACGGTGTCGCCTTGTATGGAATTTATTTTACAAACTGTATACCACTTTTCAGGTTCGTTTATAGAACATATTATTAATACGTTCATATTTAATCGCTACTGGTTCACTTGAACAGCCATATTAATTTCACACTACGTAGATCAATTAACTGGTATAGTCTGGAATTTTATTGTTAATTATTTGACTATTGGTGTGTAATGCTACGTACACGGGACACTAAAATGTCGACACTTGTGTCTAGAGCGCTCTACTGCTTGTTCACACGTCGGTGTAAATTTTTGTGTAGAGTAATGTCTAGAGCTGGTCTAGAGCAGTTTACTAGATTGAAGTTGCTACACTTCTCTAGCATGTGTTCACACACAACATTTGAGAATTGTGTAGACACCACTGTGCAACTGTGTCTATACACTTCACGATGACGAGAGTAAGGCGTCGGTTTGCGGCCGCAGTTATCATTAATTATGTTGTAAAAAAGCGCACCAGGAAAAAGCGAAGGTGTTGGGTGAAAGAGTGGATTGCAAAGAGAGACAAATTTGGTGCATTTTCCCAACTACTAAGCGAATTCAAATTGCAAGATTCAGAATGTTACAAAAATTTTCTTCGAATGTCTGATACGGATTTCAATTTTCTATTACAAAAGGTTACGCCAAAAATAGAAAAACAAAATACAGTATTGCGTTCGGCAATATCTGCTGCTGAGAGACTAGCCCTAACTTTGAAATTTTTAGCAGGAGGTAAGTTTCATACAAAATGTTTTAAATACCTATTTCTTTTTTATTTTTATACAATCAGGTGAAAGCTATCATACATTAATGTATTTGTTCCGAATACCCGTTTCAACAATTTCGATAATAATTCCAGAGTGTTGTCAAGCCATCTATGACGTTTTAAAAGATTATTTAAAGGTAGGTTCTTCTACATATACCTTGAATTTGAATAGTAAAATGTTGAAATTAAATTGAAACTCTAACGTACAAAACAGTAAATAAACACGTTTATTCAGCAAAGAAATACAAAAAGTCTTTAAAATCCTATTACACAACAGAAACAATACAAACAAACATTTCATTTAATATTCATCCACATTATGGTCAAAATTCTCATAGTAACTCGCCGTAGACGGACATCTTGATGTTGATATGTCCAGAAGATCTTGCTGTGTAGTCCAGGCGATTTAGAGTTTATCGCGATAATCGCTGGTATCAGCTTGAAACTTTGTATAAAGGTTGCAAAAAATACGTACAATAAAATAGTACTAACCCGTAAAAGCAAAACCTTGCACGACATTGTTTAAATGACCATATTGTGCTATTTTCTAGTAGAATTACTCGTTCATTCGTGAATATATTTTTTGCTCTTGATTATGAAGGAAAAATGTTAAATACTTTTTTTTTGTCTTCTAAAAACGAACAATATGAAACCAACCGCGTCGAAACATATTGATTAGATCAAAAGAGATTTTCAGCGAGTCGGCCGAGCGGTTTGACGCAGCCATTCAAATTGAACGGTGTTACTTAAAGTCGACTTTTCTTGGGATCCAATAAAGATATTTGGATGATTTTTTTTTAATTTCATACCTCGCGACGAACGAGAGAAATCTATTGCCGTTGTCGAAAATCTGGAAATATTGAAACCTGAGTAGATGCGAGTGCGTCAAACAAAGTATACATTTTTTGTTATGTTATTTGTAGAAAAACCCTACCTTGGCCGTGCAATTGCAATTTTTGAAAAAATAACGACGCCGCTCGATTACACCATACGTAATCTACCTTATAAAAAATCAGCGTCATGCAGGGAAAGTGACAAAGTGGTACAGGTTTATTGTAAAAAAATTCTACGTCAATTTGTTTATAACGCTATAACTCATTAACTATTTAACTTACCGATTGCGGGTTTGGCACACGTGATCTGTTGACGGAGTACAGTAATTAAGCACAATTACAGGATATTGTCATTGTTAACAAAATAATCTAATATTGTTTAATCAAACTAATGTTTATGTAAACTTAATCATCAATAACTTTTGATCTAATCAATATTTTTCGACGCGGTTGGTTTCATATTGTTCGTTTTTAGAAGACAAAAAAAGTATTTCACATTTTTCCTTCATAATCAAGAGCAAAAAAGATATTCACGAATGAACGAGTAATTCTACTAGAAAATAGCACAATATGGTCATTTAAACAATGTCGTGCAAGATTTTGCATTTGCGGGTTAGTACTATTTTATTGTATGTATTTTTTGCAACATTTATACAAAGTTTCAAGCTGATACCAGCGATTATCGCAAAAAGGCGATTATTGGTGTATAATGCTTGGACTATGTGAGCTTGAAGATGTTGACATGGAAGGCGAAGTAAAATTAAGAATAGGAGTATCACTTATTAAATTATTTGGTTTGGGTTTATTTATTGTAACTCCCTGAAACAATTCTTCATCATAATCTGTAACTTCTAAAATGATGCCTTGGATTTTTCTTTTACTACTTTCCAAATGTAAATTTCGCAAAGCGGCAGGGACAAAGTCGCCAAAAATTTGTTCATCATCATTTTGATTGCTCATCTCCATTAAAGCCCTGTTAAGTAGATCATCTTCTTTATTTGATGTCTGTTTTTTACCTTTGCCCTTGGAGGCGGTACGAGACGTGCTTGGTGCACCAATTATTTGGCTCATTGTTTCTGTTGTTTGTTCAGGACTAGTTTCTGTTTGACTTTGTGTGTCATCCAATTCCTATAATAATAAAAAATGTTTTGATATTGTTTTTTATAATTTACAGATGCCTAATTCAAGGAGAGAATGGCTAGAGTGTGCGCGGCAGTTTCAATACAAATGGAATTTTCCAAACTGCATTGGGGCTCTAGATGGAAAACATATTGTCATACAGGCGCCACAAAATAGTGGCAGTCACTATTTCAATTACAAGGGTAATCACAGTATTGTTTTAATGGCTTTAGTAGATGCCAACTATAAATTTCTTTACATTGATGTTGGCTGCAATGGTCGTGTATCTGATGGAGGCGCATTTACAAATTGTACATTATCGAAAGCATTGGAGGAAAATCGTTTAGATATTCCTCCTGCAAGGACACTCCAAGAAAGAACTAAACAAGTACCGTTTGTGATAGTAGCTGATGATGCCTTTGCAATGAAACCATATATCATGAAACCTTATGCATATAGACACCAACCATGCCCAAATCGTGTGATCAACTATAGGCTCTCAAGAGCAAGAAGAGTAGTCGAAAATGCATTTGGACACATTGCAAATAGATTTCGAATTTTGAGAAAACCTATAGAACTATGCCCTACAAAAGTAATCAAAATTGTTTCGGCTATATGTGTCCTGCATAATTTGCTCCTAACGCGAAATACTAAACAAATATACGCAGGCCCAGGCAGCTTTGACAACGAATCTGAAGAAGGTATTGTTATTAATGGTAATTTGCGCCAGGAAGGAATGCCTTCTGGAACTTTGTTTCCATTGCAGCCACTTCAAGCTCATAATTATAGCCAATATTGTAAAGATATAAGATCTGAATTTACGGAATATTTTTGTACACCAATAGGAGAAGTGTCTTGGCAATAGAAATATATATAAAATATTGTATTATTAAAAATATACAAATAAATAAAATTGACTTACCAAACTTCCTTGGGTTTTATTGCACGTCATGGTCCCTACCAAAAATTGTAGTGCACTAAAAAACTCCAAATTTGACGTAAAAACCACATCATCTATCCCATCTCCAGACTTTTTTTCTTTATTTTTCTCATTTCATTATTCATTTGTGTTCTTAAATTGTGTAATTTTCTGGTAACCTCGGAACAAGGAGCACCAAAGTATTCTGCAATTTTTGCAATAACAGCATTTTTTTTTGTTCTATCTTTATAGATAGTGGATAAGGTATCCCACAACTTGCTTCTAATAATTCAATCAGTTTTTTCGTATTTTCTCTAGTCCACAAAGCCGACTGGATATTATTATTACTACTCATTTTAATAATAAAAAATGATAATCTCTATTATTAAATTATTATTGGTAATAAAAATACTACTACAAGTGCACCGCGCTCTAGCAACTAGTTTCAACTCGTTGGCAGATCGACACCTTGTCTCGACACTTAGGAAATATCGTGTTCAGACCGTAGTGTATCATATGTCTAGAGCGATGTAGCGACATCAAGTATATGATCTAGCGACATTGCTCTAGGTGGTGTACATACGAAGACACTCAATCTATAGATCTAGTCTAGACACAAGTGTCGACATTTTAGTGTCCCGTGTGTACGTAGCTTAACAGATGTTCACGCTATTTTTTTTAAGTGGGGGGCATTTACTAGGTTTTTCAGTAGTTATTATTTGTAACACACCCCCTTAAGGGTATCAAATGTTTGTCATTGCATAATTATAAGGAACAGTTAGTCGGGCTAGGCCAAAGTGGAAAACTCAGTTGGCGCCCACACATGTTGTCTACTATTTTGTCCGGAAGATCAATAAGAGGGATCCACCCCTACCTCCGTTCTGAGCGACGTCGAAGGCCTAAGGTTGTCACCGGAGCAACCGAAACTTATGTGACCAAGTAGACACAGTAATTGATTATCTTGCACTTTTTTTATTATCATTTAAATTTTATAAATAAATTCTTATTTGGGCTAGAGCTCAATTTTTAAAGTTACAGTATAATATAAGAAGATTAAAGAAAATTAATGATAGTGAACGTTTGAAGCAATGCACCGACTTGCAAATATCTACGACTGTAGGAGAATCATGTTATATTGATGGAGATGAATTGTACGAAGAACTGAATATATGTTCATTCGTGTGTATGAAGGAAACGATGACATTATCTCGGTGCTGAAATTCATAATAGAAAATAAATTAACTGAAGTTTACTCCACTATCGAAATAGTTCTGAGAATTATTGCCACCACACCTGTTATGGTTGCGTCTGCTGAAAGGAGTTTTTCGAGGCTTAAAATTATTAAAACATATTTGAGGAATTCGATGACACAGGATCGGCTTTCAGCCCTTGCTATTTTTTTCAATCGAAAATGACGTAGCTAATGCGTTAGATTATTGTGCTTTAATTAAAAATTTTAGTCTTAGTAAAAGCAGCAAATATCAATTTTAAAATTTATCATCTCTGTATTTGTCAATTTTGTAAATCTTTCAATGTAAGTAAAATATTTTAAAACTCAAATTTTATTTATTTGTATAACTTTAGCATTTCTCGTCAAACATAACGAATACCTACCAAACAACCAGACCTACTTTCACATCACATAGGTACTTTTCCGTAGGACAAAGGGCCTCGCAATGGGTACGGCCGCCGCTGTAGAAAGAAGTCATTAAGATGTTGAAAACATGCTTCGTTCCTGGATGTCCGATCACTCTTCCACAAATTGGTCCATGGGGTGCTATTTTGTACAAGGACAAGATAAAAGGATTTTTTCCCTTTGTGCAACAATAAAATTGAAATTGAGAGACAACAATCGTACTCTGGTCAAAAAAGAGCAGCTGAAAAGATGACTGAGGCATCCAACAAAAAATTTAAGTCGATTGCAATCGGGTCATATGTTTATTTAACACTTCCTAAGGTAGATCGAGGACCTGTCGATGCCAAGAATATCATTGGAATAGTGATGTACCTGAAAAATAGCCTCTACGAAGTAGGTACCTCTAAAGGAATTCCTCAAACTTTATTTTCTAGAAATGATATTCAAGAATCCTCAGTAGGTTTTGGAGAAGAAGTTCCTGATCGACTAATTACCCTCAGAGAGACAGTTGCATATCAGTCACGATTCGGAGGTCAAGGCTTTCAAAAATGTAGCTGTAAGGCTAGTAGTAAACAACGCAATACAAAAAAATTGCTTGCTTTAAAAATAACTATTTATGCTCTTCCAAATGTCATGGAAGTTTGACATGCAGTAATAAATGAAGAATTTGTTTTCAATTTTTAGTTATAGTTTTATATTAGTAATAGCGGAGGTACATTCTTACCTACTTAAATGTTGAATTTTAAGAATATTTCATTCTTTTCATAGGATTTGTTTTTTATTTGCAGTTTCATAATAGTGTTAGGTAGATACCCAAGTTAACGGGTATATTTTTATATCATGAAGTTAACTGTTAACTGTTTATTTGTTTTCTTAATAAAAAGATTTACTGTAACTGTATTATTTATATTTAGTAGTGTTTTCGACTTTATTTTCACGTTTTGACGCCACCGCTTTTGACAAATTGTAAAATGCCTAAAAATAATCAGTCACAACATGATATACATTCTTCTGTTCTTGTTTTGCCGGAATTTTATCAATTTGCCTGAATCGGTGTCGGCATAACGAAAAATGCATTTTATGATCGCGTTTTGCCGGCTTTTTGTAAAATGCCTAGGCAGTTTATAAAAAGCCTAAATTTACATTATGCCTACGACATATATACAATATGGGGATAATTACAATTTCACATGTATAGACGTAGGAAGCTACGGTAGTTCCTCAGATGGAGGAATTTTTAGTAAATCAGCTTTATACTCTGCTGTAGAAGAAAATAAGTTAGACCTGCCAGAAAATAGTATAATAATAGGAGAGTATCTAATGAAACATTATCCTAGGCGGCCCAACCAGAGTATTACGGAACGTGTTTTTAACTATAGATTGTGTCGAGCAAGAAGAATAAGCTAGAATGGATTCGGAATTTTAACAAATCGTTTCCGGATATTTTTAATGGCAATAGATCTTGAACCAGAAAAAGTTGTTAAAATCGTGAAGACGTGCTGTGCTTTACATAATTGGATTAGGAAAACAGCTAAGTCAAATTGTGGATTAACACCTGATGTTGAAGATACAGAGAACGCTAAAATTATTTTAGGAACATGGAGACCACAACTTCATTCTCAAGCACTGATAAGTATGGCTCCAACAAATACTAGAAATTTCAATAATGCTGCGCGTCAAAAGCGTGCACAGTTATCTGATCACTTTATGGGCGAAGGCGAAGTAGAATGGCAATACAGGATGGTGAATCTACAGGTCACCGGGGGTGAAGCCGATAACTGATGAAATTCCAGAAAAATGTGCATTTTCCTTTTTCTTTATCATAACTCCTTTAACTTTATCATAACACAAAGTAAAATGCAACTACTTGAAACTAACAATGCAATGGAAACATTACATGAATAAATTTAAATTACTCTAAACTAATGATTTTTTCTTACCAAATTTGTCTCAGACTCAGGTTCAAATTCTTCGTTTTTGGAAAGGAAGGCGTGAGCAAAATTATACCAGTGGAGCTTGGGCTTATAAATTTCATCAACACCAGAAACAGTTGTCATTGATTTTTTCACCTTTCGAAATTCATTGTTGTGTGTTCCTCGAATTGATCTAATTTTTGCCCTCAATGCTTTCACATTTCCTAATTTAAAAATGTTCAAAAGCGCTTCTTCCGCTTGATCCCGTTTATTTATATCCTTAAATGCTGAAATGGACTTATCCCATAGACAAGGGTATTGCTGGTAACATTCCAGAAATGTGAGTATATCAAACGAAGACATGATCGAATGACAAACGGCAGATTCGCGCCAAAAAATACGCATTGTAGTGTCGCACTCTCAGTACTGTCACCATCGCCGATGTTCAAACGATGAAACAAACGAGACATTTGATGTCACTGCCACGACATCGCCGGTGTCACGATGTAGTATATAAAAAATTTTTGATATGCGGCACTAGCGTCACGACACCATGACATCGAGACATTCAACTGTTCAGACAATGCATTGTTGCGGCATTCACGTCAAGGCATAGGTGCCACGACATAAAATGTCATTGTCTGAACGAGCCTTAACTGTGATTCACGCGCCAATAGAGGGGGCGGGGTAAAGTTGGGGCGCCGAGGTATTGGTAGGTTGTGTAAACAAAACATTGTGCGTCGTTTTATCCGGACGTATTATCATAATATTCATAATTAATGGTCGCAATAAGCAGTTGGTCACTTAAAACGGAGTCGCACTAAACGGTTATATTTTCTCAGTACCTAACTATGAAACCTAACTTGAGTAAACATTATCGTCGTTAAAAGCGGTTAGTCGTTACAAGCGAAGTCGTTGTATATGGATTCTACTGTACTTACTTTTCCAAATTATCCAGAGCACGTAGAGTAATAGGAAACACCTTTGGAATTTTAGTTTCAAGGTGACGCATATTAAGAAAGCCTATCATAGCCAGCGAATCTACTGTAGTACCTATAAGGAAACCCACAGTTTGTCTCCATAACTTTGTAATGAAATCAGGAGAGACTCATTACTTGAAACCAACTACTATTGATCGAGAGACTATAGAGGGAGACGTGATAGAAGGTGACTGGAGAAATGAAAATAGTAGCAACCTTGTTAACTATTATTTACTTATTATTATTATTTATTATTACTATTATTATTAACTATTTACGATATATATATTATTAAAAAAAATCTGTCGCACCCTCATATGCTACCTGTAGAAGTATGATTTCTAAAACAGTTCGAGCATTTTGAGGCATCTGGCTCAACATTTCAGATATCCTGATGCAGATGGGGTTCAATGAGGGAGCTAAGGCTTCTGTAGGAGACGCATTAATTTTATTTAGCGTGTCGACAATGGCAGACTTCAGATTGTTTTTTTTTCTGGAAACTGGCGTTTGTTCCTCTGATCCTTCAAGCAAGGAATTTGCAGGAGATGCCAGCGGAGAAGAGACTATGCTGTTCATGGGAGGTTTAATATTCGACGTTGTTGGTCTGTAACAGATTGATGGCCGTTTGCACCAACTATTTTAGGGAACACCTAACTCTAGGGAAGGAATAAATTAGCATTAGTGTCGATTTCGCTTGCACCACTTGATGTTCAGTCCCTATCTTGCTTTAGGTTTTCCTTTTTTTATTAGAAAAATATAGTTTCTTAAATACATATACATAAACAGGTAAGTAGTAATCTCAGTAGTAATATTAACTTCTTATAATGCAATAATTAGTCTCGACAGGGACTAAATTTAACAAAATCAGAATATTTGCCTGTCAGAAATATGTTAACTATTATTCAACTTACTAGATTTCCACTTTTACCTCTATCTCCATCAAACATATTGGTGAGGCCAGTAACCGTTTTTTCATTGATCATGGCCAATAATACCTCGTCTGAGGTCTCCATTTTAGGCGGTTTTTAACATGGCCCTCCACCTGTTCTGTAGGCTTCCATTTTTTCCTCTGCTTTTTCTTTGCCTAATTCTTCCTTTCTATTTTCATAATTTTTCCAAAATGAATCTGGGGTTCCATTAAATAATGCAGGAGAACCTGCATTAAATTCAGTTTCAATCATTTTCCATATTTTTTCTTTTTGTTGAATGGATACTGCATCGGTTTTCTTATTTTATATTATATCTTTATATTGAAATATAATATTTATAAGGAACTGTTTTTCTCCTTCGGTATAGTTAGGACCTGTAGGACTTTTGAGAGACTTATTTTTCATTTTGTATTCGAATAAATAAAAAAATCACAATCACACCCAAACCAAACTAGAAGCAAATGCCATAATCAAATAATGACAATAATGGCATATGAAGTCAAAAAATTGTTACCAATCACTTGAATTTAACTAAAAATTTCCTAGAATGTTCATTGATGCCAAACTGCATGGCTACTTAGTTAAGCGGACCTATAATAGACATGGTGCAAGGGTTATATTTTTAAGGGAGCCTTAAATTTTAAGCTGTTCTTAGTTAAGTACACTTGAACAGTGAGTCGGTGCAAACGTGCATTAATCATTTAAAAATGTCATGTAATGTCATTAGGTAAAAAAACTCCCAGTTTTTCTTCTTCTTCTTCGCACCAGACTCACTGGGGGAATACTCCCCTTTTAACCTCACAAATGTGTCTCTTAGATTTCTCCACTTTTTGATTGAAAACTCAACTGAGAACTGAGGATTATTACCAAATTCTTCATGAATTTGCAACCATGCATTATCCCTTATGGTCTTTGACCTCTCCTTTATCGGTAATCCCGAATCCCATAAGGGAGGCCTTGCCATAACAAAATTTATAAGCAGCTCTTCGGCTGTTGTTATAGTTTCATTGTCTACAGGTATTTCCTGGATGTCATCAAGAACCTACGAATAAAAAGAAATTTTATATTTAATACATTTTTTTTAAATGTCCATAGTAAAATCAGCCATAGCCAAACAAAAAACGTGTAAAAAATGCAGTTCTGAAGACGAAGCTTTATTGCAAAACTTAGCAAGTTACAGTTATAAATGAAACAACTGTTTCTAGATAATTCCACCTTCAAAGAAAATTCTAAAAAAATTGCCAATTGTTTCCATATACATTTTTTTTATTATAAGGTGGAATTATTTGGAAACAATTGTTTCATGTATAACATAACATGCATAAATTCCACAAAGTAAGGGTTGAAACAGTAAATATAAGTTACAGGTAATTGGGTCTCTGGCACTTACCTCCGATTAATTATAAGTTTCATAGCGTTTTCTGTTTATTGCACTGGTGCGCACCAGTGCTGCACCGATTCGATGCGACGCATTCCGCTTACTTCATCTGGACGAACTTTTTCAGTGTTGACGTTTTCTGCTTACGCCTAAACTGCACTCGGTGCGAACCAAGTGTAACTTTATCGACACCGGCTCAGGGGGTTGGTGCATCAGTTCCAGTGCAAATATGGCGGAGAAAACAACCAATTTGGTTATGTTGTTTGAAGAGTTTGAGACCATAAAAAGATGTTGGGTACCAAAAATATGACACTAAAAAAATATAGTTATTCACTTCTCAGGGTTGACTTTATGAACGTGGGTTCTTACGAACCTAGAGTAAATTGTAGAGAATAGTCTAATCGGATAACATGATTTAGAGCTATTGTAATATTAATAATACCTTGTAAGTAAATACCATGCCACAAAGTTTTCTAAAAAACTTCGAAAAGACCTACAAAGACTCTAGGTAGTAGCTATTTTTAAAGTTCACTTGGTTACCGCAGGTAGGTAGTTGAAGTTAAAAATAAAAGACAGTCAATGGTTACTACGTCTATAACTTAAAGGAATAAAAAAAGGTTTTTACAATTAAATGTTTTACATTGAATTCTATTTAAAGAAAGAAGAAGGTTTTCACAGTTAAATGTTTTACATTTCTTAGTCAAGAAAAAATTGAACAGACATGCCCCTAAAAAGTTTTTTTTTGTTTTATACATTTGGTTATCTTCGAATTCTGTACAAATATGTTAGGTAATAGAAAGGTGAGAATTTAGGAATCAAACAACAGGTAAGTGAATAGTAGTAATGTTTGCAAAATTCAAAAAGAAAAACAGATATTCATTTTTTATAAGCTTCCGCCATGTTAAAATATGAATTCCTATGTCGTTCCATTTAAATCCAAACTCATCGACAGTTTAGTTAATCTCTATATCTTTAATTATTGTAACAAAAATTACCAGAGATAAGAATCATCGTTTAAACGATTTATTTAACACCATTTATTGTTTTCAAATTATAATTCTTCAATATTTCTGCGGCTTCAAAGAAATTTTATTTCGCCTCTTTCTTGGCGATATATTCAGAGAGACCAGAAAGCAGTCAGCGTTTCATCTCTCAGGCTTAGCTCAAAAACGCTTGTCTGCGTGTCACATATAAAAATTAAAACTTCCCTGGAAATGTCTACTATACCACTCTCCCGTTAATGTAAGAAGCAATAATTAGGGATAATAAGCCGCGAATTTTGCGTTACGTGGAAGATGTAGTTCACAATTATTCTAATCAACAGGTAATAATTAATTTACATCGTTTGTATTTCGAATGAAACTAATTAATTTTATAAGTTATATTAAGTATGTATTTCATTTTGGTGTTATTTGAAATTTTAATATTTTATTCTATCTATTAAATAAATTTATATTTTTTTGTTTTAGTTTGCAGCTACATTTCGTCTGGAAAAGTCGACTGGATTTTGTGATTCCCAATTTTCTGTTGGAAATGAAAACCACAGCGGTAGCCCAATCTACTCTCCAGAAAACTGTAATAACCAAATACCCTTAATAATCAAACTCAATTTAATTACTTGCACAACTCTCCTTAATACTAAAATAGTTAGTTATTTGATGACAAAAATATTTATATAATAAATATTTGTCGGCAAACATTGGTCATCAACAGCAATAACCAGAATTTATATATAGAGAGGTCAATAGAAGCCAGGAGAGATTCTTACATTGATTACACTTACATTAAAATGGTATAGCATTGCTAGTCAACTGAAGTTATGCTAATTAGTTATAGTGATTGTTGAAATAAACTAATTATTTATAAATCAAAAACAATTATTCATCAACCCCATAACCATCCACTACATGGCGACCATGACGAAATCGAGAGTTTTAAATTCAATGATGAAAATGGTATGTAATATCATAATTATATAATATAAAATGGTAGTGTGCATAAATGTTGATAGTACAATAAAATTTCGGAAGACATTGCAAAGTGATGGTTAAAATGGATCAAAGCCATCCAACAAAACAGTGTTGAAGAAACTGTAGTCGTTAACTCTAATTTCAAGAAGATGCTATAAGACCAGATAAACAAGTTCAAACCCTGATTTTTCAGACGACAGATCAAGCGAGAAGTTATTAGGAGCATGGTAATGAGAAATCCCGGGATCTAGCCAACATCCAGTATCATTGTGTTGAATGTCTAGTGTGGGTAAGCCCATTTTTAAACAATCTATTCTTCATAAATTTTATTATTATGAGTACATCTTTATTTTTACAAGTTGTTGTTTATCGTATATATTTATTTGTGGTATGAGTAATTTGTATTAGACGTATTTAATAATATAATCCATATCGTTATCTCAAAACTAGTTATTCGTAACTTAATTTTTAATTGAAGGTAGGTTAGAAAATTCAAAAAAAAACAATGGATTATTCTTTAATGTCGATTCAGTGGATTGATTTAAAAAATAAATTGCAAACATTTTTTGATGACATTTTGAAACATAGTAAAAGAGCATTAAAACAAAAGGTTCCAAAAAATATTGAAACAAGGAATGATATAGTATTAAACATCGAAAATAACTTTAACTCTTACACTAATCTTTTGAATAAGTATTGGGCGAACTTGGACATAAATCAACAAAAATTTTGAAAAAATCCGAGATAAGACCATAAGATCATTTCAAGTGCTATATTGTAAGTACGCAGTACCTGGTCCTTGCATCTCAGCCATAGTTACAACAGTAAGTGACAGCGCGTCTGAAAGTGACTCGAGCGAAAGTGAAGACGAAATGGCGTTGAGTGCTTCCGATTTTTTTAACCTAGCGAGTAAGATAATTCCTTCCGAATTAGATGGCTCTCCCGAGAAATTAAAAGCGATCCTAGATGGATTAGGCTTGCTTGAAATACATGCTACAGGGAACGAGCAAAATGCCATAGCTTTTATAAAAACCAGGCTCACTAGCAAAACTAGGAACCTTATTACCGATGAAAATTCTATAGACCAAATAATAAACGCATTGAGAAGTGGTATTAAAGCCGAAAGTTTTAGTTTACTGGTTGCGAAACTTAGCCAGTATCAGCAAGGACACAAAGAAGCGGTAACGTACGCCACTGAGGTGGAAAAATTGGCTGACAGGTTACAAGCAGCATTTGTCGCAGAAGGAATGCCTGCAAATTTAGCTACCAAGTACACTGCTGAAGCAGCAATAAAGGCGTTAACAGTAAACACTAGTTCCGGAAACACCAGGCTAATAATGGCTGCTGGCAATTTCACATCCACGCAGGAGGCATTGACAAAATTTGTATCGGTTGACAAAACCGCTGAAATAAGCAATGTTCTACGATACCAATCTAATTACATATACAATAATCACGGTTATAGACGGTTTAACAATGACGCCAGAAAAAATAATTGGACAGGTAGTCCCAGGAATCAATATCCTGGTCAAGTCAGCAATAGTTATGGAAGATGACAGGCAACTCAGAATAACTATAATCAAAATACATCAAATAGCCACTACAGGCAATATGACGGAAATATCCATAATAATTATAAGTATAGAAATCAGCAAAGAAATATGCGAAGTAGTCAAAGTAACCAAAATAGAAATGTAAGATTGTGTGCATCTGAGGAAATGAATGAAATAGGTGAAAAGGATTCAGTGGGGTTTCAAGAGCTCAATACTGTCCTCCTAAGCCTAACCCCCGTATTTGAAAATTTGTAGAAATGGCGAAATATTGATTCATAGTTTCTATTTTTTTGTAGCTTCAACAAACCTTTGCGTTATCAATATTAACTGCTCATATTAAACAACAGGGGAACTAAAATCCTTGTGTATACTCTAAAAAACTTTATTTTATTGTTTTTATGCTATAAAAACCCATACGAGTAATTTTTTTACTTCTATTTGTCTAATTTCCTACGCAAAATCCTCGTATTTAGCAAATACGGGTATTTGATCTAGGCCATTGTCAAATTTACTAGGGTATTTCATCGTATTTGGCAAATACTGGTATTTAACCTAGGAAATCTAGATATTAATGAAATGAAATATAGTAATACATGATTTTTTAAGTATCTTTATTTAAAAAAAAAAACAAGAACAAAATGTAAAATTATGAAATATTTGAAATACTTTGAATAACTAATAGTAACTGAAAAACACATTGTTACGGTTAGATACTAAATAAGTAGGTACCCTGAAAAACACTTTTTAGACAATTTGTCCACTTTTTCTCGTTCAAACCCACTGGGTGCCGTTTTTATGGAAGGTGTCGGCATTTCACCAATATATTTTTCAAGCAAAAAATCCAGTTTTTTCCATTCTTCATTGGATTTGTTTTTGTAGGGAATTCCAAATTCATTTCTCTTCACCATTAATTCCGTTATTTTGGCAATATAGAATTTAGGATTTTGATTTTTGATTTTACTAGCCGAACTGAGATTTTTCCATAATTGAAAATCATTTACTTGCATAGACTTAATCTGTTGCTTGATTGCACAGCATTTTCAAAGTCTGCGAAATCATATGTTTTCTTTTGTCGTCTTAGTGTTCCACATGAAATGGAATGAATCCGCAGACATGAAGGTATGCCCTGGTTCAAAATAGTTTACATGTATGTAAACTACACCTGGCGAATTCAAAATATAAATCAAGAAATACAGGAAAGCCCAGTTTTTGTTCTGGCTAGAGCAGTTGTCTATCCACAAAGTAATATTTTTAGAGAAAAAATGCATTGAAGGCACTGATAATCGACCCTATTCTGTATCAGGTTATGTTATTTAACGACCATCGTTAAGCGTGAATTTCTGTAATATAACGATATGACCAAAAATGCAGATTCTGTATAATCGTAAGCATAGTTATTTGAACGAGAATCGTTATTTTATAATCGTTATTTTTAAAAAGCCTGTTGTTAAAATAACTGTACCTGTTTGGCAGCTTGTTATGTCTTAACGATCTTGCTAAGTGAAATAAATGAGGAGAATCTAATCTAATTTTGATATATATTCGTGGTAGTGGTGATTTGTCATTTTTAGCAACCCAACATAATTAACATATTTATGAAACAGTGCTTCTTTAATTAATTTTGAATGGCTGCTTTGAGAAATGCTGAAAATTTCTTGAATTTCGTTCTATTGAACGAAGTGGTAAATTTAAATCAAAGGTAATTCATTGAAAGTATATTTTTGTGTCTGATTTATCGTCTTAAAATGATTGTTATTTCAGGCATCATTTGAGAATCGAAAGGCGACGATTGAGAGATCATAGTGATCCATTTCAAATGGCCAGAGTGGAATTCATAAAGTTTTTTAGAGTTCCAAAAGATTTGGCCAGGTATTTAATAAATCTCTATAGACCCTTTAGTCTATCACAGCGATCAACAGCTGTTCCAGTAGAGCTGAAGGTACTTTCAATCTTAAACTTATTTGAATGCAATAACACAAATTTTTTTGATGGTAGGTATTGGCATTTACTGAGTAGCTTCACTGATTTTATGACTAATCAGCTACTGGACGAATGGATTATATTTCCTAGAACAGAGGCTGAAAGAATTGTCAAGAAAGAAAAGTAAGAAGAATATACTAATGGTCCCGTTTCTTTCGTATTCATTTTATTGGCGAATTGCTCCCACAAATTGTTTATGAATTTAACCTCACATGGTTTGTTCTTCCTTCTAATCGCAATAGAATTATTCTCTAAGAATTCCAACAGCATCTCATACTGTGCCCTTGTTGTTTTTGGAAGACGTACTTGTTTTTCAATTTGAATATTTAGGTATAACACCTGAATTTAAAGTTTCCTCACGTTAAATTGCACAGGTGACGCACTATCTGTGATGCGTTTTAATGGTATGTTATATAAGGGTTATACTCTAACGGGACCGAATCCATCTCTTTTTACATTCGTTGAAGGTGTATCACTCCATCTCGCTTCATAACAATCAAAACTTACTTCCTTTTTAACATAGAATTTTAACAATATCGTTAAGGAAGCTCGATACGTAATCATAGAAGGGTTAACAATATAGTAAAATACGATCGTTATCTTAACATAACAGACTATCATTAAAAATAACATACATGTTACGGAATACGGCTGAATATCTTCTTGATGTCGCCCACTGACGGCCTCATGCCACAAAACGGCAAACGCATCAGTGCCTAATTTTTCCTGAGGGTACAAAACTTTCATTGTAGACTATCAGGCGATGAGCAAATATTGCTTTTTTGAACATTTCCATTCTGAGTAACATTATTACCTACAATAGACGCGTATAAATGTTCTTGTTCTTCTTTGCAGTTTTCTTTGTTCAATGTGTGTCCTACGAGATTCTATTGCCTTCTCAATATGACCTTTCCAACTGCAGCATGTCTCACAGTCTTCATTTAAGGTCTCAGCTGTGTGCTCTGAATTATGCATATGATAAGATTCACAGAGTTCACATTCTTCATTTTCTAGCTTGGCAAACGATATATTTTTCGATTTAAGGACTTTTCTGTATTTTTCGTATCAGCAAATGAAATCGGGATTTTTTCTAAAGTCTGCAAACATAAGGGTAACATTCAAATCACTTGGTAAATACAAACGATTAGGAGCGTGGACTCTTCTGTAGTGAGACACAGACGGATTAAATGAGTCGATGTGACTCTCTATTTGGGTATTTGACAGTTTGTTAGAAGGGTGTCTACCACGTCGATCTGAATCATCATGAACTTGATTTTTGCTATAAGCGCTCTCCCAAACCGAGTGGATTATCCAATCATTCGTCTTTTTGTACCCTAATGTTGTGAGGAAAAAATTTTTACAAACACGTCTTTTCGCACCATTAGCGTCTTTCAAAAAATATGTGAAAGTTTTGTTTTTCTTTGAGCCTTCTACTTTGAGCCTTGGTATTTTATTTTCAGTTGAATTCATAACAAACGTTCTTTTTTCTTTCCAGTTTAATTTCCAAAATTCTTAATTTGTTTTTGTTCTGACCAAAGGGCGGGATAGCAATAGATACGATTTAATAGGTCTAATTTTTACGCATAAAGCACGTATTTGGAAGCTGCTATGCAAAATACCCGTATCTAATAAGAAATACGGGTAAAATGCTTAGTAAACTAGAAATACTGGGTTTACCCTCAGTATTTCTAAAGCTATTTTCAAATACGGGTTTTAATATTATTCGATTTTATATATTTCTGGTCTAGATACGGTGATTCTCCACAGGAAACATTGAAATTTACCATATTTTAATATGTTAAAGCAAAAAATCTCATTTTTCAATTTTTTTTCAAATACGGGGGCAGAATATACTTTAAATAAATCTAAAAATTCCTTATTCGGAAAAAGTTTAATTTTTAATATGGATTTAAGTTTATCGAATTTCGTAACAATTTATGTAGTATACTTTCCAATCGCATTGCAATTTTATTACCAAGATAATTTATTAAAACAACGGACAAAATTAATATTGAGGGAGTCACGGAAGGTACAACTCAGAATTTAGGGAAAACCGACACGTCACTATATCTTGACAATGTAAACGCTTTACATCTATTTCATATAGTAGAAAATTTTTTTCCAATTCCTGCCAATGGAATTCTAGGTAGAGACTTCTTAACAAAATATAAATGTACAATAGATTATGGAAACTGGGAAATGTACGTAGATTTTCCGAACAATGAGACAGTAGTGTTGAAATTATTTAACTGTCCTGATTATGACACAATAGCAATACCAACTAGATGCGAATGTTTTAGACTAATAAATTCCTTTAAAAATCTTAGATAGGACGTAGTAGTTGAGCAACAAGAAATCTCTCCAGGAATATTTATAGCTAGAAGTATAGCCTCTAACACTAAACCATATGTCCGAATATTAAACTCAACCTTTGACAATGCTTGTATTAAAGTTGAAGACATAAAAATTACAAATTTAGATTTATTTCATGTGTATACTATTAAGAATGACACGGATGATAGAATGAATGAATTGAGAAAAACTTTAGATTTAGATATACCTGAATACGTTAAAATTAAATTAATGAATCTGTGTGAAGAATATTCAGACATATTTTCATTGAAGAATGACTTATTAACTTATTATCATTTTTACGAACAAAAACTTGAAGTAAAAGATAATACACCTATTTATATAAAGAATTATCGATCTCCACATTATCAAAAAGAAGAGTTGAATAAGCAAGTTAACAATCTTCTAGAAAATGGTATTATCGAACCATCCTGTTCAGAATTCAACAGTCCAGTTTTATTTGTTCCAAAAAAATCTCAAAAAGGAGAAAAAACTTGGAGACTGTGCATCGATTTTAGACAATTAAATAAGAAATTAGTAACAGACAAATTCCCGCTTCTCAGAACTGATACAATACTAGATCAATTAGGAAGATCCAAATGGTTTTCAGTAATAGATTTACTGTCAGGTTTTCATCAGATTCCGCTAGAAAAATCTTCTCGTAAATAAACTTCATTCAGTACACACGCAGGCTCTTTTCAATTTACTCGACTTCCATTTGGTTTGAACGTAAGTCCCAACAGTTTTTCTAGAATGATGTCTTAGCTTTCTCAGGTTTATCTGCGGAAAAAGCATTCTTATATCTTGATGATATTATAATCTTGGGGAGCTCAGGGCAACATCATCTTAACAATCTTAGAAATGTCTTCGAATTATGTCGAAAATTTAACTTGAAATGAAATCCACAAAAATGCAAATTTTTCAAAGGTAACTTATCTAGGTCACTTTTCAAGCGCTGGTGTACTTCCCGATAAGGCAAAATACCGCGTTATTGAGCATTATCCTAGGCCAGTTACCGCTGAAGAGGTAAAGCGATTCGTAGCTTTTTGTAATTATTATCGTCGTTTTATTCCGAATTTTGCAGAAATCTGCATCCCTTTAAATAAACTTTCAAGAAAAAACGTAAAACTCCTTTGATGTAATGAGTGCGAAAAATCCTTCCAACTTAAAAAAAAAAAGCTCTAACAAGTCCCTCTATCCTTAAATATCCAGATTTTAATGAACAGTTCATTTTAACCACTGACGCTTCAGACAAAGCATGCTCTGCGATCTTAAGTTAAAATCATGATGGCATAGATTTGCCAATAGCTTATGCTTCAAGAAGTTTTAATAAAAGTGAACTAAATGAACCAATAATTTTAAAAGAATTGTTAGCAATACATTGGGGAATCCATTATTTCAAATATTATCTATATGGAGCACCCAGATTTATAGTGAAAAGTGATCACAAACCACTTTCCCACTTATTTTCGATGACTGACCCAAGTTCTAAACTAACGAGAATCCGTTTAGATTCAGAAGAGTATAATTTTGAAGTTCAGTATGTTAAAGGAGCATCGAATTACTCAGATGCACTTAGCCGTGTAACGATTGAAGATTTTAAACAATTATATGAAGACAATTCACATGTATTAGCAATAACACGTTCCATGGCAAAAGAAAAGACAGAGAGTAAAGATAAGATGGCAGATATGAAAGAAAAAGAAAAGAAAATGGCCCAGCACTAATAATAGTTTTAAAAAATTGTGAGGTACATAATTTACCTATTCTACGCTGTGAATTAAACCTCAACTCATTTAGACTGAGCGCGAGGTCACGAGGTAGATTCATTTCCAACAACTTATACAAAACTGTAGACAATAACTTTGCATTAGAACAAACGTTTTGCGAGTTGAATAAACTCGCAGAGGAGTCTAAAATAAATAAATTGAAGATATTCGTAAATGACGATTTATTCAAAAAATATAAATGGAATGAGTTGAAAGAAAAAGCAACTAGAATAATAAGTAAACTACAGATAGTAGAGTGCAACGTACCAAAAATGATAGAAGATGCTGAGGGAAAGAGAGAAATTATAGAAAAATATCATAATAACCCAGTGACCGGAGGAGACTGCGGAGTAACGAGAACAGCCAGGAAAATAAAAGCAAATTACAAATGGAAAAACATGATTGTTGATGAGAAAAATTTTATAAGACCATGCCATAAATGCCAAGTAAACAAAGCTAATATTCAACATAATGAACCATTAGTCTTCACAGAGACTCCACAAGAAGCTTTTGATATTATAAGTGTTGATACAATAGGTCAATTTAATAAGTCAATAAACGGAAACATATATTGTGTAACAATTCAGTGTGAGTTGACAGAATACGTGGTCATGATACCAGTAATTAACAAAGAAGCTAATACGATAGCACGAGAAATGTCCAAATTGGAAGAATAATTAAATATAAAACATGCGTTTTCGACAGCTTATCATAGTAAAACAATAGGTGGGTGTTAGCGCTTAAATCACATATCGGCGCCGCTGTGTGAGGCGCATGCGTCTTAACAGAGTATGCGCAAGCAGTACGGCGAGGAGAAGAAGATAGACGCAAGTAGTTGCCACGTAACACGTTTTACATGATCACGTTGTTTTATTTATTTTATGTTGCATTTAAGTTTTTTGTATTAAAGTATTTTGTTAAGTATAGTGAATCATTTACTTTGGTCCTTCGAACAAGTGAAGTCACGAAACACGAACAGTGGGTGTCAACGAAATCATCGTGTATTTAATGAGTATGTTAGAAGTTATGCGAATGAATGTAAAGATGATTGGGATGCATGGAGTACCATATACGATTTCTGTTATAACACAACACCCAACACTTATCATTCCTATACACCTTTTGAACTTTTTTTCGGGAGACAACATAAGCTACCCGATAACCTTACTAACAAAATTCAACCAATCTATAACGTTGATGCTTACGAGCAAAAATTACGGTATAAATTACAAATAGCACATGAAAGAGCGCGTAAATATCTTATTAATAATAAAGAAAATGAAAAAATTATCGCCGACGCTAACGTCAATAGTAAAAATTTTAAACCGGGTGATTTAGTGATACAAACTAACCCGAACCGTACTAAATTATGTCCATGGTACGTAGGCCCTTTTACTATAGTCAGTACAGATGGTGTAAACTGCAAAATTCAAATTACTCAAGGTAAAATAGAGATTATACACAAGAATAGATTGTATCCCTATAATGAGCAATAGAGAAAAACTGTTTTTTGACGCGATTGACAAAACTATGATACAAAAGACTCATTAGTGCAGTGATAAAACAAAACATTTTTATAGTGAACTTTTACAAAATGAATTTTTCAATAATAAACAATTTTTAGCGAACTATTTATTAAATAATTGTGGGGCTATAAATATATCATTTTTAGTTGTAGTTTTAGGAATTTTATTTCGTAATTTAAAATTTTTATTACACTATATTATTTTATATAATATGCTTAGTTACTTTTTTATTGTTAACATAATATTTTTCAGTACAGACTAGTAACGCAATACTTTTAAAAAAATCATTACTTAATCACAATATTTTATAAATGACAGCCAAGCACATTTTTCATTAACTACATTTTCTAGACTAATTAAAAACAAACAACGTCAATGAATTATTACATTTATATTATTTTTTCTTTGAGAACTCACTCACCTAATAATCAAACTCAATTTAATTACTTGCACAACTCTCCTTAATACTAAAATAGTTAGTAATTTGATGCCAAATATTTATATAATAAATATTTGTCAGCAAACATAGTGTTGACTATAATTGTGATCTTTACTATATTTAGTGAGTATTGTCAAATGTTAGATGTCAGTTTAGGTCACTTCCTTGTGTTAATTAATATAACTAATATAAGTATGCTATATGTCATGTTGATATATATTGTCTATCATATAATAATAAAAATCTAATTCAAAAGAGTACTTTAAATATATCCCGATTAAAGTCATCAACATCAACAGCAATAACCTGAATTTATATATAGAGAGGTCAATAGAAGCAAGGAGAGATTCTTACATTAAAATGGTATAGCATTGCTAGTCAACTGAAGTTATGCTTATTAGTTATAGTGATTGTTGAAATAAACTAACTATTCATAAATCGAAAACAATTATTCATCAACCCCATAACCATCCACTACAAAACCATGTTTTAACATTTGTGTGGTATGTTATCATCTTTATAATTGTTAAGTTTACTTCTTATATTATTATATTAATATTATTAAATTAATGCTGTCTCAGGTATGTGGCTGAGCGGTTTGGAGTAGGTCAAACTACAGCCTTTAATTAAATTGAAAGGGTTATGGATTATCTGGTGAATCTAAATACCAGTATAATAAAATTCCCAGAAACACAAAATGAAAAAGAATTCATGGCAGGAGAATTTAGAAAGGTAAATAAAATTCATTCACTTTAATGTAAATTATAAAATGTAATTTAATTTTCATAGGTATCTGGTGTTCCAGGAGTTCTGGGATGTATAGACGGAACATACATTGAAATCCGGACACCCACACACAAACAAAAATCAACTTATGTGAATAGACATGATAAACCTTCATTAACTATTCCAGGTATATGTGATTATCGCAAACGTTTTGTTGATTGTTTCACTGGACCACCTGGAAAAATGCATGATAGCAGAGTTTTCAGACTTTCTTTCATCAGCCAAAGACTTTCCCAAATTTTTGGTGAAAACTACCATCTCCTAGGAGACGGTGCTTATGCTCTGCGCCAATATTTATTAACACCCTATAAAGATTATGGGAACATTACACCAACGAGTGTTAATTGAAAATACATTTTGATTATTAAAATGTAGATATCAGACAATTATTAATGTTGTAATTTCACAACGTGGACGAAATGACCAATTTCATTTTGGCCTGCTGTACTCTTCATAATATGTGCATCCATAATGATGACCTAATTAGAATTAATAAAGATCAGCAGGCTCTTGATGTTCAAGCTGTAGAAGAAAGTGATCTGCGATTAAGACATTTAGGTGAACAAAAACGTAATTTTATATGTGCTACTATCAATGATTTACCAAACGTAAATTTAAAAATGTGTTTGGAAATAATACTTTCTAATTTGCTATTTAATAATATAATCCTAACAAAAACAAGTATAATTATTCTCTTTAAATACATACGATATAAAAAATAAACATTATTCCAATATCACGACAAAGGAAAACATTAATACTCTTTTCAAATGAGTAGATATAAAATTATTATAATTCTGAAAATACAACCAAATATTATCATTTTCTTCAAACTAAACAAAATTTACTCCTAAGATCTGAAACTTGTGAATTGAAAATATAATAAAAATGTTTCTATATCAACAAAATAGATATAAACACATAAAAAATGTAAAAAAACTACTTTAAAGTTAATTAAAAAAACTTTCATATTTAATTTTTTTTAATACTTTAAATCCAAAATCTTTTTTACATCTGTTATACCCTGTGTAGAAAAAAATTATTAATCTTCAGATTTATGTAAATTATCCATAAAAGTCTTCTTAACTCCATTTTCTCTTTATGTCTTCTTTCTCGATTTTTTTCTTTTTCACATCACATCACAGAAGTTTTTTCTTACCTCATTCTTCTTTTCATCAAGGCGAGGTCTTTTGTTATTCAATCGGTCTTCACAAAGTTTTTCCAAGGGTTCTTCCGAGAGTTCCTCTGTTGAAGTACTATTTTATTTCAGAAGAACAAATCTGGAGTTCTTAAGATATTTAAACAGTATACCTAAGTCTATGAAACAGTGTGTTTCACACTAGGAAGCTAACAACTAAATCGAAGCGACGACGGATTCCACCTACAAAATGACTCAATTAATTGTCAAGTTTTATCATCTTGACAGCAATTGTAAACAATATCTTGTATGTGAACAATCCCAATAATGTAAAAAATATGGCTGTATGCTTCAATAATTTGAAAGCTGAGTGTAACCGAACAGAATGGACTTTGATGAACCATAAAGAAGTGAATGATGGACAGCTGTCAGTATTCTTCAAGACAATACCTAAAACAAGGAACATTCTACAAAATCAAACTGGTATTTCCGGATAATAGTGAAAGTGATCAAGCAGATTGGCAGAAGGGGCGTCGGCCCAGCTTTGTAGTGGAACGCTTCTGAAGCGATAATGACAACCAAGCAAGGTCGAGCACGGTTAGTACTTGGATGGGTGACCGCTGGGGAAACACCGTCGTAGAGCCCGTACAGCCTGCAGCGAAGCACCGTAGATTACTAGGGTCAGTAGCATATCACAGCTCGCTGGCATTATACCAATGAGCACGAGGTATAATGGAGATATGCCGTCTTTCGGATGAGACGTAAAACCGAGGTCCCGAGTCCATGGATGTTGGGCTCGATAAAGATCCCTACCACTGGTTGGAACACTAGTGGATTCGGCAAAATTTCCGGTTAGGGGTAGAGTGCTCCCGGCGTCGGTGATTAGCCTAAGTTGCAGAAATAGACCGACGTTAAATAACCGAATAAAAAAAAAAGATTGGCAGAAGACTATTATTTATAATGAGGAGGTTGAATATGATATGTCATTTACAATATTATGTATTATTATTTCTGGAATGATAATATTAATGTTGATTATGCTTTATAAAATTGTGAAACGCAAATGTTAGACATACTGCAATGAAATAAACGCTTAAAAAAATTTATTCGTCTTCAAGCTTTCTTCGAATGAATATTCTGAAATTAGTTTATGTCTTCCGAGGAGTTCAGTCATCAAATTGAAGCGTTTATTCTAAAAATACACATGTTAAATAAAGACATTTATTTTTATGAAGACAAACGTGAGGTTATGAAATGGCTAGAAGACCTTTGTCTTTTTGAGAAAAAGCTTAGAGAGGACGAAGAAGTTGAACAAGCAGGTGTGGACATCGAATAAACTGGGTACCTGAAGAGTTGACCAACAGAAGTATCAAGAAGACAATTTAAGTGCTTGTGATAACATCTTCAGAGACTATGAGCAGCAACGTAAACGTATTCAACCTACCACCATTCAACAAAACAGACAAGAGCATGAAAAATGTCAACCGTTGGCGACCACTTCAACACCTTCACCCTCTTCACCGCAATAACATGTGTAATATTGATTTTGAAAATTTACGTGTAAAATAAAAAACGATGAATAATATACAGGAGGGTGTTTTATTAAAATTCCATTTTTTTCCTTCAAAAACATTTATTTTAATTTTATATAATTTACAAAGGTAAAATTCGATTGACAAACCATTGTCGGAGATGGTCTACATTTTTTTATGTGCACGAATACACCCCATTGGCGTGACAAGGGTTTGGATCGTGTACAAAGTTACCAGCTGCACAAGGTGTTCCATCAAATTTACAGACGTCAGTGATGACGGGAAACACTCCAAAAATGTGGCACCTAGCTCGTAAAAATTCCTCCTTTTGCTGCCCTCTGACGTAAATATAGTCTGCAGCAAACAGCAACTTTGTTTCCAAAATTTCATTCAATTTTGAATATTCGACATATCCCGAAGAGTATCGGATACCGTGAACGTTATTTTCTAAATATGCACAAGTCTTTCTATCTTGGTTACTTAATGCATCGAAAGGTTGTGGAGACGTAAATATGTAATGATTTCTTTTATAACCAATTTCAATGGTAAGTTCTTTCGGTGTAAACAACCCATTTACTACAAATCCCTGGATGTCTACTACTGCTACTTGAATACTAGCTCAGATCAGAACAGTGGTTAATTTATACTGCTAACACATGCGCACATCACGCACGCATGAATTATTATGCAGCTTGGTGATCAATTCAAACTCTTAACAATTTCGGTGAGGGGGAAGTATTCCATTACACAATCATGAATTATTATGCAGTAAACCTTGGTATTTTGTGGAAATGCGATGTTTGCTTCAATGTCGAATTTTACATCGACTGTAGATGCCTTCATACTTTCTTCTTGTTTCGAGCAATCGATTACAAATAATGCATGTTTTTTAAATGAAGAATAATCTAGCAGGAGACGCTTTTGTGTGGAATTGGTGTAGCTGGGATAAAATTCAGTGTAGTTGAAATAGGCTTCATTGTAGTCGGTTTTACCGAAATCCAATCGCAATCTTCCATTGGGCCAATACTTACCATTCAATGATAGTCTAATACTTTGAACATCAGCATTGTCAAACAAAGTAGGATCGGTTTTGCTGTTGTCTCGTTCATTTGTTTGAAAGAACACAATGACATAACGAGGTCTTTCGACTGATGTTGTTGTTTTAACAGCGCAAACCTCTCGTCTTGCACCTGTAGTGATTGCAGGTAATTCATGTAGCTCCCACTTTCTGAATGGGATAACTATTGGCTGATCTTTTTGAATAGATTTCATAAGTTCCAATTTAATGTCGTCATTAGGATATATATGCTTTATTTTCAGCTCAACTCTAGTAATTGTAATTGTAGCAGTCGTATTGTTTGACGTCCACATGTTATCATCGGATAATCATTAAAAATGTTGAAAATATGTTTAAGTGGAATTTGTAGGCTAAATGACTTATCAGTGTCATTTAAAATAGGATATTTGGGATAATTCCAGCCAGCTACAGCCATGTGATTGGAGTCTTGTCGATTATAACAAGTCATGGCACGTATAGCGCTTACTATTCCAGGGTCAAGAACTGTTTCCATTTCTCTCGCACTTTCGCTGTAGGTACATGAATCGAAAAGAAAAGCACGTACATTATTTGCTAGTTTTACTTCACCATCTCCTTGTGTTACGAGTGACCCTTTGATGCATAGCAAAGTTTCACTCATTGCAAAGAAAGAATCAACCTGGTTGATGCTAAACTCCACAAAGTCACTACAATTAAATTACTTGATAAAGGGAGCGTATGTTCTGTACTCAGCTTTACGATTGGATTCATCAAACTTTGGTTTGCGATAGATATCAAACATCGGAGGCATGTTGTCGTTTACACGAGCACGTTTTCCATACATGGTTGTCATTTCCTTTTTAACTTAAAACCCAGCGATTGCGGAACAAATTTGTTTGCGATCGTTAGCTGCTTCAGCTTTGATGATCGCTTAGATAATGAAGTTGAAAGCTCTGCAGGTTGTCTTTTATGTAGTTGATCAATTATTAGACCCATCTGGTACCTTTCGCTCCAAGCTCCTACACCAAAGAACTAAGTTCTCCACGAAAGTGTACAGGTCGACCGTCTTGGTCTAAGGCCAGCACAGTAATGTTGATTATTTCACGTTGTGGTACAACAGGTAGATAGAGCAAATTATTAGGAGTTTCATCAATGGCATACCCAGGATCTGAGTGTATAACAAATTCGTAGATAGTATGAGCAGGTCTGTCTCCATCAAAGGCTCCAGTGACAATGTTACATTCAAAGCGTATACTAGATACTTTAATAATTTTGACTGGCAGATCTGAAGAGTGCAATTTATGTGCGTCAATTGTTTTCGGAGTAAATCCCAATATTCTACCCAAAATATCAGACATTTTGAATGAAATTCTATATTTACTAAAGATTTCACATTTTAACGTATTGTGGTTGGGTTTTAGTGAAAATATACCTTCTGGCCTTAGTGAATTACTCGCACCTAACTTATCTTGAATAAACACTTCAATGTCAGCAATTTCATAGCATCCTGTAGGAAAATCGAAGCTTTGCAGCTTGTTTTGTTTATTGTAGCAGTAAAATTTTCAATGTTTGGTATGCTGTTATAGGAATGAAAAGATCGTAGAGCTAATTCATAATCATTGTTCGGATTCAGCACAATAGGCGTAGGAGGATGAAAGGTAAATACGTGAGTTGCGCTGTTAACTCTCAACAACTGCGACATTATGATGACTGAAGCAAGTCGAGGGATGGTGGATCCTAAATAATACACAAGATTTTTTTGAAATTTTATTTGAGCGCATGTTTACAAAGAAAACAAGAAGCTTGAGAACTCGGAGGACCATCACAGTGCGTTATCCAATCAGGTCGGTTGTAATGAATAAAACAAGGTAACCGTATTTGTAATTCAGAATTTCCTCGATATTCATTAGGAAGTTTGTGCCATATATCCAACAACTCTGAAGGACTTGCACACTTTTTCAACTCTTCGGCAGTGAAACTTCTTAACGATTTTTGGTGGTGAATATGTGCTAATAATAGCTGCACATTTCGCGAGTCTGTCATTGTTGTAAAAATTTCAAGCACAAATGACCGCAATTTATTTGATTGTAGTTTTAATATTGAGTATGCTACGTACTTCATTTTATTGAAGGAAGGAAACCAGAAGTGGAGCACGAGCAAAATGCTCGGCCTAACTCAGTTGGGACGTAGGTACGGGTAAAATTTTTATTTAATGGGCTCCACTGGCTTATAAATCCACAAGTCCAAGCCAGGGAACCTCTGGCTGTTATCAGGTCTGGTTTTTCCTAGCAACCGAACATAAGAAAGAAAAAGAAAGAGAATAAATGATACTCAATGGTAACCGCAACCCTTATACTATTAGAATCGGTACAATATATAATTATCATTTCCTCAAATTTTACTTCAACTTTAAAGCCTCGACGTGTACACGTGGAGTTTAAATCCACTTTACTAATAACCTTTAACTAATCTAATTAAATATATACTCGTTTATTTTACCACTCTAACAGGTTTAGAGAACCGTAAATTAAAGAAAGTGTTCAATGTCCTTTTTTTACCATTAAAACCCGAACAAAGCAATAATAGGTATAAACACGTTGGAAAAAGAATGACATTTGCACAAAATAACAGAAATGGGCTTATCTGATTGTCTAGATGTTGAACAGGAACCTTCAATACTAATTAATTTAATTTCGTGGTGGTTAATTTGGATTTTAGCCCAGTAAATAAACCCTCTGGAAATGAGGGTTTTTTTCCTTAAGACCACTACTTTGCTAACCGAATCTTCCAAACACCAAAGAGAAAAAGCCAAATTCGATACAGTTTATTATCAATCCTAGATAAAAATTTTGGCAAAAAATTAAACGACTATAATGGACTTGGTCGGACATCTATGTTTTAATTTATATATTATCATTTTAATTTACACGGTAGCTATTTTAAAAATTTTGCAAATTAGTTAAAGAAAATGGCTGTTGCACCATAGGCGTATTATTTAGTTTTATTTTTGGGTTACGGTGAATAAAGAACAATTAATTTAACTGAAAAAAAATAATAAAACGGTAAAACAAAAGTTTACGTAACAATTCTTCCCCCCCAAAAAAAAATCATGACGTTTCGATATTGTTTTAGTGATTATTAGTCAGGAGGATGAGCTTTTAAGTCTTTTATGTGCCACACTCCTAAGTATTTGTTTTTATTATCTCTTAATTCGTATGTACAAGGGGACAATTTTTTTGATATGAGATAAGGACCTACAAACTTTGATGCCAGCTTTGCCGAATAATGTTTGGAATTGTCGGAGAGGACGTAGTTTCTTTTCCAAACTAATTGATTGGGTAAAAGTTGCTCATCGCGGCGCCGAAGATCATACATATACTTACTTTGGTGATACGCCTCCTTTAGGCGAATCTTGACATCGCTATATAACTCAGCAAAAGCTTCTTCTCGTTGTTAAGAGATAGAAGACCTATCCATTTTAATAGGATCGCCTCCAGTAAGTCGAGTTCCGTTCATAGGAATCTCCCTACCAAAGACAATAAAGTTTGGCGAAAAACCTGTGACTTCATGTTGAGAAGCGCCTATAGCAAAACCAATTTTGTTTAATTTTTGATCCCATAACCTATGGTTATCCGAAACATAGGAACGAAGCATTGTTTTTAGCACCCTATTAATTCTCTTAGTTGGGTTGCTTTGTGGGTGGTAATGCGGAGTGAACTTTACAGTGACATTATAAGTTTTCATTGACTTAACAAATTCTTTCGACCGAAATTGTGCCCCATTGTCTACGATAATAGAATTTGGACAACCAAAAACAGAAAACACCCGATTCTCTAAAATACGAACAATTTCCAAAGCCGTAGCTTTCCTTAACGGGAACAATAATGAAAATTTACTAAAACAGTCAGCGACTACAAAAATATACTGAAACCCTGATGTCGTACGTGGCAATGGACCCACTAAATCTGCACAAAGGAGAGTAGTTAAACAATGTTCCTTCTAAGTTATTTAACACTCAGTATATGCTAAATCCCCATATTTTGGTAGAACCATCCTGTATAAGTGCATAAATATAATGGAATGCACTGTGTGTGTGTGTACAAAGTATAGGAAACAAGCCCGCCCAAGGCTATATTGCATAAATTATATACGCAATGAATATATTTTCAATGGGATAGTGTATAATACTTTGCTATGGCCATCCTGTTATTAAAAATCCGCCAGAGGCAACTAATGCAGTCGGGAGTCTTACATAATAGTGCAAAGTATGCAATTATTATTAAGGTCATTTTAGATAGTTTATTATTAAAAAAAATCTTAAATCTGTATATATGTATACCGATAGGAGGCTGTTTGTTTCTAATAAAGTATCACTACCTGAAAACGTAAGAAGAACATGAATAGGACGAAACCAGAAAATGCGGTAAGATTGAAATTTCGTTTTATTTATTTTTTATTAATTTTCAAATATTTAAGGTTTTAAAAGTGTTGAGAACAAGTCCAAACGCTTTTATTCCAACAAGAGCTACATCGCAATCTGCGGGATGTGATTTACAAACACCTATAAATTTTACTATAGGTTCAAGAGAAAGATTCCTGGTGGATAGTGGGTTAAAATTAGAACTACCACAGGGAGTTTATGGAAGGATAGCACCACGATCTGGCATAGCGCTTAAAAATGGAATAGAAGTGTTTGCAGGTGTAATTGATGCTGATTATAGAGGTACAATTAAAATATTATTATATAATTCATCAACAAACATAGTTAAATTTGGGAGAGGAGACAAAGTCGCCCAGCTTATTTGTGAAAAATGTTCTATTCCGATTATTGAAGAGGTGGATAATTTAAGTTTTACAGAGAGAGGTGAAAATGGTTTTGGATCTTCATCTTGAATTCATATAATTAATATTGTATTGGTTTTAGAGTGATATAGTAATTTACGTTATTTTTAAGTGTATGTAAGTAGTGAAGGAAATCATTAAAATTGTAAACATACTGTTGAAAAAATTGTTAGTATAATAGTTTGCAGAATGAATAATCTATTTGATCCGCCTAAGTGTAGAATTTTTGAAACAATAGTTTGTTTAGTTTGTAGAAAAGTGTTACGTAAAACTTTTAAACTTGAAAAAATTTGGAGTTGTAAACAAAAATTAATAATTGGTTTGTGTACGGCTGAATGTAATCAAACAAGACCACTGAGAAAATTTCCTGAATATATAGATAATAATTGGTTTTATGAATTAGACCCATTAGATGAAAGGGAGATATATTGCAGATATTTTTTACCTCCACGACAACGAGATTCGAATATTAGAAGAAAATAATTATAAAACCGTCAGTCTTACAACATCCTCAGAATAAGAAGAAGGTAACATAAATCTAAAAAGAATGACTTCCTTAAATTTAAACTTTATTATTTTGGTTGCTGTTTCAAATAATATGCTGTACACAAATGTACCAGAGAATGTAAAACATGTTGCAATATGTTTTGATATGAAAAATATAAGGGAAGACTGTAATCGAACAACATGGAGTTTGTTAAGTATAACAAAAACAAATAATGGTCACCTCTCTGTATACCATATTGAAATTCCAGAAACGAATTTATCATATTTTAGTTACAAATTAAAAATAATATTTAATGACAATTCCGAAGGTGATCAAACCCAATGGCAGAATGTGATTATAGATGATATTTCTATGGACAAGACAAACATAAGTGAAAAAGTTGATAAATTGTACATTTTAACATATATAGTATTGATTTTATTAATTATAATTGTTATATATAACTTACTTAAAATGGTAAGAGTATTTACACAATATAAGTTTTACTCAACAGTTTGTAGTAAATAAAACAAGTTAATTAAATAATATTCTTTTATTTTTCATCCATTATAAAATGTTCATATAAAGTATAAGCATTTTTTAAAGCGCAAATAGATGGATTAATCTTATGATAAAAACATTTTGGTGTCGAGGCTGCTAATGGTGGATTTTCATCTAATTCATATACAGGTGCGGTGGAATATTTTTGAATGAAATTAGTTTTTTCTTTTCCTTTCACGAAAACCATGTCAGCATTTTCAGTAATGTCTTTTACGATATTTTTGAATTTGTGTAAATGTGTATAACCAATATTCCAATCGATTCCATGATGATTTTTCATTAACCAAGTTGCTTGTCTATGTAAGTCTGGAGGTAACATATGTAGAGGAAATGGTGATTTGAAAATATAGTGACATACTTGATGACCATCATAAGCTGCAAACTCTTTAACGATGAACTTATTATTTTCAATCTTAAAACCTTGAACATCTAAAACAACTTTCATATTTGTAATTGTTGCAATTTAGTTACCGCACCTTTATATTGTTCATAATATTTTATGTCACGTTTAAGACGTATTAATTTAAAAAGAAACTGACTAAGAGCAATTTGATACTCATGGGTATTCATATTTAATGAAGAATATGTAGTAACCCTACTTTTATATTGCATGTCAATCATGCGCGCTATGAAATGTTTTTTCCACATCAGTATTGCTTAACAATTTTAGTTAATGGATTATAGGAAAATTGTTTTTCATGAAAGATCAAACAATATGCAGAAATATCACTCGTAATGGGAGCATTTAACTCAAATTCTATACGAAGAACTACAGATCCAGACTGTATTAGTTCCTTCTGCCTTGAGCAATCTATATGAATTAAGGGAGCTGTATCTCTAAATTCGTCGGGTGTGAAAATAGGTTCACTGCTCGAACGGCTGTAATAAGAAGTTTGAAAATCAGCAAACATTTTATATAACGTAGCAAAACTATTGTTTGTAAAATCTAAAAGTAAATCATTGTATGGATACTTCTCAGAATTGAGAAATACCTTAATATTTTTCAAATTCAGATGTTTAAATTGACTAATATTTTCTTTTATGTTACCCCTAGCATTATTTTGAAATCCAATTACAATGTGTCTAGGTGTCTCTACTTTTGTACTAGTTTTTACAGCCCAAGTGTGGCGAGACGTTTTCGGTAAGCTGGGATACTCAATCAATTGCCAAGATCTGAATTTTATTGGTAGTTCCTTGTTACTTTGAATAATTTTGTTTAGATGTAATTCATGTTTTATGTTCGGTTTCACGTGAGGAATTCTCCAACTGATGTGAGTTAATTCAATTTTAGGTTTTTCCGTTTCATCTGTATGTGTGACTGAGTCTCTATCATCACTAGATCTCACCAATATTAGCTCTTGTTTCATGTTTAAGATTATTTTATTGAAATCTTCAAAGAATCCTAACCATAATTTCAAGGGTATACACACGTTAAAATTTCCATGTTTGTCTGACAACTTGACGTCCTCCTTAGGAAACCATCCAGAATTATTTAGAAAAATACTTTCATTTGAATTATAAGATAAATAATTTTTCATTGTTGAAACAAGGCCAATATCTCTTACTGAATCAACTACAACACCGTTCAGTTCATATCGAATTTCGCGGAATAAAAAAGCTATTGCATTATTAATGAATTTCAATTTTGTAGGTACTGTGTTGGTTTCAGTTAAAATTTTCCCCGTAATCTCAAGATAAATGTCAGCCGGATATGTTATACAATCTAAATCTTGCACTACAATACGAATCTCATCATTATAATTCAACTTTCCGGTAATATATGGTTGGTATGTGTGATATTCATAATCCTCCACAGCCATGTCATTGAAGGGCTCATGAGTGACTTGTAATATATCCATTTATATTAATAACTTAAAACCGAGTGATTTTAAAAAACGTTTATTTTTGGGCGTTATGACGTCTATTCTTTCACACAAACTAATTGTAGACGGTTTACTCATCAATCTTTTATAGTTTTTTTCAGCATATGGATGGGAAAATTTTAAGACCATTTTTGTTGTCGAATATGTAAAGTAATAGTAATCTCCTCGTCTTGAAAATTTATAACGTTACCACTCTGATCAATAATTTTTACTGTTATGTTGTTAATTGTTTTAACACTTACAGGATAATACAAGATATTTTGAGGAGATTCAACTATTTTATAGCCACTAGGAACAGTAGGAAAAAATTGATGGATAATGTGAACAGGATGTCCATTGAGATATGATCCAACAGCAATGTCACAATCTATTCCAATAGAATTAACTTGTAAAATATTTATAGGTTTTGTAGAGGTGTGTGTCACATTGGGAGTTAACAAAACTTTTTCAAATCCAAATACTTTACCAATTGAGTCATCAGTTAAGAATGAAATTGTCTTATTACTAGAAATTGATACGTGAGATGTGTTTAGATTTGGGACTATGTCAATTGTTGAATCTGATGCTACTATAAGCATGTGTTGTTTAATATATTGAATTATTTCATTAAGTTCATAAGCACCTTTAGGTATAATTATTGTATAATATATAGTAGGACCTCCAAAAATAAATCTATTGTTAGTTTCACCAATATTTGGTATTGTATTGAAACTATTGAAATTAACTAAACCAACTTCATAGTCATATTTATCATCCAAGTAAATGGGAGGATTGAAATTATAATTAAGAATAGATGATGCACCACTAAGTGTAACAGAAAATGACATTTCAACTAAATAAGTGTACAATAAGTTTAAATATTATGATTGAAATATTTATGTATGAATTGAAGTGAGTGATGACCACAACTATACGAATTGTTCTGTAGTCTATCATAATTGTATGTTATATATACTGGACCGTTACTATGAAAATACTTGATCAGTTCCATTGGTGGAGGTAAATTTCCATAACTATCAAAGTAAATAATTTCCTTGTCTGATTTTATGTATGATGTCCAATGTGTTCCGTCTCCTCTAACTGTATCTATATTCAAAATACCACATTCATGTTTATGAATTTTCTTTGGTAAATTATCTCTCATGAAAACTCCCCTAAAAAAAGGTATTTTCAATATTTTAACATATTTCCACAGATCTTTATCGGTAAGCCCACGATGGGGCAATTTCAGTTTTTTGTTGTTCCTTCTCCTTTGTATGGTCTTAGATAAAGACCTTTTCCTTTATGTCTTAGTTGTCTTCTTGGCTTTTTTTGATGTTTTTTTTTCAAACCTTTTCCCTGTTTCAATTCCATAGCCATATCATGTCGTTTTTGTTCAGTTAATTGTTGATTGTTATACTTTGCATCATTTACTGCCTTTGCAATTCCAGCTGCTCCACCTCCTAGAGCTCCTAATGCACCTAACAGTGGTAATATTAATGGTAAAAATCCACCTATTCTCGTCGGTGTTTGAATTATACGTTTTTTAGGTTTTTTCTGAAGTAAATTACCACCACGACGAGAACGACTTTTTTAAATTCCTACACCCATACCAAGTTTACGTTTTCCTTTCATGACTGCAGTAACAAACAATGAAGCTACTTTTTCACCTAATGTAGCGTCCTGGGATTTAACTCGCTTCCAAGCTTTATCCTCCAATACCTGATCTGCTTTATGTCTTTCCTGTAGATTTTTATTTTTTGCGTATGCTATATCGTGTTCCTTACAAGCTTGATCTAAAAGATTAATTCCCTTATCATTTCGTTGTAGTCTTTGTTCTAGTTTTGTGTTTGGTCCACAATATTCGTATCCACCAGGTAAATGAAGTTCAAATGGTAGTTTATTAATTAACGAAACTAAATCTCCACCTTTGTGATGATGATGACGATGACGACGATGTGATTGTAACTGTTCACGTTTAACCATAATTCTCTTTATATATCTATATATACTCTGATCACCCTATAAATACTCTCAGTGTTGTTAACTATTTAAATAAGATGAAGATTGCAAAACATTTTATAGCTTTACCTGTTGAAAATTATGATTTGAGCTGTGAACAACAACGTACTGCAGGTAAACATGGATATTTATTTGGTGGAGATTCTAAACGAGCATTAATCATCGGTCCCAGTGGTTGTGGTAAAACTAATGCTATGTTATCCTTAATAGATCATCCTAATGGTTTAAGATTTGAAAATTTATACATATATTCCAAGAGTTTACATCAACCAAAATATGCTTATTTACGTAATTTAATTCAACCCATGAAAGAGATTGGATATGAGGAATTCAACAATTCTGATGATATAATTACTCCAGATGCCATAAAGATCAATTCAATTATCATATTTGATGATGTAGTGGCTTCCTGCGATCAAAAACCCATTCAAAGTTACTTTTGTTTTGGTCGACATAAATCTACAGATTGTTTTTACTCAAGTCAAACTTATTCGGCTATACCAAAACAATTAATTCGAGATAATGCCAATCTCCTGATAATTTTTCAACAAGATTTCACCAACTTAAGACACATCTATGATGATCATGTTAATATTGACATGTCATTTCAAAAATTTTATTGACATTTGTTCATACTGTTGGGGGGAAAAGTTTGGATTTCTCACTATCGATAAAGATTCTGAAATAGCATCTGGTGGTCGTTATAGAAAAGGATTTGATGGATACATTCATATATAAGGAGAAAAGTATATATGGTCAATTTCAAACCCAGCATGAATCCTAAACTAACTCAACGACTGGTCAAAGCTAGACAGGCGCTTCGAAAAAAGTATAAAAGTTTGAAGCGAAACATAAACCAATCTCAAACACGACTGGAACAAACCTATGAGCCCATTACTCAACCGCTAAAACAACTAATATCAACTATCGAGAAACAAGAATTGATTAAACAAGAACCATCAATATCACCAAAAAAAGAATCCCGCCTGAATCTATCAAGTTCAAAATATCAACCAAAGCCTTCCGATTATGCACTTGCTTTCGATTCACCCCCCAAAGAGGATATTTTCAGCTCTTATACAAATGACGATAATGATGATGCGTTTGAGCCAAATAAAACTTTAGGGTACAGTAGTGATGAAAATATTAGTAGATTTATGGATGAAAGTATCCGTGACCTCGGTCGAATGACCGCCGACCAAGGTATCCAACAATATTACGAACAGTTTGAAAATCCCTTACCTAGAGTGTACATAAGGGAAGGTATTGCTGACATTGAAGGACAATTTGATAATACTCTTGGAGTCTATCATGATTTGCAGCTAGAAAAATTCTCTATTGGTGATTCTCCAATTGACTTTATCGGACCTGATTTAAAAATACAAGGTATCACCTACAAGGGTACTCCAGGCCTGTATGAACTGTTATTCAAAACAGACCCACACATTTTTACCAAAAATGATGCTAAGGAATATGTTGACATTTTACAGAGAACGAATGCCCTATACACAAAAAATAATAGAAAATTACCAAAACGGAGAATTCCCGCAAAATTAAAAAATAAATTCACTAACGCTATTCAACCTTTCCTAGGAATTCCTCTTGTTGCACAAAGAGAACGTGCCTTTTCAGTTCCCACTATGACTACAAGACAAATAGCAGCAAAACTGAAGGGTGGGAAAGGTTTAACAATGATGCGATATTCCCAAAATCCCATCGATTATAAATATTTTGATGATTTCAATGAATTGATTGATAGATTACGCTTACTTGTAGCTTCAAAACAAGCTGGTAATAATGCTCACCAAAATGAAATAGTGTCTATTGTTGAAGAACTAAGGGAAGGTGGTATAATAGCATAAAATAGATAACGTCACTTACATTCTTAATAGTAGTAGCTATGCCGTTAAACAAGTTTAACCAACATTATCTCACTTCTACACGTTCAAATAATAAGGATGATGATGACGATGATGAGGTACTACTACCATCACTACAACCACCATTTTATATTTGTCAACCTGCAGACATTCGAAGTTTAGTAATTATTAATATTAGTGGACATATAGACAAAAAAGTTAGTAAATTAAACTATGTATTAAATAATAATAATAATACTGAATATACTTTTCCAGTAAGTGGAAAAGTTGTAAATATTAATAGCAACACATCACCACCACCACCAAAAATTGAAGCAAAAATACTTCATCACAATAAGATTCAAAATTTAAGCATTCTCAACCAGCAATCTATAACGAAGGGTGAGAAGATTTCTATTTTTATAGGTGATGAGAAATATCCATATATTGAATTTGTAATAGAATGTCCTCTTCAAGGTGGGTGAGCTCTAGCTCTACGTTATTATAAATATAGTACTTTTAATAGTACATACACCATTCCAACAATGCCTCTTAATAGATTTAATCAACACTATTTACAACCATCGTCATCGTCGTCGTCGTCGTCTCAGTCAGTTCCAAAACTAAATGCGCAATTTTATATTTGTGACTCATTTGATTATCACGTTAAAAACATTATTAGATTGAAAGGTAAAAAGAAAACTAATTTAAATAAAGATTATTATGTGTTGGACAATGCAGGTACAACTTTTGTTTTCCCCTACGATGCTAAAATTGAAAGTGTTCGACATTATTCTGCAGACGGAGAGGTTTTAGTTAATGGTAAATTGTTCAAATTCCATGAAATTGGTGGTAATAGTTTAAGGCGAGGTGATAAAATCCTATTTAAATTCGGTACACCTTCTTCTATTTGCATTGAATTTTTAGTGCAGTGTCCAGTAGTGAAAAATGAGTAAAGCTCAAGTTGTACGTGAACTTCATAAACCGGCAAGAATCAATTATAGAAGAAGACATGTTGTAATTAAAGGACTTAATGATCTGATTCAGGCTGATCTAGCCATTCTTGCTCCTTTTTCGAAAACTAATAGAGGATACAATTACATCCTCGTTGTAATTAATGCTTTCAGTAAATATGTGTGGGCTGATGCGATTAAAAGAAAAACGGGTAAAGAAATCACATTAGCTATGAAGCATATCTTAGACCAAATGAATGTTCCACCTAAAAATCTTCAAACCGACAACGGAACTGAATTTTATAATAAGAATTTTCAAGAGCTCATGAAAAAATATGGTATTAACCATTACAGCACATTCTCCAATTTAAAAGCAAGTATAGCAGAACGAGTAATTCGTACTCTAAAAACTATGCTATGGAAACAGTTTAGCATGCAAGGATCTTACAAATGGTTAACGATTCTACCTAATATTGTCGCGAAATATAATAATACAAGACATTCTACTACAGGTGCCATTCCTAGTGAAATAAATGAGAAAAATGCAAAGTATATTACTGCATATAATCACCTAAAAACTATTGATCCAAGATGATCAAATTTTAAAAAAGGAGATTTTGTTCGAATTAGCAAGTATCGACATGTCTTTAAGAAGGGATATACTCCAAATTGGACTGCCGAAGTTTTCAAAATAAAGAAAGTGAAACTAACCAATCCAACAACTTACATACTGGAAGATGATAAGAACGAAGAAATACAAGGAGGATTTTACAGGGAGGAATTGCAAAAAGTTAAATATCCTGATGTGTATCTAATAGAGAGGGTCTTGAAACGAAAAGGTAATCGGCTATTAGTAAAATGGCTTGGAATGGATTCTAAATCGTGGATAAATAAAAATAACATTGTTTAAAATTATTATTTTTAATGTTAAATAAAATTATATAAACTGATCGACAATTTATTTACACATTTTAATTAATTATACTCTTAATTTTATCATGAACCTTACATCTATGTTTTTCATCTAATATTGGATCTATAATTTGGGAAATTTTAATAATTCGTTGCATAAACCGTAGCCGGTCACATGCGGCAATGATCCATGATGATCCTTGTCTCGCTTGTTGATATGCATATTTCCAAGTTACTAATAAATGAATTTTGTTTCTTGTTTCATCAAAGTGAATAGTTTTCTTCACTTCTATTGTATGCTGTCTATTCTTCATATTTCATAGCTGTAAATCTTCATCTTTAAGTAACTGAGGATATCTATATATTAATTCTAATGCGATAGCGTATGTCTCGTTATTTAAATGTTTTATGGGTTCAATTATATTCAAAGCTGTAGTTACTGGATTGGTGGAATCTTTTATTCCCATTTGTAAAATTTTCAATGAACTAGCAAATTGTAAATTTTTCAAGTCTGTTAATCTATTTTCAATGAGTGGTAACATTTTCCATAACATTGAAGTAGTATCAGCTCTTAGATAAATACAAGAATCACCCCTATAAATTTTCACCACATTCCCGAATGATAATCGTTTAAATATCAAATCAAATTCACCCATATCTAACGGTTCCATAATATTCTTGTTGTTTGTTGATCTAAATAAAAAGTCATCAATATCATTTCTACATGATAAAAAAATGTTCCATTCTTGCGGACTGAATATAAAATAGGTATTTTTGGTTCCAAATATCCCAACACATGGATCGTAATTTAAATAAGGGGATAAACCAACTTTTACATATTTTGTTTTATATGTATTTAGAGACAATTGACGTTCTCCCAAAAATACATCATTATCTTGCAATTGATTCATATATGTAGTCTTTGTGAGTGATTCTACTACTACTACTACTACTACTACTATTACTACAATATACTATCGCTATTAGAATAATTTAAAGATATTTTCTGGTTGAAAAAATATCTGAAAAAAAAATCCCATTTATTCTAAAAATTACATCATGCACTCGAGAAATGGAAAAAATTGTATCACCCCACTCTAAAATAAAGATTATAAACGTTAGAAAATCGTTGAATCTAAACAGTATATTGATAAACTTCAAAAGTGAATTTTTAAAATAAAACCATGTATAATCAACAGCAACAACATTATCATCTAGAAGATTGTATTTGTCCAATGAAGGATCATTGGCTATACAAGCGACGATTATATCAGTTTAATGAAGAAGAACTTGAGAAGTTTCCATTGGATTATTTGATTCAAAAGGCGCAACCACTTGAGTTATTATATGCATGGTATAAATTACCAAGAGCATATCGAGACAATTTTGATTTAAAAATCCAACTGCCTTGTTTCATACATTACACTCGTCCTGACTGGCAAACTCACATCGATGGACCACCTACATCACAGTCAAGATGTCATTTATGTAACTTAACTATTGAACAAATACATGTTTGATGCAAATAAAATCTGTTTAATATACTATGTTTTTTATTACATAAATTACAAAGATATAAATTTACAAAGTTATAAAATTACAAAGTTTTAAAATTTCCATTAATACCACTTTCAGTTAAATTTTATAAATAATTATGATATATCATCATCTCTGTCAATCTCATAATCGTCAAGAAATCTACTAAACCTCCCATCAGCGGGTATAGGTGAATTCAATCCATGAGAAGGATGTAAATCCATATCACATTCATATCTTTCCTTAAGCCCAAACAGCAGTGTTGTGAACTGATTTTGACACCACATATTCTTCGACTGATATATTTTATGCAATTGTTTAGTATAGTAATAACCATGAAAATGATCTCTAATTGTGTGTAAAGTGAAATTCAAGTTTTTCAACTGTATCAAAAACAAAAGACTTTTATAGCATGATTGACATAAATATAAATTTAGTGAAATTACTTTGTATCGGTTAAACCACACACAATATTTCATTTCTGAATATACCGTCTCCCAATTGCGATGAGCAATTATAGCATTTCGTGCTAATGCTGAGGGAATATCACGTAGGTATAACATGTCAGCAAGAATGTTGAATTCACTAGGAATGTTGGAATCTTCATCTTCATCATCATCATCATTATCATCATCGATATTAAGATGTTGTACAAAACTCTTCCATTTAAAATAACTATATTTTTTAATAATATTGAGAGTTAAATTTTTAGGTAATGGTGAATTCATTAAAAAGTCTGTAACTGATTTAATTTTTAGACAAATAATTTCAGTACACATTTCCTCCAAACTCATGATGGTTATCTCTAAAACAAAAACTTACTGACTACTCTTATAACCCCAGGGAAGTGTGTCAAATGACTTTGAAATTAACTGACGTTTATCATCGTATGGACTTAAAGCAATTTTAGTCTGTTCTATACTAAATACATTGTGAGCATATGAACGAATAGTTTGTTGAGTTATGACTTTTGTGTTGAATTCATTTAAGCATGTAATATAATCTTCAAAAGTAATAATATTTTTCACTATATTTTTTTTAATCCCCTTAGATTTTTTTGAAATACCAAAGTTATTCAGTTCAATAGCTATTTGGTTTGGGGACATGCCCTTCTTTTCAAGTTTTTTCTTAAAATTTAATTTTTCCTCCTCACTGACTTGCATTTTGTAGGTATACATTTTGGAACGAAGACCAGCAAAATGAGTAATAATTTTACCATTTGCCTCATCTTTCATCAATCCCGGTATTTTTTTATTCACCAACGGAATATTATAAATATTATTTTTGTTATAATCTGAAGTATCAAATTTGTGAATATTTTTTTTAATAATATCTTCGTAAACGTCTAGGTTACTTATTTCATAGATAAAACTATCTGTGTCTGTGTACAATAATTTACATTTTTCCACACCTGCTGTTGGTATTATAAAATTATAGTGAAAATCATACATACAAATTTTTGAAAGATCTAAAATAACCATACCAATGTACAGTGGTTTATTAAATATCAATTCTATTTTATTCAACTCAATTGCCATCAAGTTTTCATCAAAAATTGTTCTATTGTGAAATCGTGGACTAGCAATTAAATTTTTCGCACCGTAACGTCCCTCCCACATAGAGCAAAGTTTAACGAGTCTATGTAATCTTATGTTTTCCATAGTTTTTCCAAACACTGCGTTATTAGCAAGTTTAAATTGATTTTTTTCAAAGTTGCTTGTAGCACTTGCCCTTAATCGACTGTTTAATTCAATATAAGGTCTCAACCATTCTGATTGATTGAATTCCAACACTTTATGTATTTTCGTAATTATTAAACCATGTGCCAATGCTTGTTTTAAATTTCTATAAGGTATTGTATATTCTTTTTTATCATACAAATCAGCTATCAACTTTGGTAGTTTTGAGGCTGGAGGAATGCGATGGTTGGCACAAAAAGGAAAATCTTTATGTAGAGTATGTAGACTCTTTGGATACTCCAAATCCACTTGTAATATGTACCCAATCGGAGAATTGTCAGGAATTGTTGTTACATCAATGTTTGAACTTGACCATTTAAATCCTCCAAATGGTAATGGTTCACACATTGCGTAACCATAGAGGTTATTTACATCTAGGTAAAGAATTGTTTTGGTGGGTTCTGATGAATCATATCTGTCACCCATATATTTATTGTTTGCCTCTGAAAATCGACTACAGCATACTGAAATTCCACCTCGAATCGCTTTCTCTATAAACATAACCATGTCAACATCCTTTAAAATTTCTAATTTACATTTAGTATATTTTAACATAGCATCCCATGTGTAGCCTGGCATTGTATAATACCATGCAGGATCTAAACCATATGTTTTCAATGCTGTTTCTCTAAAATTATCCATAACATCTGCTAGTAACAAAATATCTATCTTCATATACAAACTACTGTATTCTCCAAGGTGATTTATGTTGAAAGCGGTCCAAACATTTTGTGCATGAGTGTAATCAGTCTTGCACAATTCCACATCATTTAGTTTATTATAGAATTTTTCAATGGGTGGTAGCTCTTTCTCCTTCAATTTATCAACATTATCTACATAATCATAGGGAAACACCCCTTTTCTAGTTAGAAGTTGAAATTTATTATGATCTAAATTCTTAAACTCCTGTTTTAAATTCTGAAAATTGTCTAAGCTCAAAGTCGAAACAAGTTCATTAAGACTACAACCCATAAATCTAAAAGAATCTATAAACCTAAATTTAATTCTACTATCATTATCTGCTAGAGTGAAAGATATGTACTTTTCTTTATTTAGTGGAAGAACAGATACGTGTCCACGCTTAGCAATGTCTTTTATGACAAAATGTGCGTCATAATTTGAAAGGTTGTGGAATAGTATTGGAACAATAAACAATTTTTTAAATGAAAGATTACAAGTTTGATGAGCGTAACCTCTAAATAGTCCTGTAAAATGATCGTGGTCCTTAACAATTATGTCTCTTTGATTAAAATGTTTCTCACAAATGTGACAAATATGTACATTTACATTTTCTATCGAATCTACTATTATTGGTATTATATTCACAATTTTGCTCTCAACAAATTGCGCAATCTTTTTAATTTCATTTGAAAACCAATCCATACAATCTTCACCTTCATGATGATTGAAAAAAGAAAAATTGTTGTTATAAGTACATTTCATATAATATCCTGCGCAAAATGCTTTATGATGTTGGTATTTATTCGTTGTTTTTGATAATTTTGTTTTACATGGTTCTAAAATAGCTTCAATATCAGCATAGATAAGGAAAGGTATTTTTTGTTTATAAACAAAATTTCTAAATTCAACAGCATCATATTTTGGAAATGAAATTTTACAGTTGTTTCTATTTTCACATAACAAATAATGCTTTTTCAACTTTTCCTCACTATAAAAATAATTTAAACAACGGTCACACAAGCTAATTGTAGCTCTATGCTTAGTGATTTGAGATCGAATAAGTCGTGAAAGATTTTTAATTAAACAATAATGAAATTTTATTTCAATATTCTTATCATCATCATCATTATCATCTTGTTCTGATTCTGCAAAATTATTCAACTTTGGAAAATACTTATTTTGAATTAATAACAAATTAACATGTTTCTCTAATTTTCGTTTGGTAAGTTTAGCAGGTACAACTTCATAATACGAACTTTGTTGTGTACAATTTAATTCTAGAGCGTATACGTTTACGGAAATATTATTCAATTCCTCAAATTTGTTAATTTGATTTAATTTCATAGGTAATTCTAACCCTTTGATATTAAACACAAGACTATAGTGTGGATATGATGAGGTGAGTCTATAATTACCCGTTGGTGGGTATAAAAAACTAACAATACTCCAAAAAAAGCATGCGTCATCTCTATTTTGAATGTTGATGCATGCTCTTTTATTTTCTATCTGAGGTGGTAATTTAATAAAAGAGGTTCCATTACCAATTTTATATTCGTTTATAGCTACCTCCAATAATAGAATTTTTTGTAGCGCCCAACCGCTTGATTCTTCCGAAAATTCTGACAGTTTATTTAAAATATAATCTGTTACATGTTCTTGAAACCAAATAGCTAAATCAGTTGATTGATCTAATACTGCATTAGGTGTCACAAAATACTTTTGATCAATTACTTCTTGATCACCTGACGTTTTAACAAAATCTGCCCACAGTGTGGTATTAATTTTCACAATTAACTTTTTTTTAATAATTTTGAGAACCTTAATTTTAAAGAGATCAAAAGCATCTGATAAAAATTCTTTTATTTCTTTATGATTCACATTTATAATCACTGCTGTCTGAACTCTACTTTTGAAACAAGAAATTATATTTTCCCAGTAAACTTTTCGATTTTGTTTTACACCAACATGTTTGTTTTTTAATTTTATTAAACATTTTAATCGTTTCAATTGACCAATTTTTGTTAATATCTTACGTTTTTGACCAACCTTTAAATGATATTTTTTCAATGCTATGTTACATTTTTTAATATGTTCATTAATTAATTTTATTGATTTGTTTTCAGCAGAGTTCACTCTAATTAAATTGATAGATTCATCAATTTTGGATAATGTACCGTGATATTTGTCCATAATATTATATCATAACTATTTATAAAAATATAACTCACCAATAATTAGATTTCAATAATTTCAAAAGATGCTGTTGGATTCAGTTTTCCAATGTCCACCGCTCCTCTGAATATTATAGCGTACTTCCCTTCTTCAAAATATTTTATATAAGGTTTATACGTCTCTGTTACCCTCTGCGGAAGGAACGTTATTTCTTTCTCCAGTTCCAGCAGCACCGTTTCCCCAAATTTACTCCGAACTAATTTAGCTGAAATGATTTTCTTGGGTTCCCCTAATATTAAATCTGTTAATTTTGTAGTTGGTTTTGGGTCTCTTTCTAAAAGTGAGGAAGAATTTATGGTTTTTAGATCCATTTTACTAAAAATAATAATAATATAATTAAATCATTTCAAATTCTGTTTGTTCACTTAATTAAACATTAGAACACATTACTAATTTAAATTCCAAGTAAAATAAAAATAAATGAAAACGTCTTACCTGTTGTTTATTGAAGGTTGATGATGCGATTGAGAACAAGAAACGAATGAATTTCATCAGAAAATCTTGAGCTTAAATACAAAATGAATCTAATGACCTTAATAATAATTGCATAGGTATTTACCTAGTTTCCGCGGCTTACGTAAGACTTTCAACTGCATTAGTTGTCTCTGGTGGATTTTTAATAACAGGATGGTCATAGCAAAGTATTATACATGCATCATAGACTATCCCATTGAAAATATATTCATTCGTATATAATTAATGCATAATAGCCTTGGGCGGGCTTGTTTCCTATACTTTGTACACACACACACACACACAGTGCATTCCATTATATTTATGCACTTATACAGGATGGTTCTACCAAAATATGGGGATTTAGCATATACTGAGTGTTAAATAACTTAGAAGGAACATTGTTTAACTACTAAGGAGTTAAAAAGGTCTAGATACTGTTGGTTGGGAACTAAGCATTAGTCCTGCCGGTAGTTTTTGTTGCGGTTTGCTGGCAATACAAGTTACAAAACGCCTAATATACGATGCAACATCTGCATGCATTTTTGGCCAGTAATAAGTATTTGCTAACTTATGATATGTTTTGTAAACTCCTGCATTGACACAAAGTATCATGAGCCTCTTCAATAAGTTTACGACGTTCTTTTTTCCTAACAGCTTGACGCCAATAATCAGAGGGACTAGAGAGATGAGGAAAACGAGGATTAACATTTTTAATCAATCGGTTATAACTAATTTGCCAAGACGACCATTTCCTTGGGTTAGCTACAACCCTTTCCCACATCTTTTTATACCATTTATCATCGTCATCTGGAGATATTAAACCAGCAGACTGGGAGAGTTTGTTAATAGCACCAACCATAGGAACCGAACGAGAGAGAGTATCGGGGACGATGTTTTCCTTTCCTTTTCGATGGATTATGGTGTAGTCATATTGCTGGAGCAGGATAGCCCAACGTGCCAAACGTCCAGTAGGGTGTTGAAGTCGATTTAACCACACCAAACTATGATGGTCTGTTACCACAGTAAACTTAGAACCCTCAATATAGGGCCTTAATTTTTCGATTGTCCACAAGACTGCTAAGCATTGTACTATAATTACGTTCTAACCTATTCAAATACCAAGAAAGGTTACAAATAACTTTTTCTCCATCGGAATCTTCTTGTGTCAAGACAGCGCCTATACCATACGCTGACGCATCAGTTTGAATAACGAACGGCAACGAAAAATCTGGACACGCCAATACAGGAGAACTAATAAGAAGTTCCTTAAGAGTTTTAAAAGCAGTATTACATTCCTGGGACCACACGAAGCGCTGATTTTTCCTTAAAAGATTAGTAATTGGTGCTGTTATGGTAGAGAAGTGTGGTATAAATCGTCGATACCATAAAGCTAAGCCTAAAGTACGGCGAACTCCAGAAATATTTGATGGAACAGGAAGATTCATGATAACCTTTACCTGGCCTCAAACCATGGAGATCAACAACATATCCTAGGTAAAGAAGTTCCGGACGACAGAAATGCCATTTCTCCTTGGCCAGTGTCAAATTCGCAGCTTTCAACCTAGCGAAAACCTTACGCAAGACTTCCACATGCTCTTCAAAAGTTTGGGTGACCACGATAATATCGTCCAAATAGACGAAGCAGTAAGGCTCTAAATCAGGACCTTACACACGATCTATGAGCCTTTGAAATGTTGCAGGTGAATTTGATAAGCCCATAGGCAAACGCCTAAATTGAAACAAGCCTCGATTGGGTACTGTAAATGCCGTTAATGGGCGAGAATTTTGCAATAAGCGAACCTGGAAATAAGCAGATTTTATATCCATTGACAATAAATATTTGGCATTCCTGAGCTTGTCTGAAGTAGCCGATATATAAGGAATGGGGTAGGCAGGATACGTCGTTAATTCTACGGTAATCCACACAAAACCGGTAGCTTGTCTTTTTTTCTCACCAAAATAATAGGAGACGACCAAGGACTCGTTGACGGTTCTATAATACCCTCGGCCAGTAATTTATCCACTCCTTTATTTATGTGACCCTGCATTATAGGCGAAACAGGATAGTATCCCTGTTTTATTGGAGACGACGATGTTTTTATCTGGTGTTCGATGAGACTAGTGCAGCCCAAACGATCGCCCATGTCTGCTAAAGCCTTCAGCATCAAACCTTCAATGACTTGTTGATGGTTAGGGGATAAATCCGTTCCAGAATGTAACACTACAGAAATTGAATCCTAAAATGAACCATTGGGAAATTGACGGTAATACTAATGTATTTATTATCCTCAATCGACCTTCAACCTTAAAAGGAATATCAATTGTACCTATACTAGTACACTTTTCTCCATTTGCCACGGTACAATAACAGATATTATCTGTATTTAACCCTAAACCTAACTCACTAACTAAAACCCATCCAAGACCTCCTAAAATAGTCTGCGAAGCTCCAGAATCCAACAACCCCAACATATTAATCCCTAAAATAGAAACATTAAGAAAAGGACGTTCATCATTTTGTACATGGGAAAATATATAATCTAAGACAGCCATTTGCTTCTGGGGAAGTACATCACTATTCTCAAACCTTGTGACCGTATGTACCCGAGAGGACGAAGTTCGGTCATTTATCGCCTCCGAGATCCGTTTCCCGAGAATCGTCGTTCCCTACACTTTGGACAAGATCTAACTGTATGATTCGGGTTTCCACATCTGAAGCTGTATTTGTTTTTAACTGACGAGGTACACTCTGCTGCTTTGTGCCCAGAACCCTCACAATTCCAACATTTGGATACATCAACCTGATCAACAACTCTAGAGGTAGACGGAGCAGAATCCGTGTAGACAAGCTAAATCTGGCTCCATAAGAGAATTCCTACTAGTAGGTGGTGGAATAAAGGACTCAATAGCCTCCTTTCTCGTCTCTAACTGTCGACCTAATTGTCGAAGATGGGAAATAGAATTAACTGTAACGAGACCTAGTTGGCTTTGGTAAAAAGGTGAAATATTGCGAAGAAGAATTTTTAATCGATTCGCCTCATTCACTGGGACCGACAAACGATTAAACATATTATCCATAATTGCTAAGTATATTCCTAAACTCTCATTAGCGCCTTGGGTTCTATTTTTAATTTCTTGAAACAGCTTGTCATTGTAATTAGGAGGAAGAAACTCTGTTCCTAATTCGCTTACCAATTCTGACCAGGATTGAACTCGATCGCGAATTGATCGAAACCAAATTAATGCTTTCCCCTCAAATAAATCACCCCCTGCGAGATCATCTTTCGATACGTTCCTAGAAATACACAAGTCCTGGATATTCTCCAAAAATGCATTTAATGATATTTTTGAAGGCTCACCCGAGAATTTAACAATATTCCATTTAGAAATAAGAATAACTTTAGGCAAAGAGACAATAGGAGTATGTGACGCGTGTGAAGCAATAGGATTATATTTATTTCCTAGATCATCATCAGAAGAATATTCCGAATCCTCTGACAGTACAGTAGATGAAAGCATAGAACTTACTTCAATGGGAACTTCTGATGCCCCTCTCTTCAGTTTACGCTATTTTGATTTTAATTCTGACTGTAATTCTAAAAATTGTATTAAATATTTAGATTGATTAGCTCCTTTATTATCATCTTTAACTACCATTATTTGCGCTCTTTGAAATGAATGAATTAATTTAGTATTTATCTTTAAAAAACTTGAACTACATTCGATGTCCGAAAAATCCCTTATCATGTCACTAATCTCTTTAATTTTATCATTCAAATAAACAGAATCTTCAGTAAAAGTAAAAGGATATGCAGGGTATTGTACCGTTGTTCCTGTCTTTTGTAATTTGGAAAAAGCCCGCAAACATTTGCGCATATCATTAACAGTAATTTTATCTGTAACTCCCCTATAAGCTAATTCATGGGTTACGGTAAATAAAGAACAATTAATTTAACTTAAAAAAAATAATAAAACGGTAAAAAAAGTTTACGTAACAAGTATTGTTGTAGAAAATTCGCACACTTTTTCCGAGATATTTAACAACTTCTTTCGGTCGCTTCAAATTACCGAATGAATCAAAGTACTCCACATCGTTGTTTATCTTTCTGTAAGCTACCCAATGGCTGCCAGTATTTTGAGAGGAATCCAAATTAACTATTGCACATTCTTGTTTTCGATGTCCATCTTCAGGCAAAGTGTCTCACATAAAAACTCCTCGAAAATTTGGTATTTTAAGCAATTTTGCGTAGTATGTTATGTCAATGTCAAATAGGGCGTGATTGGGTAGCTTTATTGGTTTTTTTGCTTCTGTAAATACAATCCAAAACCACCTTTTGGTATATTCCGGATCCTACGCGTTCCATAAAAAAGAACAAGATGAGTCTCTTAATAAACTATTTAAGCTGGTGACTAGGCCGCTAAAGGAACTTTCTGAATCGTCAAAGTCATAAAAAAGAGGAAGAAGAAGAAGATATGATAGATGACGTGTTTACACCTTTTCTCAAAACGCAGTCAGTCGCTGAAACTGATGAAGCTGGAAATATCACACGTTCTGAATCTCCAGAAGAGGAACGTCCATACATTTCCCAGGAAGCAATAGAAGATTATTTGGATCAATATCCTGCCATCAGTCAACAGCTCATTAAAGATTATTTCCAAAAAGATGCCAAAATTGATAGAAATTATGGTCCGATATACCATGACGAAATTGGTTGGTCATTAGGCAAACGTCGAATTGCGTTTGATGGAAAAAACGGTAATATAAACATACTACCAGAAAAAAACAGGAACGCCAGGCTTGTATCAGCTTTTATTTTTCCTCAATCCCAACTACAATAATCAAGATTTGCAAAGCTATAAAGCTCTTTTGACGAAAACTGGAGTTCATTTAGACACGCTAGATCGACTTAAAGGCTCAAGTACTGAAAAATATCACTACATCATAAAAACTTTATTCAAAACAAATTCTATGCCTTCATTGAGCAGATCAACTCAGATGCTAACTCGACTAAAATCTATTCCTTCGTCAAAAGGAAAAAGTCTTCTCAACCGTTTAACATACAATGATAGGTCTATGGAGTATATTTATTGGGACGATCCCAATGAATTAGTCGATCGTTTAAAGTTGTTGATTGCTTCAAAAGAGGCAGGCAATACGTCACACGACAATGAAATAGTAGCAATTATCAATGAGCTCAAGGAAGCGGATATAATAAAATAACAAGTCGAATCCCATTCATTTATAAGATGTCCGTTGATAAATTCGGTCATCGCTCTCAGGGTGTTCAAAAAATGTTGCAGCTACCTAAGCTCATATTTCCACATACCTCTGATGGCAATATTGATGCTGACAATTTGAAATTTTGTAATGTGAGAGAGCCTACGAATGACAATGATGCTGCTACTAGAAAATATGTGGATTCAACAATAATCCCACTAAATGTAGTTGGGGATAATGTAAAAAACTTGCTTAAACAAGTAGACGAAATTTCACAATTTATATCAAGGGATCCTCCAACCGCTAGTAAACATTTATCGACTAAAAAATATGTTGATGATGCTATTGTTACAGTGATAACTTTTTTGCGAAAAGACATTCAGAATGCCAAATCCGAGGTAACTACAGAAATAATGAATAGTTTGAAAGAGGAGGTGGATAATATCAATACAAACATCCCTCGAATAGATTTAAACCCATTAATGAAAAACATACATGAAATTACTGATCGACTAACAGTTATAGAAGGTAAATTATCATTTATAGAACACTTCTAGAAGGTAAATCAACAAAAGGCGTTCACCAATTGATTAACACATCCAAATTGCATAGACTGCTTAACTAGAAATTAAGTATAAAACAGTACATTCAAGTTATATGGTTATTTTTCTTAAAAGCTTCAACGAGTTTGGTCACTACTGAAATAACTACAAATATACTTATTTAGATACAATGACTAACTGAAATATGTCATCCAAAGAAAAAATTCAACTGGTGAACGAACTTCACAAGCCAATTAGAAAAATTACCCACGTAGACGTACCATTGTTAAGGGGTTAGATGGCATATGGACTTAGCGAAAATTCGTAATTTTGCACATCAAAATAGGAATCATAAAATGATCCTAGTTGTCATCGATTGTTTTTCAAAATTTTTGTGAACACATCCACTAAAGACAAAGACTGGTGAGGAGATTACTCGAGCATTCTCGGACATTCTCGCTCACACTCGTAGAGCTCCTCAAAACATCCATTCCGATCAAGGAAAGGAATTTTACAACAGTAGGTTTCAGCTGGTCCACGAAAATTCAAAGTTGGTTATATAGTGCGCATAAGCAAGTCGAAGCATGTCTTTGAATAAGGTTACACTCCAAATTACACAACTGAACTCTTCAACTAGATAACGTATCTGAAATAGAATTGAAGTGTATTCGAGATTTCAAGAATTTATAAGCATCTTTTACGTAATTGTTTGCCCCTTGAAAATTGGTCCCGTTATCACTGTAGATTATAGAGGGGTTACCCCTTCTAGAAACAAACCTTTTCAAAGCTGCTAAAAAAGCGTCAGTAGTTAGATCAGAGACTAGTTCTAAGTGAACTGCTTTTGTAGTCATACAAATAAAAAGAGCTAATAGTACGAGATCCCACTGCAGAATTAGTGTACTCATCGAGTATATGCTAAAAACCTAATTTTTACGCATATTTATCATTAAGAGAATAAATATCTGCTAGGGTGCCTATCAAAATGTGGCCGCTAGTATTTTTAATTAAATTATTTTTAATTAATTTTTCGCAAAAAATTTCATTGATTTGTTTATAAAATCAAATATCGTACACTTCACGGCAATATATATAAAGACTTTGAAAATTTACGGTTGCCGTTGCGCACTTGACCGCACCTCTTCGCAGCCAGGTGTAAACAGGTATGATTTTGATATCTTTTTACGTTTATAACGTACATTCATGATTTATATATCAAATTAAAGCTAATTTTTTTCTTATTATTATGATATATGGGTGCCTAATTAAATCTGGCCGCAAATAAGAGTTGCTGGCTGCTAAATATGATAAATATTAAAAGTAGAGTGAAAGAGAGCTAGCGCGTAATGTCACCAGTCAGACGAAGACAGCGATTGCCAGCTGTACGAGTTTTAAAGCCATTGCGCATGCGTCGGATGCTAGTGTTCTCAACCACTGGTTCAAATAATAGTAGAGACGACTTAATAAATACTCCAAAAGAAATGTCTTTCTTTCAAAATTACAAATTTTAAAATTACATAAAAAAAATTAATATTGAAAAATAAAACCAAGGTTACTTACGTAAAAGAAAATTTTATTGTGCAAGTAGGTTGAAAAAATATTAGATTTTATTCAAGTATTTAATCGTTTGTTACATATAAATTAAACATTCAAGTAAATTAAACATTAAAATAAAAAAATGTTTCTTATATTTCCGTGACTCTCATTTAAAAATCTGAATCATCGGAGCTTTCACTTATACTATCATCGGAGCTATCACTTTCATCGTTACAAATATCAGAATCGTCGTCATTATCGGAAGATTTGTTCGTGGAATCACATAGCACACTCTCAACTTGCGTTGGAGTTGAGTCTCCCAGGAACCATGTTGGTTTTAGGACACCATCTAATAACAGCCAGCCGTTATTTTCCGCGTTAAACTTGATACAATTCGGCTCAGTAGCATTTAACCACATTGAATTAACAAAGATTGTCCGCAACAATTTTTGTTTCAAAGATTTCCAGCACGGTGGAATATGCGTTGAGTCGAAACCTTTCATTCTTTTCATAAATTTTCCATTATTTTGTTTTGAAGCGTACATTTTGTTAAATAATAAAAATCTTGCGGCATTTACATTTCGACACTTTGGAAGTCCATACATAAGGCACGTAAACTCCTGGACCGCATCAATTTTAGTTTCATTAAAGATGTCATTAGGATTCGTCAAAGACGCAAGAGCTTGTTGAATGTGTGGGTGCTTCATAAATAAAGTTAAGGGCCGAACTTTCCCTTTGTTGAAGAATGCAGCCGTGTAGTCGCAGCCCGTGTACGCGTGAAAAGCGGGAAGAGCAAGACATAGAGTTGCGCCTAATTTTATTGATAAGTCCGTACAGTTAATGTAAACTTCATCTTTATTATTACTTTTTTTTGATGCACTGTTCGCCAACCAAATCTGCAAATTAGGAAATTTATGCATATTACCTAATAGAATTATTAAAACGTCAGTGTCTGATGCTTCCACCAAAATTTTTGAATTTTCAGGTACTTTGCTTATTCGGAAAACAATCCTTGTATCAGCTTCTTCATGTTTACATTCAAATGCAGTTTCTTCAGTTTGCACTACGAGATTTGCAGCAGAACAATATGAAAAACATTGCTCTCCAACTGTAATATAAATTTTTTTATTTCCTAATACTGTAGCAAAAGAATCATCAGCCCAATGATTTGCTAAGAATTTCACCAGGGCTTCTTTGAAACGAAAATTCTTCAAGCTTTTTAAAAAATCATTGGGTCTTTTTTGCAAAGGGCCATTAATTGTGTATGGAATATCAATTCCTTCTCGATTTTGTCGTTCGCTATCTTTAATAGAAGGCGTTAAATATCTATCAAATAGGATATGTACTTCGGGAGTATTTTTCGAACAAAGTTTTATCAATATCGATTCTGCTACTTTTCCAAATGTTTGCGGGAAAGTAGAGCCAATTTGATACAAATAATAGAAACCATCAATGATTTCTATGTCGACTTGGCCAGGATTAGCTGGTGCAATCTTTGCTGTCAATTGTTTACTCAGAGTTGACTTGTCCGTCTTCATTATGTCACCTGAGCAGTGGAATAGTGCAGGAGGTAGAGGTGCTAGAGGGAATGACAAACAGTACCCAATGTCAACTTTTTGATTAATAGCAATTGCCAACAGACGTCCAAAAATATCTCGTTCCATTTTAATTATTGGTTTTTTGTCTCCGGTGGTACTCTTAATACTTTTTTTAACACAATCTGAAGCGAAGTTATTTATTTTATTACGAGTTATTGATCTCACAAATCTTGTTGAATCTTCAGAGCATTCCGAAAAAAATTTTAACTTTTGTTCTTGACCTAAAGACTTAACATTGAGTAAATAATCAGTAACATTTGAGGATGCCGCTTTACCAGTTGACAAATTGAACAAACGATCTTTGTCAACATTTTCAGAAAAAGGATTCATTGTTTTCTTCATCGTTTCAACAATATTGTTTAGAGTTTTGGAGTCTTTCTCAATTCGATTCTTCTGTAACGTATAAGAAGTATCATCTGCTTGAGATAATCCGATTTCTGCTTTGACGAACGACATAATTTTAGTCCTGACACTATGGCTAAGAGCCCATCTTTCTCGTGCAGCGATCGAATTTGTAAAATGGCTTACACCAGTCAAGGTATTACCAGCATCAGCATTAATCGTCTGCTCCAAAGTCAAGTCTACAGGTGATCTGCCTAAGCATGATTTTGTGCGTCTAATACCAAATGCACCTTCGCGAAATTCCTGAAGTAGAGTAGAATTTTCGACTTTCAACTTGATTAAGTTATTTAAATACATAGCAGCCCATTTAGCATAATTCGGCTGATTGAATGCAAAAAAGTAGCCACACATTTCGAAGATAGAATCTAAGTAGAGCTCAAAATTACTGCAGCGTATACTTCTAGAAAATCGAAGAAATATGTTGATAAGTTCAGTATACTGCAAATAATATTGAGCTGTCTTTCCATGACCGCCCTGAAGTGTTATTTCGCGGAATTGTTTGTAACCCTGCAGTATTTTATCCAATGAATCAGGTAAAACAATGCTCTCGTTGATTCCACATGAAGTATTCATTACGGCGTTTAAGTCTTCCTTTAAAGTTTCAACATCATCCGTGTCAATTTCTGACAGATATTTTTCAAAATGAAGAATCTGCAAAGCACCAGAAGCCAAAGGATGTAGCCGCTTACATCGATTAAAATGTTTACTATCTAAGAAGCTGTTCATTGAACCTCCTGCTAGTGCCTCTGCTTCAACCAAAATCTCTACTAATCCACTGGAATCAATATACTTTCCAATTGCTTTAAAGAAAGCCATTTGGGTATGGAATGCGCCTAAATTAATGAATATATCGTCAAATTCTGGCTTTTTAGTATGTTGAATCTGCATAGCTAATTTGGCTATTGCTAAATCGTAAGTAGCTATGATCTGTTGTTGATTACAATTCTTAGCAATTTCCTTTGCAATGTTAAGAGTTTCTCGAACAACAGCTAGCGATGTAGGAGATTCATTAATTGGTGATAAGTACTCGACTGTCTGAATTTTACTCTCATCAATGCCAATTTTGCAGTTATAACCTAACCACATGGGTACCGAATCAATTTGAGATAAAGACATACTCCAAACCAAATCCTTATCAATTGCGATTGATTTATCTGAATGACACGCATCGATTGTTTCAGTAATTGTTTGAAAAGGCAGAAACGTCATACTTGTAAATGGTGTCTTGACAAAGGGACGAATTTCCTTCGAAGGTGCTTCAAAACGCCGTCTCTTACGAGCTCTTGCAAGAGGCTCCGTGGGACCTTCATGGACATATGCGCTTAGGGATTCTGAATCAGAAGTATCTGAATTGTCCATATTATTAGGGTCATCATTTTCGCTGCGAAATTGATAAATGATACCAACTGTATCGTGCAAAGTGTCTTTCCCAGTGGCTGTATCGACGAAACGGTCAAAGTTATCGAAAGCTACGTGCGTGCTTAGCCCATAAACTCTGCTAATACCGGCCGGTATCGCATTGTTTTCGTTTTGGGAACTATACGTCATCTCAGTTTCAATTTCTTCAGCTAAATTATAGCCTATTGTATGTCCATATCTATTTAATATCGTTAAAACTTTTCGTGAACTTGTCATAGATTTCATTGATAACCCGAGTGTAAGATGTTTTGACGGTTTCACTCTACCTTTGGATACAATATAAATCAGGTCACTACACACGGACTTTATTTTTACCAAATCATCACCTGAATTTTTACGACGAGTATCTGGTCCTTGAACTAAGTTACACATGAAATTAAAAAGTTGTTCTGGAATATTGCACTCTCCGAGAATGACATCCTTTGGAGTTAGATTATCTGGCAGCTTCGTACTTTCCAGAGATGTGATACAATTTCGCAATTCGTAAGCGACATCTCTGAATCGATTCTTTTTTGTAGATTCTAATTTTGCTATTTCACCAGCTAATCGTGACGTGTCCATGTCATACTGATATACAATTTTCTTTTTCGGTGTCCCCATGGATGATTCAATAGTAACTCTATCGCCAAAAGCTTTGATTATTTTATTTTCCAAGTTTTCAACACGATAGTCTTGTATGTCTTCAGCGCGTACTTGACCTTCAGCAAATTCCAGTAGCAATGATTTATATTGAGTGAACAAATCAGTGAGATACACAACGCGATTGTTTCCAATAATTTCCGTCTTTATAATTTCCGAAATCGCATTGAATGCCAAGTGATGAAATTGACGGTTTTTGTGCCAATATCTTGGTTCTGGATGTTCCTCACATTGCCGTTTCAATGAAATTTGATATGATGAAAAACAAGTTGAATGATAAGCAACAGATTGAGGGCTCTCTAGTTTCGCTAACAATTTAGTGTCATTCGATTTTTCGGCCATTGATTTTATTGTTTCAATCGTTGCTTCTGATTGCGGGAACGTTGTATAGATTCGCCTCTTACCAACTTTTTTTTCAACATGATCACAAAAAAGGCAGACTGACTTTTTGATTTTAGGTGTTGATGGAATAGCTTGTTGGGATATTGTAGCAGCAGATGATAAACTTTGAAAAACTTGAGTTTGATCATCTTCGTGCGCAGATGTACTAGGCTGCTCGTTTGAAGCAGTCGTAGTTTGCTGTTCATCTGCTGGAAGTGTAGTTGGTTGATCGCTCAATGAAGCCCTTGATTCTTCCTACAAAGTAAATGTATGCGTTTGAAGATAATTTGTATTAAAAGCTTACTTCTAGAAATTTTTTTTTTCATATCCGATTAATATTGTTACTATTGTATGTACTTACTAGATCACAGCTGACAGCAGAAATACTTCGTTCATGAAGATCTGAAGGGAGGCTCGGAATCTGTTAATTATAAAAAATACGGTGTTATAGTTAAATATTCCATGGTCATTCCACAACACTGTTTTAATTGTATTTGATATAATTAAATAAAAATATTAAGTCGATCTACAAAAATATAATTATATAATCTTTGTTTTTTTTTTAATTTTTTAAATGTAGAGAGTTATATATTTTTTTTTCGGAAAAACATAACGCACAGTTAATAGAAAAAGTCAGCAATAGTATTTATTTCTCCACATTATATTGTTGAATGATTTTATTGTGTGCTTGAAATAAGTTTAAAAAAGGTCCGACTACCTGATAAATTATACCTGTCCATGAAATGAAATATCTTAGAAATGAGTAAATGGTGCTACGTTACCACGTTTGTCCACAAAAATAAAAAATTAAAAAAAAAAATAATTTTTAACAAAAAAACTTAGTTAGCACTGTATTATTTATATCGTATCTATAACCTATAATATTTTTAAGTTCAATCGACATTTTACTTACTGTTTGTGTTTTGCAAAAATTTTCGAATTCTTCTTTGTTTTTTTGCTTTAAAACTGCAATTTTTTTAAGGTACTTTGTATGATATCCAAAATCATCAGTTGATTCAATTGTTAATAAAGCGTCGTGATATTTATATTTTTTCATACGACGAAATAATAATATGAGCGAACACTTTTTAAATGATGCATCATTAAAGTTAAGTACATTGTTTTTTTTGTTACACAGAAAACACGCCTTCATCTTCATCAATTTTATTTTACGTAAATTAATTTGATAATTTTAGATGCACAAATAAAATAGCAATATAAATAACGTTGTATATTACGAACTCCAAAACAGCGTGGTTTCTAAGTTAGAATAAATATGCGGCAGCTGGTCAGTTGAGAACTCTAGCATCCGACGCATGCGCAATGGCTTTAAAACGTCGTACAGCTGGCAATCGCTGTCTTCGTCTGACTGGTGACATTACGCGCTAGCTCTCTTTCACTCTACTTTTAATATTTATCATATTTAGCAGCCAGCAACTCTTATTTGCGGCCAGATTTAATTAGGCACCCATATATCATAATAATAAGAAAAAAATTAGCTTTAATTTGATATATAAATCATGAATGTACGTTATAAACGTAAAAAGATATCAAAATCATACCTGTTTACACCTGGCTGCGGAGAGGTGCGGTCAAGTGCGCAACGGCAACCGTAAATTTTCAAAGTCTTTATATATATTGCCGTGAAGTGTACGATATTTGATTTTATAAACAAATCAATGAAATTTTTTGCGAAAAATTAATTAAAAATAATTTAATTAAAAATACTAGCGGCCACATTTTGATAGGCACCCTAGCAGATATTTATTCTCTTAATGATAAATATGCGTAAAAATTAGGTTTTTAGCATATACTCGATGAGTACACTAATTCTGCAGTGGGATCCTAGACTATAAGTAACATTTAAGAAGGGGTGCCTTGCGTGATTTCGACGCTTTAATAAAGAAAGGACCTCCGAAATCTATGCCGGTTTTCTGAAACGGACGAGATGAAGTAGTTCTATCTTTTGGCAAATCTGCCATTATTTGTAGTGCTGTGCGCGCGTTAATTCTATGACAAGTGGTACAGTTATGAATAATTCGTTTAATCTCTCTTAGAGCATTGAGGGGCCAAAATGTCAAACGAATATTAGATAAAACGTTTTGAGGACCACTGTGTCCTAAACGTATGTGTTCGGATTTAAGTAAGAGTGATACGAAATGTTCCTTGGAGGGTAAAAGAACTGGGTGTTTCTGATCAAAAGGAATGGGAGCAAAAGACAAACGACCCTCTACTCTTAGTAGTCCCTCTGCATCCATGAAAATTTCAAGAGGAAGTAACTCTTTATTTTCGATAGTTTTGGATTTGGATAATAATTTTATTTCTTTAGAAAAATAATTAAATTGAATTTTTGTAATCAGAAAAATTTTAGCATTATCGATTTCTTGGACTGACAGCGGTCCTTCATTTTTATTTTTTTTATTTCTTAAATTGTTGGTAAATCTAGACAAGTACGCAACTGTTCTAATAAGTCGATGAAAGGAAGAGTGCATAGAAATGAGTTCGGCCCAAAAATTATTCTTAGAAAAAATTCCTCTAGATAGTGGATCAGCTGGGTTTTGTTTTGACTTAATGTAACGCCAGTGACAATTTTTTGAACCTTCTTGTATTTGAGCAACACGATTTGCCACAAATTGATTCCATTTTGAAGGATGACCTTTGATATATGAAAGTGAAACTTGTGAATCTGACCATAAATTTATTGATTGAAAAGTTAACCTGTTTTCCAAAGTAGGTATTATTCTTTGAACCAATTTTGTGATATTTCATTTTCAAATAAATATCTTGGTATTTTTAGGTTTTTCGATTGATATAAACTCTCGATGAATTTATGCTATTCTGAAATATTGTTAGAGTCTGAGATTTCTTGATCCCAATCTACTTTAATTAACCAAATTTTTTGCATCAGCATTTTTCCACCTACTATACAAGGATCAACTAGCCCAAGCGGATCATAACATTGAGCTATTGTTGATAAAACTTTTCTTTTGGTTATAGGAAGGTTGTGTAAAGAATCAGGCACTGAGATTTGTAAATTGTCTGCTATGGGACTCCACATGAGTCCCATAACTTTGTGAGTATTTTCATCAAAATTTAGATCCACCTCTCTCGCAGAAACCGAAATTTTACTAGTAAAGTCGTTTGAATGTGAACAAAATTTATGGGCAGTAAACCCAAAGTTTCTTAGTAGTTCATTTAATTGATCATACAGCCTAAATAAATCAGGTAGCGAATCCGCTCCTGAAATAACGTCATCTACGTAAGTTTGCGTAAGCAACGCATTAGAGGCCAAAGTATAATTAGAATTGTTTACAGCTATATCCTTTGAACGCGGGTTGCGAGATACGGGGCGCATTTTTGCCCAAATGAAACACATGTAAGCTCTATACATTTTAATGGAGAGTTTCTCCATAATATATTCTGTAGAAAATTTTGGCTTGGATTAGTCACGATTTGTCTAAACATTTTTTTTAAATCAGCTGACAACGCATATTTATATGTCCTAAATCGTATTAAAATATCCATCAGCTCATCCTGAACCTGTGGACCCTTGAGTAGAATGTCATTAAGAGACAGTCCCGATCTTGTTTTACAAGAAAAATCAAATACTACCCTTAGCTTGGTAGTAGCACTCTGCTCTTTCAAGACACAGAGATGTGGAACAAAATACTTAAGTTCTGCCTTATTATTAGTGTCAACGGAACATATTTACCATGATCTAGTTGAACGTATTCGTCAACAAATTTTTTGTAATCATTAAACAAGGAAGGATCCTTTGTAAATCTTTTTTCTAGAGAGAAAAATCTATGCTTGGCTATTGCGAGCGAATCGCCAAGCTCCTTGTGTGCGTATTTTTTAAGCAATGGAAGGTCTACTTGATACCTTCCATTCTCCAAGATTTTCGTAGTACTAGCAAAAATTTTTTCAGCAAGATCATCGTCTATTGAGGCCGTGCTAGAAGCTGGTATCCCTTCTTGAGACCAAAACTTCTCCAATAACGTATTCAACTGTTCTTCTTGAAGAGAAACAGCTGAGGAGCATACAAACAGTGATTGCATTGGTTTAGTTAGATTGAAACTTTGAATATAGCTGGATGGTACTGTACCAAATAACATCCAGCCCAAATGTGTATCGATTAAACTGGGTAGACCATTGCCCAAAGGTGCGAAGCCCCCTTTAGTATTTGACAAAAAACTTCGGCTGATATTAGTAAGTCAATTTGAGAAGGAATGTTAAAAGTGTTATCAGCCAATTCACAAAGATATTCTTCAGGTATACGTAATTTATTGGAATTTATTTATACTTGTGGTAATGGTTGGGTGATTTGATCAACCACTGCACAAGAAACTTTGAAATGCCTAGAATTATCGATTTTAGAGAAAAGTTCAACCTCAGTGATCAAATTAACATTGTTGCTTTCATTAAGTATACCTGATATTTTTACATTGTATTCGTACACATTATTGCCTAATTTATCCGATGAAGATTTTGTTATGAATGACACTTGAGAACCACTATCACATAAAACTTTCACTGTATATGACGTGCCATCTTAAAAACATACAATAGCTTGGGCCGACGCCAAAAGAACATGATCATTTTTTGCTGAAAGAGCGGACAACACCGTATTTAAAGTAATTGAATTTGAACTTGTGTTTCCATCAACTGAGTTTGAGCTTACTTGATTAGAACTATATTGATTTTCTTGACTAATATTTTGACTATTGTCATTAGAATTTGATATATTCTGGTGTAGCAAGGTATGGTGTTTGCCTTGACAGGTCAAACACCTGTGTAAACTTGAACAATTACTAACCGTATGATTGTTAGTAGCTAGACAATTAAAACACAGCTTTTTTTGGTTTACAAACTGTTTCTTTGCTGTATGATTTAAAATCGTAAAAGCTGGGCAAGTGTAAATTTAATGAGTATTGTTATTGCAGTAGCTAAAAACTCGACTTGAGATGGGAGATAATGGAGCAGAACTTCTCAAATTGGATTGATTGTGACGATAACCAGAATTCGCATTTGTTTTACTATGAAAATTGTTAAAGGGCTTGCTAATTGACTTTTTGTTGTTATTTGACAATGAAGATACTTGATAAGTATTCTTTACAGGATTACTGAAATTATTAAAACTATTTTGATATGCATTATTATAAGGTTTTCTACCGTTTTTATTCTCAACATACTTGTCCGTACTTGATGAACTGTTCTCAAGTACAATACATTTGTTATCCAGGAATTTTAGCAAGTCTTTTATAATTGGTAATTGTTGCGATTCATTTAGAGTTTGTTCAAAATCTCTTTTTGTTTGATAATCCAATTTGCTTTCAATTATATAAACCATTAGTACATTATATAATTGCTCTTTTGTCATTTCTAGTTTTTCTAAAGATTCAACTGTTGATGTGGTGTCAATTAAAAGCCTTCGTAGTGAATTACTATTACATTTAGTTACAGTACTCAAGTTTAATAATTTAGAAATTAGGCCATTTGCCACTTGTTTATTATTACAATATCTTTGTTTTAATAACGTTAGCGCAATGACAAAGTTCTCGTTAGAAACAACAATATTTTCTATTAGTTTCAATGCGTCGCCTCGTAGGTACGACTTAAGATAAAAGAATTTTTCCACATTTGTCCTTAATCTGGGATTATTAATAATTAACGCATTGAACAAGTCTAAAAAGGTGTTGAACTCAAGTGGATTTCCATCAAAAACAGGAATTTGCATGTTTGGTAGCTGTATATTACAATGATTGTCATTTGTATTGAAATTTTCTGTGTGACTTTGACTAACTATTAATTGATTTTCAGTTTCTAGTAGTAGAGTTTGTAATCCAGCCATGATATCCAAATATTGGACTTCAAACTCTTCTCTACTTTCGTCTAAAAAGTCTGCATTTTCTGCTAGTAACACTATTTCATCTTGTGCCTCGGAATATGTATTAAAAGCAGGTGATAATAAATTTATTCTTGCCTCTATTTGAGATTTAGAAAGATTCTCTTTTGTTTCGAGATTATTGTACCATTTGAAAATACGTTCAATAGTATTTTTCGCTACTTTTGAAGCGTTCATAAGTTTCTCAATTTTAATTTGAGAATTTTTTGCCATTTTGATCTAAATTTATAATGAAAATTTCTTTTATCTGAGTCATATACTTCAACCAATACTAATTATTTATTTTAATTATTCCTACTCATACAATGGTATTTTTTATTTTCACTAATAAAGTTTTGATAGTAAAATGTTCAGACAGAATTTTTTGTAGCAACTTCACTTTCACTGCATCGATTTGCCTATCTAGCTTTGGATTTAAGCCTCGCCTGCTCCCTTTTTCACTTGAAATTCGTTGTTTCTATCTACTGTTGGTTCACTATCCAGGTCGAAGGACCATAGAATTGGGTTTGTAATGCCCAATTAGGTGTTTAGTTGACATATGAACTACTCAGGTACTTCCAAATTTGCTTTAGTTTAAATGAAACACTGTTTCACTAATTATGATTAGCTTTATTAGGTGTGCACTGAAACACTTTAGCTATTCTACACATACTTAAAAATAAAAACCATGTCTTAGATATATTACAGTATTTTTGTGAAACGACGACTTTTAATTGACTACCCTTAAGCCTTGTTAGATAAAAAAATGTTACCGTTTGTTGCTTCAGAACAACATACAAAAAGAAATATTTGCCTCGGGTACTCGCAGGTACCCAAACTTTTATGTGACTTAATCGCACAGAGTTGAATTTCCAACTATCTGATTTTTTGGTTTCTTTTTCTATATAGTAGTGAGTGGTGCATATTTATGGTCAACATCTGGTTTGTTTTCGAATAGACCTTTCATAGTTCTGTACTTAGAATTGACCATCAAGCCAGGCAAGAGTCAGTGGCGTATCTAATCTTGTTTTAGAATAGATACTCCTGGTAATATTCGTTGAATATTACCAACTTGGTTGAAAAAATATTTATACGCAAAGGTAAAAAACTGTACGTCAAATGGCTCGGCTTAGACAAAAAACATCTTCTCTTCTCAAGATAGTAGTGAATCCGATTTAATGGATTATAGCACTAAATTAGATCAGATTTTGGAGAAATATGAAATGGTTGCCAAGCAGGAAATGCATTACTTGCTACCTAGAACATATCCTGCAGGCGCACTTCAAATTCAGTGTGGTATAAGTCCAGCAAGAAGCTTTGGTTCTGCTGTTATTTTGTCGTCCTGGAATAAATTTGAAAGAATATCCTTCAGCACCTTTGAATGGTCAACGCTAATTGATATATTAAGAAACAATACGTTTTTTAATGATCCAATGTCTGAATTGACTGATGAATACGAACCCGAACAAAATTTTTGGATATCAGCAAGCATGGTGTTACTTTCGAGTGTACTCAAGAGGATGTTCGGCAAATAATTCAAGTTGATCAGTGCCTCCTTTCACATAACCTAGCATACTTAGACTCTCTAAGTTTTTGTGAATACTACAAAAATGTAATAGAAACTATTAGGAATTTCAATCAAAATAATGGTCATTTCAATAAATTGGAATTATTGTATGCTATTTGCGATTGTAGTAATAGCATACTGTCAATTGCACTTAGAGAATTCATATATTACTATAAGTTTAAAGTTGTAAACGACTTAGAATTTCAATAAACTGATAAATAATTATTTTTTATTTTTTTATTTTTATATCACTGAAACAAACACCTAGGGCTATTATTAAAGTGAATGTTGAAGAGTGTAGACATGCGACCGCTGCTGCTACCGACGCTGTTGATTCTTCCTTTAGTTGCACTTGAGGAAATTAACCTAAATTATACAACAAAATATTTGGATGAAATTAACCTTGATTATGCAACAAAATATTTAGAACGATATGGATATGTTACATCTTATGATATAGCCAATCTTTCAACAGTTTTAACGGATTTCCAAGAAAGATACTGTTGAGAGAAATATTGTAGTGATTGAATAGGTGAAAAATACTTGACATCGAACACTATAAACTTTATTTTGTGGACTGTATAAAAAATGTAAAATATAAAAGCAGTTGTATAATGACGTTCACACCTGGACTTGCTGTGTGTGACTATTGTTTCGTGACTTTCCCGGTGGTATCGATTATTATCGAGTAACGGAAAGCCCGCGCAGGCGCAATAGTTTTCAGTGGTGAACACTTAAACATACCGGCCACCTTGAAAGTTTCTAACTTAATTAATAGTCAGCAAACAGACTTTAGCGGTGGCGCGCTTAACAATGATACCGGAAGGAGTCTTACAGACACTACCCGGATAACATTGTCTTTGCCCGGAAAGAGTTCAACAATTCGTCCAAGACACCACTTCATAGGCGGAACGTTGTCTTCCTTCAGGACTACTAAGGCACCCTCCTTGAGTGCATTGGCTTGCGGCGATTTCTACTTGCTCCTGGTTTGAAGTTGTGATAAATATTCCTTGGACCAGCGACTCCAAAAATGTTGCTGTATTTGTTGAAGTCGCCGATAATGATTTAGACGGTTAGCTGGTACTTCTCCGACATCGACTTCGGGAAGTGTAGCCAATGAGTCACCAATAAGAAAATGGGTGGGGGTAAGTGGAGAAAAATCCAATGGATCGTTGGAAAGAGGCGTCAAAGGTATAGAATTTAAGCACGCCTCGACCCGAACCAACAGCGTGTACATCTGATCAAACGTTAGATGATCGTTAATTATTATGCGAGTTGAATGATATTTTACGGCCTTGATGTCAGCTTCCCAGAGTCCTCCCATATGGGGAGAGCTGGCAGGAAGAAAATGCCAGTTAATGTTGTCTTGACTTAAAAAATCACGAATGGATGAATTACTAGTTTTTAAAAAATTATACAAATGCCTTAATTCATTATGGCATCCTGTAACCTTCCCTTTTCCTCTCAAGACAAAAAGTAGTCTATAGGGTTACTTGTAAGTCCAGTTGTCCCGGTGTCAACCTTTAGGGCCTTCAGCTCACTCAGAACGGTGGCAGGGTGTGAGTATAATATTCACCGGAAATATTTATGGGCGCCAGCGAAGTTTAAATGACCTCAAGAACTGTTTTCCCCCACCCTAAACTTGCAAAGGGTACATGAGGAAGAAATGAGACTAAACCTTACCTTACAATAGAGTATTTAATTAAGTATACGAAGCTAACAACAACCAACTTGCAAGTCGCGACAAAATGTTTATAATTGAAAAAAAATTACAAATTATAAGTATCTTCACGCTGAAGAACCAAACTCCATTGAGTACTTAAAATTCAATATGATGGTACAAAACGAACTGTTATTCCTGAATTGAGATTACTACAAAACCTACCCCTTTACAACCCTTATTATTATTAACCCAAAATATACATATATTTACTTGCACTCATCAAATACAATAAATTTACATACGCAATATCATAAATCAATGATCACAATGAGTAAGACTCAAAAAAAAAGAAACCGTGGCGCACGACTATGTTGGATCCAAAACAACCCCACGCTACGCAAATAAATGTCTGAAAGGTGATAAGTAGTGTTAACAATAATATACAGCCTTAGTGGGCCAAGAACCTGTTAATGACATTTATCTCATAATGATGTAAATTTGAGTTATCCAAATTAGTCTTACTGACCATAGACGACCAAATAATATTGGCGTAATAGTACTGAAGTACGCAACCAAAAACTAAATTATTAAAATCCAACAACCCCCCGTATATAATCGTTACAGTGAAGAAGTGAACCTCGAACCATTTATTCTTTCGTACATATACACTTAAAACTATTGAAATCCTATACCCCCCATAATATCCTAAAACTAATAAAATCCAATATACCCCCCGTAATAGTTACACTGAAATTAGTGAACTGCGAACCATTTGTTCTTTTATATAAGAAAAACCTAAAGCTATTGAAATCCTATACCCCCCGTATATAACAGTTACACTTAACTAAGTGAACTCAGAACCATTTGTTCTGTTACATAAAAAAAAACTAAAACTAGTAAAATCCAAGTAACCCCCCGTAATAGTTATATAGAAAAAGAAATAAAACAGAATCCTAAAACTAGTAATATCCAATTAACCCCGCGTATTCAGGTTCTTGCTCTACTGTAGGTAAAAACTATAATCTAAATAACCATAAGTTAGTTAGCGTTAGTTTTCAATGGTATAAACTTAAACAGGTACAATTTACCTGTAGATGGGACACTTAATCCTGATACAGTTCACCTATTGCAGCGACCTCGATGTTTCGTAGGAGAAAACGATCATAGTGATCACAGTTAGAACCAAATGGACTAAAACTAACATTACGAATATTCAAAAAATGTTATAGCTTCTGGATCATTTGACTGGAATATCTTCGGCATACCATGTCCCAATACAAGTTTGAAAGAGCAGCTCAAATCGCTTCTCACACGTGTACTTTCTATTTATGAATAATAAACTTTTTTTTATTTTTATTTGTTTATTTGAATTCCTATATACATACATGGCTACATCATTATCAAAAAACATTTAACATCATTATTAAAAAACATTTACATTATGAGTTATATTATTAGTATATGAAAAGTGATACGTTTTTTTTTATAAGTCAATATCGCTATCATACTCCTCGCTATGAACAGAAATAAATCGATTTGGGTGTCGTCGTTCATATAATTCCTCGCTAGGTGATAGAGATCGTTTTGGATGAAGATCTTCACCACATTCTGATCTAGTTTTCAATTCAAACAATACTTTTGCCAATTCATTTTGACACCACATATCCCGCGATTTGTAAATAAAGGGTATAATGTCATAGTCATATACTGCATGCCAATGATCTCGTGAAACATTAAGCTTTATATCAATTTTTTTGCTTTCCAAAATATAAACCAGCTGCTTATAACATTGCTGGCATAAAATAATATTCAAGTTTTTAATGATATACTGTTGGAACCAGACACAATATGTATCTTCTTTTCCTAATCTAAATTCGTAGGCCAATTCTGAACTAGGGTGTGCTAGCAGAGTATCCCTAATCTTTGAGGTAAAATACCGTGATGACCTATCATGTACCCAATAACATTTAATTTTATAATTTGATGTCGCTATTTTATTCAGGACATTCCATCTATTTTCAACATAATTATTCATTATTTTTAATAATAAAGTATTTGGTACACGAACTTCCATTATAAACGTGAGAATTGAAGTTATGTTTTTACAAATGTTTCTGATGCAAATGTCTTTTAGTGTAGCCATAGGAAGCGTATCAAATGAATCTGGAAGTAATTTCCTTTTATCATCATGAGGACTTAACGCTATTTTGGTTTGTTCAATGCTATAAACATCATCATCATTATTTTCATTTGCTTCCAGTTTTTCAAACAATCCACATAATCATCAAAAGTTAGTTTATTTTTTACAATACATTTTTTAATACCCTTTGATTTTTTGATAACTTTACCCCCCTGAACTTTGTAGCCATGCATTTTGGATCTCAAGCCAACGAAATGAGTAATTATTTGACCATTAGCCTCATCTTCCATTAAACCCAACACTTTTTTATTAACTCTCGGTATGTTGTAGGGATTTTTAGCAGGGTAGTCTGATGTGTCGAATTTATCAATATTTGCATCAATTAGCTGTTTGTATAAATCGTCACAAGTGAGTTCGTAAATAAAGCTATCAGTGTCTGTGTACATTAGCTTACAATTGTCTACTGGAAGCATAAAATTGTAATGAAAGTCATACATAACGGTTTTGGAAATGTCGAGAATAGCCATACCTACATACATTGGTTCATTAAAAATAATTTCAGATTTTTTCAATTCGATTGCCATTAAAGGTGATAGTGGATTATCATCGAAAATTGTTTTATTTTGATAACGCGGACTAGCAATTAAATTTTTGGCTCCATAACGGCCTTCATATGAAGACACCAATTTACAAATTCTATGCTTACGTTTGCATTTCATACATTTCCCAAAAAAAGCATTATTCATGAGTTTCCTCTAATCTTTCTCAAAGTCGCTGGTAGCTACAGTTCGCAATCGGTTGTTAAATTGAATGTAGGACTTTAGCCACACAGACTGTTTCAGAAATTTCAAAACTTTGTGTACTTTTTTCAATACTAGACCATGTTCTAAAGCCTGCTTTAAATTTCTATAATGTAAAGTGTGATGACTTTTATCATGTAGAGTGGTCATTAACTTTGATAATTTCGAACCAGGTGGCTTGCGGTTTTCGGGGCACAAAGGAAAGTCTTTGTGTAAATTATGCAAACCGTCAGGATATTCCAAATCAACTTGGAGGATATAACCTTCGGGAGAATCGTCTGCAATGGATTTTATGAAGTCAACATCAAATTTATCGATATTATTTTCGATCCATTCGAAGCCTCCGTAGGGCAAAGGCTCGCACATTGCTTTCCCATACAAATTGTTTACATCCGTATAGAGTACGTACTTTGAGGGCTTCTCGGCATCATATTCCGATATATATTTGTTGTTTGATTCGCTGTATCTGTTGCAGCACTGTGCTATTCCACCTCTAATAGCATTTTCAACAAACATTATCATATCAACATCTTTTAAAATTTGTAGTTAACATTTTGTAAACTTTAGCATTGCATCCCAAGTATACCCAGGCATTGTGTAGTACCAAGCTGGGTCTAGGCTATAAGTTTTCAAAGCCGTCTCTCTAAGGTTTTCGAAAACATCTGCTAAGAGGAGGGTATCGGTGCGCATTTATATTCTCCAAGTGTTTTCACATTGAAAGATTGCCAAACGTTTCTAGCGTGAGCATAGTCATCATCAGTTACGTTCGAATCGTTTAGTTTATTGTGAAAGCATTCAATGGGTGGTAATTTATCATCGTTTAACTTCTCAGAGCTATCAACGTAGACATACGGAAATATACCTTCGCGTGTTAATAATGTAAATTGATCACTGCTTGGCTGCTATTCTCTTTTTTTTTAATTTTCAAATCAACGGTGTTCAAAGTTTTAACGATAGAATCGAGACTTTCTCCCAAAAAACGAAATGAATCAATGAATCTAAATTGTATATCTGTTTCTGAGTCGTATTGCGTGAATGAAATGTATTTTTCCTTATTGACTGGCAAAAGACTAACTACCCCGCGTTTGGCAATGTCTAATAATTAGATGACTATCATAACCAGACAGATTGTGAAACGCCAATGGCACAACAAACAGATTTTTGAAGTTTAAATTGCATGATTGGTGCGCAAAATTTCGAAATTCCCCGGTAAAATGATCATGATCTCGTACAACTATATCTTTCACCTTGAAACTGTTTTTCACAAATGTGACAAACAGTTGCACCAACAACACTTGGATTCTTTACCATCGGTAGGCGAGAGTGTTGTACCTCGGGACACTTTTTGGTTAAGTTGCTGTCATTTTTTTCTTTGACAGCAAATGTAACTAATTTAATGAAAAATACATATGTTATTGTTTTTCAATTCAAACGTGTATTAAAAATTTTAAATTAAACAACACTCTGCAAAAAAGTGACTTATGTAACTTAGTGTTGAATGGGCCAAGGTACAATATGGTCATGTACCTTGGACCGCACAAAAAAACCTTACTTTAAAATATCTTTTCTACTTTATAAGGCCCTAGTACTTTACTAGTACATAATCTCCATTTTTTAATTCCCCATCTTCAAGTTTTCTTTCTGAAATTTTTTCTTCTTCTCTTCTCTTTAGACTTTCTCTCCGTGTATCAAATTCCTCTTCACTAGATTCACTTTTAGCAGAGGTCATTTCATTTTCTGACTCGGAGCTGGAAGAAAAAGTTTTTTCTTTTTTGACGGGTCGGGTCATTTCTTTTTTAGTTTCACTATTTTTTTGTAACCTTCCAAATACTTGTCTTTTCGTGCTTCTAGTGTGCTGTTTGAAAGCTAAGACCTCCAGTTTTTCTGGGGTATCCGTTAGAATACGAGACTTACCCCTTCGTCTTCCTCCAGTTTCCATTTTACGTTGCGGGGCCTTAGGATGTGGACGCAACATTTCCGGGGTTACAAGCAAACATGATTCTTCTGCATTAAAATTTTCTTTGTTTGAGGTACCCGGTTTCGGATCTTCCATGGAGTTGGCAACAAAATGATCCTCAACCGATTCGTTTAAGGGGCGGTCAGAAACGTAGGATGTCATGAATTCGTCTTCTTGAAATATGTTTTCATTGACTGGATATAATCCTGATACTTCAAAGCCCTCGGTGATGCTTGAAGAAGAAAATGCCTTTGGAAGGGCTATTCCGACAAGCTCAGCAATATCGTATATGCTTATAGGCTGTCCAGGATGCATAAGCATCCACTCGCTGCACGCTGTGTTAAAGTAGGTCTTCATCGGACCAAAGACAGTTCTGTCCAAGGGCTGCATTTTATGACTAGTGTGTGGATAAAAAGTTATAAGTATGATCCCATTGCTCTTACAAAAATCTATGACAGGTATATTTACGTGGCTATCGTGATTGTCAAGAAGTAATATAACTGGTTCCCCTACAGATGGTTTCGCGTTTTTCGTAAAATGCTGCAGAAACTGTAAGAAAAGAGACTCGTTAGACCAGCCAGAGGGATTAGCCCCGCCAACAGTTCCTACTGGGGCACCCTTAAGCATATGTTCTTCGAAATTTACTCTGGGAAAAACCATCATTGGAGGAATGTGATTTCCAGATGCACTTATTGCTGCAATTAACGTTACATTTTGGCCTCGCTCTCCACTAGTCATCTGTCCAAGCTGTTTTATTTCCTTGGGTCCAATTATTTTTGGTGGTACATGTACAGTTGTAAAACCGGATTCACCACAGTTCCAAATTCGATGTGGTGGGAATTCGGTTCGGGACAACAAATTTCTGAATTTTTCAAAAAAGGATGACACAGTTGCTTTATTGAAGGATGTTGACCGAGCCAAACTGGTTGCTTCTGGTTTTCGGAGGGATAAGTAACTGCTATAGCGTTTTAGGAAATGCCTAAGCCACTCTTTACCGGTTTTCTTATTTTCACTCCATGTAGATGGAAACTTTTGATTTCTGGCTACTGCAAAATCATAAGCCAGGATTCGAACTTCCATTTTTGTTGGTCCGTAATGGAGTCTTGCAACAGTTTTTAAATAATTTTTAAGGTCAGTCTCTTCGTCCACGGAAAATACTTGTTTTGTATTATTATTAGCCACATACTTGTATTCTGTATTTTGTCCACTTGCCTTTTGTTGTTTCGGATGTCTAATTAAGGTGGTTTTTGACACACTGTAAGTGCGTGTAGCTTCGCGAATAGATAATTCATTTTTCAAAACTCTATTCACTGCAGTATTTATACCAGCTATATTTACTGGTGTTCTTTTAACTCCTGTTTTGCTACGTGGCATGGCCAACTTCTCCAAAACTGTAACAGAATGAAATTTATATTATGTTTTTGTGTCTATTTTTCAAAGAAGTGTACCTTGGACCGGTCCATGGTAAAATGCCTAGACATGGTCCTAGGTACAACTAAGGGAGTGTAATTTAATTGGTCTATACCAAGAAAAACTAAAATAGTTGAAACAAAACTACATCTGGTAAAAGAGCACCTAAAGTATACTACACGTCCTAGAATAAATAAATAATTTAATTATTTACCTCTTAGGGCGATGTTAACGGCTTTATATTAGGATACAAAATTACACGTGCACACTCGAAAACAAAACATTTCAATAGTAACGACGGGAATGAATTTATTTATTTTTGCTTATATGTGAAATTTTTAAATTCCACAAAGGCATATTTGGGAAAGGAAATTTTTTCATTATTTAAATTCTCGCAAAGTTTAGAGTGATTATTGAGCTTTTCTTCTGATGAAAAATAATTGAGGCATCTATCACAAAAAGACTTTTTATTTTTAACTTTATTTAACTGTGAACCAACTAAACGGCATAAATTATTAATCGAACAATAATGTTATTTAATATCGACATTTTCATCATCGATGGGAGGAGCATTGTAATCATCTAATTTTGGAAAATATTGGTTTTGAATAAGTAATAAGTTAACGTGACGATCAATTTTTTTTTCAGTTAATCGTGCTGGTACTACCGTATAAAATGATTTTTCGTTCACTACATTGTACTCTAACGTGTAAACATTTACATAAATTTCATTAAGTTTTTAAAAATTTTTAATTTGAGGTAATTTCATTGGCATGTCAAATCCTTGAGTTTTCAAGACGGTAGAATAATGTGGATATGTAGTTGTCCGATACCCATGTTTTGCTTTGCTGGGATATAAACTAGCAGTAACACTCCAGAAAAAGCAAGCATTATCATCGTTCTGGATGTTCATGCAAGCTTTTTTTTACGAGTTTGATCAGGAAATTCAATGAAAGAAGAGCCATTACCCATTTCGTATTTGTTAATAGCTACCTATAAAGATATAATTTTGTTTAATTTTTCCTCATGAAACTCGGACATTTTATTCAAAATTTGATCTACAACATGATTTTTAAACCATTCTTCTAAATCTGTTCCTTCGTCAATGATTGCATTAGCTGTACTAAAATGTTTTTGATCAACTTCCTCGAAATCATTTGATTGCTTTACATAATCCCCAATAAGAGTAGTGTAACTTTTATCCTCCTTAATTGCTTCAATATTTTTGAAACTTTAACTTTGAATAAATAAAGCGCATCTTTGAAAAAATCACTAGTCTCTTTATGTTTTAAATTTACAATAAGTCCCGTCCTAATTCATATATTAAAATAAGCTCCAATGTTTAACCATTTTACCCTACTACTTCTTTTCACCCCATAACCCACATGTTTTTGAAATGATTTAATTTGGTAACGCATCCGCTTAAGTTCCCCAATTTTTTTTTGAATTCTCCTTTTCTCGCCAATAGAAAATTTGATTTTCTTTAACCCTTTAACGCCCAGATTATTTTTTTATTTTCATTGGAAATTAACACGGTTTTTTGATAATTTGGCTTTAATATATTTTATCGTATTTTTTAAATAATAAAATGTTGCATATTTTGAAAAAAAAAAAGGTGTTACTCTAAGGTAACGCTAGGCGCTTGTATAAACTATTTTGGAAATTAGCAAAAAAATTAAACAATCTATTTATTGCGTATGAAAACTAACAAAACATTTTACACACAGTCCAACATTACATTTTCCGCACATTGTTATTATGTAGGACGAACATCCTTCACCGGCACAACGTCTTCTTTTTTTATTTTCGGTATGAATGACAAGATGTTCTCTCCTATCATATCGAAGTTCATCTGAAACTCGATTCAGAGTAACTGAACTTCTTGAAACCGCCACTCTTCCTGGTCCTTTCGGTGGAACTCCATAACTTGTCAAATAAAGTTGAGCAAATTCGCTTCTGAAATTGAGCTGTGGCAATTTCCCGCCAGACTTTCGATGAACTGCTCACGCATTGTGAATGGACACGTCAGTTATCCATGTAGCAATACTCCAATACCATTTTTTCCCTCTAACGCCAATCCTGTATTCAGCAACATTTTGGTCCATTCTGTCAGTTCCTCCCATTGACTGGTTGTAGGAGGCACATTTGGTCGTTGTAGTGGAACAATTTTTTTTTCAGCTTGCGAGTATCGCTTGACCTGTCCAATTGGATGTACCCCAAATATCGTGGAAGCGATCGTCACAACATCATTGTCTCTCCACCTAACTAAGACAATCCCATCAGTTCGATCGATGGTCGAAGTTAATTCCCCTCGAGCTCTTTTTTCCATTTCCCTCTTTGTTGGAAGTGGACATGATTTGGGAATTCTGTTCTCCCTCATGGTACCTGTGCCGTGGAAACCATTTTGCTTCAGGTATTTCAATAAATTTAATCCCGTAAACAAATTATCGAAATATATTTTGAAAGGATAAAAGCCTTTTGTATGTTGTATTCCTTCTAACATTCGAACTAATGGCTCTGACGATTTACCAAAAGCCTTTTCATAATCGGAGTTTCTTCTGGGATTGTTGCCTTGATACATTTCGAAGTCTATAATGTATCCTGAAGGAGTATTCAAGGACCACATCTTGTAGCCGAAACGTATCGGCTTTCCCCGTATAAACTGTTTACAACTGTGGCGCCCGAAATATTTTATCATGCTTTCGTCAAAGCATAAATTTTCTTCAGGTTCAAAAAGCTCCAGAAATTTTCATCGAATTTTGTCCATAAATGGACGCATTTTCCAGATTTTATCTGATAGATCCGGCTTAGAATTATCCGCAAACTGCAAAAATCTGCATATCTCCAAAAATCGGTTTCTACGCATAGCGTTATATACTAATTCATTTCGCATATCCGAATTCGAATCCCAATAAAATCTTTTCTCTGGTAAAACATTGTACCCACTCACGATCAATATACCCAAAAAACATCTCATTTCTGTTAATGATATTTTAGGATCATCGCAATTTAGGAACAAAGCATATCACTGTGATCCTGTCACTAAAAAATCTATCATATCATTATCAAAAATCTTTTCAAAAATTTGAACTGGGGCACAATTTTGGTATTTTTTGTAGCTGCCATCGGGAAAATTGGTGCACGCTGCTTCTAAATCACCTGTTATCCATTCAATTGTGTTTGACTCTATTGTTTGAAAATCAAACGGTACCCCTTGAGAAGGTGCGGAAGTTGTTGATGCCATTGGTTCACTAAAGTCACTTCCTGGCATTGTGTCAAAATCTCCAATTCGTTGGTCATCTGCAAGCTTTACTTCAGCGTTTGCTCGCAGTTGAGAACCTGGCAAATTGTAGATTAGTCCACCACCATCTTCTTCTCCCGAATCTTCGTCTGTAATTATTCCAGCATCAAGTGGTTCAATGTAAATTTCACTCACGTCTTCATCATAAGCAATTTCTAAAGCTTTTTGCAACGAGAAACCACGCCTGGGGAAGCAGAGGAATAACAAATATTACGTACCCCTTGAGCGCTTAGCGTTACCAAAAGGTAACGGCCGTATAAAAGTGTTTCTCAAACACCAGCTGATTTATCAAATTCAATCTACTGGTCAAATATTACAACTATCATATGTCTACATTCCTCCTCAAACAACCAAACATACCAAAATACTATATTTAATTTTTTATACTCACTCGAAGTTGGGATCCATCGCACTTTTAGTCAAAACAAAGTTCTAAACAAAAAAAATGCTATCACGTGGCAAGCAAACCACTTGCATCGATTTGACACTGCAATGGTGAGCAAATTGATGCTTCCTGATGACACTAGTATGGTCCTCTATCGGGAAAAAATTGAAACAGCCAGATAATATGGTAAAACGGGTAGCTATGTTCTCGTTACGCTGAGGTAACTCTGGGCGTTAAAGGGTTAACGCTAAAGCGCATTTTTTAACATGACCATCGATAAATTTAATTGTTAGATTTGCTAATGGTTCTGAATAATGTTGTTTTAGGAGGTTTAATGTTTCGTCTACTTTGTTCAATACTGCCTTATTCATTGTATCACTTTTCATATAACAAAAATATAACACCAAAAAAATTAGTTCTCTACTATCTCAAATAGAACAGCAGGCGATGGTTTCCCCACTTCCCCACCCCTTGAAAACAACTCCGTATTCATTCGGTTGAAATAGGTGTAAATTTGGGATGAAGCTCTCCGTCACTCTTGTTGGTGAAAACACCACTTTTTCTTCCAGCTCTAACAAGATGTTTCTTCCAAATCTCCCATTCGCCACTTTTGCTTGTAAAATTGGGTGACTCCTGTTTATCCCAAGTTCATGTAATTTCACTATTGTCTTTGAAGGATTTCCTTCAAGCGAAGCAATTTGATTAATTTCAGACAGATTCATCTACAAACAAAACAACTGTTACAAAATGACTTCAAGAAATCGTTTTAAATTGACAAAAAGAATATTTCAAGAAATTTTCTTTTAAATTGGTAGAAGGATGATTGAAAAGAAACGACACATCAGAAAATAAATGAAGGATAGCAAAAAAAGAATATTTCCAGGAATCTTCTTTTAAATTGGTAATTGAATGATTAAAAAGAAACGGCGCAGCAGAAAATAAAAATGATTTAGCACAATTAAACTGTTTCACGCAAAGAAACTACCTATAAAAATTATAAAAGACAGCAAAAATAATATTTCCAGGAATCTTCTTTTAAATTGGTAATGGAATTATTAAGAAGAAACGGCGCAGCGGAAAATAAAAATGTTTTAGCACAATTAAGCTATTTCACGCAAAGACACTACTTACAAAAATTATAAAAGATAGCAAAAATAATGTTTCAAAAAATCTTCTTTTCAATTGGTAATGGGATGATTAAAATAGAAATATTTCAGCACAATCAAACTATTTCACGCAACGAAAGTACTTACAAAAAAAATAAATAAAATAAAACAACTACCAAATTCTAAAGTATATTTTGTATATTTGAATCTCGAACGTCTCGGGTGAGATCATTAATGACCAAGGTTATCAAGCAAGTTTGTACGGCGTCACTTCCAACAAAGAACATTCTTGAAGGTCTTGAGTGAGATCTTTTGGCCTCTGTAATCACGCGGTTACAATAACGTGTCATTATAAATAATGATAAATGTTATTTTTTTATATATTTGAATCTTGAACGTCTCGGGTGAGATCATTAATGACCAGGGTTATCACGCAATTTGCCAACAACTTGTCAGTCAATAACAAATGATTATATAGAATTCAGAGTTAGATAGTTTGCGCATTCTGTAATTACATGGTATGTGTGTGTGTGTGTGTTGGTATGAAGCGTTATAAAATATTGAAATCTCTGGGGCCTCAGAGAGAGAGAGAGAGAGAGAGAGTGAGAGGTCAGTTGACCTCACATTCTAAAATTATCTATGCTGGTATTACAATCTTGTCGGCGTTATTAATGAAATCCTTAAAGAGGCCTCAAATTTTATCTTTGATGGCTGGACAACAACTTCAGAATATTAAGTATTTATGAAATAAAACAAAAATCAGGACCGGCGCCGCGCAGTCAAATACAACAATAACTCAACAAAAAATACTCAACGTAGTACCGTTCCCAGCGTACCTCTTCTCCCCCCCCATACACCTCGCAGCACAATATTTTACTACCCAACACTATTTTCAATTTTCATAGCCCTCTGATGCCGGTCCTGATGGCCCAGAACCTGTGTTGCTCATCTACTATCAATAGATAGATAGATAGATAGATAAATTTATTGTGTATAAGAATTACATCTTTTCACAAGAAGTACGGCTATACAATATATTATAAAATAGTTAAATTATTCATTAATTATAAAAGCTCGCAATTTTAACATACTAAGAATACTATAAACAAGCTTCTTTTGTCTATTTGAATCATGCGAATCCAGAAGTAGCACCAAATCATTTAAATTCTTTAAATTTGAAAACAGCTGCGTGTCCCGAACACCACTATATATTGGGCATTCAAGCAATATATGAGTAAGAGATTCAGCTACTTGTAGATTGCAGATTGTACAGATATCCACAGTTGACACAGAATACACAATACCACGTGAGGTTATTCTTAACAATTCTTCACTACACGTTCGCAATTGAGCAATTACACGACAAATATAAATTGGAGCTAAAATATTTAGATAGAATGTCCCGGCATCATATGTGGATAAATGTTTATAAACAAAAGGATATGAAGATTGGGCCATCCTTCGAACATCAGCATTAAAGAGAGATTGTATATAAGTGTCTACAATGTTGTTCAATAATGATGTAGAATTATTTTGTAAAAAAGATAGCCATACAGACTCACCACCAGCAAGATTAAAATACTCTTTAAGTTGTATTAAAAAGTTGTATTTAATATTACATTCTCCTAAATTCATCAGCCGCAAAAAACATTGTTTGGACAGGCGAGACTCGTCCATAGCTTTCAACTGATTTACCCAAATTAATGCAGACTTGAAAATTAAACAGCTGAGCTTGTTCGAGCCGGTTTCCAATCTAACAATGTAATTGGGTGTAGACCTTGGTAGATTCAAAAGTCGTTTAAAAAAATATGTCTGTACACTTTCTAATAAGTCTGCATACCTTATGCCCCACACCGCTAATCCATAAGAAAGTGAGGACAATATAATTGATTCATAAAGTTTTATTCTCACAGGCCAGGAATTAACTTTAGATTCGCACATAATATTCATTACAACACCTATTGCTTGTTTTGCTTTAATAATAGTACGTTTCGTCATTTCCAAGTACAAAGAAGATGACGAAAAAGTTACACCTAGATAATTGAAAGCTTTAACTATTTCAATTGGTTCGTTACTGAGAGAGAAATTGTAACGATAATTACTACTGTACCCCCCTTTACTAAAAATAATTATTTTTGTTTTTTGTAAGTTTACCGTAATTTTATTTTCCAGCGAATATTTTTCTAGAGTACTTAATTTTCTTGAAATATCTATTGGAGAATCCCCTAGCAGAACTAAATCATCCGCATATAACAAAAGAAACACATCCCGATGACCATTGACATGTACACCCCTATGCCCCGCATTCTTAAAATAGTCTTCAATGTCGGCCATAAATAAACTGAATAATAAGGGACTTAGTGACTCTCCCTGAAGTACTCCTTCCGAAATGTCGAAACTCTACTAAAATAATCATTTACTTTAACAGAAATTTTAGCATTGTCATAGAGATTTTTTATTACTCTAATTATTTTAGAGCTAACACCCAAGTTGTATGGTTTCAGCCACAAGAGGTCGTGATTTATACTGTCAAAAGCACGCCTAAAGTCTACAAAAACGGCAAAAATCTTACGTTTTGGTAATCTCAAATGAATCTGTAGAATTGAATTCAAAATAAATATATTATCCATACAACTTCTATTTTTCCTAAAACCGTATTGACAGTCTGGTAAGACCGAGTACTCTTCAGACCAACTTGATAAACGATTTAGCAGAATTAGTGTAAATACTTTTGCCATACAATTTACTAAGGCAATACCACGATAATTATTAGGGTCGTCAAGAGAACATTTTTTATGAAGCATTATTAATAATATGTCGTACCAGGCTGAAGGGAACTTCTCCGAATTAAAAATTCTATTATACAAATTGCAGATATATAGTAACCAATTTTGTGAGAGATTCTTTAAATGTTCATATACAATTTGATCTTTGCCTGATGACTTACCGTTTTTGCAAACTACCAAAGCATTGCACAATTCCTCAAAAGAAATTTCAGAATCCAAATATTGAAATCTGGCATCGTAAAACTCCAAAGGAGTATGTATCCTTTCTTTATAGATAGTGTCATAAAAGACACCCACTGCGAAATGTTAATAGGACAGTTTATGTGCCTGCGTTTAAAAGACTTGATCATTTTCCAGAATTGTTGTTGATTTTTTGTTTCAGATAATGTAAACAGAATATGTTTCTGATAGTCTGCTTTTTTATACCCAAGTAGTTTTTTGTAGTTCTTTCTGAGTACCAGATAATCAGTTCGATGTGGTTCTAAGAAATTATTTTTTTTACAGAGTTTTAACTTGTTTTTTAAGTCTGCTTTAGCATTCCGACAAGTTGAATCAAACCAAGGTCTACTTTTATTATGATTATATTCCAAAGGCACTAGTGATACACTACCAATGCTATTAGCAGTATTAAAAATCGTATTACATATATTTTCATAAGAGCTATCAATGTCAGTGAGAAGACCAATATTAGGGGATAGCTGCATTGATAACTGGTATTCAACTATTTTTTCGTTTTCCCATCTGAGAATCTCATGTTTTGAAACGGATCCTTTTATGGGTGAATATTTTTCAACTTCAACATTTAATTCTATGCTTATTGGAAAATGATCAGACATGTATTGATCTTCCAGTACCTCAAAAGATTTTAATAGGTCAAGGCTGTCAGAACTACAGAAGCACAGATCAATGACACTTTGACCTTGTGAACCAAGAAAGGTAAATTGAGCTGGTCTATCTGTATCTATGTGGCCATTAATAAGTGACAAATTATTAGATAACATAAAATGTAGCAGCTCTTCACCTTTAACATTGTGCTTCTTATCGTTACTGGACATATCTGGTGAACATATGGTGCCTGGTAAAAGTTCCAAGGTTATAACACTCAGTTCACCAATTCTGGAATTGAAATCACCCACAATAACAATAAAAATATCTTTATATTCTCTAACTATGCCATCAATTGATAATTGAAATAACTCTAATAGCTCATCAAATTCCAGCGACTGGTTAAAATAAGCTATGCAAACTATAAAACTAAAGCTACCATTTCTAACTAAACATATTAGCCACCAGGGAGATGTCTCAAGCACTTTCACATTAATACATTTTCTATAAAACATGGCAATACCACCACTCGCACGTCCCCGAGACTTCTCCCTGGTCGCTGGAGAAAATACAACATAAAATGTATCTGCTAAAACATTAGGCACCTCCATATCACTGGTGACCCATGTTTCACAAATGCAAAATAGGTCAAAAGATACATGTACTGCGTCTGACAATATATTATTAATATGTTGTATGCCATTTGCATTTCAAAAGATTATAGATAGGCTAGACGCATTAGGCCGCTTATAGAGAGACACTTCACTACACAGGGGCTGGTTTCTAAATATTTCCGAACTCTTTTATCGTTCCCGGTTTTTTGGACTACTGCACCCACGTGATTCTACTAGTTTTTCTTCATTGTGATCCCACATCCACAACCTTCCGTTTACTTCCATCTTTTGGTACCACACCTTGACATTTGATCCAGTTCTTTTCTCTGCCTTTGCGAAATCCCTAATAACTTTATGAATATGCCTTTCTTTTAACGTAAGTTCTGACTCAATATAAATATTTTTTCCTTTTAAATTCTTTTTTTCTTTAAGTATTTTCATTTTTTCAGCCCAATCGAACATTTTAACTACACATCTGTTACGGCCTATATTGTATGCTTTTTTGATTCTTGTTTGTATTTTCAGTTCCTCCTCTAACATTATTTCAACGGTTTGCTTGATTTGCTCATCATTATAGCCATTAGTATTAATACCAGTAATTACTAGACATTCCTTATTTTGTTTTTTAGTATACTTTCGATTCCTCTTTCGGCTTTTTCTACTCTTGTAACTAGAACCTCTCTTTCTTTTCCCAGTTTTCACTAAGGGTTTTCACTACTTGCTTCATGTTACTCATTTCTTGCTTGTTTTCAAATATTTCGGTTTTCATAAACTTAATATCATTTTTAATTTCCCTAATATCCTCCAAAATTTCTTTTTTAATATCATTTATATCCTCTTTTATATCCTTTTGCATTTTCAAAAGCATATTTTTAAGCTCTTCCATAGTTAGCAGATCTTTATTTTCAAATTTCAGACTTTGCTTATTTGGTGATCTTGCAGTAATTTTACTACTTCTACAAATCTCTTGTGATTCAAAAGATTCGTCGTGTTCAGGCTTATCTCTTTTTGTGGTCATTTACGTACTTTTCTTGTGTCCTAGATTAGGTTTAGATATAAAAATTTGCTTGAATATTCAAATCTAAATCCAGATCTGCATATTTTAAACACATTAATGATATTCTTAAGTCTTATCTTTATAAAACCAGTTTCTTTGTATTCGACTCAAATAATTTTGTAAGACAGTTTACTTATTTCAAAAGTTGTTTAATATTACTTACTATCAATAGAAATTATATTTATTTTAAAAATTATAATATACACTAAATATTACTATTTTTTTTTATTTTTAGTTGATGCTTCCTATATTTTACAAATTAAGAATGCGCAACTAACCTAATCTTATTATATTTCGATTTATTAGCATTTTCGTTTTTCCCGTTCACCGTTTTATTAATATTTTTTATCCATATATGCATATAGTAATATGCACAAAATTTAAAAAACATCTTTTTTGCATTCTCCTGATGCTCAGATCAACCGAGTTTTATTGAGTAGGTATCTATTCAATTGTTTAATAAGGTTTTCTTGTATGTTGTCTTCTGTGCAAAGTTTTTCCAAATACTTATTAAGTAAACACCAAAATATTGAAAGATATTTTTCTATTTTAGATTCTGGAGTTATTAAAGCGTTTGGGTGATATTGTTATGCCTTAATCATAAAGCAGTCAGGATTGTTGCCAGACAACAAATCTGCATTACAATTACGACATTTCAAAAATCTCAACATTTTTTGTTTTTAACAAAACCACCGACACAATTACTTGTGTGAGATAAATTGGGATCTATATTAGGAATGGGCAAGGTACTGCTTATTTCCAATGTATGATCTGCTACAGTTGATTTTTTCTGCAGCAAATCATGTAATTTACTAAATGCAGTAGTTGGATCATATTCACAATTAGCATCAGGAGAATGCAAGGTTGAAAAGTCATTCAGGATGAAGGTTTTGTACGAACTTATAAATGAATAACAAGATGGATTATTATATCGCACTCCATGACTTCGAATTTGACCGAAAAATTTTTCCAAGGGGTCTTGGTTGATACTCCTTGATTTCAGATATGTATGGTCCATTTTATTCAATTCATGCCATAGTGCAGTCAAGTATTTTATATTCTTTGTCCAATTTGATAAATAGAGCGGAGCGGAGTTTCATCTCTTATAAATGTAATGGATTGTAGAACACCTCTTGCCTCCTTCCACAAATCCTCATGTTGTGATTTGGATGAAATCGCTGTTCTTAGGGGTTTTCCATGTAAAGCTTCAAAGGATGACCCATTGAAACTGTCAAATAGTTTATCAAAAATCAGCAAAAAATCTGCTGTTCCAATTGCTTCTCTAGATATTCCTCCAGTTTCTAAAACAAAAATACTACTTTCATTTGATTTTTCATACATCTGTGTTGTAATTAAAATTTTGCCTTTTGTACATTTTAGTATATCACGTAACAAGTCCGGAAAATACTGTTTTTTTTGGACGAGTAGACAAGATTCTAGAACGAGCCGTAGACGAGTCCTGGAAGTCTGCGAGTCTGAAAAAACAGTTTCCGGGCGTATTGCGTACATTTTTTTTCGGCAACCGTGTGGTAGGTATAACAAATCAATTAAACACGTTTCTTTGTAATATCTAAATGGACTAAAAATGGCGTCGATTTGAATGTTTATGTTTATGATGATGACACTACGCTAAAAAAAACTAATTTTTAGAACAAAATTAGGAACATTCTAATTGAATTCACTGTTTGGACCCTTACTTTGTGGAATCTACTCATATTACTAACATTCTAATTCTTGTTTTTATTAATATTTATATTGAAATTCGAACAATTGCTAATATTAAAGGAATTCAGTTTGTTTGAATGACAGCAACGATGTAATACTTCCCGGCCTAGTCCGGGAAATAGGTACTTTTCGGACTAGGCCGGAAAAGTGCTACTTTCTCACAAAAAAGCGTCCGGGAAGTGGGTACTTTCCGGACGGTTGCCAAAAAAATATATTACAGTTCATTAATTTGTTAGCACATCACTAATATTAGTTACACTAAGTGCTGCACATTTTACTTGAATTTGACTAAAATATAAAAAAAAACATTAAATAACTCACCAACTTCTGCAAACTTCCTCATTATGGCTGAAACACTGTGGCTAAATACTTGAGCAGCTAGATTGACCTTCATCTTTTTCATTTTATTTGAATATATACGAAGATCTGTTAATTTATAGCACATTTTTAAATCAACTTCAGGTTGGTCAAGTAGATAAAAAGCCTCAATGTGCTTCCAGGATGCTACTTCCGTATCTCTCTTCCATTTTAAACTCGCATTTTTTGTGAATGAATTATTTCTAATTCCCTTGAGCAAATGAGGAGCATCAAATAAGGGAATTATCTCTTCACCATTTACAAGAAATACAGAGTAAATATTGTTTTTTTTACCTGTTTCAAATGGATATATGTATCTTTAAATACATAATTTAAGGCTGCACTATTTGTAGCAGCTTGGTCACATACTGTAGCCAAAATCTGTATTCCTATATCTTGCAGAGCACTAATTATCTTTTCCATTTTAACTGCCAACCCAACACCTTTCAAGCTATCATCAACAAAATAGTATGCGATTGGCTGCTTCTAGTTTTTATAGATGCCTTTAATCATAAAAACTAGTGCTTTTGTTACGTTGAACGGGAGGTCTGGTCGTGGCCTAGATAGCTTCAGGGGCTGTGCAATTCTCGTCTTGATTGCTTTGAATGTGTCGTCTGCTTGCTGGTTCCTCTTGAATCGTCTGCCTTGCTTAGTAAGGTTCGTTAGAGGGCTGATCAGCTCTGCGAAGTCAGGTATGTAATCTCGCAGCCAGCTTGCTGCCGATGTCGTCTAGCGTCTCCGAGTAGATTATGATGTCATCCATGTAAACTTTTATACATTGATCTACGAGTCCAGCAAGGACCGTTGAAACCAGTTTTTGGAAGACAGCTAGATGGCGCATGGATTCAAATGTGTCGTAAAATTTTTGTACAGAGTGGCAGATCTATCCCTGTATATAGTCTTTGATTTTTAGTTTTACATGTTTATCGGCCCTGGGCACTCGGGTGGGCGAAATTAATTCAAAATTGCTACGATTTTCACTGACATATATATTTGGGAGGCGGAACTAAACGTTAAAGATTTCAAATAGAGCTGGTAGATGAAGCCTAAGATGAAATTAAGTTTCTGGAGACTAAAATTAAATTAGGTTCAGCCAGACCCTGGGCACTCGGGTGGGCGAAATTAATTCAAAATTGGTACGATTTTTACTGACATCTTTATTTGGAGGCGGAACTGAACGTTAAAGATTTCAAATAGAGCTGATAGATGGAGCCTAAGGTGAAATTAAGTTTCGGAGTCTAAAATTAAATTAGGTTCAGCAATCATGCATGGAGCTAGCAGCCATATTGTTTATTATTATTCTTCGTAAATAAAGGGAGTGTCAGTTCGTTCTTTCGTCGTTGTTTGTGCTTTTATTTTCTCATTTATATTCCTATAGTAGTTTGTGCAACTAGTGTGGATATGGACAATCCACACGAGTCGAACAGTATATTTTTTCTACGACCCACCTAAGAAAAAATCTAGAAAATAAACATTTTATTAAACTATAATATAACTTCAAATTAAAAATTTTAAACAATTTTATTATTATTATTATTATTCATAAATAAAATTGAAATTAAAAAAAAATTCCCACGAGGAATCGAACTCAGGACGCTGATTCTCATCCAATGAATGAAGTTGATAGAAGTGATCGTTCTATCGGGGAGTAGGGAGTGTTCCTTATTCTCTCGGCACTTCAGAAACTTATTCTCGACCGAGAGAATAAATCCAACATTGTTGTCATGTCTACACGTCTGTTTACACCTACTAGTAGTTGTAATATTAAAATTATTAGTTCCAAAGTACGAACTTTAAAGGGTTTTTTTATTCAATAACGTTTCTTGTAGTTGGTATTATAGCAACAATGTCAATGTTTGTTTAAGGATTGTTTGGTATTATTCACAGATTATAAAAAAAAGTATTATTTTGTTAGTAAAAATGGAGAGAAAAATGTCTATTAATGTGACTCAAAAAGACATTTTAGTGAATTTTCTAAAAGAAAATGAGCAATTGCAAACTGGTCGTTTCACTACCGATTTTACATTTAAAAAGGCACAAGCAATGTGGCAAGAAGTATCAGAAACTTTAAATAGTGTACCAAATGGAGCCCAAAAAGAGTGGCGACAATGGAGAAAAGTAAGTATTTGATATTTTGTCAAAGATATCTATTGTATTAAGTTATTTGCAAAGTTTTTTTAAACTACACTCTCATACTTGAGGAGGTGTGTGTATAAGTGCTTTTGCTCCTACCTACCACAGACATAACTAAGCATAGCTTTAACACATATACTGCCCTGTGACCCATATATGTAGTTCATACCAATGAGCTAATGCCTAATACGTTAATTTCATGTAGTTTGGCCCACATTTGATTCAAATATTATTGTAACATGGGACTTGTGAAAACCCTATAGAGTCAGTAGACCCGGCAAATGTTGAATACTTAAGTTATCTTATAAATTATTGTAGACTTGGCAAGATATGAAAAAACATGCAAAAACCAAGGCAGCCGAAGAAAAAAACATGCTCTAGGTACAGGGGGGGAGCACCTGCATCTGTCCTTTCCAAAATAGATAAAGAGATATTGGAGTTAATGAATCCCATACAAGTGGAAGGATTGAACATAGAAGAGGCACCTCTTATATTCCATTTCAATGTATGTACTTATATCTACAAAATTTAGGAAATGAAAATTACAAATGGTTGTGTACAATTTTTTACAAATGTACTTATCTGCCTGACAAATTGCAATATTCAGATCATAACTGATATTTTTTGTAAAAATCGAGTTGTTTTTTCATTCACATCCTTTGTCGCTTAAAATAAAATAAGTAATCGAAGACCATATATCTGCAATTTTTGGATGGATTTTCTAGATGATCTTTAACAATTAATTACTTAAATCTTTGATTTTGGGTTTGCTTCCTTTCTGCTAAAAGCCATCCAATTATGATCTGCAATCAACACACCACCCATGAAAAATTAAAGATAAATGAGGATTTAATTATTAAAGTTTACAAAAGTTTGGTCCACTTTATCCAGTCATGTAAATCAATCACTCTGCTTTAAAATGTACACTGTTATGCTACAAAAGTTTCTCTCTGTATAGATTAATAAAATAAAGAGTAAGACTTGAAGTTTCTAATATTTGTTTTAGGATGCTATAGAAACATATGGTGCAGAGGCTACTGAAACTGTGGAAGTAGTATCAGTGGTAAATTTATTTAATTTTAGTAACCTCAAATGCCTTGAAGCACAAAGTGTTGACACCTCATGGTATGCATATACAGGGAAAATGTGCATTTATTTTGACAGAGTTAAAAAATATGTGGTGGGGTAGGTAACATGGCATTTCCGACACCTGTATTTTAGTTTGTTTTTGAATTAAGACATTTGGAAAATAGATTGTGAAATTCATAATTTAGGCCATGTACAATAATTGAACATGATAGTGTAGTTTGGCAGTTTTCATATCAGTGTAGAGCTCGAGTGATATTAGACATAGTATAAATATTGTAACAAACTGTATTTATTAGTTTTTATTTTATGTTTTTCAGGAAAATCCACAAATTTCAGGGTCAAGTAAAAAAAATGTTGACCAAATGTAGAAAAAAGTAATAAAACCCCAAAAAGAAAAAATATACAAAAACAACAAGATTACAAAATTCGTTGGAACTATCCAATTGCCTGCTAACTTCTATAGAACACAGAAATGCAATATTAGAGAATTATTATAGAGAAAAAACGGAATACATGAAATCAACAACAATTTTAAATATGAAAATGTTAGAATCACTTTCAGAAATTAAAAATATTTTAAATAATCATTTCAAATGAACTACCCCTATTGAGTCACCACAAACAAATTGTTTTTTAATCCCTGTTTTGTAAAGGTTATTAAGTAGGTACATGCTTGTATTTTTAGAATTCTTCACATTTTTTTTAATTTTCAGTTGTAAGCAAAACGGCACTTGAACTCTATTTAAGTACAAGTATTACATCCGATACTTGAAAGTTCAAGTTCAACTTTCCTTGGGTACTTACAGTAAAGTAAATAGTTGAAGTACTTCTGGTTCTCAGTACTGTAGCTCTGTTCAACATATTTTCATGTGTTTTTGTCAATCACTAATAGCATAATTACTGTTTTTCTCTATGAATACATTTATGGGGTTTTACTTTTGCTAAGAAATATTTAATAAAAAATATTATCAAGGATGGGTGACTTTTTTTTCAAAGGGGAAACACTAGATATCACGAGATTTCCTTTTATACTAAATAAATTGAGAAGTTCAGTACTTAAATCTGCCGTTAACTTAATATACACCCCATTTTATTCTAAACCTTTCAATTTTCCCCTGAAGATGCCAATTTGGTTGAATAGAGCATATTACAGTAACAAGTGCTGATCTATCTCTCGAAACTGGGCAAGAATGTAGTTACCATACTGTATAAAAAAATAGCAGTCAGTCTAGGTGAAAACTAGTGATTTGAGTGTAATAAAGGTTCAAGTCCAGAATTTTGATATAAAAAAAACATTACAATTCATTAAAAAAATAAAATAGTTTATTATTATTAAAAAAAATTACATACTATTTACTGATTAAAATAGTTAACAGCCAATTGCTGCTGAATTTCACGAGCTGCTTGTAAGTCTGGATTATTTGCAACTTCATGTACTGCTTCATTTTCTTGAATTATGTACATTCCATAATCTTCCTCATCATAATCAATTTGAGGTTCTAGAATATTTCTTGTAATACAAATATTGTGTAACACGCAACAAGCTTTAATAATTCTTGCAGCTTTTTCTGGGCTGTAATGGAGCACTCTATGTTTTAGTAAACACCTCCACCTACTTTTAAGTACCCCATTACATCTTTCAATAATACTCCTAATACTTTTTAAGTGATTATTGAATCTATCTTGAGGAGTACCTGGTTCAGTATGTCTTAGTGGAGTTAGTAACCAATGTCTTAGTGGATATCCTTAAAAAATAAAATTCATACTTAGTCAACAGTGAATTAGATTTATAATGATAAAATAGTACCAGAGTCTCCCAATAAAAAAAATAAATTTTCGTGATTCTCTCTATAAATTCTTTCCATTAGTTGGGACATATTGCTCTGCCTCCAAATGTATGCATCGTGAGTGCTTCCAGGAAAACGTTCAACCACATTCATTATTTTCAAGTTTTCATCACAAATCTAAAAATTTCAATACTCAAAATCCAATGTCATTTAACATATCTTTAATTTCATACCAACTGAACATTTAAGGAATGGTAGCTTTTTCTATTAATGTAAATGTGCTCATTTTCGTTTGGAGCAACAATCGCTACATGGGTACAATCTATGCAGCCAATCACACCAGGTAATTGATGCTTTCTGTAAAACCTAAAATCAACATCAAGTTTTTAAAATTCCTACCACAACACAAAAAAACTTCATTATAATTAATTTTGTACCCACCTAGTTCTCAGATCTTGTAGTTCTTCTATATTTTGTGGAAAACGAATCCATTGGTTTGAAATATTATCATCATTTAATGCCATTGTAACTTCATTTATACAACGGCTCTCACTGGACTGACTAATGGCAGAAAAAATGTTTTTTCCTGTTATTTTTTGGTAACTGCCATGGGCATAAAAGATTAGAGCCACAAGAACCTATGTATAAATGTTCTGCATTAGTAAAATTATACACCTGTGAGTAAAAATTGTATATAAGTACCTTTGTTTGAATTTCCAAACTAGAATATGTTTGTCCCTGCTCTAGATAAGGGGTGAGCATATTAATAATTTCCCGTGTCACAACTTTGTTTGCTCGGAATAAACCGATAAATTGTTGATCGGTCATGTAACAAAAGGATCGACGGCTTGGTACAATTGTCTTGCTGGCGCTAGCACCTCTTCTTCAGCTTCTATTAGGTCGCCAAAAATCTGATTGATTAGCAATGCTTCCTGTTCGTCCATTTTTTAGATTAAAAGGAATAAAAAAACTACAACTACTAAAATGTCTATGAAAGTATGAAAGCAAGGTAATAAATAAAAAAACTTAAAACTTAACCACAAAATAAAGTGAAAAGTGATTCAGCAAAAAATTAACTGCGCATGTGATTCTCTTAAAATGTTTAATTCTCTCGCTTCAAAGCAGTAGAATAAAAATGGCCGAATACTACTATTATCTTGTAGGAAGGGAATGAGACTCGATCGGTTGAGAATGCGGAATCTAAAATATCAGTAGAAAGATGGCGGATATTCTCCTAGGAACGATCACTTTCACTGGATGAGAATCAGCGTCCTGGTCTACCGCGTGAGAGGCTGGGATACTTACCACTGGACTACCGAGGAAGATAGTAATCACGTATCTATAACGTCAAATGTATTACATAATTTTATACAAATTGACGTTTGTCAGGAGTCCCCTTAAATATTCATTTTATTCTGTTTTTATACGTTTTACGTCTCCTTTGCGGCTAAGCGAATATCTGGTGGAGTATTATTTATTGATTCATCACTGAAATCACTCATTTTTACTAATATTTTTCTTAAAAACTATAGAAATATTTTGACAAGGTATTTTGACGTTTCTATGAAATTAAAAAAAGATTAGTTGGCGGGTACTAAACGCAAATGCTGATTGGTGGATTTCTGAAATCATATCCGTTCAGTTAACCGGAATGGCCTACATTTACATTCTGTAAATTGTGCAGAAAATGGATAATATACATGTGGGTGTAGAAAAAAGTATTTAAAGATGAGTTCCTATGATGAGAATTTGCTGTGTTCCTGGATGCATTGAGAAGGTTAGTACTAATTATTAACAATACATGTTAATTTCTACCAATATTATCAGCTGAAGAAATTTTTTTTATAAAATTAATTCAAATACTAGTTGAGATAGTTAGACTTAATATTTGGAATTGGTAGATGTATTAATTGTTGTTTATACAAAGTCAACGATTTCCTTGAAATGAAAATGAGAATTATTATAACTAAGTATTAACCTAAGTATTTTTTTTATAGGCATAGAATACCTACCTGCTAACCAAGAGGTTAACGCCGTTTGGAATGAGAGAATTAATAATTCTAAGTTGGCTTTTGAGTCTTACCAATCTTATAAAAGTTGTAACATTCATTTTGAAGATTGAAGAAATCCCTCACTACATTTGCATGGTAAGAACTTATCTCATCTATATGTGTACTGCACTGATTGAAATAGTAGTTATTAGTACTACAATAGACAGTTGATTGTAACTATATAAAAATTATGATTAGTGTATAAATATATGTTGAATTAGGATTAATGTTTTTTAGGATACCAGAGAAGTGTGAAGGTGATCATTTTTGGGTACCAGAGCAACAACAATCATTTTCAACTCCCGAGAAGCTAAAAGGTATCTATAAAAATCATTTGTAACTGTATAATGCCTAGTCTTTCGAGAGCAACAACTTATGTTTTATTGATATTAATTTAAAAAAACCTTTTTTAGAATCCATTTCTATTCTAAGTGCTTCCACCACAAAAAGTAGTAACAGTCCAGTAGGAAAAGTACAACGACCAGTCAAGACATATACAAGGAAGCGTTTACTACATGAGTTTGATGAAGAATCTGGTAAGTATTTTTAAAACACCTGCAGGCAGTATAGCTTATGGTTACTTGTGGTTATGTTGAAAACTCAATTGTAAAATTTTTTTATGTAATTTTCAGCTTGAAGTTCAAGTAATCCACATCGAGTTTTTCACAATTACCGTCCACATCAAGTTTCATACAAGTACCATCCATTTCTTGGCATCTGGGCAGATATAAAGGAGTTTTAACTGCAACTGGTAAGATTGTTTAAGTTAAATAACTCATTATTGCATATGCTAGTCACACCTTGAATTTTAATAATTGTAAGTTCAAGTGATATCAAAAAGTATATCAACCACAAATTACAGAAAAAATTGTTCACAGCAATACCTTGCTTTTGTGTATATGACTTATAAGTTTACTGTCTACAACTTGAATGAGGATGATAACAATAATTAACTTTTTTTCAGCTCATCGACATAGGGGCAATAGAAAACATTTCGATACCCCAGATGTAAGAATTTTACAAAGAAAAGTTAGCCAGTGGAAGGCAGCTGCCAAGAAAGCCCAGAAATCGCGTCCAAAGCGGATATTTATCCAAGTTTATTAAAAAATAAAGTTTGTTATGTAATTGTTTTCCATTTTTCATTTATTATATCAAGTGAAATTACCTGCTTTTTAAATTGTTTTTTTTTAAGATTTTTAAAAAGTCCTATACCTAAGTGGAAATATAAAAACTAGATTAATGCTCATTTCGCCTTTTAATTTCTTTACCTACCTTCAACTGAAGAAATTTATAGTTTGGTAAGTCTATCTGAAGCTACGGGGCATCGGTAAGGGGCGAGGAAACATGGCCGATATCTGTCATAAACGTACCAATGGCGTACGGTACGTATTTTATGAAAGTATTAAAAATAATAATTATTACGATATAATAATTATATCTATATAGAAACTGATTTATGCTTTGCTTTAAAGGTAAGGTATTTTTCAAAACACGGTACCTATTTGTTAAAAACAAATAATGTTAAAAATCGTACTTGAATTCAATATGGATACGAAATAATAAGATACCAAGTGAAACTGAAAATACGAAGGTAAATACTGACATTATAAACGCCACTGGATAATCAATTGTCGAAGTGAGAGGGAAGAACACACGCACGCGCTTGTCAATAGGATGTCAGGTGGTTACCTAGCAACGGAGGTTCGATAAATATTCTCCAATTGAGTAGTAGGAGGACGTGGTAATTATGATTTTCGCACGACGTTGCCGGCTTGAAGGAAACCCATAACATATTTGGAAAAGTGTTCATCTTTTAATATTCAGAAATTAAAAAAATAATGTTAATAGTCAAAATCCAATGAAACAAGCACATTAAAGAACTAACGTCTAATCATTATTGACATATTGTTAATAATAAAAAGTCCATTTTCTAATTATTATCACTACATACTTAGCACTTTAGCTTTTTCATAGTTAAACGTGGCAATATCGAATATTTTCGACCGCATTCCTTTCACAGCTTCAGTTATGTTTGCCAAACTATAGGAGGGAAATTTAAAAAGTTGTATTAGTAATTGTAGTAGAGAGGTAATCAGTTGTAACTCATAGTTATATTAGTAGAGTTATTGTCTTTACATTACACTGGTTTTATTTTACTATTGTAACGGTTGAATTTGTCACTATGTCAATTGTATATATTAAGTATTTGTATATAGTAATTACCTGACCGATATTGTCTCTATGTTTCTAATATCAACTAATATCATTTGATCACTACGAAAGAACTTCAGTAGTTAAATAGCTTCTGTCAGCCCAGAGTTTTAGGGACTACTCTGCCATCATCCTTCCGGTGAAGTGGTGCAGGCTGTAACCATACCTGTCTTCACATCTTGACAACAATTTTATATTTTGTCGCTAGGTAAGGTAAAGAATAAAACTAGCGCCTACTTGGTAAATGTCCGTATAGATATATTCATGTTAGTTGTTTCTTTTTGTTTGTTAAATTATAATTCATAATTAAGGGTAGCAAGGGGTTTTCTCTCTTGTGGATTTTACTTTAGTTTTTAGTTACCGTGGGGCTACTGATTTTGTTTCCGGCTTTGATTATATCACCTTTGGGGTGTAGCCACAGTAGTCCAAATACTTTGTCCGCTTCAGCTTGATAAACGCTAAAGTTTATTAGGGTTCAGTTATAAATTATTACTGACTCCTTGACTTGAAGTCTAAAACATTTAAAGTAGTAATTAGGTTTGTTACAACTTACTGATCTATATAGACATACTTTACTTTTGAGTTAAAGGTATATTTTCTTCATTTATCTACCATATTTTGGCTTAAGCAAATACATACTAGTTAGAAATTTTCTATGTAAGATGGCATTCGAATATTTTCGGAACATCTACTTATAATATATTAGCTGTTATCGCCATGTGTTTTGTATGTTAAATCCGAGTGTTTGATCTTGCTTTGTTTACGTTGGTTTGGTATTGTGGTACTATGTTTACTCAAATTTATTTGAATAAGTTTTAATACATTGACTTTATCATTTATCTCCAATGTTTACAAGTGTTTATTTGTAGGATGACATTGACATTTGGACCGTGACAGCTGTGTTTTTGGATAAAAGCGTTCGTTCGTCATGTCTTACATAGAACTGTAGCACTTTATGACTTGATCTGTGCGGAACACGCTCGGTGTAGTGAGCAGTGTAGTTCGGATGTATGTTTCGGCTAGGTTTCTCTGTGGTAGTACTCTGTATTGAAGTTGAAGATGTGTCACTCACTTCTTCTTTCCGGTGTGTGCTCCTACTTGATAGTTGGTTTCCAAAATTGCATGGAACTTGAATCTGAATTTTATTAATGACTGGGTAGTCATCTCCTGCTGGGATTTATAGGTTCTCGTTCTGAATGAGTTGTGGAATATACGGCTAGTATTTTAGTTCTACGGGAGTTCGTATTGTTGAAGAATTCCGTCCTGTTCTGGAAGCCGTTTTCACAAACCCTTATAGGGGATATATTGCACTAAAACGATTGTAAGTATTTTCTCTACTTACTGATTTCGCATCACTATGTATTATCACTATTTAAAGGAAATCGCCAACGTTGAAGTTTTGAAATTGAAGGTGTGCCACCTGCTGTTGTTGGTTCGTTATTTGTTGGTAGCCGCCCCGTAAGAGGAAAATTTTGAGTATTGGACCCTTTTTGAAAAAGGTATGTCTCATAGATTTGTAGTTTTTGTAGATAAAACAGTTGGTGGTAAAATACTACCTGTTGATTGTAAATTTTTGATTAAGACAGTCTATTCTGTTATCCTGTGTATATTTTGTTTTCTTTGCCCGTTTTAGTCTAACGAATACTATAATTCGTGGGTGGTTCTTCAAACCTTCCCTGGCTACGACCAAAAACAGTTTATTTTAGATGCTTATCGCATTCTTATTATTTGATTTAAATTCAGTGTAGTATACTGTTACTGACACTGTTGATTCTAAGTAGACCTTATGACTACTTTGTGGGTTTGATTAAGTTAATTTGGGTTTTTTTTTGACTTGTACGTTACTTCTGGCATAGGCCGAGACAAGCTTAACTTGTCGAGGTGTTTGATTGGTTCCTGTATAGGCTCAGTTTTTAGCTGATACCTGTTTTTATTTTTAAGGGTTCACCGGTGGGGCCAGGGTGTACTTACCACCCTCAAGATACACACTTCACCTGTGGGGCCAGATTATACACACTTCACCTGTGGGGCCAGATACACACTTCGGGATGTTTGGAGTTTACCTAGTAGATCGATGGTGATGTCTTCTGCAGTTTGCTGCTACTCTTCAACAACTTCTTGAAGAAGACCACATTGAGGGTAACCTGGTATCGGGGGTTTTTCTGGTTTATTTACTTATTTTTACTTTAGGCTTTACGCCAATATGTATATACATTAGCTAGGTAGTTTCTACTGATTTATTTTATTATGCAATTGTAATGGTGGAAATTAATATTTTGCGGTAAATTTTCACAATCTAATTTTCATAATTTTATCCACTTGCGCATGCGTCTCTGCCTTGGTACCAACGCCTTGACGGTGTCGCCTTATATGGAATTGTTTTTTTATAAACTTTACACTACTTTTCAGGTAACATATAATTGAAAGTTTGTATTTAATCTGTATTGGTACACTCGAACAGCCATATTAATTTCCCACTACGTAAGGTCAATTAACTGGGATATGTTGGGAATTTAATTGTTAATCATTTGGTTTTTTTTCTCACTATTTTCTTTAAGTGGGGGGGGGGGGCATTTACTAGGGTTCACATTAGCTAATAATTGTAAAATATCCCTTAAGGATATTAGGTATTTTATTTTAGTTATAAGGAACATAAGCTGAGGTTTGCCTTTTATTTTCATCCCTTGTTTTACTGGGTTATCGGGGGAAATTCGTCGTGCTAGGCCAAAGTGGAAAACTCAGTTGGCGCCCACACAAGTTGTCTACTATTTTGTCCGGAAGATCAATAAGAGGGATCCACCCCTACCTCCGTTCTGAGCGACGTCGAAGGCCTAAGGTTGTCACCGGAGCAACCGAAACTTATGTAACCAAGTAGACAAATTTATTCACAATCTTGCACTTTTTTTTTAATTAATTAAATTTTATGACTTTATCGGGCTTGAGCTCAATTTTTAAGGTTACACTATAATAGCAAAATGAAACCAGTGTAATGTAAAGACAATAACTCTACTAATATGGCTATATGAGTTACAACTGATTACCTCTCTACTACAGAATTATTACGAATACAACTATTTAAATTTACTATAATAGCAAAATGAAACCAGTGTAATGTAAAGACAATAACTCTACTAATATAACTATGAGTTACAACCCAGAGGGCACAAACATATTGCATGAATATCTCATGCATATCCCAAAGGAATATTGGCATATGTCAGGGATATTCCATATCTTCCAAAATATGTGATATGCATATTCTATGGATATCCAAAGTCACCATGAAACATATCCCAGGAATATGTTTTAATTTCGGTAAACATTCATGGCATATGCTACACATATATTTTCTTACCATAAAAATATATGCCAGGAATATATTTTCGTACTGCACAGAATATGCTTTTGGAATATGAATGGCAGAAAATATACAGTTTCCCAGTTGATATGCAATAAACTCCACCCTATATACATATGGTTAAATGTATGTCAGTTACTTTGAGAAATAAAAAACTATATCAGAAAAATATTTATTACAAAAACGTAGAAAAATATTCCTAACAAAAAATGCAAACAAAAAAAAACAAATATATCGGCATTCTGTGATACATAAAAAACTTTGAAATTAAAAAATAACAAGAATTTACTTTTTTTTACTTATTGTACCAATTCTTCTTCGGGGTCATTTTGTTTGTTTTCCTTATTCCTAAAAACAACCAATTTGAGAAAAATTACCTCGTTATTAAAATAATTTACTCACAGTCTTCGATTGCACCTCCCAGTTGCTTTTGCCAAGAAAACGGCAAGTCTTTCTTCCACTTGTTTCTCTGTGAAATGTTTGGTGAGGGGGTTTTTCTTACATGCCTCTAAAAATAGTAGGTATTAATATATTATCAATGAGAATTCTATTTCCTCTGCTAATTAAGCATATTGATTGATAGTTGCAACATATGGTGAATATAAATAATGTTTCATAAAGTGAAGATGGGATTGACATTCAATTGTAAAAAAAACCCTATGGTGGGGTTGGTCTAAAATAACCTCTGAATAAAGTAATGACCCACCGCTTTCTTTATATACAATGTATGCTAAATATGAAAACAGATTAAGGAAATACAGAAAAACAATAAAATAATCAAGAACAGTTGGACAACACTGGGAATAAGTGTATTAAATGTCATAAGCCACCCAGTATAAAATAAGTAAAGGGAAAACGGAATTAACATTGACTAATGGAGCCTATTTTTACCTTTGATTAAAGTAGCCATATACGTCCATGAAAGTAGCCATGTCTAGAATGGAAAATTTCTTCTTTTCTTTTCCTCCAACCCAGCTAAACTGCCTCAAAATAGCATCATCCACTAACTGAGGCATACATCTTCTGATGACATCTTTTATATCAGTGCCTCCAACATGAAGGAGCTTAGTAACCTATAAATAAAATATTCGTTTCGTCTTTTGGTCACTGCTCTATAGGGATTGATCTTAAAATAGAATAAAAATTGCCATAAATTCTCTTATGTTTTGATCACTTAGTTTTTTGTCTAGTTCCATTAACTCAATGTATGTCTTGGCTGGGATATCGATATCTATTGCTTTTGCTGGATTATTATCTTGGATAATATTTTCATTTTTAGAATTTAATATGGCTGTTATTAATTCAGCATTTTGTGCAACCCTTCCATTAATGATGTGCAGAAGTCTTATAATATCAGTAGAATCTATAAAAAACAAAGAAATGGTTGAAGTCAAAAATGCATAAATATATAAGCGATTTACTGACCTTTACATGACAAACATGTCTGTTTTACTGCAGAGGCAGTTCTTGGGGTCAACGAATCTGAGTTGGTCCCAGATGGCAGTATGTACCAGGGCTCACAACTCTAGTATTTACTTTACGAGCAGTTGATAAAAAGGATCGGGCACTTTTTGGAATACCATCCAAACCTGGTTGTTTTCGTAGAATAGTCAGTAACTCATTAATAGCTTTATGTGTTATTTGATTGTGCACAGCCCACAGCTTAATCTCTTCCTGAAAACTCAGGTGGTTACTTTGGCTTGGTCCTGAGAGACAAGTATTTTCAACTAAAGTACTTGGTAGCTGAAGATCATGAATCGATTCAGTAGCAGTCCTTCGGTTTTCTGGTGGAGTCAAGGCTTGAATCATTTCAGTAGAACAACTATCTACTGTTTCTTCAGCGCTCTGATCATACTCTGACGAATCAGTAATATTGTGCTCTTCATTGTTCCGAGAAATCAACAATGTTTGGTTGGTCAACCTTTTCACTTTTCTCAAAAAACATTTTTTCATTGTTGCAAAGCAAACCACGGACTGCAGGTGAATAGGTACTCTGTAAAGCCCCTCCCTTGATGTCTTCCAGAGGTTGATATTTATATCAGACGTATTTTATTCATCAGAAATTGTGGTATATGGTAATACTCCTCTAACAGCACTATACTTACGATAACAACACTCGAGGCTTTTCACTTCCACTTCACTCAATATCAAAACAGATTTCAAAAGTATTTTAATTATCAACATTCAACAGACGAATTTTTTCTTCTTGACAGAGGACAATTTGCAATGACCGTTGATAAGATCATCTGTCAATAATGTCGATGAATCGATGATCCATATACCTATGATCACAATGCTTTAACAATGGCCAATCAGCATTGACTTTGTCAATCACCGGCGTACGGCGTACATGATTAAAAAATTTGATTGGTCGAAATTTCACATCAACTGTCATAACTCTAGCTCTAACCAATTGAATGCTCAATTTTGGCTGAGAAGCTTGAAACACGTTAATTTTGAAATAGAATAAATACGTGTGGTTTTTCATTTTTGATAAAATATATACGAGGAACTTTCCAAGTTGTTTTTTAACAAAATGTGATAAGAGAAATTTTCAGAAAAATATGATATCAAAATGCCTTTTGAATATTTCCGGAATATTCAAAAAATTACATTTCAGCTTGATATGCCGTTTCAATATACCAGTAATATTCAAGGAGAATATCTGATGAATATTTGTGGAAATATATTCCAGGAATATTTTTCATGGATATAAGATAGAACCCATATTCATGAAATATTCCAGGGATATTGCAATATCTATTGGAAAATGGGATGTAGTAGGCATATTCCAGGAATATTGGGTGCCGTCTGGGAACTGATTACCTCTCAACCCTGGTGTAAATATAGTATACTATATTTACACCATGCTCTCAACTATAGAATTATTGCGAATACAACTATTTAAATTTCCCACCTAAATTAATTTTTGAATATCCCGCGTAATTTTATTTTGGAATTTCCCGCTTTTTTAAATTACAGGGTTAAAAATGTTCTAGATAACCTCGATTCACTGATTCAATCACTTTATACTTTTTCAAATATCTCCAAATATTATTGATATGTAAAAATTTTTGCTATTCTCAGGTACTTTAGGCAATTACACAAATTCGGCGTAACATAATAATAATGTGACTGTCGTAGCTTTATCTAAAACCGCTAGAATTACGACTGTCGTAACTCTATCCACGGCCAATAAAATATGTAAATAAACAGTTTGTGTGAAGTATGGGAGAAATTTTGATTTACAATTTCATAAAAAACAACATTATGGTGCTAATAATGAGAAAAATAAAATTAATCAAGCAAAAAATTCAGGGCCCAGTATCAAGCAAAAAACTTGTCCTCTATGCAGTTTTCAGACCAGGCTTGCTGCAGATTGTAAAATACATTTTGAACAAAAACATAATATATTATTCAGCTTAAATACGAGACCCTTGAATTTGTTAATAAAGAGTCCTTTGAAAAATGGAAGAACATCTTAGAAAAATACTCAAATACCAGATATGTTAAACGAGAACATTTTACCTCCAAATCCTATAGTGTAACCAAATATTTTTGTCATAGATCAGTAAGCAAAGGAGTAAGATACCTAAAAATCCAAGGTAACTATTGATTTTCGTATCTTATTAGTTTTATACATACGTAACTTGTAAAATTATAAAAATAATTAGAGGCCTAATTCAGTAAAACCTTTCCATTTTTAGGCAGCAATAATATTGATGGCTATTGTCCAGCAAGTCTTTTTGTCAAATTTTATTTAAATGGTTACATCTCAGTAAAGTTTTTAAAAACTCATATTGGGCATCAGTGTGACATTGGCCATTTATATCTAATTCCAACTGATTGTCAAACTGTTGCAGAAAAAATTGCTTCTAAGATTCCATTTTCTGTAATATTAGATGAAGTACGCGATTCAATACTGAATGAAAAGTTAGAAAGAGTGCACCTCCTTACTAAAAAGGATCTCTTTAACATTGAAAATGCCTATAATTTAAATTCAACATCAGTCGGACACAAAAATGATGCTATAAGTGTTGAAGGAAATGGATGATGCTGGAAGTGGATTGTTGTATAAGCCTCAAGAAACAATTAATGACATGTACTGTTTTCTAAAATCAAAGAACTTTGTTTTAATCATCATGACTGATGCACAGGCAGAAATATTGTCTAAATATGGATCTGATTGTATGTTGATGGAACACATGAAATGAATGGATATGGCTTTGAACTAAATACTATTTTAGTGCTTGACTGTGTTGTGAACGCTAGTAAGATCGGACAAAAGTTAGAACAAACTAGAAGGGTAAATAACATATAGTGATAATAACGAATTCTGTTTATAGTTATTGGAAATTCATTGTTACTGACAAGCACTATTAGTGCCAGCCTTTATATAAATAGTGCTCAACCTTAAACATCTTCACAAAAGAAGAGTTCTTGGACTGACTTTGACATTATTTATTAACATAAACTCTAACCTAATAGAATCTAATTTCAAGGATGCTGCGGATATAACTAGTCATCGAGATATGGAAAATCAATTTTGTTTGGCCCCGGATAATATTTATTCAAATTGGAAACATGGAAGAAGTCTTGATAGCTGGTATTTTGGGGGTTAATATGTTATAATGTATTTACTGTATATATTTTTTAAATAGGTCTAAATATTAATGATTTTGGTTTCTTTATAATATACTTAAATAGGTACTTGGTAATCTTCTCAGCATAATGGTTACCTATGTAAATAAAAACAGTTCAATGTTAAAAATCAGTCTTTTATTATAACAACTACCAATCTTGAGTTATAAATAAAAACTATATATAATCATAGGAACTTTCTCATCAAATGAAGTAGGTACCTACATTATTTTTGTATGGTATATTCCTTTGGGTTGATTACCTAACTGCTTCCATTCTGTTATTTTTCAACTTCACTATTATTTTTCATTTGACTTATATGTCCTAGCCATCGTATTCGCTGAGCTTTTATAAATCTCGAAATAGTTTCTTCGTTTAAAATTTTACTAATTTCAGAGTTCATATAAGGATTTTATATTCCCTGCCAATCAACCTTTTTAGCTCATATATTCTTATCATTTTTCTTTTGAAGATTTTTAGTTTTTCTTCATCAGTTTTCCTTAGAATCATTGCTTCTTCTTCATAAGTTACTGTTGGCCTTATTGCTGTTCTGTAGATTTTCATTTTAATACTTTTTTGCATATAAGAGGGCAGAATTAATGATATATGCTTGGTAGCCTGTTTGAATTCTTTGTGTAATTTCCTCTTCTCTTTCATTATGGTTGTTACTTATACCTATATTAAATTCCATATTTTTTTTGTCATAAAAGGTTGACAAAACTTTTACATGTTTATTTTTTTCAATAAGTCATTTAGTTTTTGTTGCAACTGTAACAACTGGGCACTTATTTTGTGCCCTTTCTTTTTCAAATTCAATTTTCCTTAACATTCTATTACCATTTTTTCTTTCTCCAATAAAAATTTCCTTTCTGCTAAATCTAATTTTCGCTCCTTTTGTAACTAATTTTTTCTCTTCCAACTCTAGATCTTTCTTCTTCAATTCATTTACCCTCATTTGTGTCTATTTTATATCTAGTTGTATCAAATGTTAAAAGTAAATACCTAAATTATGTCAATTTAAAAATAAGGTTCACTTAACTAGACACAAATAAGGTCAATCAGTAACAAGAAACGCCCTTTTTGTCTAAGTGTGTATTATCTATGATTTTGTCACGTAGGTATGGTTACTGTTATTCTGAGCATGCGCAGTATGAAAACATGGAGAACTTAACTTCGTTACGGAGAAATACCGTTGAAACCTACGAAATTCAATATATAGGAAACTCCATTATTTTTTATGTTTTAGAAGACAATACTTTATAAAAAAATTAGTGCGTGCAGTCCCTCCGCGCGGAAGAAGTTATACTTCGTAATGTGGAAATGAAAATAGGAAAGGGTAGAAATTGATTTTTAGTGAAATCATATTGTTCGCATCTTTTAATCGCATCTTTTAATTATCATTTTCGAGTGGAGAAATATCCAAATCTATAACATTTCCAATGGGATTATGGTAACTAACGTAAATTATATGTGTATCAAATCAAACTAAAAAAACAAGTAAATGAAATAATGAATATTATAAATTAAAATAGAACAACAAGTACGTATTTCAGCTAATTTCACGACGCTCACACTGTTTACCTCGCTGCATAGCAAGAATACCACGCGCATGTGCTTGGATCTACCGATTCACTCTCTTTCTCTCTCTCCTACTTGCTACCTTTGTGTATCTTTCTCTCTTTAACGTTTAACGTAACCTTATAGCCTCCATGGTAACCTTGTTGGAAGTCGCATTAGAAGTATAACTTTTTTTTGGTCAACAAAGCTGTTACAGATGTTCTCTGAGAAAATCTGTCGTCAAGAATTTATTGCGCCAAACATAAAACCTAACCTTAATTCCTTCTAACAATAACATTTTCTAAAGCTTCTTCCATTGTTAAATTTATGAAATATTTATGTAGGTATATTCACTATTTAAATAATATGGGGTTATATTTCCAACTCGTAAACGTAAACTGTTATATTTGATCTGAAACTGAGTAGGTACGTTATTTTTAGATGGCTTAAAATCTGTTCTTTTCTTGTTCAATGTAATCGTTATTGTTGATAAAGTTAACCATAACTACACCTAAAATCTCCGTTATATTTGTAGACATACTAGGAGGAGCATTTTAGGAAACCTCAACCACACCATGGGCACTCCGAACGCGCGATGGTACTGCCACCTGGAGAGCCAGAGCCAGAGATAAGGCCAGAGCACTTCTAAAATTGCGGATTTAATGAGAACTGTAACGCCGTTGTAGTAATCACGTAGTAATTCCAGATACTTCCACATATGTTACCATTTGTTACCACTGATAACTAGTGATGGTAAGACCCAGCTCATTTTGGTGACCCGGGTCTTCCAGATCAATCATTAAAATTACCCGTTCTTGAAGATTCGTTCATATGACCTTGTTTTGATGTGAATGAAATGAACGGCAGATTTATTATGCAGATTTTCATATTCATTTATTTATTAAACTTCACGTCTGCTTATGAACCTTCATTAGAGTGGATGAATGATGAATGACTGAATTTGTAAATAACAATCCACGTTTACTTTACGACGGTTAGTTTTATTTCTGGGTTAGTACGGTTTTAAAAATTGTTTTTCTTTAATATACATTTCAACTTTCAATATTGTAGTTTTCTTACGATTAAACTTTGTAAAATTTTGTACTTATTAAAAATTGTGTAAAATATGTTATTTCTCATTTAACGTCAATTATTAAAGTAAATAGTAAAGTTAGATGTCCAAAACCCTATATTTTTTCAATGTGTATTAAGGAGAGCTTCTAACTGAAGAAAAATATACAGGGTGTCCCATTTGAAAAAATTAAGTTATTGCAATTTGAAAACTAGACTATTTGCACGCCATCGGCAAACACCCTGTGCAACAGGTGAAGATGTTGGGTAATTATTGTGGTAGGTGTATGTTTCATTTACATCATAGTAGCCTTTTGGAGGACACTAACTCATCGTATGCAATTGCTCTCGTGACTTCGTCATTGTTTAAAATAGGGAATATCTGTTCCCTCAGTACTTTTGAAGCCTTTTCATGAATTTGAGATGCCGTATATCTACACATTACTTGCAATTTTGTTAATCCCATATTTTCAAATTCCTTTACTTTGTTGCCGTGCTGTGCCCAGCAATTAAGTCTAACATGGTTACGAATATTAATTTTCGAGTAATATCCCTGACAGTATGGGCAGGGTACTTTTTTTCCGTCATTTCCTCGAATATTTCTTCTAATGCTAATGTACTGGTTAGGTTCTTTATTAGTGTTATATTTAAAATCTGATTTTTTCTGCATTTCCAATAAAAATAATTTTCTCTCCCGGGAACCTAAGAATAGAATATATAAATTAATGCAGTGACATACATTTTTCAGTAAGGTTCTATTATTGTTGTTGGACATATTCAGAATTTAATATACAGGGTGATTCAGGTTTTAACGCATAAACTGTAACAGCATATTCTATTATTAAAAATAAAGGAGAAAGCATAATAGACATATGGATGAACGCTTCATCTTCAATATATAGGGAGATAGGTGTAGCTCTTCAAAATCACGTTTTAATACATACCCCTAGAGATAAAAAAGATACAAATTTGACACTTCGATCATATAGTCTTGCCAATTCTATTCGACATCAATCCGGAGGTGTACAATAGAGGTGGCTCATAAATGTTTCTGCTAATTTCTTTTAAACGCTTGAATATTTTAATTTTTCTTGTACTCTCTCTGAATCACTGATTCAGTTACTAAAAATTTGTACTCTCTTCAAAACCTCATATATATATATATATAAATAAATAAATGAGAATAAGTTTGCCCTGGTAGCTGACCTTTTATGGCAATACTCTGAATCTTGAAAGAACTTTAGACTTTTTTCAGCTAATATTAATTTCAAATTTCATCAACACATGCAAGTTTGAGTTCTCAGTTCCAAATTGGTTGAATAGGTGAAGGGAGAGTGCTCTACTGATCCATAGCAACCAATCAGGAGGCACTGATACGTAAAAGTTGACTTTCGATAAATGTATAGACAGACATTATGACTGATTTACATTACTGCTTGTAGAAAGATATTAAATCACTTGTTTTAAGATTGTATCATATCATATTGAAAAATGTTGTAACTTTGATTCGCGGCCCCAAACAGTGTTAAATAACATTAAAATCAGTGGTAGTTCCATGTAAAAGAAATATTGGACCACCCTTTATATCTATTACTTTTAATTTATAATTGTTGAAATCAAATCGAGTTTGTTTTAAAACCTGTGAGTTTCCAATAAATCAAAGAATCACTTTCTAAGTCATGGTATGAATTTAGTATTCAAGTCAAACAGTGCATGAAAAATATTTTTAACAAAGAAGTCACATTCATTGCTATGTTTACGTTGTAAATGCCTTGATAATTTTGTTTGTAATGTATTACAATAAATACAATAATGGCGTTTAGTTGGGTATTTGGCTTTCTTCTTCCTCTCACATTCATCATCATCTAAAATATTAAATACATTTAAATTAAAAAAAAATCTCTTAAAAATTGTTTTATCAACATTTTTCCTTCATGAAAATTTGACCTTGAAATAGAAATTTGAGGACTTTAATGTTTACTACACTGACGAAAGGCGTTTCTTTGTGAACATTCTCCACAAAATTTAATTTTCATCAGTGCAGCTAGCTTTAAAATCCTTAAACTTCTATTTCATAGCTTCGGTTCTGAACGTTCATTATTCTGAGATAATATCTATAAACCGGAACACAGACAAATTATACATTCCCTTCAGCCCAGCTAAGTACATTAAAATGATTCTAATGGTTAAAAAAATGTTTATAAATAAAAGGTCTTTCGATTATACATATCTTTTTACATAATTAGGTTGTTCAGATTAGAGCAGCCTTTGGATTATACAGACATCACTGTACATGTAAGGTACTGTAAGTGGCACCCTCTTCAATTTACAGCAAGTTCAAGATGGCACTTTAATTTCTCATGCTAGAAAACTCCCTTATTGGAAGTTTTCTATATTTACAACAATAAGATAACCAGAAATATGTGGTAGCATGTTGTCTAGCTCTTTTAGAGACACCTTGTATATTTGCTTTTAAAAATAGAACCCTTGAATAGACATTTTAACTCTAACTCATTTTTTATACACTACATCCTTTGTAGTTTCTGATACCTTCGTTAACAAAACTCACCAACTATATCTTCAAGCCCATGTGCTGTAAAAATGTGTTCCTTTATATCAAAGACAAATATTCCGCAGTATGTACATAAAACAGTATTTTCAACTTCATGTGCAGTATGCTCTTCATCATCGTCATTCACAGAATCATCATCTACTTCCATGTCAGAGTCAATTTCTACAAGAGACATTTAAATAAATAAGTATAGTAGTGATATGAATTCAACCTTCGTGAGTATTTTTAATACCTTATTAAGTTAAAAATATCAAATTTTGGCGTAAACTGAATAGGCATATTAAAATATTTAGTGCAATATATGTATAATGTTATCATTCTCAGCTGTTATTACTTAAATATTTATAAAAATGCAATAAACATGTCCATTACATTAATACTGCTTGCTACTGAATTCGTGCCTCTACTACAACTTACTTCACATTTTAAGAACATTGACTGGTATAAAATATATCTAATCTCCATTCATGATAGTTTACCATTGGTTACACAGACTTTTACACAATAATTTTTCACAGGTGATAGATGCTTGAAAAAATAAGGGTACATTTATTAATAAACATTCCTCCAAAAATGCACCATAACTTAAATATAGGGACCTCAAATTCAATGAAATTGAAACTTTATAATTTAATATATAAGGAAAGACAAAAGCGATACTTTTAAAATTTGGCACACTTTAATAGGCAGTTTAGCGAATTACTGATTTTCTAAACAATATTCAGTGGTGCCTTACTTCTAGAAAAGGAATATATAAGTACCTAATTCCTACACTGGCGCCTATGGTTTTCTGCAATTACTTATGACTTCAATAGGATAGGGAACCAATTTTGAAAAGGATCACTTTTATCTTTCCTCAGATATTAAATTATAAAGTTTTATTTCATCAAACTTCAACATCATAAGTTATGGTGCATTTGTAGAGAGAGGTATGTTTATTAAGAACTGTCCTTTTATTTTTCAAGTTTCTATCACCTCTCACCTCTCAAAATTGATCTATAAAAATCTGGACTACCCTGTATAAGCCTCCCAATCAGATAAGTCAAAGTAAAGTTTAACTCTTGCGATAAATTTCAAGATTTAACAATTTATTATTATTATTCATTACATTTATTGTCTCATTACAACAGTTCCTGCAAGCAATAAGTTGCCTCTTTTTGAGGTATAGGTCTCTGGATATGACAGTGTTTATTGCGATGTTTCACAGATCATGTTCTTCGTTCTTATACATTTAATAAGTTTGCTATGAATATTTAATTTGACAAAAACAATATTTTTTATAATCTGAAAAAGCTCGAAACAAATTAATTAATTAGGTTTTAACTTACCATTTACATACTCTTTTTCACTGCATATATGGTTATCACCAGTTCTATAAAGCAGACAACATTTATTGCATACATCAAAAACTTCAAAATTACAACCTTCCTCCTCATGCTGGTCTACTACCATTTCTTTCCTGTGTGGTATACCTAAAATTTAAAACACTTTCGGATATTATAACAAAAAGTAAATATGTACTTTTTATACAAGAAAATGTTACTGTTATTTTATGACAAATATTGCATACCCACTTGCCTTTTATTTTTTCTAATTGAACAGTTGGGTAACTGCTATTCTCTACACTTTTTGTGATGTCCTCTAAAAGCCGCAAATTATTGGACGAAGCTAGACATTTTCCTTTATAATAATTTCCATCAATCCATTTGGCTATAATCATTCCATTTTTTTGTTTTAAATATTTGGACAAACAAACTTGGTAAATATCGTCATCCGTAAATTGGATTAAACAATATTTAGCTGCAAGAATTAATTGTAAATACATTAATTTACCTACATGACATTAACAAGTTATGAACAACAAACCTTTAGTTTTTCTAAATGCAATAGGCATTTTCGTCACTTTACTGACTTTATGTAGTATAATGCAAATAAGTATAATATACATACAGGCCAGGTCAATGGTGGTCGATATCGATCACAGCACATATTATCTGTGCACAGCACAGAACTCATCGATGTCGTATTTAATGTAAAAGTAAAATCAGTGCTGCCATTGTGCTGCCTTTACCACTGCCAGAGACAACCCTCCACTACCAACTTTAAGAATCAATATGCTGATGTACTCTTCGTATTCGATCATAATATATTTTTTTTTATACAGGATACATACACCTACAAGAGGTGTGTTTTTCGTCTAGAATTTTCAGATTACAATCTAGAATCGAAGTAGTTAATTGATTGATAAGAATTCTTTTAAATCACCCAATAAGCGACTCCCACAGCCAAGCATCTCCGATTTCGGATTATAATCTGTAGAACAGGAGCGAAAAACATTTGGTAGGATTTGTTTTTATATTCAAAGGGTAGGATGTACTTGTACCACAGAAGTTATAAAATTTAGACTTCTGTGTTTGTACTTTCATGTTTTTGTGAGGTAGATAGGTACTTTATTTTCTGTGATTGTTTTTAGAAGATCAGTTTAAACAACATTTGTAGTTTTCTTCAGTGAAATCTAGATGGAAGTGCTAGGGAAGTGTGTTTATTCATAAATATCTATCTGCTTTTACGTTAGTGCATTGTTTTTATAAGAAAACGATGATTATACAATGCTCACGAGAGGCCATTTCCCACTTTGCATCCCACGATTTCATTGGTCGTCTCAAGGTTACATGAATTTGACGCTTGTGTTGTGTTATATTGGTTAAAACTTAAAACAGATCTTTGATTAATTTATCGAGAAGGGCAAGGAAAATCATTGAAGACGCTATACAGTGTTGAAAAAATGACTTATATATGATTTCCCTTGCCCTTCTCGATAAATTAATCAAAGATCTGTTTTAAGTTTTAACCAATATAACACAACATAAGCGTCAAATTCATGTAACCTTGAGACGACCAATAAAATCGTGGAATGCAAAGTGGGAAATAGCCACTTCTACAATGCTGTACCGTAAAAACACATAGATATTTACATTTATGAATAAACACACTTCCTCACCACTGCCATCTGGATTTTACTGAAGAAAGCTAGCCAAAGTATCATTTTTATCTTCTAATTATTGCAATGAACGTGCAAAAACTTATTTAGGTGTGAAACGTTAGAATTCGACAGTAGTAAATAGCAGCGATCCTGCTTCCAACCAGTCTTAAAACAATAAAATAGTTTTGTATGCGAATTTCGACGTATTAGTAGATACTAGAGAGTTTAAGTGATGTCACGAACGTTAACGTTAACGCAAGAATATTACGTTTACGTTCGATTGTATAAAAGAGAGTTTAAGTGATGTCACGAACGTTAACGTAAAGTTTTGTTTACACACATTAACAAACCTAACCTTTTGTTTTTTAATTTTCTACGAAAATTTGCATTTTAATAATTCTTGTTATTATCTATTTCATCCTCAATCCCAGAACAAGATCCAAATCATAGATAAACTCACTTAATAACAAAATATGGGAATCGGTAATCTCCGGTAGGGCTTCGGACAGCATCGATTAACGTTAGACGTTTACGTGGGAGCACGTAAGTTAACGGAGGCCCGTAAACCTTAACGTGAATATTTATTTACTGCGCATGTGCAGCTGTCAATTTACACGTTTACGTTAACGTTCGTGACATCACTTAAACTCTCTACTTTAAGGAAATGCTCAAGCGCGACGTATGAAACTTTCTTGTTCATATTGAGCCGTCATTTTATATGGTAAGATCTAGAGGTTATCTTTCTGTGAACCACAAGTTTGATTTTTTACTTTTGTCTTTACATCGACTTATAAATTAAATTCATCCTGATTAATTGTAGAACGTAGGATGAATAACTTGCATAGTAATAAATTTATGAATATTTTTTTTACTTTCAGTTTTGCAATTTATACCTTAACTTCACAAACGTTACAGCACAAACCAACGAAATTCGGAAAAAAGTTGAAAGTATTTCAACTTTTTCCGGATTTTTGTAACTGGCATTTTTTTCGTACAAAAACTGCGAATTTCGTTGTTATATGTGTACTAGCCTTTAGACGTAACATGTAGCGGATGATTCACTCGAAACCTTAAACTCTTCAATTCGTTTACAAATGCAACCCATACTGTACATCAACATTTATATCGGGCGAAGGCGGTCCTTATTGACACTAATGGCAAAACATTGACAATTACAACTTATTTAATACTCACATTTCGTACTTATTAAAAAGTGTAACAATTCTGTAAGTGTCACGAAAAGACAATTTAATCCCGAGTAATGTATCTGATTTTGTATACTTACTAACTTACCCTACATTATTTTCAAAAAAAATCACAATGTGTAAATGTTGCGAGTCTATAATTACCGAATGTTTTTTTCTACATTTGTCAGCTAGTCTTAGCGTGCTCGGGTATTTTTTTGAGGTTCTTTTAATACCAAAGTGAAAATGGATATGTATGTTACGAATATCTGTATTCAAATTTTATGATTATGCAGGATATACATTTTTCGATACATTTTTCGATAGGCTAAAATTCTGGATCGATAAGAATAGGTTTCACATAAGTTTTCATTGTTTACTCTACTTTGTTATGCATGTAGCTGCATATTTAGCAATGTGGGAAGAAAGTAATAAGTTTCCCTCCCGAGGAAAAAAAGGTAAGACTTTTCTCCTGCAAATGTATACTTTCTATGTAGGTAGTAGAAAAACTCGTATTCGCTTGACCATAGGTACCTTTTTAAACACAAAAATAATATAAATGTTAAATTAACAGAAACAATTTTAATAAATTATATACTATTAAGTAAACATTTTTAATTCAAGTACAAAATATTAATTAGTTGTAAAAGCATACACACATTATATTAAAACATTCAATGGTGAAACAGATTTAGAAAATAAAATGCAATATTTAAGGACCAATAAGCGCTATCCCCACTACTTTCATCTAGTTCCCCTCATTCAATCATATCCCCCACCATATTCTAATAGGTCCTCAAAGCAATCGTGAGGTACAAAAATATATGAATATGTTTCTGGTCCTCACAGCCTGCGCTAGAACTATATATATATATATATATAAACTATAAAATTTTTTTATGGGGCACAGCCAAAATGATTTGTTGATGGTAAAGAAGACTCTTTTTTACTAATCCAAGCTTTCGATAATGTTTATTATCATTTTCAAGGCTAAAATTATAAATTATTTGTTACAATTTAGATAAAGAATATATTTTTTATAACAAACTTACTAGCAAGTGAGTTAATTCCTTTGAGAATGTAAATTCGTTTGTAAAACATGGAAACTAATCTTAACAAACTATTATTGAAAATTTACACATATTTTAAAAAAAATTAAAACTACTAAAATTGTTAAAAATGACAAAATTCATTTAATTTTTTAATTTTTTAAAAAATATGTGTAAATTTTCAATAATAGTTTGTTAAGATTAGTTTCCATGTTTTACAAACGAATTTACATTCTCAAAGGAATTAACTCACTTGCTAGTAAGTTTGTTATAAAAAATATATTCTTTATCTAAATTGTAACAAATAATTTATAATTTTAGCCTTGAAAATGATAATAAACATTATCGAAAGCTTGGATTAGTAAAAAAGAGTCTTCTTTACCATCAACAAATCATTTTGGCTGTGCCCCATAAAAAAATTTTATAGTTTATTTTTCAACTAGTCAGCCGTAACTACCCTACTGCTTCTTTTTTATATATATATATATATACCTATTATTTGTTTCAAGTGACACCCATGTAAATCCGTGTAAAACTGGCGCCCGGTGTATATACCAAAAGATAATTAGTTACAATACTAGCACCAAACAAAAGTTGAATTAGTGGCTCCTGTTAATATATAACAAATTGTCATTTATAATCAAATGGACACCCACCAGTGTTGCCAGTTTGGAGGGTGCTACAATGCAATGATATTCTTAAGTGAAAGGACTTGTCACAACTTTTAAATCATATGAAAAGAAAAACAATAGATAGAAATTTTTTCTGCGTCGTGCTTATGAATTACGAACATTTCGAACTCAAGACTCAAAGTGATCTATTGTGTTTATGACAGTGTTTCTATTGGTAACTTTATTTGTAACAATGGGAAAATCTATTTACTTTTTACCATGCACGGAGGGGGTAGATGCTGCACTAATGGCTTTGGCTGAACGTTTACTTCAGCAATCAACTCCACCTGGATATCGAATGATTGAACACTCGCCCATTACACAAACAGGTAAGTAAATTATAATCATAGGATAAAATAACCATTTTTCTCTTTTATTTTCGTTATTTATGTTTTTCAAACGTTATTTCAGGTATGTCGTGGATCCCCTTATATTTAATATAGTTTTAATTATAAATCTGATGAAATAAAACAATTTAATTTGTTTAAATCTTCAAGATCTTCAAAGATTTAAACAAATTAAATTGTTTTATTTCATCAGTAGTATGGATCTTCATCAAGTAAAAGCCTCATCTATTCAATTTTCAATTATAAATGCTATTTTATATTTATTTTCGTTAATTTTATAATTTTTTCATAAAATTGTTGCTAAATTGAAATGTTAAAACAATAATATCTAGTAAAGTTTAATCAGCTTCGGTTCTGAAATTTTTCACAAAACTATTTAAGTATGTTTGTTTCTTTTATGGAGTAATTTTAATAAATTTCTTAAAAATAAAAGAAGTTGCTTAAGGTTGTGTTTTGGATATTTTTATTATTTAATCATGTTTTATAACGCCGTATAATATCAAAAATTAAAAAGCAAGTTTAATTTTTTTGAATTTTCTTCTCAAAAATTGAAAATTAATTGTAATTTTTTTTTCAGGTAAAAACCCGCATAGATGGGTTTGCCGATTTGAATGTTTATACTACGTTTACAGACAACAGTGCAATTACGTTACAGCTGTTAGGACAGAGTTCAAAAGAAGGTGTCCATTGGGATGCGAAATTAGCCAAATTGCAGTTTCGGAAAGTCCAAGTAAGCAATTTATTTCTGTAGAGAACCTTGTAAACTGGGGATGTGTTGAAAATTCTCCAAGAAGAAAAAGAAGGTTTTTCAATCGTTGCCGAAATTTCAAGACGGAAATGTATACATGCTCCGGATTCCCAAATTAACGTTCGTTTATTTCATTTCAGTTTTTGAATAATAAAATTTAATATTTTGTATTATTAAAATCATTGGAAATACTATATATTTTTTATCATAATAAATATTTAAATTGATATCAGTATGATATATGCTTATACAAGAATTGAATAAAATAAGTAAAAAATTGTGTTTATTGATTTATATGTTAAATAATTTTTTATAAATCATAATCTTGTCTTTTTAATTCTTTTTTTTTATTTTCATTTCGTAAATAATTGAAAAAAATTTGTTACATTGCTTAGTATTCAACAATTTTATTAGAACCATACGTAAATTTTAATATTATTTAGGAGAAAAATATTTGTCATATAAATAATAAGGCGTTATTTTCAGCATAAAAATTTAATAAAAAAAATATCTGACGAAACATAATTATTAATTATAATAAAAATAATAATTTCAATTTTATACTAGAGTTTATTGGTGATGGTAACTGTTGAATATGAAGGTTTTCACTCGTAGCCAGGACACTTTTTGAAATTCGTTATGAAATTTTTCAAGAAAATCTTCACATTCTCTTTTCTTGGGAGCTTTTTTGTTTTTAACGTGTTCCTTAAAAAACTTTAACATTATTGATTTTTGCTTGGAGCACCATCTTTGCCGTGTACCTATAAAAAGTAGGTTTTTTTAATCAGAATGCACTGAGGAAACAAAAAGACATGAAGAAACGATTGTTGGAAAATGTTGGAGCTTAGATAAATTAAGTACTTATATGCTTACTTTGAAATAGCTCAGTTTCAAGCAAACCAAACATTTTTTGAATTTTAACCTAAGAAAAGCGTAATAAGGTTAAAGAAAAGAAAGAGAAAAAGAAATATAAAAAAGAGAGTTGAGTACCCACCAGTTTTTATATTTTTCAGAGTAATATCTTCTATTGAATTAATAATAATTGGATTCACATCTGCAAAAGAAATAATTTTGTAAAACATTGTATAAAGAATTCAAATTATAATTGAATATTCAAATACACAAAAGATTTTTACATAAAACTAAAATGAACAAATACCATAGCAAATAAATAATATTAGCTTAAAACACTGACCACATTTATCAGAACTTTTATTTTCATTTTCGTCGCTATCCAATTCAATATTATCCATATTTATATCGATTTCATCTAAAGATTTATTCGTGTAACGAGCTGCATCTCCCTTTTCTATTAATTGAAGAATTTTGGAAACTTTAGCAATTTGATAAACATCCTGAGGTAACCTAAAATCAAAGTTTAATTAGTTGCAATTTTATAAATAATTTCTATTACACCAATACCAAAATAATACTTAATTATTCTTCACTCTATTACTCTAGACTCTATTACTCACTTGTAAAGTGTCGTGTGTTTTGAGGGTATGCCCCATAAATTTAGCTAATTGCTCGACTTCATTTTCTTTCAAACTTAGTACCTGCGTGACGGTTGCAATTTTCTTAGTCTGCAAGATGTTAACAGTTCTGGATATGTAGCTCCACAAAGTTTGGCATATTTTCTTATTACAGAGCAGCCGTCAATCCAACGAAGTGGTTTTGGATAAGAAAAAAAGTATGTGTTTTTTAAAGAAAACCAAGTGGAACTAGTTCTAAGATTGAATATAGTGGAAAAATTTTTTGTAAAAGTTTAGAAATTAGAATAGTCACTGGTCTACTCCCCTTTCCAATTGAAACTATTTTTTTGTAATGTTTTGTTAATATTTTTTCATTTTCTGATAATGACATGCTTAGTTCAGTTTGCACCGAGGGTATCGATACAAATTCAGTTTGCTGTTTATAAGAGTTCACATCCAAATACTGAATATCACCTACACGCTTTCTATTATGCAGTATAGTTAGTATTAGAGTCGTCTCTGCTAAAGTTTAATAGGCATTTATTGACTTGGAAATTTTAAGTTGCGCATATGAATCTTCAGCAACTTTTTCAACATACGCTTCGAGTTTCATAATATCTTCTGTTACCGGAAGAAGTTTTGGTTTTGTAGTTTTTTAGAGTGGTACCAAAATGCAGTGCTAATGAAGGAGCACCGAAGTTCCTTTCGTTGACATTAAATTTTGATATTACTATGATAGATCAAAACACTGTGGTTTTAAAGTGGATAACATATCTGTATACTGGCCATGTTTTTTAATTTCCTTTAAAAACTTTCCACACTCTCGTAGCTCATTAGATATATGGTAAGTGCTTCTTTTGGTTTTTGTTTTTTTGCAAAGATTGTAACGGGTTTGTTTTGACACTAAGACTGCCAACTGAAATAGTAAATGATCAGATTAGATTCTTTAGTTGATAACTATAAACAATATAATATAATATGAAAATTTACCTATTTGTCATTTTTGTAACACTTCGTAACTGATACATATGATTGTATAAATATTTTCAGGCTGTAGCCGACATATCATAACATCTTGACAGTAATTTTATATTATCAATCACTATGAATTGCTGGGTAAGTTGTATCTTCTGATACAAAACGAGCACCGCTGGAAATAGACTAATGCTAGTTATTCTTATTTTTTTATCTTCCATTCTTGGAGTATTAAGGGGTCTTTCCCTCTCTATTTTGGCTTTTACTGTAGTAGCTAGTATAGCTGAAGTGCTATACCTTATTAGGGTTCTGGTATAACCGACTCCTTGACTTGCAGTCTAAAACATATTACTAGTATTAGGTTAAAATAAATTAGTTGATTAACTTACACATACTTTCCTTCAGGATAAGGGTATGTTTAACCTTCATTTGTTGACTACGTAGGCTTCAGTTAGTATTCCCATATTAAATAACTTCAGGTTAGGACATGGATGTCGTTCCATATGGTAGACATTTACCCATAATATGGGAACTGTTTAGATAGATTCCATCTGATTTGTGCGATAATTCCAGGTATTCTGGCTTCGTACGTTAACCTCTGCAGGAGTGCTATGGTACTATTATTGTTTAAATCCATTTAAATAATTTCTAATAGGTAAGCACTTTGTTTATGTTGTGGAAGTTGAAATTGACAATTGCTCGACGACAGATATGCCTTCAAAAAGAGCGTCCGTTTGTCGTTTCGCACTGGGAGCAGACGAAGTCTCTATAGCACTTACTCTATGACTTACGAGTCATAGAAATTATGCTTACGAACAGATTTGCTCTCTGTTATGTTCGTAGATGGTATGTAGATATTTATTGGTAACATTTTTGGGTTTATTCGACTTCTGTTCAATGTCTTATGTGGATTGTAGTTCTATGATCCGCGGTTAAGACGAATTCATGTCTGCTGTATTTCCATTGGTTGGAGACTTACTCGAGTCTGGGTGGTAACATGAACTTTGGGGACAGGAAGAATGTCAACGTCACTTTTAATAGAAATGTCAATTGGGTTTTGGAAGATGTCTAGGTGATTGCCAGTCAGTGACACGGTATTTAATTTTTATATATGGTATTCGAAACCATCCCAGTAGGGGGAGATTATTAATACCGTCCTAATTTATTCGGGAAGATGTTGGTGATAGTATTTTTGGGAGATTTCACAAGATTTTGTGGATAATGGTCGATTTTTGGAAACCAGGCTGCCTGACTCTTTGAGAGGAGATTATAAACTGGAATCCTAGCATCTTTGATGGATTTTTCAATTCTGTATGGGAGAGACGTTTGGTGTAATCTATAGAAATTTTGGGAACCCTCGATTGGAGGTAAAGGAAGTTTTATAGTATTTTTAGTATAAGTTATCGAGAACATTTTCACTCATTTTTTATTACAGAAAAAGGACTAAGGGTGGGTTTATATTGGTAACTAGTAGTATTTTTCAATACTTTGTAAAATTAGTATAATTATATATATATGGTATATTATTATTATTCTATAATTTTTTTGTACAGTGCAGGGTTATTTTTTTTGTTTCATTTTGTTTTATATAGTAACATAGTCAGTCACTTTGGACATAATAAAAAAAAAGAAACATCAGTTTTTTTTATGGCTATTACCTAGTTGTGTTCTACGTACAGATAACGGGTTTCAAATAGTAATGTAAATGGTTTAATCGAGTAGTTAGCAGTATACAGCATGTCACGTATAATATGTGGACACATGTATTTGCAATATTCTTAGATGAATAGTTGACAAGTATCTCTCTGTTTTATATCTCTACGTATTGCGAGTAATCATTATATATATATATATAAGGGTCATTTTTTTTCCATTTTGTTAGATTAAATATAACTTTTATTTACATACTAACTACTCGTGTTTGTTGGTAAAAGTTTATGTCAATTAGTAGAACACTAGGGAAAAGCATTTTTTTATTGTTAGATATGTAAATATAGATTTATGTTCTCTTGGGAGGGTTATGAAGTCGTGCCTCATATCTGATGCACCTTGGTCTTTTTAGGGTTCTTCTTCGGCTTGTCAGCTAGGGGACATTGCCTTACTTTGGTTAATATAGACGTTATGGAACTTGACTCTGGGTTTGGGAGGCTGTAGTAAGAGGCTGCCAGTAGGTTGTTTGACGTATATTCACGCCTGGATTGGTGATGTACTTCATTTCTCCTTGCCGTCCAATACAGAGAGCGGTAGGCTTATATGAAGAGGATGAACATATGTGATAAGTGTCATTAATTGTCTTTTCTGATATAAATTTAACATAAGTTTAGTTATAGTTTCAAAGGGAGGGGGGGGGGCATTATTTAACTTAGACTTTCAGGATATTATCAATGAAACTAGATTTAATAGCATGATGTAGAATTTTATATTGTCATGCCGTTGTCTTTTGCTTTGGATCCAACGCGATGGTACAAACATTTACCACAAGGTTCTCATCGTAGTGCCAGAATGTGACTGGTCTAATTTTCGTGAGAACATATTTTTTTTTTCTTTGTTATATATAACTTTTGGTAAATTCTTGTATTTTATGTGATAAATCTTGAGTTGATAGTCCATAGAATATTTCAATTATATTTTTGGCTTCTACTGGAAATACATTTTCTTATTGTGGTCTATACTGTTACATCAGATTACAAATGTTTTGAGTGTTTAAGTATTTTTGGAAACTCAGTATAAATAAAGTAAATGTAAGTTAGGTTGTCTTTTCGTTTTCCTCACTTTTGTCAAATTTAAGTTGGGGAAAAATTTCTTTTATGGCTCAGATAAATTTGACTGGCGCCTAACAATTTTTTTTAATTCAACATCCCAGATTCGAGACGTTCACCCACTTCCGTCTCCACTTGAGTGAACCGGAGCCACATCGGTTGACATCTGGGACAACCGAAACTTAATAATATAAAAAGTACGTTATATTTTTGGCGCTCAACGTGGGGCATCGTAAAATAAAACATTTGTATTTGTTTTGTTTTTTATTCAAACACAGTCTAGACCCAGTAACAATATGTATTTTCGAGTGAAATTGATGAGTTTTCAGTATCATCAATTGTAGGCAATCGATGATATCTCCAAAAAATAAAAGTAGCGGGTCCTCAAGCGCCGTAGCCGTTATTGAAACCGCTTGCATTTTTGCAAATATTTCCTTTTTGGCAGTTAATTTATTTAGTAAATGACCGTATTTTTTATTACTTGCAGAAAACACTAGGGATTCGCTTAAAACTCGACTTTTTTTATCCGATTCTACTGTTTTTGCGAAACATTTTTTGACATGCCTACTTAGACAAAGACGTTTGTAATATCCTTTACAATGTATGCAAATAGCATAATCAGCTTCACTAACAATTATGTCATCGTCAAATGCTCGTCTTTTTGGGATTATGTGACCCCTAATTGCAGAATCTAAATTACCATCATTCCTAAGTAATGCAAGTAATTTGCGTCTTTCAGCACTTCCCGGTTTTTTTGAAAATATTTCTTTAACTTCACATTCGTTTCCATGATTTCGTTGAAGATGCCTGGCAAAGTGTTTTGATATGACATCACTATCGCAAAATTTACAAATATTATTTTTATACTTTTTAAATTTGTTAACTTTTTTTTAATGCATCTAATGTTGTAGCTTTGAAAGCAAAATTTTTTAGTCTAGCAATAACATCTTCATCAAATACACATTCATTCTAAAACAAAATAAAGGTTATTGAATATGAAAATTTTTAAATGATTGCATCCGTTTTGAATTAATATTTTAAATTATTACATAACCACGTACATAAAAATCATTTAAATATTCCAAATGCAGAGGAATACTTGGTATTTTTTTTTTCATTCTGGTTTGACTTCTGAACCTGTTGTTCAGCCTATAAATAGAAAAGCCAATTAAAATTTTTCTAGTTCTTGTATGATAGAATTTCATATAGATATGCATGTAAAAGCTTTAATTTACAAAAATTTTATTTTCTTTTTAAATAAGAAAAAACTCAAATTCACCATAGCATAATTACTTTGTACATACACGATTCCGTAGAACTGATTAGTTATAGCATTTACATTTAAAGAATAAACAATTACTTACTGGGGGTTTTTCTTGTGAAAACTCTTCTGAAGCTTCCTAATTAACATAAAAAAGGTTAAACTAACAAAAGTAAACAATTTAAAATCTAAAACTATTGTGCAATAATTTTTTCTAACTCACTATTTTTTTAGGTGATTCAAGTATACTTTATTCGAGTGAAAAATAAATCTTTACTACGTCTCTACATTAATGAAAGTATTTTTAAATCACCCCGTATAATTGAAAGTGGGGTAGCTAAAAATTTTACGCAGATATTATGTTTTTATTTAATAAGCTTAAACAAATAAATTTTGATAAATTCTAACTATGCAAGTATTGGAACCTCATATTGTGTAAATACTGAAATTTATAAAAAATGTAGATGATTTGTAAATCAAAAACTGTCATTGTCATGCTAACTTACACTTTCTACGCTCCCAGTCACTGATGGTGAATAATCTGAATAATCATTATCATTTTGATTTTCACTTCCAACGTCGGAAAAATACGTGAATGTCGGTTTTCCTGTATCAAAAAAATTCGTGAAAATCAATTAATGTTGAAAAATTTTAATGCTATATTTAATTTATTTTTATTTTCATCACAAGTTTCGAAAAATCAAGTTTGAAAAAAATATTATTTTCATTAGTACCCTATTAATAATTGATTTTCGGTATTAAGTATCATTATGTTTTTAACTATAAACATTTATTTATTTTATCTTAAATTTTACTTTCTCATTTTTTGCCCAATTTTTAATTAAACATGTAACAGGTGGACAATTATTTATCGTCCGGGTGTTGGGGTATAGGAAATTATTCCATAACTATAAACGATTTTATTCACTAACAAAAACTTAGAAATACAGAATGGTTAAAAAAAGGTAAAAAATAACGGCGGTTGACAATAACGCGGGAATCAGAAAAGCCGGTAAATGAAAAAAAGGGTTTCAACGAGTTCTCTCTTCCGAACTAATTATCACACTACTGCCACGAGCGGTCAAAGGTAAGTATCCCACAAAGCGCAGTTGTCGCGTTTGTTGGATGAGAAGAGGATCTTGTTACACACTCTCCCTCTAGATGACGTAACGGCCCTCCGACGTCAGATAGTAAAACGAATAGAAACTCGCCTTCATTTCTTCTTAGGACGGCCTCTCTTCTTCTTGGAGAGCACGGGCTGGGGTATCGGAATTTCTTCTTTAGCTAGATAAGGGCTGATATCGGATGCATGATAGCGCCCAAGGAATTCCGATCCATCACAAGTAGAAATTTCATATGAAGTAGGCGTGACGACGTTGGAGATAAGGTAAGGTCCATCACGCTTAGTGGCGAATTTATTGGTATACCCTTTCTGGGCGGAACTTAATGTATGAGTCGAGAGTAAAATTTTATCTCCCTTCTTGAAAAATATATTTCTCCTATCTGGGTCAGCAGCTTCTTTTCTCTGGTCTTGCTTTTTCATCAAGAATTCGTGAGCAAGACAAAGACAATCCGCTAATTTTCTTAAGTAAGGAGTAATTCTTGGAACAAAGTTCTCAGCGGAAACAATTTGGCGTAAATCATAAACGCAATCTTGGGGTGCCCTCAATTGTCGACCAAACGTCAGATAGGCTGGAGTCTGCCCTGTAGACTCGCAGACTGTAGTGTTAATCGCAAATCGGATACTGCTTAAGTGCTCATCCCATTTATCGTGTTGTCCTTGGACTAATATGGATAATTGGGTTTTTAGTTCGCGATTTTTCCTTTCAACAGGATTACTAGCGGGATGATACAAAGGAACATAGGAGCTTTTTATTCCAAAGCAATGTATTACTTTCTGCATCACGTCCGAGATGAACTGTACTCCATTATCGGAAATTGATTTTCTAGGAGTGCCAAACCGAAGGAAAACTTCTTCTATAAGGAGCTTAGCACAAGCTTCACCAGTTGCATTAGGTAAAGGAAATAATTCTACCCATTTGGAGGCGATATCTTCCACAATTAAGATCCATTTGTTCAATGAGACCGTTTCCGGGAGGGGCCCGAATAAATCAACAGCCATAACTTCAAATCGTTGTGCAGGAGCTGGAGTCTGTAACAATCCTGCGGGTTTTAGGTTCGTACTTTTATACCGTTGGCAATCTAAGCAATTTTTGACATGGTTGGCAATGTATCTTCGCATACCAGTCCAAAATAATTTTTCGGAAATTTTCTTATAGGTGTGGTCAACTCCATAATGACCAGCAGTGTCAGCGACATGGTATTGTTTCAGTATGTCCTCTCGTAGAGGTTCAGGGATCACCAGCTGGGGGTTTTCGGAGTCATTGTCAGGATTGAAATGATAAAGAACTCCATCAGCGAGTTGGTATCTTCGTTCAGACCATCTGGTCAAGTCTACTAGATCTTCTGATTCTAGAGATTTAATAATCTTTGCAACATCGTCGTCAGCAAGTTGTTGGGCTCGAAGGTCCTCTGGCGCATATCTGGGCATTTCTACCGTGACGAAGCAAATACCACAAGTCTCGTCGGCTGGGTGTGGACAAAAAGGTCGAGATAGCATATCGGCAACCACGTTGGATTTCCCAGGTGTATAGACTATGTTCATATTGAGTCCCTGAAGTCTTAACGCCCATCTTGCGAGACGTCCCGAAGGTGTTTTTAGAGTAAAAAGCCATTTTAATGGTTGATGATCCGTAGCAACGGTTACTTCCGCATTTTCCAAATAGGCCCGAAATTTTTCGGTACTCCACACAATGGCAAGAGCTTCTCGCTCCGTAGTAGAGAATTTGCGTTCAGCAGAAGTTAACAAGCGGCTTGCATATTTTCCTCCCCCTGGAGTAATACCGCACCGAGAGCATATTGACTTGCATCGGTTCGAAGTATGTAAGGCTTTGTCTGATCAGCTTGTATCAAAACCGGAGATGTCGTAAGTATGTCTTTTAAAGTCTGAAACGCGCACTTTTCTTTTTCTCCGAAGTGGAATTTCGCGTTTTTCTTTAGTAAGTTCGTTAAAGGTCGAGCTATGTCGGCAAAGTTCGGCACAAATTTACGGTACCACGAGCACGTTTGCACAAAACTATGAACGTGTTCAATACAACTAGGTTCACTCAACTTTTTGATGGCGGCAGTCTTTGCGGGGTTTGGCTCGATACCTTGTGGTGTAATCACGTGACCGAGATATAGTACGGAGTTTCTTACGAAAGAGCACTTGTCTCGACGCGCGCGTAGTTTGAACATTTTAAGTCTCTGAAACACGGCAGACAAATCATCGATATGTTTTTCAAAAGTTTCTGATAATATTAATAAATCGTCCAAATACGTAAAAACAGCACGATCACCAAGTCCGCGGCAAAAACGTCCCCTTACTCGGTTAAAAGTAGCGGGTGCGTTCCTTAAACCGAATGGCATTCGATTAAAACGAAAGGTGCCGAAAGGTGTGACGAAGCATGTTTTATCCCTGTCCGGAGGTGCAACCGGTACCTGCCAGTAACCTGATTGTAAATCTATAGTAGACATAAAAGGAGTATGTTTGGCCGAATGTAACAAATCGTCTATAAGAGGCATTGGAAAACTATCACTAACTGTAATTGAATTTAACCTACGATAGTCTATACATAACCTCAAATCATTAGGATTATTTCGTTTAGGAATTAGTACGATGGGACTGGCCCATGGAGATTCGCATTCTTCAATAATATTAGACGCTAAAAGATTATCTATCTCAATTTTTAGAAATTGTTTCTTGAAATTATTTAAAGGATAAGGAGATACAGCAATGGGGTCACTATCGTCCGTGGTTATACGGTGTTCAGCAAAATCCGTAGGGTCTCCACTGGAGGCAAAAATATCCGAAGCCTGCGCAAGAGCCTCATTAACTTTGGCCCGTTGAGAAGAGTCCAAAATTTCTCCTTCGTTGGTACGCAAAAAGTATTCGCTCACTTCGCAAATTTGTAACGGTGAGTCATCAAGAATGATTTCTTTAAGAAACGGAAACTCTTTCGTTCGATCTTCACAAAAATGCCAACAATCATCGGCGATATTTAAAATAATCTTAGCTTTTTCGAGGAAATCTACTCCCAAAAGCGTTCTATTATGTTCGAGTTCTGGGAAAATGATAAATGTAACGGACACCATTTTATCTTTAATTAAAACATCGACGTTCGTTTTCAGAATATCTTTATCTTGGATATTTCCGTCAGCATAAGAAATGTTCATTTTAGTTTTCGTAAACTCGTAATTTTTTTGTTTTAACAACCTATACAAGCTAGCACCTGCTATACTACCTTGTGCGCCTGAATCGGCGAATCCGACTCCGTCAACATTGTCAATCGTGATTGGTAGTAAAGGTCTAGACATCGAAACCGAATATAAGTTTAAATCAGAATTTGTAATAGAATCATTTTCTATTATGATTTGATCAAAAGCAACAGATTGAACTACTGTTTTGGTTTTACCCTGACACGTAGTGCATTTGGACCGAATGACACCTGGAGCACCGCAACCGTAACAAACAAGTTTCGCGTTTGGCGCGTTTTCGTCGCTTTTCGCAAGATTTTTAACCTGCGTCAATGATGAAACAGTGGGCCCATATTGGTCATTTGTTTTGTCCTTTTTCATTAGTTGTTTACAATTTTCTTTTGAGTGACCTGCTTTTTTACAATAACGACAATATAACTGTTTATCTCTTTTGTCATTAATCTTATGGTCAGATTTATAAGAAGGAATTTGGTCACTTTCTTTCATAGATTGTTCAATATCCCGGAGTTGCGTCAGAAGACTTTCGAAATCGTCAAATTGATTGCGAAGCAACCGTTTTCGTAGTTTACGATTTAACAGCCCGTAAATCATATCGAGTTGTGCCGCTAACGGCAAGTCATACGGCAACTTAGAAAATAAAGCACGGATAGAACAAATGAACAGTTCAGAAGATTCTCCTACCTCCTGTTCTTTCGCAAAAATGTCTCTATAAATAAAATGCGGCGGATGAGTTTTTGTATAAGTGTCCTTTAAAAGTTTCACTGCATCGTTCCACGAAACAACTGTCTTTTTAACACCTTGCCACCAGGTAGCGGCGACGCCTTCCAAAAGCATGGGAAGTCCGCGTAAAGCATTTTCATCGGAGACCGAAGTACAATCTTTATACGTACAAATACTGTCTATAAATGCTTCCACATTAGATTCACTTGAACCATTAAAACGAGTCGTACACTTTGCAAAATTACCCGTTTGATTATTATTATTAGAAGGACCAGAAAACTGAAAGTTTTGTAAAAGTTCTTGAGTGGATTGTTTATTTGAATTACTTAGAGCACTAATTAAGTCCAATAATTGTTGCTGAGACATTAGAATGGAAGCGACGGCTCCATCATTATGTTCGTCTTTTTTCGGCGGCATTTTATAAGACTTGGGACGTAAGCTTTTTGTAAAAGTAGATATAAATAAAATTCAAAGTTCAAACGATTGAAATGAATGTCCACTCTGTATATAACATAACCTCTGTTAGATCCTTAAAAGCACGTTTCAAAATGCTTTATGGTGATATTACACAAAACACCACTTGTTTTTGTAACAAAGTTCTTAATTACCGAATACTCGAGTTATTGTCCGAAACCTTATAACTGTGTATCACTAAAACAAAAGTTTTTGCAGTTCTCACAAACGTTCTATGGAATTTTCCTAGCCACGAGTTGGGGCGCCAGTGTAACAGGTGGACAATTATTTATCGTCCGGGTGTTGGGGTATAGGAAATTATTCCATAACTATAAACGATTTTATTCACTAACAAAAACTTAGAAATACAGAATGGTTAAAAAAAGGTAAAAAATAACGGCGGTTGACAATAACGCGGGAATCAGAAAAGCCGGTAAATGAAAAAAAGGGTTTCAACGTGTTCTCTCTTTCGAACTAATCATCACACTACTGCCACGAGCGGTCAAAGGTAAGTATCCCACAAAGCGCAGTTGTCGCGTTTGTTGGATGAGAAGGGGATCTTGTTACAAACAGTATTTTAGCAGTGGAGAAAAATGGATTTAAGGAACTCTTGCCCTATTTATCTCAAAACTAAAATGCATCAAAACATACCGCGGTTTAGCTTAAAAGATTTATTGATCTGCTTTACAAATTACAAAATTTATTGCTCCTAATTACGTTTTACAGACTGACACCAATAACTAATCAGAAGTAAATTGTTCAAATTGCTTCCTGATATAATTAAAAAAAAATTATCATCATATTCATAATTTTATAAATTTTGGTAAATTTTTTATTGAGTAAAGATTAGGTGAAAATTAGGTTAACACTTTATTTAATTTGTAGACTATTTAAAATTTGATAAATACTTTTTCAAAGCTGGAGTAATCAATTTAAAAATAATAAATTAAGGTATGTTTTAAATGCTATAAATATAACAATTTTTTGAAATTTTGATATAAGATTTAAAAGTAATGTTTATTAACTTAAATAATATAAAAAAATTTCTACTCACCTTTTAAAGCTAATTCTAGCAAACGTTGGCTTCTTGAAGACATTTTTTTGCAATTAAGACACCCAAACTAATACACACACATATGCCAAGTAAATTTAAAAATCACAAATATTCAATTGTATCTTTGTTGATCGTTTTGTCACGTCTATAAAATACTACCAGGAAATGAATCATTGAAAGATGTTGAATTTCATAATATCTTAAGAATTTTCGAATGTTTGAAATAACTTATAACTTTGCAAACAAATTAAAGTCAAGTAAATTTCTCTACTAGGAAGTTTTTAATATTTTACAAATTTTTCAAGTCATACAGGGTGAGTCATGAGGAACTTTACATACTTCTACCATATGTAGAGTCCCTCAGGGAAGATATCATGTGGCTACTAAAAACTGTTAACTCCTCCTCTTCATTAATTTACAGGGTGATTTGTGAAATTGACCATAAATTTTAATTGACTATAGTGTTAAAATACTACAAGATGTACATTCCATCGAAGCCTGAGAAATATGGCATCAAAATAATGCCTTTGACAGACGCAAGGATTACCTACTTATACAACGCATATATATATGTTATAGGCAATGTGTATAATGCAGGCATTCTATACAATACCTAGGAAATGTATAGAATGCCGGAGTCGTTCAGGCAATGTATGAAATGATATTCAATAATTCAACTATTTTACACTTTACCTAGGAAATGTATAGAATACCTAGGCATTGTATAGAATGCCGGTTGAAGCATAGGTAATGTATGTAATCGATTTTTCATAATCGATTTCACATAAAAAAAACAACCAGTTTTCGTAGAGAAAAAGAAGGACAAATAAAACTTTATTGAAATTAATAATTAGGATACCCATTAAAGATAATCTTTATAAAAAAGGTAAGTAATATTTTGTTCATTGTTTTTAACCACCAGGAGATTTTTTAGTTGAAGTTTTTATCGAGAAGGGCAAGGAAAATCATTGAAGAAGCTATACAGTATTGTAAAAATGGCTTCTTCAATGATTTTCCCTGCCCTCACCGTACACTAACTGACGAAAAGTAAATTCACTTTGTCTTTTACACACATTACCTGCTGCGCATTCGGTATTGTATAGAATACCTAGGTAATGTATGAAATAAATTATATTTCATACATTACCTAAACGTTTTAGGTATTCTATACATTGCCTAGGTATTGTATAGAATACCGGATTATACAGATTGCCGGTAACATATATACTTATAAAGTAGTTATTGGTCAGCCCATACTAGATACAATTGGTATGTTACTTAGCCCGAAATACAGTTATTGTTCAGCCCTTCCTCGGGCTAAACAAAAATTTAAGTGTATTTAGTCACTACTCGTGATACTATTACTATGGACCCCCCCTCACAAAATTTTGTCTGGGCCGTACTGCGACCTTTTGACGCCCAAAATTATACAAAAAACTTGGTACTTTCGCCGTCATTTCGCGCTCTGAATACGTATTGGTATACACATGTATTGAAAGGAAGGGACATATGCATCTTCATTAGCCCGGTATCGTGTTATGATTTCCATGAGTAATATGAAGAGATAAGAAATTGAAAAGTATGCTGGCCAATAATTTCAAGTCGTGTCTTCACGGTGATATGTGAGTTTGTATCTGTTCCAAAAATAATGTCTAAAAAAATTGCCAAAATTATTTTGTTGGCGGCTCTTATTTTCAAAACAATGGAGTGCATCGACTATATGCCTTGTACTGAAAATGTGGATGCTGCTATGATGCAAAGAGCACGTCGTATTCTGGAGCAGGCGGTTCCACAAGGATATAGATTGATGGAAGTTGATCCGGTAACTCAAACGGTAAGTAATTTTTCAGTAGACATATTTTAAACGTTTCACCCGAATTTAAAAATAGGGGTGAAACCAAGAAATCTTGATATTTTGAAGTGGCGGCAATTCCTTGTGTTTCAGATTTTTAAAGAAGTTTATAATAATAATAATAATGTATTCAGCACTCCAACATTTTAAAGAATAATAATGTTTTTCTACTCCTGTTTTATAATATACTTATTAAAAGACTAAAATCTGTATCATAATGATAGTCATTATGATACAAATTTTCATTATGATACAGATTTTTAAGCCAATAGGAATGCGACATTCGCACAATATTTAATATAGCCATGGATACCTGGTTGACATTTCTGAAATTAATTATATTAGGTGACACTTAATTTGACAGCTGTCAAATAATTTTGATTTTCAAAAGTAACTATATTTAAAATTAATTAATTAAATAATTCTTATTAATCGGAGTAGAAAAAATATTGTATGCAACTTTCATGTAATGGCCATTAATACACTCGCATATTATATACGAAACTCGCCTGCGGCTCGTTAAAAAATAAAATACTATTATGCAACGATCATGTAATGATAGTCATTAAGACACGAGCATGTTGTAGGATACGAAACGAGCCGCAGGCGAGTTTCGTATATAATATGTAATATATAATAGTATTTTACGCAACGATCATGTAATGATAGCCATTAAGACACGAGCATGTTATAGGATACGAAACGAGCCGCAGGCGAGTTTCGTATATAATATGCGATTGTATTAATGGCCATTACATGAAAGTTGTATACAATATTTTTTCTACTCCGATTAATAAGAATTATTTAATTAATAATTATCACATATAGTTACTTTTGAAAATCAAAATTATTTGACAGCTGTCAAATTAAGTGTCACCTAATATAATTAATTTCAGAAATCTCAACCAGGTATCCATGGCTATATTAAATATTGTGCGAATGTCGCATTCCTATTGGCTCAAAAATCTGTATCATAATGAAAATTTGTATCATAATGAATATCATTATGATACAGATTTTAGTCTTTTAATAAGTATATTATAAAACAGGAGTAGAAAAAATACTATTATTCATAATCATTTTTCCGTTTTAATTTGAAGTTTACCATTAAAATTTTGCATGCTGATTTACGATAGCAATTTAGTTTTTTTTGTAATATTTGAAAACGTGGTATACTTCGAAAACAAATATAAATAATAACAATAACTAAATAAAGGAAAATTCAAATATTTCCTCGATTATTCTCTATGTAAAAATAGATAAATGGAATCGTAGAGTTTTCAGTGTTTTATTAGAAATATTTTCAATGCCAGACTTTTTTAACTAACCATATGAAAAAAATGTTCACCAGACATCGAAACTTGAGCGAAATTTAAATGATTTATTAAGTTTATGAACCAGATATCAACTAAATGTGATAATCTAGTTCACATGTACCATTTTGAAGAACTTCTGTACGCCGTCAGGGAAATTTATGATCAAGATGTCATTCGATTCGGAAAGGTTTCTAGAAACTTTTTGGAAACATTGAAAATCTGCTCGAAAAATTTATAAAAGTTATTAACAATTTTTTTAAAATGAAAGCAGAGATTTTGTTTTCCGCGAATATCTCCAAAACTATTGCAAATTTTGGAAATCGACAGAATGATCCTGAAAGAGGAAGAAATTTCCCGAAAAAATTTTTATTTATTTTATTTTGTGATTTTAATTAGAAGGTGAAAATATGGTTAAAAACGAGTGATATGATTTACGCTAACGCAGCACCTTTCGCATCCCCACTCAAAAAAGATGTGTTTAACTTAATAAATATAAATATTGAGTAACGAAAAAATTCAAGTACCATTAACAAATTCTTTGGTAACACATTTTTGCAGCAATTTCTCAACTGTTTATGCTTTTGTTAATTGAGTAATTGTTATAAAATGAAAATTGACACTTCCAAAATTTCAAATAGTTTTGGAGATATTCGCGAAAAACAAAACCTCTTTTTTTCATTTTAATTAAATTGATAATAACTTCTGTACATTCTTCGAGCGGATCCTCAATTTTTCAAAAGGTCTCTAGAAACCATTCCGAATCGAATGCCACCTTGATCATAATTTTCAGTGACGGCGGACAAAAGTTCTTCAAAATGGTACATGTGATCTAGATTATGAATTATTAGCACATATATAAATATTAATTCTTCACAGGTCGTAACCCTCACAGATGGAGAGCTCGATATCAGCGTGTAGATCAAGTGTATACAGGCAAGACTGTACTTACCTCACAGAAGTCCGACAATCATTTCGAAGATATTGTCCATATGGATGTGAACTTAGTCAAGTGGTGGTTTCGAGTTCTCCCAATCGGCAATTTATAGAAATAGACTTTTTGGTGGGTTGCGGTTGCCAAAAAAAAAACAAGACGTCGGCATGTAGCCCGGGAAGTAGTTGTTTCTTCTTCGTTGAACGGTCACTGTTTTTGAAAAATTATTTTTCAAAACTTTGTCAAAGCGTTAGAATAATATATTTTTATTCTTCGACATCTATAATTATTTTTATCTCAAACCGTTCAATAGTTATAGTATTTTTAATGGAAAAACATTTTTTACGTGTTATTTAAACGGGATATTTCCAATGGCTATGACTCCTTTTAAAATTGAGCTAATTTTTTTTCCCGGCGGGAGAATTTTTTTCTCGGTATATAGGTACGTTCTAAGCCATAAATTCGATAGGTTAGTTTTTTTGGCTCACCCTAATATGGATAATATAGGTTCGTTCCAACTGGCATTTAGGAACCGGTCTGGAATCGTATCGCGTACTAACTGTATAGTGCGCACACTCGATTAGGGATAGACACATTAACTTTGTCACCCCTTCCAGAAGGTAATTTTTGTACCGTCCCAAGAACGATACTATAATCAGTTAGAACGCGAAAGAAATACAAAACTTTCGCGAACGATACGTAGAACGGTTCTATCGCCAGTTGGAACGAACCTTATATAACCTAAATGCTAAATTAGTTTTCATAATCCGTACTTTATAGGAGTGGACTTTTTGGTGAATTACACATGCCAAGAAATTCCAAGATTCGCCTAAGAACTGGTGACGAATTTGGGGAGAGTATTTTATTGAAATTGATAAAATACCTACTATTTTTTTAAAATTTTAAAATGCCAAAAATTACCTCTCCAAACTCGTCATTAGCTCTCCGACTAACTACTAACATTGTGAATGAAAACATCTTGTACGGAAAAATCCATGTACACTTGTATACCTTAAAAAAAATATCAAATCTGTTAGATCAGATTTAAAGTGAGAAAAAAGATTATAATAAATACTTCGTTACTTTTTCGAGCATTTATTTCCATGACACACTCATAAAAAATTGCGATTCCTCTCTCACACTCACACTCACTTTTTTTCATTTTATTTAATTACCCATTGGATCCAGGTATAAAAAACCCTATTTACAGTTCCATAGGACATTAAAATAATATCGATAAAAATTTTGAAAATTTAGAATATTGAATCATAAAAATACTTTTATTTATTTAAGAACAAGATTTCCAGGTCATTCTCTAAGAAAAAAATACCATTCTAGCATATAAATTACTTCCTTTATCTGTAGTTGATAAATAAAATATATATAGCACGTTCACTTTAATATGCGATGTTGCCATTTATTGGGTGCCATTAATATTAACACTTATTGATGGGTCAAACCTACAATCATTGTAACGATATATACAGACGTATTTATACTATCGACATCTGGTGCTAATACCTCAAACCTTACGAGCATATGACTACATAAAATATGTAGTTATGACACAATTCCAAAACCGGGTTTTCCTCCATCTAGAGAGATTTTGATAAATTAAATTATTATTTCTATGCAAATTCAAAGTGGCACCCAATCGCGGGTGCCACAGCGCCGAAACGGGTGTCACAATTCCAACAAACATGCATTTTGGGTGCGTATACTACCAAATATAAATATATATATATATTTATTTAACCGACGTTATCAGACCAGACATATTCACCAGACAACCTGAGACCTACCCTTGAAAATAAACTATTCCAAGGATTAAAATCAAAAATGCATGTTTAACAATTTTACACTCCGATGGAACAGGAGAGGGGTAACAAATTCAAAAAAATTAAAAAATGTTTATATTCAACTATTCTACTGAGACCATATATACTCAACGGTAATCTCAGGACATTTAACATAAATTTTGGGTAAACTACCGACGTTACGAGGCCATACACAGTTGCCAAATTTTTCTACTCCAGAACATACCTAATCAGTGGTTAGTAAGACGTCTACAAGCATGTTTAGAGGAAAGTTATTGGTGAATCTCGCGAAAAAAAGTAAGTACAATTATCTATATTAGATGGTTGTGTATTTTTAAACATTATTCCGCTTTTTCAGACCATCGGACACGTGATTCAGTTGAAAACAAATTACAAGTAACCTGACAGTAGTTAGAACCACACATTTTATTTCGTGTCCAACGAAAACTCATAATAATTAACGTTTAAAGTCTAATTAATAGTTCTAAAGTGTACCCACAGTACCTATTTTCTATCGAGAAGACATCAACGAAGAAAATTGTTGTGAGTACAGATATATTACATCTATTTTACAAAAATTCCATAAACTATACGAATAAACCAAGACTGAAATTGAACCTGACCAGATCATAGATACTAGTTTTTGTTATCTCTGGTCATTAGTGGACTGGTTTCCCCTGGCACAGAGTCGTACTTAGGACCAAACCATGCTTAGGGAGAATACCTCACCATGGCCGATGATAATATGATACACCAACCAACAAAATCCACCACTTACTCAAACATCCTAAGTCAACAACCTTTATATAAGTTTCCCACAAAAAAACAAGCAATCATTTTCCAGTCCATTGATGGTGTTAAAATCCACGACTACATCGTTGCAGTAGGCTCCCTCATTCAAGCAAAAAACGTTATTTTCTCATCTAGAGTACCCAATGGACGAGTATGCATATACTTGGCCAATGAAGAATTAGTCGACACCTTTATAAACAAACACAAAAAAAATAATACTCAACCACCAGGTCCTTGAAGCAAGAAGACTAATTACCCCTTCTCAAAGACTGCTATTATCAAATGTGTCTCCAATTATTCCACATTTGGTAATTGAGAACAATTTAAAGTTAATGCATATTACACCTGTATCTAAACTATCCTTCCTGCGAGTTGGCATGGCAGAGGAAGAATATAAACATGTATTAAGCTTTAGAAGACAAATCTATATCTCCCCTCCCACTCAAACCACTCCAGAATCAATCCTCATAAACTACGACAACACACCATATAGAATATTCCTATCATTGGACAATCTAAACTGCCCGCATTGTAATCAAACGAGCCACTCTTCAGCTGAATGCTCTCTTGCACCCCAAACATCCGAAAATGTTGATACTATGGAAATCACTGAATCCACTTCGAAACCCTCAGTCCAATCTACTACAAATAATATCCCTGAAAATATTTCAGGTACAACAGAATCACCGAATCTCCTAAACAATCAAACATCCAACATTCCTATAAATCACCACAACACAGACAACCCTAATCCTTCCTCAACAAAGGTGGTAGCAGAAACCGAACTCATACCACCCCAAAAAATGAATAAAAGGCCCCTTTCTATTTCAACTCCACCCACACCCGACTCTCCAAACAGCCTAGAACCAAATATTTTTCACAAACCAATAAATATGCCAAAAAAGAAAAAAAACCATCCAAACAAACAACCGAATCAGATTTAATCTTATCCCTTGAAACTGCAAAGTCATTGTTTGATTCCGAAAACTGTATACTCAACATAACTGAAACTGCTGATCTTCTTGAAAATGTCAAAGGTGCACAAAATGTTATTGCAATAGCTAAAAACTACACTGATGAGGTCGAAGGTCTAATAGCATTCCTTAACAAATTACACTCTCTCATTAACGAAAAAACCCTTAAATCAAGAATAACTCGTGTGAGGAAAAAACTAAGTAAACAGCTACTTGAAGGATACTCAGATGACAGTGACACCCAAACCGATGACTACGATTCAACACAACCACTTTCAGACAGCAATACAACTAGTATATCCAAAACTTAAATGGCAACCAATAATCCCTTAATTTCATTATTCAGTGGAATTTAAACGGGTACTTCACCCGATTGGATATGCTCAAATGACTTATTCAGGAGAACTCCCCATCTATAATTGCCCTTCAAGAAACTCGCTTTAACCAATCACAACATTGCCCTAGAAACTTCACGGGATATTTTTGTAACAGACCTAACCAAACTATTGGTAGTGGAGGCGTTGCCATTTTCGTAAAAAACAATTTAGAATCAACCCGAATACCCCTAAATACAAACCTAGAAGCAATCGCAATCAGCGTGCTGTATAAAACAAAAATCAATATATGCAATATTTATATACCCCACCCAGCACAAATAGATCTTTCAGAAATTGAAAACTTATTTAAACAAATTCCCGCCCCAAGAATAATTTTAGGTGACTTCAACTGCCATAACGTTACCTGGGGCTCAGATATTACAAATAAACAAGGCCAAGCTTTAGAAAATATAATCAATAATTCAAATTTAAATCCATTAAATACAGGCTGCAAAACCAGATTTAACGCATTCACTGGAGATGCATCAGTATTAGATCTATCATTATGTGACTCTTCCCTTTTGAATATTCTTACTTGGGACACTCTGGCCCACCTCTACACTAGTGATCATTGGCCAATACTAATTAATAATCTCAATGACAGCCCAGTCATAAAACCACGAACAACAAGATGGAAAACTGACTCTGCTGACTGGGAGCTATATGCAAAAGCAATCATTAATAATTTGCATAGGATGAACTTCACACAGGACATTAATCTCATAGTAAAGAATTTCAATAATATCATTTTGGATTCAGCTACTTCCTCAATTAAAAAAACAAACCCAAACTGTAGAAAGCAACCTGTACCGTGGTGGAATATAGAAATATCTAAAGCAATAAAAGAATGTAAACAGGCCTACAATAAACTTAAAAAACACAATATACCTGAAAATCTGTTAAACTTTAAGAATCTAAGAGCAAAAAAAAGGTACCTTATTAAAAAATCGAAAACCGAATCTTGGATGAAATATGTTTCCTCCATAAACCAACTCACCCCGGTATCGATAATTTGGAGAAAAATAAGAGCAATCACATCCTGCCGAAATAACGATAGTATCAACACATTAACTGTTAATAATAAAAATATCTCAAGAAACTCCGACATTAGTGAAGCTCTCTCAATGGTTTATAAAGAAAGCAGTACAAACAACAAAAACCCAATACCATTTATAACACCCACTAATATTCCAAGTAACGATGGCCCACTGAATGTCCCAATATCATTTGAAGAACTATTAGAAGCCATCAAGTCTTCAAAAAACTCTACGCCAGGACCTGATGATATCCCCTTAATATTTCTTTCAAACCTTCCAGCTCCAGCCAAAACAAATCTTCTTTGTATATACAATAGAATATTCTCATCAAATGAATTTCCAGATTCTTGGAGGAAAGCAATAATAATTCCTATCCTCAAACCTTGTAAACCCAAAAATGACCCCTTATCTTATAGACCCATTTCTTTGACATGTAACAGCTGCAAACTTCTTGAAAAAATCGTTAACAAAAGACTTCTGTGGTACCTTGAGAAACATAAACTGTTAATAGCAAATCAAAGCGGATTTCGCCCTAACCGTTCATCCGTAGATAATTTGGCAGTATTAGACACTGAAATAAAAGATGCCTTCGCCAACAAACAAAAATTAGTTGCCATATTTTTCGACATTAGCAAAGCTTATGATCACACCTGGACCTCCTATATCCTAAATACCTTAGTTAAATGGGGTATCCAAGGCAATATTTTGAACTTTATTAAAAACTTTTTAACCAGGAGATCCTTTCAAGTGAAAACGAACGACGAGTTATCCGAAGAAAAACACCTGGACGATGGGCTACCGCAAGGATCAGTTCTAAGCGTAACTTTATTCCTGATCGCGATTAATGAAATAACTCAAAATATCAATCTACCAATAAAAGCTTTATTATACGCCGACGATCTTGTGCTCTACATAAAAACAAAGAACCTGAATACTGCTACAACCATTTTACAAGCAGCATTACATAAATTGGAAATATGGTCCTCTAGAACAGGTCTTACATTCTCAAAAGATAAGACAAACTATATGATTTTCGATACAAAAAAAGTTACTAGACCTCTTTCTCTTACAATTAATAACAATGATATAAAATACAGCCAATCCTCAAGATTTCTAGGACTCAACTTCGACCCACAACTGAAGTGGCATGAACATATTCGCAGGATTCGCATTAACTCTCAACCAGGACTTAATTTGATAAAATATTTATCTAGCAATAAATGGGGGTCTGATACAATAACACTTTTAAGAATATACAACTCCCTGATTAGAAGCAAATTAGATTATGGCGCGTTAATATACGATCCAAGCACTAAAACCCAAATACAAAACCTTGAAAGACTTCAAAATCATGCTCTGAGATTAGCAACTGGTGCATACCGAACAAGCCCATGCTCTAGTTTGCAAGTAATTTCAAAAGTTATGCCATTAGACCTAAGACGTAAGTACCTTCTTCTCTCCTATGCCTCCAGAATATCAGCAAATAGACATAATCCTGCATTCAATTCTCTTTTTTCGAATCCACCAATCATTTACGCAAATAAAAAATATCTCTCACTTCACAAAAAGCTTGAAGATTCCGGCTTTGACTTCCAACAATTTCACAAAACACTCCCTATCACTTATAATAACCCACCATGGATCATTAATATCCCCTCTATAAACACCTCCTTACAAATATTCCCTAAAGACTGTACCAACCCTGTAACGATCCAATCCCATTTCTTAAGAATACTGAATGATTACCAACAACACCACATAATGTACACAGATGCATCCAAATCCACAAGAGGCGTGGGAGCAGCAGTTATTTCCGGTGACTTAAAATATAACCTACGGCTCCCAGATTCCAGCAGCATATTCACTGGAGAACTTACAGCTATATTACAATCCTTAAAATTGCCTGTGCCCAGCAATAAAAACATTTTGGTTATTTCCGACTCTCTAAGTGCCGTGCAAAGTCTAAAATCTGTCTACTCAAACCACGAAGTCATTCTAAGAATCAAGAACCAACTTTTCAAACTCCAGGCCCATAATAGGAATACATCCTTGTTATGGGTACCATCACACACCGGTATAAAGGGTAACGAAGACGCCGATATCTCAGCTCAAGAATCAGTCAGCAACAGCCATACCCCAAAATTGGAGATGATACCACACCAAGACCACAAAGCAACTGTCAGGAGCTTTGTTGTAGATAAGTGGCAACATAAATGGAACCTTCAGAACCATAACAAAATGTATGAAGTAGTGACAAATGTGAGAGAAACCCCCTCCCTACCGACTACAAGAGCTGAACAAATTAAAGCTACCCGACTAAGAATTGGACACACAGCCTTAACACACAAATACATAATAAATAAAGAAGACCCACCTCAATGTTCCCAATGTAATGGAAATATGTCCATTAAACATATTATCCTAGAATGTCCCCAGTTTGCAATCCAACGAAGACAGCATAAGATCCCCAACTCCTTACAGCCAGCTCTCGGAAACCAAATCAATGATTCCTTGAATTTCCTCAAAGCCATCAACATGTACAATTTATAATCATAATGTAACTAACTCTATTGTAAACACTGAACTGCCAATAACCCTAGTGGTTGACGCAGTATGTTAAATAAAAAAAAAAAAAAAATTACAAGTAAGTAATAAATATGTTGTCAGATAAAATCGTATACAGATAGTAATTTAAAAGTATGAAAAATTGTAGTGGTGTAGGTAGATGGCTTATACACTTCCCAACGCGTTTTATCCTACGGTTTATGCTATGTGCAAATCAAAAAAATTTAAACTTTTTCACATCTTAGCTACTTAGAAAATAAAAATCATCCAGAAATTATGATTGTTATTGTGCAAGTATTTTTACGATTTTTGGTATTTCACACTTTTTGAAAAACAATATTAAAATTAAAATATTTTCCGCTAGATTTGCAATATGTTTTTTTAATTGAGTTTAACAAGGGAAATGTAACATAAACAACGACTCCTTTGACTTTTTGACCCAACATTAGTACTTCTGGCTACACCTTCACTGTACAATATTTTATTCTAATTTTCAAATTTATTCAGGTCTTTGACAAAACTCAAGAAACAGTGGAAGAAAAAGTGTATCGTTACCTTCAAAATGTTCCTTTACCTTGTGATGAACATCTAGGTCAGTCAGACGTTGATAATGACTCCACTTTTCCAAAACCAATTTATATTGGAAACCTTGATGATTCAAATACTTTGCAGCAATGTACAAACGATAATAAAATAGATGGGTTGAATACAAATTCCCCTGTCGATGATTTTGACACAACTCAAAAAACTGTGGGAGAAAAAGTGTATCGTTACCTTCAAAATGTTCCTTTACCTTGTGATGAACATCTAGGTCAGTCGGACGTTGGAAATGAAAAAGTTGACAATGATATATTTTATGGTATCGAAAAAAATGACTCCACTTTTCCAAAACCAATTTCTATAGAAAACCTTGATGATACAAACGATAATGAAATAGATGGTTCGAATATAAATTCCTCTGTCGATGATAGTGATTTGGATAGTGATTTTGAACCATCAACAAGTACCTCCAGTACTTATTCCGACAGCAGTTGTAACATTGAAAATCCAGAGAAATTTGACTGGAATGTAGAGCCCATGGAAATTCCAGAAGTCCCTGTTACTATAGAGAATGATAAAATGTACGCGTTTCAAGACCGAAAAAATAAAAATACAGACAAAGTAATTAAGAAGAATAATATGACTTCACAGGTAATGTTTGATAATATAATAAAATTATACAAAAAATTTCATTAGGAATTACTTAATATGTTTTCCTAGATTAGTTTCCGATTATAAGTATAATAGTAATTAAATTATATAAATAATAATATTACTTACCTATACCTATTGATTTCTAAAAATATGTCAAATTTTTGTCGGAAAAGTTAATATATTTAGAATTTAGTGGTTAAGGATTTAGAAGTTCTTGAAAAAACATAATTTGCCTCAATTTTATTATTCAATGTAACGTTTTGTTTGAGTCCATTGCAAGTTCAGCAATTAGAAAAAAACAAAGAGATACTAAAAAAATTAAATAATTGGTATTTTGTGATAAAAATTATTATTATCATTTTTTTAACTTATGTGCATTGTTTTATTCGTAACAATTATATAAACATTGATTTTATTTATAAATAATGGAACACAATATTAAAACACTAACGAAATTTTTGGGACTGAATGTAGATATACCTTATCTGAATTATTTGTTAGCATTTAAAATTGTATATATATTTTTTAGAGTCGTGCTCAAACAAAAGAAAGTAATAACTGTTTATGTCCAATTTGTTTCGAACAAGTTGGACACTTCTCTCGTCATTTGATAATGAAACATTCAGATGATGAAACCGTTAAATCAATTTTAAAATTACCAACTAAAAGTAAAGAGAGAGAAGAATGGCAATTGTTGCTTTAAGAAAAAAAAGGAAATTTTATGCTAAATCAACAACATATCAAATCAGTTAATCTGAAAGTTGTTAGAAAACCAAACAATAAGAGTTCCCGAAGTGATATCGAAAACGAACAATATTTTCCTTGTGTTAACTGCTTAGGATATTTTAAAAAGAGTTATTTATGGAGGCATAGAAAAAATTGTTCTTCAAGAAACGATTGTGGTAATAAAGGTATAAAAATTCAGCATCTCAGTAGTGCACAAACATTATTAGTATCTACGGGATTACTGGGTAATTTTTTAAACAAAAGTAGACTTAAAGAAGAAGTACTAAACATTATGCGACCAGATAAGATAAGCATTGTCGTGAAAAGCGATGCTTTGATATGTCTTTATGGGGAGTCATATTTAAGCAAACACAAAAGAAAGCAGATGAATGTAGTCGTATCCAACAAGATGCGAGAACTTGGACGATTAAAGATTGCTTTAGAGAAATCTACCACTATAACAAATCTTATAGACGTCTTAAAGCCAGAAATGTATAATCACATTGTAGCCTCAGCCAAAATCATAGCAGGTTTCAATGTTAGTACAAAATCATACAAAGCATCTTCTTTAGCTCTACATTTGGGTACAGCTTTGAAATTGTTGTGTGATGTTGCCAAGAAGGCAATAGTTACTCACGATCCCTTATTTTCTATTAACGATTCTGAAGAAAGAAAACGCAAACAAAAAGAAATATCGCAACTTCGGGAGATGATTTCAAGTCATTGGTGTAACGATGTTGGTAGTTTAGCAAATAAAGAATTGAATCAGGCAAAATGGGAGAAGCCTCAACTTTTACCCGTAACTGGAGACATTATTAAATTTAAAACTTATGTTAACCAAATAGCTGATTTATCCTACGAAAACCTGAAAAATAATATTGACATGAATCTAAATTACAAACTACTGAGCGAATGCACTCTATGCATAGTTCTGGTTTTCAATCGCAAAAGAATTGGAGAGATTCAATTTTTAGAAATCGAAAATTATGAAAAAAATCTGTCTGCGGTATCACAACAAGAATGCTTGGAAGTACTAACCGAATTGGAAAAATCTATGTGTATGAATTTCAAAAGAGTATTAGTGTTTGGTAAAGGAAGTAAACCTGTGTCAATTATACTTACCAAGCAGATGCAAAAGTATATTGATCTAATAATTAAAATTCGTAAGTCGACAAATATTGTTCCTACTACTAATAAATATCTATTTGCTAATCCTGCTTCATCAGAGAGATGGATGAGTGGTGCTTCAGTTCTACGGAAATTTGCACAAAAGTGTGGAGCAAAAGATCCAGATCTCCTAACTAGTACCAAGTTTAGAAAGCAAATAGCAACTATTTTACAGCTTGCTAGTTTTGAGAAGGACGAAATGGAGCAAATTGCTCGATTTATGGGACACACTGAGAAGACGCATTTGGAATTTTATCGGTGAGCTTTATTTTTATACACAGTGATGCTAAGAAATGAAGAAGTGAATAATTTTTAATTTTTTTCCCTAATTTACAACTGAATTATTTGTTTCAACATACTACTGCAGCTTCAGTTCAGAGACGCTCATTTTCATCATATTATTTTTTAAATTGCATTAGATTCTTAAAACGTCTAATTTCAACAAGCTTAATATAAGTACACTAACTAGAGGATTTTATAACGAAAAATCATGTGTTAAAATTTTTATTTTCGAATTGACACATTTAGTTTATTCATCAGAATAAAAAAGTGTATTTTCAACTGAAACATTTATTTCATGCATGCCTCTATGTAAATTAATTCGGACAATTTTCAACATTTGATGTTATTACCTTATATGCATGTTTTTAGATTAACAGACGATGTTTATCAGACCGCTAAAGTAGCAAAAGTGTTATTACTGTTAAATGCAGGGAAAGGCAAAGAATTGAAAGGTAAAAATTTGGCAGATATTGATATATCAAACGATGTCCTAGAGATTGAAGCAAACGAAGAAAGGCCTGACAAAGAACTTGAGAGAAAAAAACTGAAGGTTTCAACACAAACAAATATTTCAAACGAAACATCTGAATGTTCGAATGATGAAGAAGAACAATTTCAAGAGATTGAAATATTACGTCCAACAAAAAAGAAATGTACTCGCGGAAGTTGGTCTTCCGAAGAAAAAAAATTAATTTTAAATTATTTTAAAACTCATGTAAAACAAAAACAAGCACCGAAAAAAGGAGAGTGTTTAAATTTTATCGAAAAAAATTCACATTTATTTTCAGTAACGGATTGGGTCCGAATTAAAACACTAGTATATAATACCTATCGTTTAAATAAAAAATAATAATTTCGAATTCTTAACTATGTTGTTTTTTTTTATATTTTATTTTCATGAAGTTTTAAGAGTGCATTTTTCTTTAATCTGGTCTCAATTACTTATTCTAATTAGTTTTTAAGATCAAAAAACATTTACTCATGTATTCATGTTCAGTTTTCTTATTCTCATAATAAAATATATAAAAAAATCTTATCCAATTAAAATAATGACAAATTACTTTTTCTTAGAATGTATGTTTTGTATCAATTTTTTGAAGTACATATAGTTTTGTGTATTCTTATGATTTATTAGTATGGATTTTGTACTTAGTTTAGCTCTTCTTTTTATCGTAATTAAATAATGTCAAATTAATTGTTATTATTCCATTACTACCACTACATCCCTCAAAATTGGAATTTTATAAAAACATTTCAATATGACAATAGACAATAATGTTTATCAAGCTTTTCCTTGGAAATCCTTCATAAACTTTGTCTTTCATATTTAAGATATGTGAATTTCCAAAATCATAGTTTGAGATTTTTCATACTTATTCTACAGTATTTATAAAATGGAGACATCAGCTTTAATTAGTATGAAATTATCTTTGAAATAAATATATTCCGGTCATTACTACGACAAAACATTCCACTGTGCCCGTCATATTAGACTTTATGGTAGAACCTGGGATACTTAAGACTGCCTTACAAAAATTCACCACTATTACATATCTCACAAATTTTAAAATCAAATGTAAAGTCACAGAAACGATAAATACCATAATATGAATCTACCATGTCTTCCGCGAACCCCGATGTATTGATACTGTCTATTCACTATATTTAATATTTTTATACACCCATAATAATTGAAGACAGATAAAATATGTGGAAATTATAACTAATTCCGATGTTGCCATTTTTTAGGCTTGACGAGGTCGGTAAGTCGTAACGTTATTATATACAATACACAGCTGCGCCTGATGCTCCCTCTACACAGCAAACCCATGAACTGATGCTGTCTAAAATACCAAGTTGAACCGATTTTTCGGTACAAAAAAAAATTCTCCAAATTTCACAGAGGTACAAAGGGGGGTGGAAGACATTGAAAAGTACAATAAACGTTGTCAGACCATTTTCTTGGTCTGGTAACGTCACTTTCCATTATCAAGTTACAGTAAATTGAGGATTGATATAAAATGGTAAATATATATTAAATGCTAAAATTGGTATTTGAATTTTTTTTAAAATATTGAAATATTGTCATTATGACAGATAAACAATTTCATTTTTTTTTTCTAATAAGTTATAAAAATTATGTCAAAAAATGGAGAGTGTAGGTTATGATAATGTCAAATTATTATAAAAGTTTTTTTAAAAAAATTAATTTTTGATTAAGAATTGAAATTTGAAATCTTATTATTGTGATCCATTGATAGTAAGTAGTGATAAATATCACTGAGATTCTTATGGTCACTCTTCTTGTTAATAGTACAAGGTTCTTGTGATATGTGAGCCATTTCTCACGAGTACTCTTGCGACATTCCTTCTTCTATTTAACACTGAACCCGCCTCTCTAAATTTTGCGACTAAATCACGGATATACACGTGACTTACATGTTTTTCAGGATGTCTATCATTAAACACGCTAGCTGTCTGCAAATAATTTTCGTTCTGGGAGCCGAATATTGAAATTATCTCCACACGTTCAGGTACACTGTAAACCAGGTACGGGCAACCTTTGACATGCTGAGGGCCAAACTTTAGCGTGCAAATACGTTCGCGGCCCGCTTTTAAAAGTACTAAGTGCATTTTAAAGTAGTGATAATATTTGTTGCGGTAGATATTAGACATGAAATAATACGACTATGTTATTATAGTACAATTTATTAAAGTAACAAAATGAAATTTAAAAAAATGGTACAACATTATAATAAAATCGTTAAATTTGCAATTGTTACAAATTACGAAAGTTAAATACACCGAAATCAATGAGACACTTGAGCTTGAATTTGGGAAAGTAATCCATCGATATTTGGATTAATTCCACTGATACAAATACGTAAAGAATTTTCCAAATTATCGTCAGTCAGTCTTGTACGATTGTTAGAACTTTATTTACTTTTCAAGTACTTTTTTCAAAAAGTGGCAACACCACGGAAACAATATATATTTGTGTGTCGAGCCAAAAAATAAGTGACAGTGACAAGTAAAATTTCATGAGATTTTCAAGTAAAGCTTTTTTATTTTATATTACACCATGTAAAATATATTATGTTCATCAAGTAAATACAGTCCACAGTTTCAAATTTATTATTCAGTAACCAGCAAACAAGTAATTCATAAACATTTTTGGTCCATCTCACCGGATTCAAGTGTTAAAAGCAAAAATAATTTTACAATATTCAAGTCAGCATGTGGTAAGATTATCGATCCAGTATACAGCGTGATCCAGTATACAGCAGCGTAACGAATTGAGTCAAGTCCAGTAGCCCCAGTTCATGTCAATGCAGAAAAGTTCCGGTCTAGCGGTAACTACTAAGCAGGGTGGCTAGCTAGTACAATATAGGTCAGAGAATTCCTTTCTATTCCTTTCAGTTAACACGTTTAATTTGCATTTTTATATATTTAAACTGAATAACCAGGTGAATAATTCGTAAACAAATTGAGCAGTGATCTTCAGTTTGTATTTATCGAGATTGAAATTCAAAATAGTACAGCGTAGTTTCAATTTATAACCGAAATTTGTTTAGTTTTGTGTAAAATCAAGATTCAAGATGCCAGATTCAGAAAATGAACAGGTAACAAGCGACTTAAAAATTCTTAAGCGTAACAGAGGTACAATTAAGCAAAAATTGACATTGTTAGAAAAATATATCGAAACTATTAAAACCTCTTCAAGTGATGATTTACCTAATATCAACGATGTAGAGTTGCGATTTGATAATCATTCAAGTTTATTAAATGAGTTTGAAAAGGTTCAAACCATTTTAGAATCAAAATGTAGCGATGACGATTTAGAAAGTCATTTTTTAGAAAGAGAGGATTTTGAGAATAGATTTTATAAATCCCAATCATATTTAAAAACATTATTGAGTCGAATACGGGCTCCGGTTGCACATTCAAGTCATGAGTTACATTTGGGTTCACAGCCGAACGTTTCGACTACTAATATTGACCCTCTTCAGAACATGTGGCTGCCTAAAATAAAGTTATCGACATTTTCAGGACAATTTCAACAATGGATTAACTTTAAAAATAATTTCAATTCCACTATCGCTAATAACAAATCGTTAAATGATAATCAAAAGTTTCAGTATTTAAAAGCCTCGTTAGGAGGTTACGCGGCTAACTTTATTGAGGGCATAGATAGCACTGAACAACCTTTTAAAAAGTCTTGGGAGTTGTTGTGTGAGCGTTTCGACAAGAAACAGTTTTTGCTGGATAGTCATTTTAAACATTTGTTAAATGTACAAGGTATTCATAAGGAGACTTATCCAAATTTTCGGAAAATGTTAGACGAGGTATCCAAACACTTAACTTCTTTAGATGGAATAGGACTCAACAAAGACTTGTTGTACGATTCTCTCATTATTCATGTTCTGTCAACCAAGTTAGATAAAAATACATTGCGAGATTGGAAAGAATGCAAGTTTAATGATGATTTGCCATCATTACCAGAGTTTGTAGAGTTCTTGAAAAAGAAAGCTGATGTTTTACAATGTCTAGATGACGCACAATTGTTAAAAGCTAGTATTTCAAGTTTTCACAGTAAACCGAGTTCATACAACAATTATAAATCAAGTACTCAAGTAAATCTTTCTACAAACTATACTTGTAATTTTTGTAAGAAAAATCATTCTATCTATAAATGTCCAGATTTCTTGGCATTATCTACCGAGCAAAAAATTCAAAAAGTAAAACAGTTACGGTTATGTGAGAATTGTTTATTATCAGGACATAATAAAACCCATTGCAAAATTGGTCCATGTCCTCTTTGTAAACTTCATAAGCACAATAAATTACTTCATCGAGAAATAGTAAAAGCTACAAGTTCAACTGGTAATATAAATGATCAAATGGGTTCACTAAACCTATTAGCAAGAAAAGAGGAAAACTTAAAATCCAACGTTAGTATCAACCTTTTAAACGGTAAAAATCAAGTTTTGTTATCAACCATAAGTTGTTATGTACAAGACAACGACAAACAATTTCATTCTTGCAGAGCTCTCTTAGATTGCGGAGCGCAGATGAGTTTGATCAGCACCTCCTTTTGTGAAAAATTAAAAATTCCATTTGTTAATACTAATTGTTCAATTATAGGTATCACTCAAAGTCAGTCAAATATTAATAAAAAGTGTACAATTGTCGCGATTTTCGCGAGTTTCGTCGCGATGTTCGGATTATAAATCAAGTATATCATGCTTTGTTGTTCCAATCATTACAAATAGAATTCCTACGTATTCTTTCAACATTAATAGTATGCGTTTACCTCATAATATAGACTTAGCAGACCCTGAATTCAACCATTCTAACGACATTGACCTATTGCTAGGGGCTAACATTTTTTGGGACCTTTTGTTAGAAGGAAAAATCCAATTAGGGAAAAACCTTCCTTCATTAGTAAATACAAAGTTTGGTTGGATAATAACTGGGACGATGCCTGTTAGTCAATCCGATAAGCGTATTTGCAATTTTGCAAAAATTCAGGTGCCTGAGGATGAACAACTTAAAAAATTTTGGGAAATAGAGGACGTGCAAGGTAAAAATGAATTCATTTCCCAGGAAGACACTATATGTGAATCTCTTTTCAATAAAGATACTCATCGTGCGGATAATGGTCAATTTATTGTAAAATTTCCACTTAAACATTCTACTGAATTATTAGGTGATACAAGTGTGTCCGCTGTAAAGCGGTTCAAGTCTTTGGAAAACAAATTCTTCGATTCCAACTTTAAAAAATTGTACTGTGATTTCATACACGAATATCAGAATCTCGGTCATATGAGTATAGTTTCAGACAACCTCGAGGCAGAATTTGGTTACTTTCTACCACATCACGGTGTGCTTAAAGAAACAAGCATCACTACAAAACTTCGTACAGTTTTCGATGGTAGCTGCAGGATGGTCGCTTAACGACATTCAATATGTAGGGCCCAATGTACAAAACGATATTTTCGACATTTTAGTAAGATTCCGCACATATACTTTTGTTGCGTCAGCAGACATTTCGAAAATGTATCGACAAATACTTATGCATCCCGAGCATAGACCTTTGCAAAAGATTATATGGCGAGAAAACCCAAACGAAGATTTTGGTATTTACCACTTAAATACAGTTACTTATGGTACACGATCAGCGCCATATTGCAATTAATTGTATTCGGACGTTAGCAACTCAACACATACACGAATGCCCAGAAGCCTCTCAGACAATTTTGTCAGACATGTACGTGGACGATTTGTTAACTGGCTCTAACGATTTGGAAGAGCTGCAAGTACGGTGTAAGGCAATTTTTAATATATTGAAGTCTGCACATTTCATTTTACGCAAATGGACTTCCATCATAAGCAAGTGGTTGCCGCCTTTGCAAAATGTGATATTTCCAATTCTATTCTAAATATTGGAGATCAAGATTCTAGTAAAACGTTAGGGGTTCAATGGGATAATAATTCAGATACATTGAAATACACGATTAAACAATTTTCTTGCCAAACTTCTTATACTAAACGATCCATTTTATCCACGATTGCTCACATTCATGACCCTTTGGGACTTTTAAGTCCATCTATTATTTTAGCCAAAATACTTATCAAGAAACTTTGGTCTCTTCACATTTCTTGGGATTCTCCAGTCCCCCCAGACATTCTCAAGAACTGGTTGCAATTTCAAAATAGCCTTGACAGTTTCAATCAACTATCAATTTCCCGCAATGTATCCTCAGAAAAATTTGTAGATATTCATTGCTTCTGTGATGCATCACAAGATGCATATGCGACATGTATAGTAAATTTTATACCCATTTAGAATAAGACCATCCTTATTTATTATTAATAAATCGGTTGAAACAAAAAATTACCAACAAAAATGAACGTCGTAACTAATTTATTAGATGTCACGTTTTTGAAGTTACGTCAAATTTTGATTTCATGTTAATGTCATAACGCAAAATAAGATATAAAAATGCGATATTCTGATGAATCCAAAAAACTTATGCTTAATGTAGTAAACTATTTTCAAAACGATTTAGGATCTCGATTTAAGGCAATTCAAAAAGCGTCCGAAGCACTAAAAGTTCCAGAAAGCACATTATATAATCTTGAAAAACCAAACAGAGCTACAGATTTCGAATTTAGAAGAAATATGTCTGCAAGCGTTTCCCGGAGCAAAACCCGAATTACAAAAAATACCCTGCATTGTTTGAGGGAAGTAATTTATAAAATGTATGCGCGAAAGGATAAAATCACAGTAGAAACTATTTTACGGCAATTTATCGAAGAGTCTCCAGAAACTAAGATTTCCAAAGGTTCGTTATATTTGGGAATTAAAAAAATGGGTTTTCATTTCAAAAAACAGGATGGAAGAAAACATTTATTGGAAATTCCTGCAGTCAGATTAAAAAGAATATTATTTTTGAACAAATACCATGCTGCTAAAAGCGAAAAGCTCTTTACACCTGTTTTTCTGGATGAGACATGGGTTTTTAGTAAAAGCGGGGACAGAAGAATGTGGCAAGATGGTACTAAACACAGTGATTTAAAAATAACTGGAAGTGGGACACGATATGTAATTGTTCATGCCGGTAATAAAAAAGGTTTTGTGGCAAATGCATCGCTTATTTTTAAATGCAATAAAAAAACAGGCGATTACCATGATAACATGAACACCGAAAATTTTGAAAATTGGTTTAAACAGCAACTAATTGTAAACTTGGAAGAACCATCGTTAATTATAATGGATAACGCAACGTATCACAGTCGCCTGGATGAAGAAATCCCAAGAAAAAGTTGGAGTAAAACACGCATGTTAGAATGGCTCAAAAAAAAGAATATTCCTTTTCCAGATCACATTTTAAAGGATGCTGTTTGGAATATAATTGAAAAGCAAGTTTTGCCAGAAAAAAATTATCATTTAGACAAATACGCTGCCGAGCATGGGCATTGTGTTCTCAAGCTACCACCCTATCATTGCCATTTTAATGCCATCGAAATGGTATGGTCAGAAACTAAAAGGCATTATGACCAAGCTATTACGAAAACTGCAAGGTCACCTACTGAAGTCTTAAAAGTATGGAATGACGTTGTAAAAAATGTACCGGAGCAACACTGGCAAAATTACAAAAATCATACAGAGAAAATTATTTCTCAAGCATGGGAAGTAGAAAACAAACTGGACCTACTAAACATCGAACCTATGGTGATCTCTGTATCCAATGAATCCGATGATGAACTATCACTTTCCGAAAAAGTTATTCTGATTTAGAAACTAATTAAACTTTGCCTTGAAGATCACGTTGTCTTTTTTTTAAAATCTAGAATTTGTACTTAATCGAACTCTGAATTGCCATATTTTTTTAAGAAAACTATGTATCTAGTTAATAAAACAATGTTTTTAAAATTAGTGCGCTTCTTTTATATTCTTTTATTATGTCAACATCTTTAGAATTTTATGAATTTCATAAAATTAATTTGTATTATTACAAACCGCCACTGTTAATATGAAATTTCAAGTCACTACGCCAATGCAATAAGAAATATGTCAAGCATTTGACATGACAAAGGTCATAACCTAATTTTTTTCATGCGGGTTCAGATGGTTCAAGAAGCCGCATACGTTAAGTTACTAAAACGGCTGGTACCTCTAAATAGGTATTAATTTTACTATATCTATCTTCGTAGTACAGATAGTGCTGGTAATTATACTATTAACTTACTTTGTTCAAAGTCTAGAGTATCACCCTTAAAGGCTATAACTATTCCTAAATTAGAACTATGTGCTTGTCTTTTAGGTGCGCAATTAACCAGACATGTAGTCAGTGCTCTTAAAGCTGATATTCCTATCTATTTATGGTCTGATTCACAAGTTGCTTTGAGTTGGATCTACACTGAACCCTGTGATTTACAAGTTTTCGTGGCGAACCGTGTGTCAAAGATTCAAGCACTTTCAACCGTCGCTGACTGGAAGTATGTAAATAGTTTAAGTAATCCGGCTGATGTAGCTTCAAGAGGTATGTTACCGGATAAGTTAATTCTTAATGGCATATGGTGGAAAGGCCCTGATTTTCTACAATTGCCCTCTTCCGAGTGGCCAAGTGAAAATTTTATTATTAGAAAATCACTTACTTGAGTTAAAAAATAAACCCTCAGTTTTACACGTAGTTTCAACATTTGCATCAGATTTAATTACCAGGTTTTCTACTTTAATCAAATTACAACGAGTTACAGCTTGGTGTTTACGTTTTTATAACAATTTGAAAGGTGAATCGAACAGGCAAACTGGCGTTTTAACCGTTACAGAACTAGAAAATTCTTTAAAAATATTAGTTCAAGAAGTTCAAGCAACGTCGTTTTGCGAAGAATTGAAAGCTCTTAAAGGAAGCAAGACACTTTCTAACAAACACAAACTTTCATCATTAGCGCCTTTTCTAGATGGTCGGGGAATTATAAGAGTGGGAGGAAGATTGAAACACACATATTTACCATTCAGTACCAAACACCCAATTTTATTGTCGTCCTCACATCATTTTACAAAATTAATTTTCGAACATAAACATAAACAATTATTACACCCAGGTCCTCAGTTGCTATTGGCATCCGTTAGACAATTTTATTGGCCTATAGGAGGGCGTATTTTAGCTAAACGAACAGTGAAAAATTGTCTCACATGCGTTAAATTTAACCCAGTTCCATTTTCAGCCCCAATGTCTAATTTGCCAAATGAAAGAATTGCGCCGCAGCTTCCATTTCAAGTAATGGGGATTGACTATGCTGGTCCTTTCTCAATTCTTAACAAAAAGGGGAGAGGATCAAGGCTAATAAAATGTTATTTAGCTGTATTTGTTTGTTTTTGCACAAAGGCAGTCCACCTTGAAGTTGTTTCCGACCTCACCACAGACAACTTTTTGGCAAGTTTTAAAAGGTTCGTTTCACGAAGGGGTGTTCCGTCTGTTATCTATTCCGACAACGGAAGTACGTTTGTCGGAGCAAGTAATAAATTAAAGGAGTTCGGACAATTTATGTCCAGCAATTGTAATTCTATTAATAACGAGTTAATAAATCAGTTTAACATTAAATGGGTTTTTATCCCCCCATATACCCCAAATCATGGAGGTTTATGGGAAGCAGCGGTAAAAATGGCAAAACATCACTTGAAAAGAGTTTTGATCAATAAAAATGTCACATTTGAGGAATTTAATACTCTCGTCATACAAATTGAAGGGATTCTCAATTCGCGACCTTTATTTGATGCGTCCAATGATCCAAATGATCCATCGCCAATTACTCCCTCCCATTTCCTGATTGGACGTAATATCACATCTCTACCTGATCCCTACCTAATCAGTCTACCTGCAAATCGCCTATCACGACTCCAGCATATTCAACAGTTATATCAACAATTTTGGCGGCAGTTTTCGAAGCAGTACATTTCACAGTTGCATCAGTTGTATAAATGGAAAGATGCGCCGTGTGAAATAAAACCTGACACACTCGTACTTATCAAAAATGATGCACAACCACCTTGTAAGTGGCCTATTGGCAGAATAATCCGACTATTTCCAGGCAGAGACGGAGTATCGAGGATAGCCGAAGTTAACACCTCCAAAGGAACAGTTGTGCGGTCTGTTAGACACTTATGTCCGTTACCATTACAAAAAGACACTTATAATTAAATGTAATGGGTAGTGCTACTCTCGTTTTTTTTTTAGAATATTAATCTAATTTAATGAGTTTATTTTGAAGGTGCCCTTCAAAGTGGGGGCTATGTTAGAACTTTATTTACTTTTCAAGTACTTTTTTCAAAAAGTGGCAACACCACGGAAACAATATATATTTGTGTGTCGAGCCAAAAAATAAGTGACAGTGACAAGTAAAATTTCATGAGATTTTCAAGTAAAGCTTTTTTATTTTATATTACACCATGTAAAATATATTATGTTTATCAAGTAAATACAGTCCACAGTTTCAAATTTATTATTCAGTAACCAGCAAACAAGTAATTCATAAACAACGATGTGTTGATTTATTAACTTTCATCAATGAAAAGAACTGTTCGCATTTATAAGTACTGCCAAACGCACAAATCAATCTTCTTGCGAATTTTATAAGCTGCGGCAAATTGTCTTCTTCTAGGTATTTTTTGTAGAAATTGCACAACTCTACGTCTTCAAATTTGGATTTTAGGAGTGAGTTTTTTTGAATCTCGATCAACTCCATTTGTAAGTGTATTGGAACATTTTGTACATTACATTTTGTAAGATTAGCAAATAAACTGGAACAGTCTTCCATGTTTTTGAAGTCGCTAAATCTGTTCGAAAATTGTCTCGACAGTAACTTGAGTTCTTCAGCATATTTAGCATAAGCAATATTTTCATACGCAGAGAGCGTGTTGAAATGGTAACTGTTACCAGACAGCATCTGTGACTCCCACAAGCGTAGTTTGATCTGAAACGCTTTCAAATGGCTGTACAAATCATTTACTAACTGTCCTTGTTTTTGAAGTTTCAAATTCAAATCATTCAAATAGCCTGTAAGATCGACCAGAAATGCTAAGTCACATATCCATTCTGGGTCAGTCAATTCAGATAGTGGTTCATCTTTTATTTTCATAAAGTCTGCTATTTCATTTCTAAACTCGTAAAACCGTTTCAACATTTTTCCTTTGCTCAGCCATCTGACTTCACAATAATATGTTACGTCGTTATATTCAGCTGTTACTTCATCCAAAAACGCCTTGAACTGACGATGGTTAAGCCCTCGGGATCGAATAACATTGATGGTTTTTACTACCACATTCATAACATTCTGGAGTCGAATCGACTTAGAACACAAGTTCTGTTGGTGGATAATGCAATGAAGGACTATCAAATCATCTTTATGCACAGTTGCTTTTTCATTCAAAATTCCGATGAAACCTTTACGTAAGCCGACCATAGAAGGTGCACCATCAGTGCAGACTCCAATTAATTTTGACCATGGCAAACCAAAACCTTTTGAACTTCATTAAAAATATCCTCTTCTGTAGTGGTTCCTTTTAGCGGCTGTAAAGCAAGCAACTCCTCAGTAACAGTGAACTCTTTATCAACACCTCGAATAAATATAGCCAGTTGAGCTGTGTCAGACAAATCGGTGCTCTCGTCTAATGCTATGGAAAATGATTCAAAACCAGCCATACGGTCAGTCAATGTTGTTTTCATATCATTAGCCATCATTTCTATACGGCGAACAACAGTTCGTCTTGACAAACAAATTTTTTCAAATTCATTTTTCTTTTCAGGACACAAAACACTGCAAACTTCTACCATACACTCCTTGATTAATTCTCCTTCGGCAAATGGTTTTAATGCCTTTGCCAATTTTGAGCTAACTATAAAACTAGCTTTCACAACATTATCAAGTTGTGTTCTTTGTTTATGAAACATTTGTTGCTGTTTTTCCAAATTTGCGGTAAGCTTCTGGATTTTGTCTGTTCTTAATTGTCCTGTCAGTGAGTGCAGCGTAGCATGCTTAGTTGAGTAATGCCTCTTTATATTGAATTCTTTCATTACTGAAATGGATTCATCACACAGCAAACAAATAGGCTTATATTTGTGCAAGATAGTTTCTTGAAACTGGCGACCCTCTGTATCTACTTTTCGTTTCTTTCCACCAGACATAATTTTTGTTTACTTTTCGTTCAATAAACTTAATAACAACTATAGTTAGTAACCACTCAAGATGCACACAAAGTCACAAAGCAAGTTGACGGCTCGAACAGTTCGCTATGATATCGCTTGTCGAAGTTATCACCTCGGTAGCTCAAATAGAACTGAACTAACGTTCACACACACACACACACACGTGCGCGTGAGTAAGCCCCTCTCGCAACGCATCTACCCCCGGGTTTTTAAGCCCACGGGTCGATGCGAAGCAGAACCTTCCACCACCCCCTGTCTCTTCCGACAGGACCTCACTCGTACTATCGCGATCGCGTATCCCTTTCCCCCCTTTCTACTATGGGGGGCGCCAGGGATGTCTCCTCTTGTAAAGGGGTAGCTCTGGTGGCTGTGTTGCCTCTGCCTCTTGATGCTGTTATGTCGGTTCGGTTTGTGTGTGTGTGCTTTCGCTGCCTCGTGCCAAGATCCGTCCCATCCGCTCTGGTGAAACAGGCCTAAGCCCGAGTGGTCCTTCGCCTTCTTTAAAGCTGACCCATCGGGAATCTCCGAGGTTCCTTTTATCGGAAGTGCGGGGCCTCCGTTGGGGGGTTCCTCTTCGCCGTGTTCTCTCTTGACCATCCCGGTGTTTTTGGATTTTTTTGGTTTTTGGATTTTTTAAATTTTTTTGGTGATTATGTGGGTAATCGGTGCTTGCCTTGTTACAGGCACTCCCCGCTCACCCACACTCGCGGTTTTTTTGTTTTTTGTTTTTTTTGGTATGCTAGCGAGTGTGTATATGCCCGCCTTGACGAGCTCACACGCACCCACGAGCATGGTTTTTGTGTTTTTTGTGTGTTTTTTTTGGTAAGGTTTTTCTAGTGGTTTGCCTCCTATGGGTGGTCCTCTGATTGTTTCCTAGGTCTTTTGTGCATCCTATAGTCTTCTCTTGTATAACTCGTCGGGTCACTCAGCTCTGTGTTCGGATGAGATCTAAGCTCTTCAAATAGCTTTTTGGCTCTTGCGTCCATTATCTCCAGTACCTTCTGCGGTTTTAGATCGTTGTAAATATCCTCGTTTCTCACATACCAGGGAGCGTCCAGAGCCTGCCTGATCGAGATGATTTGTTGTGCCTCTAGTTTTTTCCTATTTGTTTCGCTGGTGTGTCCCCATGTAACTGATGCGTATGTTAAAATTGGTATAAATATACTTCTTATGAAACGTAGTTTTGTCTTCAAGTCCAGTTTGCTTCTTCTGCCGATTAGTCCGTTTAGCCTCGCCCTTGCCTGTTTTGTTTTAGCTACCACTGGGTTCACGTGATCGTTGAATGTTAGTCCCTTGTCTAGTATCACTCCTAGATACTTTGCTTTATCCGTCCAAGGGACTTCTTCTCCGTCTATTTCTATATTTTCTTCAGGTCTGTGTCTTTTTTTCTTGAAAAATACAGCCTGGGATTTTTCTCCGTTGATTTGGATTTTCCACGTGGTGCACCATTCTTCTATAGCTTTTGTCGCTGTTTGTAATCTCCTAGTGATGTTCTTAGGTTTTCTGCATCTTGTCGCTATAGCGGTGTCGTCAGCGTTCTCTGTTTTTGGTATGTCCGCCGTGTATATAGTGTAAAGCAAAGGTGAAAGTATCGCTCGTTGCGGTACTCCGGCTTCCATGTGTCCTTCTTCAGATTTGGCTTGTGCTACTTTCACGTGGAATTTCCTCTCTTTGAAGTAGCTATAAAGGAGTCTTAAAATAGGTTTGGTATATCCCTGTTTATTCATTTTATATATCAATCCTTCGTGCCAAACTCTATCGAAGGCCTTACTGATATCTTAGAATATTGCTCCTGTGGATTCTTTTTGATTGAAACCCTGAGTGGTGTATTCTACCAATCTCAGGATTTGTTGCTCGGTACTGTGTTCTTCTCCGAATCCGAACTGCTCCTCTGGTAGTATATTTAGTTCTCTTGTTTGAGTCTTAAGAATCCTCTTTCGGCAATTTTGCTCATTGACGGTAATAAGCTTATCGGGCGGTAATTTTGAGGGAAAGTCGGGCATTTTCCCATTTTCTTGATCATGACTACTTCGGCTTTTTTCCATCGTGTTGGGAAGTATCTCATCCTTAGCATCGCGATGATTATGCAGTTTAAGTGCATTAGTCCCTTTACCGGCATATTTTTCAGAGCCCTATTTGATATCCCGTCTATTCCTGGTGCCTTTCTTGCTGACATGAATCTCATTATTTCCTTTAATTCTTCCGGGGTCGAGAATCCTAATATTTCTGGGTTTTCTTCTTCCTCTTCTATGAGTTCTTCTAGTTCCTCTTCTACCCTGTCCGAGAAGTCCATATCCTCGTCAGGGTGTTCGTTTAGCATGAATTACAATTCCAAAGTGTTTTTAAGTGCTTCTGCTTTTTCCTCTTCTTCGTATGCCATTCCGTTTGCAAAGGTGGCATTTGTTTATTCGGTTCCCTTAGTAATTTCGCGATTTTCCAAAGGCCTGGTTTTTGCGGATCTAGTTCGTTTATTTTCCTATTCCATGTGTCGCTGTTGTGTTTTCTTAATTTTTCTTCTGATTCTCTTTTGAGTGTTCTTACTCTGTTTTTATCCTCTTGGTCCTGTGTTCTTCGGGCGATCCTTAGGGCTCTGTTTTTCTCTCTTATTAAGTCTTTCAGATCCTCGCTCAGGTATTGAAATTTTCGTCGTGGTACTTCTTTCTATCGCTTCTGATAGTGCTTCTTCGAAGAAACGGACTCTGTTTTCTATTTCATCTTTGCTTCTTATTTCTTCTATCGGACCCAACAGTTGGCCCGCTATTCTCCTGAACTTCGTCCAATCAGTTCCCTTTACTTGTCTTCTCTCTTGTCTTGACCCGTCCCCGACGGTGAGAACTATTGGAACGTGGGCATCTCCTCCGTCGGCGGTCCAAATGTCCCAGGGCAACTCGATGTCTTTCAACATCGCGATATCTAGGACACTCGGTTGTCCGCCTGCTGGAGGGTAGTGTGTTGGTCTGTGCGGTCCTATTACTTGGAGAGCGGGATGTTGTTCCGTTATCCTCTCCAAGTTTCTTCCTTGTCCGTTCCTTGCTGTGCAGTACCACGTGGGGGACTTGGCATTTAGGTCTCCTATTATTATGCCTTGTTTACCGTCTGGGAGCACTGCTAACACTTCATCTTCGTGTATCACAGTGTTTGGCCTAACGTATACCGATGCGATTCTCACATCTCCAAAGTTTGTCTCAACTACTACTCTTGTGGCTTCCATGGTGATAAGCCCGTCCGGCGTGTTCTCCTGGTGTTGGCGCAGCTCCTTTTTGACAAGGATCGCTGCGCCGCCGGAGTTTCCGTTAATGTCGGTTCTGTATACGTTACAGCCCGGCCAGGTGAATCTATAGTCATCTCCTGGCAGTTTTGTTTCCTGTAGCGAGAAGATGTCAAAATCTTTCCTCTCCAGGATTTCTCCCATGGTATTTAGGTTGGTTCGTAGTCCTCCGGTGTTCCATGAGCCGATCTTTATTTTACTCGGTAGGGTTTGTATATCCATTTACAGGTTTTGAAATTTTTGCATAAATTCTTGGATGATTTTAAATCCATCCATGAGGTCCTTGAATTGTGCCATTGTCACAAATTCTTTTTGTTGTTTTTCTTGTTCCGTCGTCGAGTTTTTCTGTGTGGCTTGCGCGTAGCTTTTGTTTTGTGTGTTTGTTGCCGTTGGTTTTTTTTGCATCTGTTATTTTTACCGGATTTTTTGGACAACCTCTGTAATTTGCGGGGTGGTCTCCACCGCAGTTATGGCATTTTGCAGCCTCGTCCATACTCCTGGTACAATCTGCGGCTCTGTGTGCTCCTGCACATCTTACGCAGTGTAACTCCATGTTACACGAGCTTTGGCCGTGATGGAAACCTTGGCACCTGTAGCATTGTACAGGGCCTTCGTTTCGCTTTTGTTCTACCACACTTATTCTAGTGTGGCATAGATATCTCAATCTTTTATATTGTTGTTCCTCTTCTGGCTTTATTGATACCATGAATATGGGTAGAGGTTTCCTTTCCCCTGTCCTAAAGTGTAGTTGCCATATTCTGTTTGCGTTTAGTCCTTCTTCCTTTAATGCTTGGTGTATTTCTTCCGATTCCGTATTTTCTGCTAGTCCTTTAATGACTAGCTTTCTTTCTTTGTCCTCGTTTAGCGTGTAAGTATACCATTCAATATGCGTAAATTCCTTCATATACGCAGTCATTTTTAGGTAATCGTCGGCGGTTTCCGCTTGAATTTTAGCGCTTTTTCTTGATATTTTGCATTGTACATTAATGCCTCTGTTGCCTATTGCTCTTCTGAGATTGTTCCATGCCAATACCGTTTTTAGGATAATTGGCGGTGGTCTTCTCGCTGTTTTTTGTGAGTTATATCCCTCTTTTCCGTTTCGTACAGTGTCCGTTATTTCTTTTTGTATTATTTGTATATCGTCGCTTTCGTTTATGTTTTGTGTGTCCATTTCCGTATCCCTATTTCTGTTTTTTTCTTCCGCGCTTCTTTCTCTAGCGACTTTTCTGTTTTGGTTTTTCCTTTGTCTCCTTGATTTTTGTAATTTGAAATCTCCTGATTTGGTTTTTTGGCCTGTTATATCGACCGCGCGTTCCTCACTACTTGTATCATTGTCAAAGTCCTCTTCTACTGTGGTTGGTTGTCTTTTCAATGTGTTTTTGTTTTGTTTTATAGGACTTCCACTCCTGTCCTTATTATTTTTATCCGCTTTCGATTCATTTAATTGCTCTACCAAGTTTTTAATTGTTAAATTTAGAGACTCTATCGTGTTTTCCAGTTTACTTAAAGTTGTCGACATATTTAAAACTTGCGCCCTTAACGCGGTGTTTTCTTCTTCCATCTTTGCATATTGTATTATTTTTTTTCCTATCTAGGGAAGCCGATCTATCGTAGGGTTTTTCCCTCGCCACTTTGGAGCCTTCTGGCTCCATTTTATTTTAAAAGAAAATAACTCACTAATGTTGATATTAAAATTTTCACTTACCTTATAAAATTCTGGTAGATCTTCCTTGGTTATATACTGTACGCACTACACTTTCACTAACATTTTCACTATCGCGCACTCGAGTTGGTAATGTTTTGAAAAAAACATGTACCTTCCCTCGTATAGTTTGCCGTTCGCTCTTTCGCTACTCGAACACTTTCCGTCACTCCCGTCACACCGACTCGCACTTTCCGTTTCCGAACTTTCGTTCCGAACACCCGTCGTATCGAAAAACCAGAGAGCTCAGTGAAACACGTCTACCTACTTGAACTAACGTTCGGGCCATCCACCCGCTTATATAAGCAAAATGAATGAATCTGGAATAAACTAGTTTAGGATAATTGAAAAGCAATAAATATTTTCATGTGTCGCCCGTGAGGCGGCAAACTTAAAACATGGATCGAGCAAACCGAGTGACGGCGTGAGTATAAGTACCTAGTCTAATATTTTTTTAATTGGGTTTTTTCAAAATGTTTCGCGGGCCGGATCATATCTTACACAGTGCCGGATCCGGCCCGCGGGCCGGTTATTGCCCATATGTGATCTAAACTTTTCTCAAATTTGCATGAGGTTTTATGTTTAGACATAAGTCAAGTCAAAGCCAAAATTGATATTTAAAGTTTAGGTATATCGGTGGTTTTCACCATAGAGAAACCACGTTTTTCAGTAGCTTCATTTCAGAGCCCCTTTTTGTGAGTACCTACCTTTACACACTTGTAATCTGTATGGCCTACCACCTGGAAGGTCAATCGCTAGTATTTATAAAGCACATATCTACATAACGCGACAGTTTTGTATGTCCGTCTTAAGAACCCCTTCCTTAACCCTGAGATATTCAAAGGGTGTTTAATATCTTTATTTCTACCCTTCTATTTCCTTTAACATCCTTTATAACCAGTGTTATAAACAATATAACTACGAACTAGCCTACCTCAACCTAACTTAGCTTACCCTGAACACTAAACATCATAAAATTAACCGGCACCTTCTAAAATTTTTAGCTGTGCATGGATGCATGGAAAACAAGCTCTTCGTTTTTTCCTTTTTTTGGTAGGTAGTTCGGTTCCGTTGTCGCTTGGTACTTATTCTTTTGAAGGACCGGCATTTTCTCCATTAGGACACTGGCTCTGGCATTTACACCTAGGGCCGCAGGTCCGCCCCAGATAGATGCAACCGCATTTTATCACTTTATAAATTCTCCTGCATTTGCAGGTGTATTCCGACCTACCTGCGACGTAAATCAATGCCTTTTGCTCGTGGTCAAGTAGCCGCTTTCCTAGCGGCGTACTTCTCCAATCATTAGTTTTCCTCTCCTCCAGTGAATTCTCTAATAAGTTTTAATGTTGTTCTTTTCTTGCATAATCACCGCTACCGTCGACTCTTTGAATGTGGTTTTTCTCACATTCGTTCAGTTTTTCCTTGGCCTCATTATACATTTCTTGTACTTCGGCGAGTTTCATGTTGATGTTTACTCTATCTTTAACAACGTCGGCTGTTTTAGCAAACAAATATTGAATAGCATATTTCGCCTCTTCCATATTCTTAAGTTTTTCATCTATTCTTCTTTTTGCATCTTTATCTGATCCCAACAGCTTTTGTGTCGCTTCAGCCTCAGCTGTTTGTACCCAGAAATCAAACTCTTGCTCAAGCCACGGTTCAATTTTATCCGCATTTCTCGTTTCTTGTGCTTGTTGCTCTTGTACCTCTTTCTTTAAATCTATTAGATTTTTTTCCATGTTTCCATGTTTTTCATGGTCATGGGTTGCAATTTCATCTAACATTATGGAATGATTAGTGGTTAATTGCTCAAACCGATAATTGAATAACTGAAACGTGTCTGATATTTCCTTGAGCATTTCTATACTGTGCGTTTCAAGGCACCCATTAAAATTCTTTAATAATTTTTCATAATCACTTTTCAAATGCAATAACTGGTCATTTTGTACTATTTCTTTTTTTTGTACCGCCGGCCCGTCTTGATGTAGAAGCATTTTAACTTCAGCATTGTTTAACTGGATTAACTATTGGTATGTTTTTTATTTGTTTTGCCATATCGGCATAATCAAGAGTAGATAATGTTTCATTTATACTATAACCCGCTGGACTAACACAAGCTATCAACAGTGTAATGCTATTTCCTCCTAATGAATCTTTGAGAAGTCTTGTCAAATTGCTATTCCTGTATTGAATGAATTTACCTTTTTCTTCTCCCAAAGATTTGATAACATCGCCCAACGCTAAAAGTCCTTTATCATTTGCTTTACTTTCTTCGAATGTCATTCCTACAGCTCCAGTCTTTTTTTGCCGTTCGTTTCCCGCCAAGTCTACTAAATGTAGCTTGGCTTGCTTATTCTCATGACAGTTTTCTTTGTTCTTCATCATAATATTTACGGTAAGGATCGAGTGGCTTCTTGAGCTATGGGCGTTCATATCTGTGGGGCTTGTTCTTCTTCGAAAAGTACCTTTTTGGAAAGCCTTGAATATTGCTTCAACTGAATTAACTTCCACTTCTGTCAAGTTAGGAATATGGATTCCTTTAGATGTATCCTCTCTTATATTTAGGGTACACTTAGCCCTTGGTTTATCACTCAATAAGTCATAAAGAATTTCCTTATATAGTTCCATAAATGAGACTTTCACTGTGATGTCAAACGAAATATCATCTTGTATAAAATCAAATATTTCAGTCATTGCTCTTTGTATCACACCCATCTCCCCCTTCCCTTATAGGAGAAACCCATAGTGTGGGTTTTTCCAGACCCGGTTTGACCATAGGAAAAAATGGTAATATTATATCCCTTGAACAAATTCCCCAACAGGGGTTGAACACATCTTTTGTATACTGCATCCTGTGCAGAGCTAGTTGATAAAACATAGTTAAAACTGTATGACTTATGTATATCTTGAGTTTTTATAACTATTTGTTCAGTTTCTTCAATAACTTGCACCACATCTTTATAGCCTTTAGATTTTTCATTTAGAACTAAATGCAAACACCTTGAGAATCGAGTTCCAATAATCGAATCATAATCGAACAGTCAAAATCATTCGTGAGTACTTGTAATCGAAAATAAGAAAAACAGATGGAATATGAATTGAAATGAAGTATGTACTAGAATTAGAATAGAAAAAAATGGACATAAAAAAACTTCTCAGTTTTTTTCTTCAATTTTTTTAGCGTTCATTGCTCTTTGTATCACATCTATCTCCCCCTTTCCCTTATAGGAGGAACCCATAGTATGGGTTTTTCCAGACCCGGTTTGACCATAGGAATTCATATTCCATCTCTTTTTCTCATTTTCGATTACAAGTACTCACGAATGATTTCGACTGTTCGATTATGATTGGATTATTGGAACTCGATTCTCAAGGAAAACTGGTAATATTATATCCCTTTAATAAATTCCCCAACAGGGGTTGAACACATCTTTTGTATACTGCATGCTGTGTAGAGCTAGTTGATAAAACATAGTTAAAACTATATGACTTATGTATGTATGCCTATTCTAATTCTAGTACATACTTCATTTCAATTCATATTCCATCTCTTTTTCTTATTTTTGATTACAAGTACTCACGAATGATTTTGACTGTTCGATTATGATTCGATTATTGGAACTCGATTCTCAAGGAAAAATGGTAATATTATATCCCTTGAATAAATTCCCCAACAGGGGTTGAACACATCCTGTGTAGAGCTTGTTGATAAAACATAGTTAAAACTATATGACTTATGTATGTATGCATTTAGTTCTAAATGAAAAATCTAAAGGTGCAAGTTATTGAGGAAACTGAGCAAATAGTTATAAAAACTCAAGATGTACATAAGTCATACAGTTTTAACTATGTTTTATCAACTAGCTCTACATAGGATGCAGTATACAAAAAATGTGTTCAACCCCTGTTGGGGAATTTGTTCAAGGGATATAATATTACCATATTTTCCTATGGTCAAACCCACACTATGGGTTCCTCCTATAAGGGAAAGGTGGAGTTGGGTGTGATACAAAGAGCAATGACTAAAATATTTGATTTTATACAAGATGATATTTCGTTTGACATCACAGTGAAAGTCTCATTTATGGAACTATATAAGGAAATTATTTATGACTTATTGAGTGATAAACCAAGGGCTAAGTGTACCCAAATATAAGAGAGGATACATCTAAAGGAATCCATATTCCTAACTTGACAGAAGTGGAAGTTAATTCAGTTGAAGCAATATTCAAGGCTTTCCAAAAAGGTACTTCTCGAAGAAGAACAAGCCCCACAGATATGAACGCCCATAGCTCAAGAAGCCACTCGATCCTTACCGTAAATATTATGATGAAGAACAAAGAAAACTGTCATGAAAATAAGCAAGCCAAGCTACATTTAGTAGACTTGGCGGGAAACGAACGGCAAAAAAAGACTGGATCTGTAGGAATGACATTCGAAGAAAGTAAAGCAATTGATAAAGGACTCTTAGCGTTGGGCGATGTTATCAAATCTTTGGGAGAAGAAAAAGGTAAATTCATTCATTACAGGAACAGCAATTTGACAAGACTTCTCAAAGATTCATTAGGAGGAAATAGCATTACACTGTTGATAGCTTGTGTTAGTCCAGCGGGTTATAATATAAATGAAACATTATCTACTCTTGATTATGCCGATAGGGCAAAACAAATAAAAAACATACCAATAGTTAATCCAGTTAAACAATGCTGAAGTTAAAATGCTTCCACATCAAGACGGGCCGGCGGTACAAAAAAAAGAAATAGTACAAAATGACCAGTTATTGCATTTGAAAAGTGATTATAAAAAATTATTAAAGAATTTTAATGAGTGCCTTGAAACGCACAGTATAGAAATGCTCAAGGAAATATCAGACACGTTTCAGTTATTCAATTATCGGTTTGAGCAATTAACCACTAATCATTCCATAATGTTAGATGAAATTGCAACTCATGACCATGAAAAACATGGAAAAAATCTAATAGATTTAAAGAAAGAGGTACAAGAACAACAAACACAAGAAACGGGAAATGTGGATAAAATTGAACCGTGGCTTGAGCAAGAGTTTGATTTCTGGGTACAAACAGCTGAGGCTGGAGCGACACAAAAGCTGTTGGGATCAGATGAAGATGCAAAAAGAAGAATAGAAGAAAAACTTAAGAATATGGAAGAGGCGAAATATGCTATTCAATTTTTGTTTGCTAAAACAGCTGAAGTTGTTAAAGATAGAGTAAACATCAACATGTAACTCGCCGAAGTACAAGAAATGTATAATGAGGCCAAGGAAAATCTGAACGAATGTGAGAAAAACCACATTCAAAGAGTCGACGGGAGCGGTGATTATGCAAGAAAAGAACAACATCAAAACTTATTAGAGAATTCACTGGTGGAGAGGAAAACTAATGATTGGAGAAGTACGCCGCTAGGAAAGCGGCTACTTGACCACAAGCAAAAAGCATTGATTTACGTCGCAGGTAGGTCGGAATACATCTGCAAATGCAGGAGAATTTGTAAAGTGATAAAATGCGGTTGCATCTCTCTGGGGCGGACCTGCGGCCCTAGGTGTAAATGCCAGGGCCAGTGTCCTAATGGAGAAAAGGCCGGTCCTTCAAAAGAATAAGTACCAAGCGACAACGGAACCGAACTACCTACCAAAAAAAGGAAAAAACGAAGAGCTTGTTTTCCATGCATCCATGCACAGCTAAAAATTTTAGAAGTTGCCGGTTAATTTTAATATGTTTAGTGTTTAGGGTAAGCTAAGTTAGGTTGAGGTAGGCTAGTATGTAGTTATATTGTTTATAACACTGGTTATAAAGGATGTTAAAGGAAATAGAAGGGTAGAAATAAAGATATTAAACACCCTTTGAATATCTCAGGGTTAAGGAAGGGGTTCTTAAGAGGGACATACAAAACTGTCGCGTTTTGTAGATATGTGGTTTATAAATACTACCGATTGACCTTCCAGGTGGTAGGCCATACAAATTACAAATGTGTAAAGGTAGGTACTCACAAAAAGGGGCTCTGAAATGAAGCTACTGAAAAACGTGGTTTCTCTATGGTGAAAACCACCCATATACCTAAACTTTAAATATCAAATTTGGCTTTGACTTGACTTATATCTAAACTTAAAACCACGTGCAAATTTGAGAAAAGTTTAGATCACATATGGGCAATAACCGGCCCGCGGGCCGGATCCGGCCCGGTGTAAGATATGATCCGGCCCGCGAAACATTTTGAAAAAACCCAATTAAAAAAATATTAGACTAGGTACTTATACTGACGCCGCCACTCGGCTTGCTTGATCCATTTTTTAAGTTTGCCGCCTCACGGGCGACACATCAAAAGATTTATTGCTTCTCAATTATTCTAAACTAGTTTATTCCAGATTATTCATTCATTTTGCCCATATAAGCGGGTGGATGGCCCGAACGTTAGTTCTAGTAGGTAGACGTGTTTTACTGAGCTCTCTGGTTTTTCGATACGACGGGTGTTCGGAACGAAAGTTCGGAAACGGAGCGAGACGGTGTGACGGGAGTGACGGAAAGTGTTCGAGTAGCGAAAGAGTGAACGGCAAACGATACGAGGGAAGGTACATGTTTTTTTCAAAACATTACCAACTCGAGTGCGCGATAGTGAAAGTGTAGTGCGTACAGGATATAACAAAGGAAGATCTACCAGAATTTATAAAGTAAGTGAAAATTTCAATATCAAGATTAGTGAGTGATTTTATTTTAAAATAAAATGGAGCCGGAAGGCTCCAAAGTGGCGAGGGGAAAACCCTACGATAGATCGGCTTCCCTAGATAAGAAAAAAAATACGATATGTAAAGATGAAAGAAGAAAACGCCGCGTTAAGGGCGCAAGTTTTAAATTTGTCGACAACTTTAAATAAACTGGAAAACACGATAGAGTCTCTAAATTTAACAATTAAAAATTTGGTAGAGCAATTAAATGAATCGAAAGCGGATAAAAATAATAAGGACAGGAGTAGAAGTCCTATAAAACAAAACAAAACACATTGAAAAGACAACCACAGTAGAAGAGGACTTTGACAATGATACAAGTAGTGAGGAATGCGCGGTCGATATAACAGGCCAAAAAACCAAATCTGAAGGAGATTTCAAATTACAAAAATCAAGGAGACAAAGGAAAAACCAAAACAGAAAAGACGCTAGAGAAAGAAGCGCGGAAGAAAAAAACAGAAATACGGAAATGGACACACAAAACATAAACGAAAGCGAAGATATACAAATAATACAAAAAGAAATAACGGACACTGTACGAAACGAAAAAGAGGGTTATAACTCACAAAAAGCAGCGAGAAGACCACCGCCAATTATCCTAAAAACGGTATTGGCATGGAACAATCTCAGAAGAGGAATAGGCAACAGAGGCATCAATGTACAATGCAAAATATCAAGAAATAGCCCTAAAATTCAAGCAGAAACCGCTGACGATGACTGCGTATATGAAAGAATTTACGCATATTGAATGGTATACTTACACGCTAAACGAGGACAAAGAAAGAAAGCTAGTCATTAAAGGACTAGCAGAAAATACGGAATCGGAAGAAATACACCAAGCATTAAAGGAAGAAGGACTAAACGCAAACATAGTGTGGCAACTACACTCTAGGACAGGGGAAAGGAAACCTCTACCCATATTCATGGTATCAATAAAGCCAGAAGAGGAACAACATTATAAAAGATTGAGATATCTATGCCACACTAGAATAAGTGTGGTAGAACAAAAGCGACTGTACAATACTACAGGTGCCAAGATTTCCATCACGGCCAAAGCACGTGTAACCAGGAGTATGGACGAGGCTGCAAAATGCCATAACTGCACTGGAGACCATCCCGCAAATTACAGAGGTTGTCCAAAAAATCCGGTAAAAATAACAGATGCAAAAAAAACCAACGGCAACAAACACACAAAACAAAAGCTACGCGCAAGCCACACAGAAAAACTCGACGACGGAACAAGAAAAACAACAAAAAGAATTTGTGACAATGGCACAATTCAAGGACCTTATGGATGGATTTAAAATCATCCAAGAATTTATGCAAAAATTTTAAAACCTGTAAATGGATATAAAAACCCTACCGAGTAAAATAAAGATCGGCTCATGGAACACCGGAGGACTACGAACCAACTTAAATACCATGGGAGAAATCCTGGAGAGGGAAGATTTTGACATCTTCTCGCTACAGGAAACAAAACTGCCAGGAGATGACTATAGATTCACCTGGCCGGACTATAACGTATACAGAACCGACATTAACGGAAACTCCGGCGGCACAGCGATCCTTGTCAAAAAGGAGCTTTGCCAACACCAGAAGAAAACGCCGGAAGGGCTTATCACCATGGAAGCCACAAGAGTAATAGTTAAGACAAACTTTGGAGATGTGAAAATCGCATCGGTATACACAGTTTTTTTAAAAAAATTTTTATTATAATTTGACATTATCATAACCTACACTCTCCATTTTTTGACATAATTTTTATAACTTATTAGAAGGAAAAAAATGAAATTGTTTATCTGTCATAATGACAATATTTCAATATTTTTTAAAAAATTCAAATACCAATTTTAGCATTTAATATATATTTACCATTTTATATCAATCCTCAATTTACTGTAACTTGATAATGGAAATAAAAGTTTCCGAAAGCTTGTTAAATTAGTAAGAAGAGTTCACTTTTATAAACTTGCCGTTTCCCCGATATTTCTGGTTTTATATATATATATATATATATATATATATATATATATATATATATATATATATATATATATATATATATATATATATATATATATATTCTAACTACACGTGACTAAACTCTATCGTGACTAAAACCCTATTAGTAATAGGAGGACACTTTAAATTTATTTACTACAAAACCAAAGGAGTTACTATAAAAAAATTAATATGAAACTGCCGGTGTGGACTCAATATTCCGTACACCTCATAAATTAGATTCTATTGAATAAACATTTAGCAATCAAACTGTGCTCCCTTTCCTAGTTTAGACGGTGATGTCCAAACATGTGGACTCTCACGGCGATATCAGTTTAAAATTAATAAGAACATAAAATAAAATAAAACAAATTATACAACCAAAATCATGGATGCGAGATGGTAATAGTAATAGGCTAACCAAACTACAAAAATCATAGGTACACAGTTAGTACAATTTTCAAATTACTCACCAAATTCTGTAGACTGGGCTTTCTCCAAAGGGTGGAAGACTGCCTAACCTGGGCGGGGCTCGTTGGCTCCAATACCCGATCACCGATCGGAATAAGGTTTACTCGAAACCGCTTCGCTTCTAGCGAACCCTATTATTCCGTATCACCAACCCCGATTATCGAGAAACACCGTAGAGCGCTTCAGTAGACGCTCCCTTGAGAATTTGCTTCAAAATTTGACAAAATCTCTTTAAGTCAATACACCACTTTATAGTATAAAAATTATTCAAAACTTAGAGAACCCAAAATTAAACCGCTATCCCCGCACCCGAACTCGCAACCAGAGGCAACCGTGACTACCGTTCAACTGCCGAAAGTTTTTTCTTCTTTCCTTGGCTGAGCAATTTCGCAAAGTCAGTTTTTTTTGCTTTCGTTCACATGTTGCTTTGTGGTTGGTCTACCCCTTTCCGCGGAATCGCTAAATCAGGTATTTTTTCCCGAGCTTTTCGGGCTCAGCGAAATCGTTGTTTTGCAATTTGTTTGCCGTCTACCTTTATTTTTTCAATATGTACTGTTTATTTTTTTTTTTGACCTTTGTATTTTTGCATATCAGCATGTTTGATCTATTATAAATTAAATGTAATTTATTATACAGGGTGATGTTCCCTATATTTCTTTATTTGGTATTTATTACAATGTCGTAGTAGACCACGTTGCATAAAATTTCATAAAGGTCACCTAACATCAACTTGTCAAAATGAGTCATTAAATAAGTTTTTTCATTGCGGAGGCGATCATTTAACTACAGACTAACAAATTATGCCGGAGAGAAATATTTCTTTCCAAGATGCAATTAAATTGATTCTAAAAAATTGTTATGCTAACGCCACTAAAAATAATAACCCAACCTCAACAGAGTAAATTCGAACTGGTACAAGATTTAACATCTCAAACAACATTTCCGCCGCTGACCTCACCAACTATATCAAACCAGTTTAATATACCTCACGAAACGCTTCCTCAGTCACATAAATATACTCTGTCTAAAGTTCCTCAAAAGCGTCCTAGAGTTCCTACCCCGGACCCAATATTAAAAGAAAGAAACACAATATTAAAATCTGTTCATAGAGATAAGTCACAAAATGGTATCCTAGACAAAACGGCGTACCAACAAAATGTTAGAGGGGAAAAATATCAAATAGAAGATATAAGATCAATTGTAGAATTAGTTATAGAAATTTTACATTCGCTTAATCAAGAAAATACAGTTACATATCAAAAATTTGAAGTGGTTAAAATTATTAAGGATAGGTTATTTAATAAACCCGGGTGTAGTAAAGACACATAAATATAAATTTTTTTAATATATTACGATGGAACTGCAGGTCTGCAGATTCGAATAAACCTAATTTAGAAAATTTACTGCATAAATATGATATAAACATTGCATTATTATCGGAAACATGGTTTAAGCCTAATGTTTACTACAAATTTACAGGATATAATTGTTCACGACTTGATAGCGACGACAGCAAAGCAGGAGTAGCAATCTTAATTAAAAGAAACCCATTATATACAGAAATAAGTATACAACGAACGGCAAAAATAATGTGTAAGTGTGTGTGTGTTAAGGTAGACCATTTAGAAAAATTGTATATTGTGACAGTGTATATAAAACCAGTGTCTAGACTAACCACACATGAAATTGTAAATTTTTTAAATAATAGAAATAGAAATATTTATTCTCATTTATAAGGTTGTCATTACAATTCATAAAAAAAAATAAACATTTAACACCGACAACTCACAGTTAAAAGTTTTAACATTTTAAATAATGCACATACATATTTTCCAAAATTTATACCTAGGTGACATGTTTAACTTCTTCAAAATAGTCATTAATATTGTATAGACACATATCCTTCAACATACTTTTTATTTTGGTTTTAAATATTTTTGTAGGCATTTCTTCAGAGAGTGCATTAAAGAATCGAATACCTAGAGCCTGGTACTTGTTTATTCTTACTCTTGTTGGGACAATTTGATGTTTTCCCCTAGTATCATAATTATGTATGTCTGCATGACTAGTGAAGTGATTTCTATTATTTTTCACATAATTTAAATTTTCATTTACAATTAAGGATAACAAACTCATAATTTGAAGCTGTTTAAATATCTCTTTACAAGGTTCATGATATTTTGCTTGTATAATGGAGCGTACAGCTGCTTTTTGTAAGACAAATACCCTTTGTAGCAAGCCGTGACTGGCATTGCCCCACACTAGAATACCATACAGAAGTTTAGGATGAAAAAGTCCATAATAAGCAGTTATTGCAGCTTCTGTGTTAACTATATTTTATATTCTACGTAGGGCATATACAGTTCTAGCTAGCCCACCACATAGGTTATCCATGTGGGGGCTCCATGAAAGTCGTGTGTCTAGGTGTATTCCCAAGAAAGTAATATCTTTTATTGCATTGTTTGTGTGATTTAAGCTGAACACGCAAGTTTCAGTTTTACTTTCGTTGAGGTATAATTCATTGCTATCAAACCAAATTTTAGCTTTAGTTAGGATTTTTGATGTGCTTTCACATATATTTTTGCAGTGATACGAAAAGTTAGTATCATCTGCATACATAGTGGTTAGTAGATCATTATTTACAGTATTCATGTACGAAGGTAGATCATTGGTGTACATTATAAATAGTAGGGAACCTAATATAGATCTCCTCTTCCACCTCTTTTTATTGTTAGTGTGCTACTATATTTATGGTTGTAATGTACACTTTGTGGTCTATTTTGTAAGTAAGATACAACTATATCACTAGCAACTCCTCTGATTCCATATCTTTCAAGTTTTTCAATCAAGCGAGTATGACTGACACAATCAAAAGCTTTTGAGAGATCTGCAAATATAGTGACACATTGTGACCTATTTTCAAAAGCTTCTTGAATGCTATTTATCAATGCTAATATAGCCTTTGTAGTATTTCTGCCTTGTCGAAACCCGTATTGTTTAGTAGAAAATAAATTAAATTGATTAAGGAACGTTACCAATTGTTTTGCTATTACACTCTCCATTATTTTGGAGAAGCTAGGTAAGATGTGAATTTGTCGATAATTTTCAGGCAGTAAATTATTTCCTTTTTTATAAAATGGGATAACTTTGGCTATTTTAAATACATCTGGAAATACACCTTCAGCTAAGCAACTATTTATAACATCTGTAATAGGGACAATAAAATTTGGAGCACAACTTTTAAAAAAATTCGTTGTAATATGGTACAAGTCTTGGGATTTCTTTGATTTTAGGTTTCTTAAAATGTCAGCCATGTCATCAACAGTTAGGGGCACAAAAAACAGAGAATGCTGATTATTAGGAATATCAGCAACTTGACCATTATTTGTGATACCCTGAACAATGGTATTTGAATGATTTACAAAATAATCATTGAACAAATCTAGATCAATGTCCAATTTCTCACAGTTGTTATCTTTATGTCGACCTGCTTCATTATTTATTATTTGCCATATTGTTTTGGATTTATTGTTTGAATTAGTAATTTGTTCAATGTAGTTATTTTGTTTAGCGTTTTTAAGCAATAGAGTGTATTTATTTTTTTCATCATTGTAAAGTGTTTTATTGTATTCACTTGGTTCATTCTGACAACATCCCTCAAAAAAGAAACCAACTCCTGTTGGTTCCTTATTCCAGGGGTGTTGTAATGAACATTGTTTTTTTGTAATTTTACATTAGACTTTTTACAAATAAGTAGAATTGCAGAATTAAAATGTTGCATAAAAACATCATGAAAACCCTGGGCCTTTTGATTTGCATTGTTCGCTATTTTTATTTTGTCCCATGTTTCATTTTGAAGAAGGTTGTTAAAAGTGTTAATATTATTTTGAGAAAAACTTCTGAAATATGTATTTTCCGATTTGTTCATATCATTATTTGGAAATGTTAATATTTGCGGGTCATGGTCGGATTCAATAGTTCTTAAGACTTCAGTTTTATGATATGGAAAGTTCACAAAAATATTATCAGGACAGGTTTTTGAGTTATATGTTATGCGAGTCGGGGATAAAATTGTTTGTTCATAGTTAAATTGTAATAACAAGTCCGTAAGTTGTTTTGTATTATTATATGGGTCTAAAAATTTAACATTAAAATCTCCACATATGATAATCTTGCAAGTTGTATAGTTATTTTCCAGTAATATTAAGGTGTTCTTTATGATTGTAAGGAATATGTCATAATTACTATCTTTCAAGTTTGACCGATATATAACCATAATAACAATATATAGTGTTTTAATAAAAGCACCAGTTATTTCGTAGTTCTTGTGACAAATTTTTTAGTTCAAGTAATTCGATACCTTGTAATGTATTGTGTATATATATACTTACGCCACCATGGATATGTGTCTGTCTAACAAATGTGCTTACATCATTAAAGTTTGTCAGATTAAAACATGCCACCTGATTAGCATTGAGCCAATGTTCTGAAAAACAAACAATTTTTACATTATTGATGTTGTTTACTGAATTGTCAAGTTGTACTAATTTATTTCTAATACACTGTACGTTTTGGTGAAGGATAAAAATTTCCGAAGTTTCTATCAGCTCTACGATGGTACTGTCTAATTTTTGGTTGGTATGTTGCCTGATTCTGACATCCTCTTCGAAAAAAGTGGTTATTTGTATGTTCTGGACCTTGTCTAAAAAACTGCTTATCTTTTGCTGAATTTTTTGTTGGAGATTTAAACATTTTTATAGTCACTTCCTTGGGCCAGATGTTTTCTTGCCATATATCATCCTCTTTAGCTTTATTGGTGGTAATTTTAAATGACTTATAAGTTTTAGTTGTTAGTTCAATGTTTAGTTCTTCACATGTTACTTCATCGGTCTTTATGGAATTTTTGAGGTAATTTTCTATTTCTAGCGATATAGTATTTAGAGAGAATGGTGACACAAATAAATGAACTTTCGGATAAAAATCTTTTGTATATACTTTAATGGATACAGGCATTTCGGTATTTGTTCCTTTAATGACCTTATTATCGTTTTCGACATTTTTCTTGTTGTTGGTATGAGCAGGCATGTTTATTTTATCTTTTTCCGCCTTTGAAAATTTCTCATTGTCAGATAATCTTGGATGTTCAGTTATGTTTATTTCTCTTATTTTATTTTTAAAGTTGTTATCAGGTGATTCATTAAACAGTCTAATTAAATCAATATTTGATTGACGCAGATTTTTAAGTTCAGATTCTAGGTTTATAATTAAATCAGTGTTTCTATTATTTATATTTTTATCTTCGTCTAGTTTTTTAGTTAGATTGCTAAAATCATGCTTAATTTCTAGTAGAGCAGAACTTATGCAGTTTTTAACGATACCTTTTAAATCTGGAGATGAGGGTGGAATGCTATTTTTTTCCATTAATTGATCCATTTTCTCTTCTAGTGATTTGATCCGTTTCTTCATTATAGGAATACGATTAAAATCCTCTTTACAGGGCTCACAATAAAGTTTTAAAACTCTTTTATTTTTGAGTTCCAAAACCCTAATTTCAGATGCTGTTATATTGGCACAACATTGGTGAAAATATTGATGACAGCCATCACATTCCCAGAAATCATTTCCTTTTGTTTCTTGTTTACACTTAATGCAAAATAAAAATAATAATTTGCCTCAGTTCCTGTCCTATTATTCTATTTATACAAGTATCAAAAGGTATGAATGTAATTAGTGTTATCAGTAAAAAACTTGTTCTTCAAAGTAGATAAGAGAGTATTTTTAACACTTTTGAAAACTTTGCAGTCGATTTTCACCACATTTTTCACTTCTAATAAAAAACAAAATACCACCAACCTGTAGTGCTTTACAATATGAATCTAACCATATCACTTTCAAAATTTTCTATGAGGAATTTCACAAGTTTAACTTGAAAATTTATCTAGATAACAATGTGTACAATCTATGTCGAAAACAAAACAAGTATCATTAGTGGGGCATTATTGGTGGGGACTTCAACGCACACCATCAAGCTTTTGGTTCAGAAGCAGAAGACATGGAAGGAAGAAGTCTATTGGAAGCAATAAATATTGGTCAATTAGTGTATATCAATACAGGAACCCCAACTCTTGTGACCAGGCCCGGCCAACGAAAAAGCGCTATAGATATTTCCCAGTGTTCACAAGAGGTGAGCCATCTATTTGATTGGCAAGTAATCCAAGACCCCAATGGATCACCTGCCAATCCTTATGAAACAGTCGATAGAACGAGTTAAATTTCTCCAGAAAAGTCACAAAATGTGGAAAATAGATAAAGCAAAATGGCTTGTGTACAAAAAAAATCTACAGGAAGTTTCAGAGAATGTGCTAAATGACAACTGTGATAAATTATTAAACGATATAAATAATGCAGCAAATCTAGCCATACCAAAACACAGTATTAATAAAGTAGACAAACCACAAAAATGAAAACCTTGGTGGAATGAACAATGTAGTGAAGCAGTTTTGAAGCGGAGAGAATTATTCAGAATATACCAAGAAAACCCAAATATAGCAAATTTAAGTAGATACCAAAATCAAGATGCAATTGTAAAAAAATCACCAATTATACTAAAAGACAAGGTTGGAGAGAATACTGTACTACTACTACTACTAATTTAGTCAGGCGAACCTTGGCCAAGGAAAACTCAAGCCAAGGTTCTGGCACTGAGACCACTGGCGGGCCCATTGTGCCATTCGTGCTATTTATGCATCCATGAAGCCGAGTCCCTCGATGAAGGACCCAATCCTCTTCAGTGGATGCCTGCTCATGTCCCCGGGGGCCATAAAAGGGACTCCGAAAATTCGCCTGCGTAGCACAGCCCAATGTGGACATTCGAGGAGAACATGGTCCGACGTTTCGTCAGCCATGCCGCAACCCCCTACATAGGGGACTTTCCTCCAAACCTAGGTTACAGAGGTGTTTCCTCAGACAGAAGTGCCTTGTTAGGAGTCCTGCTATCTTCTTCAACCTACTCCTTGGTAGTTCTAGAGCAGCTCTAGCATGTCCATCAGTCCATCCCCTCAATAGGAGCTTGGACTGCCAGAGACCCTGTAGAGCCTTCCAGTGAGCGAGGTGCTGATTTCGCAACCAGATCCTCGTCTCCTTACGGATTGTTTGTTTTGTAAGGCCCAAGGTCGGGCCCGGGCCGTTAAAGGGGCAGCCGCCTTCCACAGCCAGCGCGTCCGCCTTTTCATTGCCTTCAAAACCAGAGTGGGCCGGAATCCATTCTAGCCACACTGAGTTCCGCCTCGCTAAGTCAGCAAGGCGTTCACGACATTCAGCAGCAAGCCCTGAGTTGATGGTATATCCACTCAGGTCCTTGATTGCCGCCTGACTGTCGGTGTATATGGTTATGCGTCGGTCCGCATAACCTCTGTTTTAGGTTTATCTGCGCACATTCCAAGATAGCGTATACCTCAGCCTGATTCGCAGACACACCCTTACCCAATGGAACACAGACTTGTGTCCTTGGGTTCGTGGAGTAAATTCCAGCCCCCGCCCCATCACTGGAGCATGAGCCATCTGTGTACCAGACGATCCCATGAGGCTGTGAATTTCCCTCTTTCCCAGAATTCTCTATTCCGGATCTTCACCCTATAGGGGGTTACGAAGGAGTACCTGCGCAGGCAGACATCAGCCGCTCGAGCCAGAACAGGAACATCTGCCAGAAGCCTGAGCTTATTGACGTGCCTGCATCCTCCCCCGTTTCACACATATCCCAAAGTTTTCAAGCGTAGGAGTGCCCTCCCAGCCTCAGCCTCGATCACATGGTGAAGAGGCCGAAGTCCAAGAATCACCTCGAATGCAGCAGTTGGTGTAGTTTTCATGCAGCCAGTCGCCCCCAAACCGACCACCCTTTGGAGGCGTGCCAGTTGCGACCTAGCCGTGGCCAGGGTTAACCTGGGCCACCAGACCAGAGCCGCGTATGTGAGCATCGGCAGCATGATCACTTTATAGAACCACAATATCGTCTTGGGGGTTAGTCCCCATTTCGGACCAATGGCTCTCCTACAGGCCCAGTACGTGTTAGTCACCTTGTCTAGGCGACTATCAAGGTGAGCCTTCCATGTCACCGACTTATCCAGGATCACTCCCAGATATTTCACATGTTCAACCACTGGAAGTGGCACTCCACCAAGGTGCAGACCATCAGGTATTATACCTCTCTTCTTGGTGAAAGCAATAACCTCAGCCTTGGCAGGATTATCTGCAAGTCCGTGGTCATTGCACCACCCCTGTACCCTATTCAGGGCCTTTTGTATTAGGTCCCTGAGGACGGTGATATGCCTTCCAACAACAAGGACAACGATATCATCGGCATACCCAATTGCCAGAAAGCCCTCACCGTTTACTAGGGATATTAATTCGTCGACTACTAGGTTCCACAATGTGGGCGAAAGTACGTGCAGACCATCAGGTATTATACCTCTCTTCTTGGTGAAAGCAATAACCTCAGCCTTGGCAGGATTATCTGCAAGTCCGTGGTCATTGCACCACCCCTGTACCCTATTCAGGGCCTTTTGTATTAGGTCCCTGAGGACGGTGATATGCCTTCCAACAACAAGGACAACGATATCATCGGCATACCCAATTGCCAGAAAGCCCTCACCGTTTACTAGGGATATTAATTCGTCGACTACTAGGTTCCACAATGTGGGCGAAAGTACGCCCCCTTGTGGACATCCCCTGACGACGACCATTTTAGCCACTGTGCGGTTGCGTAGCATGGCTTCAAGCCAATGAATTACCATTGGCTCTATTCAATGATCTACTGCAGCTCTACACATTGATTCTACAGGGGTGCTGTCGAAGGCCCCCTGTATGTCCAAGAATGCGCCCAGGGCGATCATGCCACTTTCCATCGCCTTTTCCAACTGTGTTACCAGTTGGTGTAAGGCACTTTCCGTTGACTTGCCACACCGGTACGCATGCTGGTTGTTGTGCAAATGATACCTAAGCCCAACTTTTTCCCTCATATACCTATCAACCAACCTCTCCAGTGTTTTTAGCACAAAGGATGTTAGACTGATAGGCCTAAAGGCCTTAGCCACGGTATACCTAGTACGACCGGGCTTGGGTATGAACAACTCTTACCTGTCTCCACTGCTCAGGAACATATCTGCTTGCCAAACAGGCCCGAAAGATATGCACTAAGATTGAACCAATAGCCTCCCAGCCCTGCTGAAGCACAGTCGGAAAGATTTGGTCCTTCCCCGGAGATTTATAGGGGCTAAACGTACGTGTAGCCCAAGTACTCCGCTCGTAGGTAACTATTTCTTTGGCTAGAATATAGACTCTCTTACATGGTCGTTTTGTTTCCACACGCCCCATGTCAGGACCCTCCTGCCCGACTGCCTTACAACCGGGGAAGTGAGTCTCTATAAGGTGCTGCAAGGTATCCCCCGAAGTTTCCGAGAAAACACCCGGTGCGATTTCCAGGCAGCCAAGAGCACTGTCAGGAGACTTCGTTAAGATTCGACGTAGCCTTGACATTTGAGGTATCGAAACGATATCCTCGCAGAAGGTCCGTCAAGCATCTCTCCGAGCCAGCCTAACAGCGCTCTTATATTCATTTCGTTTCTGGCGGTATAGTTCCCAGTCCAGATCCGACTCTGTCTTCCTAGCCCCATTAAATAGGCGCCGGGTTTGTTTCCGCAGCGAGTCCAGAGAGTTGTTTTACAACTTATGGCCCTTACCCCCTTTCCTCGTTTTTTTCTGCGCAGTTCTTTTCATAAGACGAGACTATACTCGATCCCAGCTCCACTACGGCCCAATCATTCTCATCTTTATTACTGAGACTCCTAGGGAGTCCATCGAGCCTCCTCGTGAGATCCAGTTTATAACGTTCCCAGTTGGTAGTCCTAGGATCCCTATACTTTAGTGATTGTTCTTCAACATCAGCATTTTATCTGAAACATATATAGCTGTGATCCGACAATGACGGATCCTCATTAACATGCCAGTCCTTTACCATACTAACCACGGTACTTGACGCAAGCGTCACATCCAAGACTTCAGTCCGAATCCTATTCCGGAATGTCGGCGTCCCTTATGGCCCTCGGTTGAGTAGCTGAAGATCAGTGGTGCCCAGGTAGTCAAGCAAAGCCTCCACTCTGCTATTGACGCCAGTGCTGCCCCACATAGTGTGGTGCGCATTAGCATCACAGCCGATAAGGAGAGGCAACTTCCTAGCCGTGCATTAGTCCACCGCCTTGCGAAGCTCCTCAGTAGGCGGTAATCCTGGTGAGAGAATAGTGTAATAGTCTAAACAAAAATACACCAATAAGAGAAGTTTGGTCCAGACTCAATAGATGCAAAAACAAATATCGTGCCAATAGAACCAGGTGATTGGACAGGAGCTTTCCACAACAAAATAGCCTCAAGTTGGGTTAACAAGGAACCTTTAGGATTTCGAAACAATACCTTTTCTGATATATCTTCACCATTTCTTAGAATGGAACTTGATCAAGTGTCAAAGAAGAATAATAATACATCCCCCAGAACTTCCACAGATAACCAAAAATCTACTTTTAGAAATTTTCAATAAAATTTGGACAAATAAAACAGAAATACCTGATAATACCAATTCCTAAACCAGGGAAAAACAGAAGGTCAGCAGAATCATATAAACCCATCTCTCTTGGTTCGTGTGTAATGCAAACATATGAGAGAACATTTGCTAAAAAAAATCAACTACTGCCAACAATTCAATATGGTTTCAGAAAAGGACGGTCGACTCAAGAAACAATAGCTTTATTGGTTACAGACGTACAACTAGCATTTACTGTTAACAACTCCATCACAGCACTATATCTGGATATAAAAGGAGCTTACGACGCAGTTAACCTCCAAATCCCAGCACAAAAGTTACAAGACGTAGGAATTCCAGGAGACATAATGAACAACATAAGTAGACTTTATACAAACAGACTATATCTTAAGGTAAATGAACATATTAGTTCACAACGTACAACATCAGTAGGTCTACCACAAGGCAGTATTCTGAGCCCAATTCTCTTCATATTATATACGGCAGATATTAGGGATAATATTCAACCAGAAATTAGGCTTTTCAATTTGCAGACGACCTTTGTTTATATTCAGAGAACAAATCAATTGAAAACACAATAACGGAATTAAAACGTGCAGTTAATGGAGTTATTAAATGGATTGGAGATTTCTCAAGAAAAATCTGTCATGTGTTGCTTTACTAGACACCGTTACCAATCTCCAAACGAGGTAAAGTTAGGCTTACTAACAATTCCATGCAAATCATCAGTTAAATACTTGGGTATGATACTTAACCAAAAACTATCCTGGAAAGACGACTTACAACACCTCACCAGAAAATGTGAGAACGCTTTAAATGTGTTAAGAGCTTTCTGCAATACTCAATGGGGAGCAGATCCCAATATAGCACTTATATTCTACAAAACACTAATACGCTCTATTTTGGACTTTGGGTGTTTACTGTATGGGAACACTAGTTTGAACAAATTACAAGTTATAGAGACAATGAGCTTGGAAACGACATTTAGATTATTTTTTATCAAAACGGGCAGTGTCCAACTTAAATTTTGCAATTTAGTTGGTTTCTCTAGCATTTGTTGTTACTTCACAATTAATTGTCAAAGTTCGGAGAAATAGGCCTCGCCCCAGTTTTTCCTACGTCATAAGCGCCGTTCGCATGACTAGAGAGTTAGGTTTATGTAGTAATATATTATCACGCCTCTTTGTTATTGTTTGTTCCGAAATGTCTTCTCAAAATATCCGTTATAAATATTGTATTGTGCCAAAATGTACAAATACGACAATAACTACACCAAATAAAGTATTCATTGATGTGCTAAAAGGAGAGAAAATACGGAAACAGTGGTGTAATGCAATGAAGAGAGACAATAAAATGAACAAAGTTCTTTCGAATACATGTAATCGGTTTTGTTGTGAAGATCATTTTGAAGTAAGTTAATTTTAAAAGCAAAACCCGGAACAATGGGATATATTTTCCATACTTAATAATATATGTATTTTTTATTCCAGCTTGAAACTGATATGGAAAACTATATGGAGTGGAAGATGATGGGTGGAAACGGAAGGCTCAGAAAGGGTATTTTGCCTCATATTTTCAAGTGTCAGCAATCAGATTCCGAGTCTATCAAACCTGAAAGAGGTGCTGCAACGAAAAGACGTCGAGTTGAAATCTTCCAAAATATAGAGTCATCAAATCTAACACACACTTCCAAATCAGTGGAGTGGGTTGATTGTAGTAGTAATAGTGGTGCTATTGAAGACGGACCTATTTTTGTTCCCATCAACGATTGTATGAGACATAAAAAAATCCAAGTGAGAAGAAAGGACTTCTCTCGATCTAAACAAGTCCAAACTGATGATACCATAAACAAATCAAATATCTCATGCTCTCCAATAAAAAGAGCAGTATCACATGCAAGTACTTCTCCTATCCAATTTAAACAGACGAATAGTTTGGAAAATCTTGAATCAAGTTACTCTTCCGAAAATTCCACGGACTGGAAATGCAGTTCTTCTGATACCAATTTGGATCATGAGATGACTACAAAGCATTCATGTTAAAGGGGACCTTAACGTCGATAGACAAAGCTCCCAAACTACTTTTAGGTATCCCAAAGGAATCATATTTTTGCTTGCAAATTTTGTCAGATAAGATTCCGGTTCCACATGCAAATATTCTTATTACTCTAAAAAAAATTCGATTAAATGAACCATATACAATATTAGCCATGCAGTTTGGAAGATCGTCAGTAAATATAGGTCAAATTTTTAGACACACCTTGGTATCAAAATACTTTCAAGAATTAATTATATGGCCACCGTCAAACAAAGTAGCTGAACATTTGCCAATAGCATTTAGAAGCAGGTTTTCAAAAGTCCGGTCCAACATAGATTGCTTTGAGGTTAGAATTCAAAAGCCTAGTAACCCTCTACATCAATCATTGACATGGTCTGACTACAAGAGTTCCAATACTGTCAAATATATGATTTCATGCACTCCAGATGGTGTAGTAAATTTTGTTTCATGTGGAATTGGAGAAAGGGCATCAGATAATGCAATTTGTATGCAATTTGTAAACAATTTGTCTCCTGGAATGGAAGTTATGGCGGATAGGGGCTTTAAGAATGTGTCAACATCTTAAATCAATATGACTGTTTCCTTGTCAGACCTCCTAGTGTGAGTTCAAACACTCTTAGTAGCAGAGAAGAAGTGATGGAATCTAAAAGAATAGCGTCCCTTAGAATTCATGTTGAACGAGTCATAGGAAGGCTTCGAGTGTTTAACATGACCTTGCTACATGCATGCGTAGACCTTAGACATTTATAATATTTGATAAAGTGGTTATAATAGTATGTGGCCTAATAAATTTGCAAAACAAACTAATAAGATTTTAAAATGTTCATACCAGAAATGGTCTAATAATCTTTTGTAAATACGTATGTCTACCTGTCGTTCTTGTTCAAAAATATTGGATTGAATAAATAAAACTGTTACAAACATATATTTGATATAATGATCTAATGACCTATACCTATGTAGTTAAACAGATATTTATAAATAGCGTTGGTCCAAAACTGAAAACATTTATCAAATGAATCTGTGCAGTAATTTTCGTCATAGTCCACGTATATAATATGGAGAGATTTAGATGTCTCGAAGTCGGGATGAGCAATGCAAAAAATGCTCTTTTTTTATTTGAAAAGTGCATCTGCATTTGTATTTGCGCCATGTATTTGTTTGCGGGTTTCTGGTCTATAGTAAAATAGGTTTTAGATGAGTTAATACTTAGGGGGCATTTAATTTCCAGAGTGTAATCTTCGCTTAAACCATCTGGAGATGCCGCAAATATGGGCAAATCCTTTTTTAGTAGAAGTCCCCATCTCTGAAATTTAATTTTTCTTTGTCTTCGAAGTTGTGCCAAAACAAGATGCTCCAATTTCCTTCCTCTTTCCATGGCCGGAGTATCCACTAGACTATCTGCACCAAGAATACTTTCAAGAAGTGATCCATTTAAGTTTTACAATGGCTTACTTGGTAAGCTTCAGAGGCAGTGATACGACCATAGCGCAGTTCGTTCCACAATGGACAAGCAGCTTGTCCTGTAGTAAGTTTGTATACTTCATTACATACCTCACTGTTCATATGATTTGAAGAATATCCTAAAAAAAGACTAACATCAGATGCACATGCTCCTGTGATTTTGAAGGCATGGAATAATCTGTGAATGTTGAGTTGAGCAGCAATGGATGGGTCGTAAAAGTAGCTACTGAGTTTCCAGAGATCTTTGTTCGGATTCTTCTATTACCGCTTTTAAAAAACCTCCATCGGTATCTTCACTAGATTTTGACCTTTTTGAGATATCCTTTATTTTTAAAAACTCAATAGATGTACCTACTGAAGACAATGTTGATTTCTACCAATAGCACTTTACAGAAGCCGGAGCTGGTTTTTCGCTTCGTCGATGCATCCATGATAAGAATGCGATAGCATGTTTGCAGCCTCCGGCACTTGCAGCACAATCGTGACATTGGACACTTTGAACCACAGATGTTTTTTCGTTACAAATTAAAGTAACGTGATACGGTGTCTTACAAACCTTATGTTCCGGTGTGATTCGGGCTTTTACGGTGCATATATCACCTTCCCTCTTCAACTGCAGTATCGCCATAAGACTCTCTAGCTGACCTGCAAAGTAAACACATGTGCAACTAGAATATTTTTCTAGAGGTAGTCGTAAAATAGGGACACCCTGTATAGTTATATTTTTATAGCAAAATTTATAGTTTCCAATTAATAAGACAAAAAATAAACGTTTTTATTATTAATGGTAAAAAACAACTTAAAAATAACTGAAATGTAAAATTTTAATTTACCTTGATGCTTTTATGCCGCGGATTTCAGCACTTATAAAATCGTTATTTGTGGCAAAATAACTAGCCAATGCCAGGGAATCAATTTTGGGTAAGTTGTCTGACTGGCCTCGAACAAATCCTTGCTCCATTGGCTGCATTCCGGGAACACCAGCGCTGCAGCACTTTCTTGAAGCAGTTGACTGAACTTACGATATTCGGCGTAGTTTGCTGCAGCGCTTTATGCAGCGGTCAAGCATATATTTTTTACGCTTTAACGCTGGAAATTCAAAACTGTAAATTAAAGCGGAGCTGAAAAAATAAATTGAAAAGTGGTTTTGGATCATTTGGGTGTGGGCGATAGTTTTATTCCCATAGAAATTGATGGCTAGGTTTTATATTTTCATTTCCAGGATCAGGAAGAAATGCAGAGATTACTTTCAGGTAACATAACCTCACATACAGCAGTTTGTTAGGCTCTTATTAAATCATGCTTTATATTTGTTAAATGAATTTTTCAATATTCAAGATTTCGGATCCTAAATTACAATCTCTCCCATGTACAATGTTTCCTAATTTCGGTACCTGTTTGTGAGATATCTCAGGTATTTTGAAAGATATAGAGATTGCAGTTTTCTCCACATTGTGTTAGGTACTTTTTTTATAAAAGTTAAAACTTTTAAATAATCATTATTTTCGTTAAGAGTATTATTAGGTAGGTACTATGAGCCTTACTGAATGTGTGATACCTACATAAGATTTTATGTATGACTCAGATTTTTGGTATTTCATATACCTATTCAAGATGAGGGTTTTTATTTTTGACAATAGAATGTTAGTTTTACTTTGAATAGTTTGGGTAGTATATAAATATTATATTTTATTTATTGGATAATTTTTAGATGATTCATTTGTGAAGGAACAGTATCAAACATTTTTAAGCATAAATGCTGGTAAAAGCATAAATGAAACTGAGGTTAAGGATGGACACGAAATTGAGACACACGAAGTTCGCTTGGAGATGGTATGGTGATTTTATCTTTTGTTTAACTACTTACATGATTTATATCTGTTTTTTACATTTTAGAGTTCACATGGAATGACAAAACCACACTTTTTTTATTAGAAAAGTATCGAACAAGAAGCAAACAATTCCGGGACCCTAAAATAAAGAAAAAAGTTTTGTGGCAACAGATGATGGCAGTTTTTAAAGAAAATAACTATACAGTTAATGAAGATATGTTAGATAAAAAGTTCAGAAACCTTAGAGCCGTTACACATGGGACTGATGGTCAGTCCTGATGATCAGTTGCGTGAGTACGCGAAGCAAAACTGATGCCTTTCACAAGCTACGTATGACACATTTTTAAAAATGTATTTGAAGCGTACGGAACAACGCGTGGTTGCCGCTTTGTGCGTTAAACGATTAATAGATCGAAGAACAACAAGGAAAAACAGAACAATGTGGGTGCATCCAATTTGTGAACAAAGATTTCTCCAAGGTGCGTTTACAACGCTCTATTCAACTTTAAGAAACGACGAACAGAAGTTTTTTAACTATTTCCGGATGTCAATCAGAACGTTTGATGAACTGCACAGTAAACTGGAAAATACTTTAACGTTTTCTGACCACATAAGGATCTCAATTTCTTCTGTAGAGAGGCTCTGTGTGGCTTTGAGGTAAGTAAAACAATTTATAATATATTCCGGCGTTTGTTTTAAAAACAACATATGTTTAAAACTTTAATTTTTCAGGAAATGGAAAAAAAAGCACTGTCAAATTTTTTTAACGAAATATAGGGATCAGTTATGACACCGTCTAGTGACAAATTTATTCCATAATTTAGTCACCAGTTGTGTGTTTTTAAAATAAACGCCTCAATAGCTCTAAACTCTAAATTTTTATTTCTTCAACATATACAAATGCAACGGCTGCTCAGGTTAGAGAGCACCTCAGGTGTAGATTCTGAGACCAAACTAGTATAAATTCAGAGAGTAGTCTTACCGGTTCGCGGGTAATTCTACTTGAAATTCAATTAAGGTGAAATAAAGATAAATTATGTAAATTAGGAAAGGTAAGTGGGCGCCACTCTGAATAATACTAGTTTATTTGTTATTCACCTCTGCATTATAGCGACAAATCCTGGAAGATTGGAAGGGAAAAAAACTATATGAACAACGTTATTAAATTTACAAGTTGTATATTTTCAAAAAAAAAAAATTAAATAGCAAAAAAAAATGACTAGTCGACATATGTTGTTGTTGGAGAGCAAGAACTATTGTACTTTCCTGTTGTAGTAAAGTTATCGGAAAACTTGCAGTCCCGGATGAGGTATTCCAGGTAAAGTATTCCAGGTAAAGTGTCTCAGGTAAGTGTCCCAGGTAAAGTATTCCGGATAAAGTGCTCCAGGTTGAGTGCTCCAGGTAAAGTGCTGCAGGTAAAGTATTCCGGATAAAGTTTCGGGTCCCGGTAAAGTTTCGGGTCCTGGTAAAGTTTCGGGTCCTGGTAAAGTTTCGGGTCCTGGTAAAGTTTCGGGTCCTGGTAAAGTTTCGGGTCCTGGTAAAGTGCTAGGGAACAGATATAGTATCAGGAACAATTTTCACAATTTTCCAATTTAACTAAAATCCAGGATGTCTGAAGTATGATATTACAAGTATGATATTACGATATTAAAGAAAATTATTTGACAACGTGGTTCATACATCCTGTATTTTTAGATAAAAAGAAAGCAAATAAAAAAACGATAAAATAGAATAACCGATTCTGCACCGGTAAATACATACATTTGTTTAAATACGTATATATTTTTAAATAGATATTTTTAAATAGATAATATATAAAAAAAACTGAAAGAAAAAACAAATTCATATCGATATATATTATTCCTGGCACTGGAATGATATTGCTACATAATAAAGATAGGAAGGTAGAAGCTATTAAGAAAGGAGAGTTAGTTATACATTTAAGCGAAATGACTTACCACTCAAATGAATGCACTTCTAAGATAAGATAATATAAGCCAGAAGGCTTCAATAGCACATGTATGCAGGAAGGAAAAGAACGAAACCCCTTTGCCACTTGTTTAAATACACTAAATCATGTGAACGACAACCGACTTACGTCTCATATTCGTGTCACGCTCATACGCTTTGACCAGGAAAGGAATTTACCTTTCAGTAGTGAATTCTTGATTCATATTTGATTTATAATTGGTAGAAGAAGAAGAGACACGAAATCGAAGTGGGAATTTCAAGATGGGCGTGACTATTTTCCGACAGACGGGCCTCGATCATCGCGCATAGAAACGTTGATTTCGACTCTCGTCGACAGTAAATATATTCAGCCTTGAAACATTTCTCAGGTGTTGGGCATGAGAAAGGACTGGCTATTCGCCGCCCATACGATAATTTATTAATTCAATCGAGGGAAGTAAAGTGAACGAAATTAACGTTACACACCCTTACAACCCGAAAAAAAATTTTTTTCAAAAAAAAAAAAATTTTTTATAAGTGAAAATCATTGAGCTATTACGAGACTGAAGTAAAGAAGATATTAAGAAGATATTGAACGATAGGAAGACTAAGAAGAAAGGAACGAGTCACTGCGATACTGAAGGGAAAGAACAAATTTGCGGAGATTCTTCCGAATAATTAATTTAGAGAAAAATAGAGATTAAAAAAAATATGAAAGAAAGGGAGCGTTCCAAAGTCTTCACCGGTAAGCCAGGTGATTTTTTTTCTTCCTAGGCTCTTACCAGGGAGGTTGCCAGTTAGCGTCCACAGTAGCCATTGGTCATCGCGCAAGCAGAACATTAGGAAAAAAAATCATCTCACAAACACAGCAGAAACTTTGAACGGTAAATTCTGAGAAAAGCGGAACCAGTACCAGGTATCTACATACCAATAATTTTAGAAATTTAATAGTAAGATAAATCACTGCATCAGTGGGTTCCCAAAGATAATGACTTAAGATAAGATAAGATAAGGAAAGAAATGAGACTCCCATCAGATACATTGATTATCCCTCAGTTAGATAAAAAAAAGATATGGATGAGTTATTATTTATAAAATGTTTCTTTATTTAATTACTACTATCATATGAATAGAAAAAAAAATATATTTTTGGAACAAATCCAAGGAAGTTTGTATTACTCCCTAACAGAATGTAGCTCCTGTCAAGCTAAAATGTTTTGGAACAATGCCAAGGAAGTTTGTATTACTCCCTAACAGAATGTAGCTCCTGTCAAGCTAAAATTTGGGGAAAAGAGAAATTGACAACGGCATCCCACAACAGTACTGTTGGAAAATCCCCAGAGCGATATGTGAGCCATGTTGGCACAAACGCAGTAGCTAACCCCCCAAGTAGATTTAACTAAATGACAGCAGACCTTAGCCACCTCTGCCTCCCAGGCTGATTAACCCCCCGACGCTGAACCCTGAAACACATTCCAGACCGCTCTGAGCTCCCTCAACATCCACTGCTGAGAAATCCAACAAAAATATAATCAAAAAGGGAAAAGGTAATGCAATAAAATATAGACAGATTGAATCCATGTCTATAAGTGAAATATCTAGATCAATCTTTCGGAATGATCATAGATAGAGGTATGTAATGAGCAAAATAGAAAAATTTTAAGTAAACAAGATATTAGGTAAGATATTGATTGAAGATAGGCAAAAAGAATTTCTGTAATGTAAGTTGACATCTCGAACATATTAACAAATAGATAATAAAAAAAATTTAAAACACTTGAGATACTAAAAATTTTCAACATGAAGGTAATGAAAATTTTTAAGATAATTAAGATAAAGGAAATTTTAAAACATTTCAGATATTAAAATTTCAAGATAGTTAAGATAATAGAAATTATAGATAACTGAAGTAATAAAACTTTAGAGCTAAGATAATAACTTCGATATCCCCTGATATGTCAGCAACTATGTAAGTTAATTGCAAAGTCAAATTGTCAATGGTCTAAAAAAAATTTAATATACCCTTTCGGTATATAAATACAGACAAGACACTTTGTCTGTAACGATAAGATAAGATAAGTACTATAAAATATATAGTACAGTAGACTACCCTTGTCCACTTAGATAAGATAAGATAAGATAAGTTAAGATATTTATCGTAAACTACGATAATTAAGATAAGATAAGGTACTGAAGATATAATATCACCCCTAAACATTTAAGGTATATCCGATATTTTTCCAAATCAATTAGACCCAATTCATTAACCTCTATGCATGTGCGCAACAGGTTTATTACTCAATTTGATTTGACGGTGCAAAAAAAACTTTTTCAAAATTATAATAAATTTGAATATTTTAAAAATTCGAAAAATTCTCAACAGATTTCATATTATAATTCTTAGATCAGAATTCCATCCGGCTAGGAAAATATTTATTACACTACTCATTTATTCCAGAACACGAAGGTTAATTTGCTAATCAGTAGTAGGGAAAGAAAGTCATTATCGTTTTCTAGTCAAAAAAAAGGAAAATCTCTATGATAAAAAGATTAAAAAAAATATTCGAGACACCAACATACAACACAAATAGAATGAAAAATTAGGAAAGATATATCTATCTGATTACGTTAGGGCCGCTTCGGAATCATCGATATCAGAACACTCATCATCAGACAAGATACCAGCTTTAAGGTCTTTCATGTGCCATCGACCAATATTTTTTCCCGTTTCATCTTTTAATTCATACACTAAGGGAGAGATAACACGATATACGGTACATTGTGTATATTTCGGTAAAAATTTTGCGGAAATATATCTGGCTTTGTCCGATTTTGGGTAGTTCTTTTTCCAAACCCGATCACCTACATAAAAGCTATGATCACGTTTGCGCAAATTATAACGTTGACTACTTTGTCGATATGCTGTTTGCAAGTTCTTTCTCACCACTTCGAAAAATTTAGGCATTTCTTGTGTATCCTGAATTCGGTGAACTTTGTCAGAAATGGTAACCTGATTATTTGCATTTTCTGCAATTTTACCATAAAAATTTCCCGAGACAGGTACATTTCGAGCAAAGGTAAGGAAGGAAGGGGTGAAGTCGGTAACCTCATGTTTCGACAGCCGAATTGCTTGAGCAATTTTATATATTTCTTCATCCCATGTTCTATGATCTTCATAACTATAAGATCGTATAGCTGTGACAATGGATTTGTTTACGCGCTCAGTATGATTAATTTGCGGATGAAAGTTAGCATTATACCATATCTTTTGTACTGAATATTTTTCCATGAGATTTTTGAAAAGATGACTCGTGAACTGTTTACCATTATCACACGAAACGATTTGAGGTATTCCAAAAATGAGGAAAACATGATTTTCTAAGAAATCAACTATATAACGAGCGGTAGCCTGACGTAAGGGATGAACCAATACGAATTTAGTGAACCAGTCAACTACAACAAGTGCGAACTGATTACCTTTGCGAGATCGGGGATATGGCCCTAAAAGATCACACGATACTAATTGGAAAGGGAAGTTAATATTACGATATTGTCCCATTAATCCTGCTTGGGGTAAGTTAGATGGTTTACACGATGCACATATTTTACAACGAGTGACATATTTGTAAACCGATTTTCTAAGATTCGGCCAATAATAAATTTCAGAAATTCTCTCGTAATGTTTTAAAAACACCGAAGTGAGAAGAAGTTGGACTATCATGAAAATGATGTAGAATTTCATTTCGATTTTTAGTAGGAACGACAATTTTCCAATCGGAAATATTACTAATTGGTCCAAATTTATTAAAGACATGTTTATATAATATGTTATTCTCAACTCGAAAACTTGGGTATTTTTCCGGAAAATCCTGAACATGAGAAATCATGTCATTATACCATTTATCAGGATGCAAGGTAGATAAGTCTAAAATACTAACTTCAGGTATACGAGATAAAGCATCCGCAACTACAGTTCCGGTAGATCTACGGTGTACGATAGAAAAGTTGTATTGCGACAATTGCAATATCCATCTAGCTAAGCGAGGAGAAGGTTTTTTCATGTTATTCAACCAAACCAGAGAAGAATGATCGGTAATTACGGTGAAATGACGTCCGATAAGATAATACCTAAAATGATCGATCCCTAACAAAACTGCTAACAGTTCCTTTTCGGTAGTACTGAACTTCTTTTGACCCTTTGTGAGTTTCTTACTCATATAAGCTATGGGATGTTCGAGTCCATCTTCCAGTTGAAAAAGAACACTTCCTACCCCAACATCACTAGCATCTGTCATAAGGAAGGAAGGTTTGGTGAAATCGGGACTACTTAAGATAGGAGCGGTAGTTAAGACAGTTTTCACCTTTTCGAAAGCTTGATCTGCTTGGGGTGTCCAAGTAATGGGTTGGTGTTTCTTTCGCTCACTTAGAAGATCAGAAATTGGAGCAGATAAGGAAGAAAAATCTTTAAGAAACCGTCGATAATACGAAACCATTCCCAAGAATCTACGCACCTGAGTGGCAGTTTTCGGAACAGGATACTCACAAATAGCAGAAACCTTTTCAGGATCGGTACGAAGACCATTTTCATCCACTACATAACCTAGATATCTAAGGGAAGAACGACAAAACTGACATTTATCTAAATTCACCGTCAAGCCGGCATCTCGTAATCTCTCAAAAACACTCTGGAGAATTTCCATGTGTTTGTCAAAATCAGGAGTACAAATGATGATGTCATCCAGGTAGTAAAAACAATAAGGTTCTAAGGAAGGACCAATGACCAAATCGATCAAACGACACATACTAGCAGGAGCAGAGACTAAACCGAAAGGGGTAGTGACATACTCGAATAAACCTTTACCCTTAACTGCAAAAGCTGTTTTTTCCCGAGATGATTTCTCCAACGGAACGAGTATCTCGAAGTTGACTCAGTATAACTTCGATTGAAGGTAAGGGATAAGCATCTTTATTTAAAGTTACACTATTTAATTTACGTCCATCAAAACACATTCTGTATTTACCATCTCCCTTTTGAACTAACCAGATAGGGCTACAATATGAAGATTTACTTTCCTGAATTACACCTAATTCAAGCAAAGTATCTACTTCCTTTTCCAGGTAAGCTTGCATTGCCTGAGGTAAGGGATATTGGGTTTGTTTAAAGGGAGGGGAATTTCCGGTATCAATGAAATGCTCTATCAAATGAGTTTTGCCGATTTTATCTGAAGGACTAATAGTCTTGAAGAGGTCAATAGTTTGATTTAATTTACCAGTTTGATGAGGAGTTAAATGAGATACATCCCGAATTGTATTGACTACAGCCAACGAGAGAGAATTTACAGTTAAAGATAATTTAGAGAAATTTATTTTTACGTTAAAAATCTTAAGAAAGTCCATACCGAGAATAATGTCATGTTTAACAGAAGGTATTAGATAAAATTTCATAAGCCTAGATATCTTGTCTGTGATGACATATGTTTCGATATAACCAAGAACGTCCTGCAACTTGCCATCTGCAGTAGATATTTTTAAGTTATCATCGTCTAAGATAGGTATCGATAAGTTATGAATAAAATCTAGTGCACGAGAACCAATCAATGAGATATTTGAACCAGTATCAACAAGGCAAGAAATTGTTTTATCAAAAATTATGATATCGACATAAGGTCGATTATCATTTTCCATGTTATACAACAGTGACCCTACATTTGCTAAAGACTTATGCTTCGAATTTGAAACTATTGAATTTAGTTTATAGAAATTTTTGACAAATAAAAGCCATGAATTCCAGTCGGAGCGACTTACAGTAGGAACCTTTTTTAAGATAGAAGGAGAAATTTTCCCTGCAGAACTGGAATTTACAGGATTTATTTGAGATAACCTCAATTTTTGTCTTTTGTAGGTTTTTCCTGAGGTTTTGGTTTTACTTTGGTGCTGGATTTTCCTGATGTTCCCGGTTTCTGAGCGACTGTGGTTGAGTGGGAAGTTCGACCACCGCTTTGTTCGTTTTTTGAACACTTTGGACATTTCGTTTTTACTGTATCAGGATGTCCACAACCAAAACAAAACAGTTTCCTAGGAACTTGACAGTTATAATACATATGACCTGCTTGTTTGCAATTCCAGCAAGTCCAGGTAGAAGATACTACAGATAGATTTTTTCGTGTTTGCTTAAAACAAGAATTATCCTTAAAAGAGGTACTAGGTATGCTCAAATCTGGTTCAAGTAAATATTGACTGCTTTTATGATTAGCTGTGAACGGTCCCAAGTTAATGTTTCCTCTAGTCGTTTACATTTTTCAGTCAAAATATCAACAGTATCAATATCAATTAAAGCTAATGGTTGTGCATAATGAGGTAAAAGATTTCTACGAATAATACGAATGATGGCACTTTCACTTGGTTTGTCATCAAGACGGTTGAACAAACCACACATGGCGTTAATATACAAGGTAACTCGTTCATGTTGACCTTGTTTTCTAGCTTTGATTTCCTCTAGTAAATCATCTTGGTAGTTATACGGTAAGAAATCGGATTTTAATTTGGTCACTAATTGTTCCCAATTCTGAACTTTGCATCTGTTAATAAGATACCAATTAAAAGCCTGATCACTAAATAAATCAGCTGAGCTAGAAAACAATTCAGCATCTGTGATACCTCTCGAAAGTTTGAGGCAATTTACGCGTTCTAAAAATCCAAGTACAGATTCTTTGGAATCTATTCCTGATAATCTTATTCCCCATTTATGTACAGGTACAGGTTTAGAAAAAGAAAAGCTTTGACTTGTATTTACTGGAGTGGATTGTCTGTCTGAATCGATAACATTGATTTTGCTATCTAATTCACCTTCTAAACAAAATATTTCTGTTGTTAAATGTCTCTTTACTTGTTCTTGTTCGTCCTCCTCGCAAGTTACACGAGAAGTGCGTTGAGTGAGGTGAGTTAGACGGCAAGTCAATCTTCTGTACTCGACATCCGAAGAAGTTCCAACAAAATCTTGAACCTTCTTCTTCACGTCGGCAAAAGACATCTTAATACCTGTAATTTCGGTAATAAAAGGAAGTTCAACATATGAAATCGAACTCCTCATAGATACTTCCTGTGTTAGAACACCGCGTAATAATTTCCTCTTCTCTGTAACCAGTGAAGGGATTTCCAAGCCACGATAAGAAAGTTCGTAATCCAATTCATGAGATAAAAGATAATCAACATTTAATTTGAAAATTCGAGCCATGTTTTTATACGTTAATTGACGGTATTTTTAATAATATAAGATAAAAGAGAAAAAACGAGTACTGTTGATATTGACGAAAAAGAAAATTTTATAGGTACGATACGTGAAGATATACGATAAAAATATAAAGATATGTTAGATAAACGATAATAAAAATAGATATTACCAACTCAACATATGAACGATATGGTAAGTAAAAGATAGAAAGATAAATAATACGATAAGTGAAAGAAAAGATATTGCTTCTGACTTCAACTACTGTCCAAACTTCCAAGTTTCAAGATTTATTGATATAAAGCAGATGTGTAAAACAAGGCCCGCCCCACGTTGGGCGCCAATTTGCAACGGCTGCTCAGGTTAGAGAGCACCTCAGGTGTAGATTCTGAGACCAAACTAGTATAAATTCAGAGAGTAGTCTTACCGGTTCGCGGGTAATTCTACTTGAAATTCAATTAAGGTGAAATAAAGATAAATTATGTAAATTAGGAAAGGTAAGTGGGCGCCACTCTGAATAATACTAGTTTATTTGTTATTCACCTCTGCATTATAGCGACAAATCCTGGAAGATTGGAAGGGAAAAAAACTATATGAACAACGTTATTAAATTTACAAGTTGTATATTTTCAAAAAAAAAAATTAAATAGCAAAAAAAAATGACTAGTCGACATATGTTGTTGTTGGAGAGCAAGAACTATTGTACTTTCCTGTTGTAGTAAAGTTATCGGAAAACTTGCAGTCCCGGATGAGGTATTCCAGGTAAAGTATTCCAGGTAAAGTGTCTCAGGTAAGTGTCCCAGGTAAAGTATTCCGGATAAAGTGCTCCAGGTTAAGTGCTCCAGGTAAAGTGCTGCAGGTAAAGTATTCCGGATAAAGTTTCGGGTCCCGGTAAAGTTTCGGGTCCTGGTAAAGTTTCGGGTCCTGGTAAAGTTTCGGGTCCTGGTAAAGTTTCGGATCCTGGTAAAGTTTCGGGTCCTGGTAAAGTTTCGGGTCCTGGTAAAGTTTCGGGTCCTGGTAAAGTGCTAGGGAACAGATATAGTATCAGGAACAATTTTCACAATTTTCCAATTTAACTAAAATCCAGGATGTCTGAAGTATGATATTACAAGTATGATATTACGATATTAAAGAAAAGACTTACCACTCAAATGAATGCACTTCTAAGATAAGATAATATAAGCCAGAAGGCTTCAATAGCACATGTATGCAGGAAGGAAAAGAACGAAACCCCTTTGCCACTTGTTTAAATACACTAAATCATGTGAACGACAACCGACTTACGTCTCATATTCGTGTCACGCTCATACGCTTTGACCAGGAAAGGAATTTACCTTTCAGTAGTGAATTCTTGATTCATATTTGATTTATAATTGGTAGAAGAAGAAGAGACACGAAATCGAAGTGGGAATTTCAAGATGGGCGTGACTATTTTCCGACAGACGGGCCTCGATCATCGCGCATAGAAACGTTGATTTCGACTCTCGTCGACAGTAAATATATTCAGCCTTGAAACATTTCTCGGTGTTGGGCATGAGAAAGGACTGGCTATTCGCCGCCCATACGATAATTTATTAATTCAATCGAGGGAAGTAAAGTGAACGAAATTAACGTTACACAAAATAGAACATATTTCCACACAAAAGTAATTACTGTAAACTTTATATGTGTATATTACTGTGTATCTATATTTCGTCAAGGTTTGTTTGTACTAGTTGCAATAAAGTTGGCTGAACATACGCTTCATTGGATGATGCTGGTGATGGTGTTGGTGTTGGTACAGATGTTGTAGACGGAGCCCTCGAGTAATTGCCATGAAAATGTGTTTGTTGGTGCTGTGCAGATACATTATAAGGAAATCTGCCTTGCATATGGGTCATATTGTAGGACTGCTGATCCGCATATGATGTATACTGTGGCACATTTGTGTTTGCAACATTAAATTTAGGTACATTTTTTATCTCCATCATTATGCGTAGTACTTCTGAACGAAATTGTAGTTTTTGATTCATATCAAAAGTCTGTAGCGTGGGCAGTAATGATTCAAAAAATGCCATGTCACCACCGTCAGGGTTTTTAGGTTTCTTAATATCGTCAAGAAACGATATTAATTTATCATCAATATTTTTACGTTTCATTGCTTTTTGTTTACGAGATGACTTTGGAGGTACGCCAGTTATTGAACCTTCATGTGTAGGACGTTCTGTGTCTCTACTCTCTGATTCGTCAGTACTATCACGTGTCACTTCCTCATCTGTATTAACATGTTCTAAATTGGATTCAGTAGAATTTAGCTCCATCACCTGATCCAAAAATTTTAAATTGTCATAAAAAATATAGGTTTTAATTTTTTTTGCCGCTTGTCCAGACTTTGTATTCGTCACTTTATTGCGGTCTCTCCTATATGCATCTCGAGCTGTTCTCCATCTCTTTTGCACGACTTCAACTGAAACAAAAATTAATATTTAAACTTGGATTTTTATAACTTTACCTGTGTGTCATCCATTACACCAGTCGCATTCTTATGTAATTTACTGGTAGTTACATTATGTCGCACGGGTGAAGTTTTAAAAATTCTAGTGTTCTTGGTCACCATTCGCTCTACAGTATTTCTACTTTTCTAGTAAAACTAAAACTTTGTTACAGGTATCTCTCAAGTGGTAACACATTTACCGATCTGCACTATACCTACAGATTAGGCATCTCCACAATTAGTAACATCGTGGAGCTGGTGTGTGACAAAATTTGGGAACTTATAGGACCTGAAAGCTTTCCCGAACGTACAACTGAAGACTGGCTGGATATTGCACATAATTTCAATGTATATGCCAATTTTCCCAACTGTATTGGAGCTGTCGATGGGAAACATATACGAGTAATTAAACCCATAAACAGCGCCTCAAATTTCTTTAATTACAAAAAGTATTTTTCAGTGGTGCTTTTAGCAATATGTGATGCAAATTATTGCTTTACGTACATTGATGTTGGAGCTTATGGAAAATTTGCTGATTCTAATATATTTGTTAACAGTACATTTTGGAAAAAGGTGCAACAAAATTCAATAAACCTTCCAGAAGATGCTCCGGTTCCAGGAAGTAATAAGCCATTACCTTTTGTACTTGTTGGGGATGATGCGTTTCCATTGTCTCCAAATTTAATGCGTGCTTATGCGAGGAAAAATCTCAATTACAAAAAGAAAATTTTCAACTATAGGCTTACACGAGCAAGACGATTTATTGAAAGTGCCTTTGGTCTTTTAACCGGGCGTATTTTCCACAGACCCCTTAATGTTTCTCTTCGCCTTTCCAATAAAATTATTAAAGCATGTTGTGTCTTGCACAATTTTGTATGTTCAAGAGATGGGTATCAATTTCAACACACCTTGTCAGTGAAAGGAGTTTCCAATGATCATCAAAATGCAGCACCACTAATAAATAGGCTAGGTTTCTCCATACGAGATGAGTTTGCTAATTATTTCATTAGCCCACTTGGGAAAGTTCCTTGGCAAGACTCAAAGATATAAAAGTTTCTTATACAGTTATTGTACGATATATATGTATAATTAGTAAAAACTGTACAAAAATGTAATTTACCGTAATAAACTTACTATTAATAATAAATTGTTATAGCTACTTACCCGCTTCCCGTTGTTTGGCTTCTGTCATGTTATCGTAATTCGGTACCACCACAGCAGCCACAGCCGCAAACGCCTTATTTTTGATGTCACGATCTTTGTAATTTTCATCTGAAGTATCCCAAATACATCTATTTTCTTCAATAAGGCTTATTAGAATTTCTGTATCTATACGTAACTCATTTTTCGCCATCGTTCTTGCCGTAAAAGTAGATAATACAACACTGAATGCAACCGGGATGTTATACGCAACTGACCATCAGGATACGTGTGTTAAACCGCATATGTACAATAGCCCCACCTGATGCGTAGTATACGCTGTGCGCAGGGGCTCGCCGTATGCCCTTGCTGACGAATCTACGGACTGACGATGCGCTGTACATGTGAAATGTCGTATTATATGTATATAATGGCCCCCGCGGATGATCAGGACTGACCATCAGTCCCATGTGTAACGGCTCTTAAGCAAACTTTTATGCGTATAAGGGATAACCAAAACACTAAGTGCCGTTTCACATGGAACGTATGATCAGAACGTAACGTCAGTGCCGACCATACGCCCTGATGTACTATACGCGGCGTATACGTTTCACATGAACAGCGTACGGTGAGCAACGTGTTATTCGCTGTTGCCATAATTTGAATTTCGTGTTTTCATTTTGTGGTCATGTCTCGGCGTAACATAATAATCGCCGTGGCTAGGCTAATACAGCGAAGAAGGCAGAAACAAAAAAGGTTATGGGTGCATCCTATTGTTAGTGAAAGGAGTTTAGTAGGTGCTTTTGTCACATTATATTCCAAATTACGAGAAAACGAAATGAAGTTTTTTAATTACTTTCGCATGTCCATAAAATCTTTTGATGAATTACATCATAAACTAGAAAATGCTTTGAAATTATCGGATATTGTAAGAACATCAATTTCATCAGTGGAAAGACTCTGTGTATGTTTGAGGTAAGTAATAAGTAATAATAAAAATAACAGTAAGTTATAGAAATAGCAGTTTATTTTATTTTAATTTTAAACACACCTAAACCTAAAGAGTGTCGTAAAAAATGCTGAAATTTTTAAGAAAAGGGCGGCTCATAGCCATTATCGTAATTTCCGAACTGCATTTCATCGAATTCTGTTCCGCTGAGTTGTAATAAAGTTGGGCGATTGGTGTCACCAGAAGATGAAGATGGTGGACATGAGTAATGTGAGGTCATTCTGTTAGGCGTGAATGAACAAGAAGAAGCTGAAGAGGTTCTAGATGACGGGTCCAAATTACTCGCTGATTGATTGTAAGACTTACGCTCGGAGTTGCTATACGGTTGAATTTTTTTTAGGTCCATTATAATTTTCAATACTTCAGATCGAAACGTAAGTGTTTGACATTCATCGAATGTTCTTAAACTTGGCAAAAGTGACATTAAAAAGGCTTTATGATCATCTCGGTCGCTGTCTTCACTGTTCTTTAGAAATTGCAGAAGTTTATCATCCACTGACTCTTTCTTCTTCCTTTTTTGTCGCGTGAAAGTCTGTGAAGCTCCGGGTGTTTTTTCTATTTCTTCGTCTTTTTCGGAATGTGATAAAACGATAGAATTTTCAATATTATCTTCTGCACCGGTGTTACTATCCTGGTCACAAGTCAAACTTGATTCAGTTCTATAATAATATAATAATATAGAAATCAAAAATATTGTCGCAAGTCTCAAAAATCATATCTTACATATTTAAATCCATTGTTTTATCCAAAAACTTTAAATTCTCGAAGTATATATACTTTTTAACAGTTTTGGCAGCATCACCACTTTTCAATTTTTTCAATTTTGCTCGGTCTCTTACATAGGCGTCTCTTGAAGTTTTCCACCTCTTTTGTACCAACATGACTAAAAGAAAGAAATGTTATAATTATAAAGCAATTAATAGTCGTCCGTAAAATAAGAAATAATAAAATATCTTAGTCCGCTATGCCCACTAAAATATTTTATTATTATAATTATACACTACGCAACAAAATTAACGCACAACCAAAAATTTGCCTTAAATTTAAAGCAATGTATTTTTGTTAGTTTTTGTTCGATTCTATTCATTTTTTTTTTAAATTGTAGCCTGTTTCCTTGAAAATATCACTGCCTTAGTTGTTTTAACTACAAATGTCATTTTCATATGATACTGAGTGTTTTAAAAATGTCATGTATTTTTCCCAAATTTTGAAACATCCTGTGGGATATAATGGTTACTGCAAGTCATTGCGAATATAGCCAAGTTAAAGCCTCAAGTTTCCTTTACATTTTGTTTTTTTAATCATTTGTTTATCTCTGTTACTTTACGAGATATTCAATGTTATAAAGTAACGTGTTTTTTATTGAATTTTCCTAGCTATCGTTGTCCAAGTAAGCATTGCCACGGCCCTCTCTAAGCAGGCCATGAACAGGTGTTCGCGGCAGTGTTGCCAAGTTGCCAAGTTGCCAAAAATCGAACAAAAACTAACAAAAATGCGTTGTGCGTTAATTTTGTTGCGTAGTGTATTTTGCCCTTAAAATTTTTCTCTATTAACAATTAATTTTATTTTTTAGGTACTTGGCTAGTGGTAATACGTTCACCGATATGCATTATACATACCGACTTGGAATTTCAACAATTAGCAGTATTGTCGAGGCAGTCTGCGACGAAGTTTGGAAAATAATGAAAAATGAATGTATGCCAGATCCTTCAACAGAAAAGTGGCAAGAGATTGCGTTTAATTTTGAAAAATATGCAAATTTCCCAAACTGCATCGGTGCTGTGGATGGGAAGCACATTAGAATAGTAAAACCTATTAATAGCGGTTCACTTTGTTACAATTATAAATCTTTTTTTTCATTAGTCCTTCTGGCTATATGCGATGCAAATTTCTGTTTCACATATATCGATGTTGGTGCATTTGGTAAATTCTCAGATTCAAATGTGTTTGGGAACAGCGAATTTTGGAATAAATTAGAAAACGACTTGTTACATATTCCTAAAGAAAGGCATATTTCAGGAAATGAGGAAATGCGATCTTTTCCGTATGTACTAGTTGGTGGCGAAGCATTTAAGCTCACCCCTCATCTAATGCGTCCATATGCAAGAAAAAATTTAAATCATAAAAAGAAAATCTTTAATTACCGCCTGACTCGTGCCCGTCGATACATCGAATGTTCGTTCGGAATTTTATCTAACAAATGGCGCATATTTCATAGGCCACTGAATGTATCTTTTCGTCTTGCAAAAAAAATAACTAAAGCTTGTTGCGTTTTGCATAATTTTGTTTGTTCTAGAGATGGATATGCATTCCATCATACCCTAAAGATAAAGGGATTTCGCCATATTAACCCAGCATTCATTGCTCAAAACAGAGTCGGTTACTCTGTAAGAGATAATTTTGCCAATTACTTTGTTAGCCCATCTGGTCAAGTTCCTTGGCAAGAATCAAGAATTTAATCAACTTCAACATAAACATTAACATCAACATAAACGAAATGGAATAAAATAGGATTAATTTTACCTACATTCCTGTTAACCGTTAAGAATTAAAAGTATATAATAGGTATAAGGGATGTAAAATGTAATAGTTCAATAAACAATATGATGTATTGTGTACTTACTAGCTTCATTTTTCTCCTTTTCTGTTAACCCATCAAAGTCCTGTACTACAACGGCGGCCACGTCCTTGAATGCATTGTTTTTAATGTCTCGATTTTTGTACTCTTCACATGATGTATCCCATATACACCTTTTGTTTTGAATAGTGCATATTAATAGTTCGGTATCAATTTTATAAGAATTATTATTATTCATCATGCTGTTTAGTACAACTGAGAGGCAAGTTAACAGAATGACATGGCAACTGGCAACATGCCGTACGCGACTGACGATCAGTTCTCATGTGAAGCTACGCGTATGAACAATAGCTCGTGAGCGCGCGGACGATACGACGACGCACGAGCTCGACGTAGGCCCGTCGTACCAAATGATACGAACTGACCATACGCGCTTCATGTGAAATAAGTCATTTAAACGCATGGTATTTGCTTATACGTCCTGACGATACGTTCTCACCATACGCTCCATGTGAAACGGCACTAAAAAAATACAGGAAAAGGAAACATACTCTGGAAGTATTACTGGTTAATGTGCGAAATATTTTCTTTAGACAAAACCATAATTGAGTCTGATCCGCCATCACAAAAAAGAGCAAAAATCTTTATTAATTCCTTCACATCACCAACATCTATTGTGACAAACCCAATACGTGAATTGCCTACAAGTCTTATTAAGGAAAATTGAGGGATGATCTCTTCCAATAGCAGCAGAAAAACAAGTGAGAGACAAGATAAATTGACAGATACAACCCCTATCTCAAAAAAACATGTAAGAAAAGGACTGTTGCAGCATAGACAGGAACTTGTTAAAGCAGAAGAAGACCAAGTGAATGAAATACGCATCTAAAAAAAATCAATTGATGAAAGTATTCATCATCTAAATGAAATGGTGAAGATAGGACAGGAGAGGAACAGACTCCTTGCAAAGTTGGTAGAAATCGAAGAAAATCGCAAGTGAATTGTATATATTTTTGATTTGTTTATTATTCTGATTTTAATAAATGATTTACTGCTAATATGAATTTTTCCCTAAATTAGGTAAGGTTGCTAAAATAAGTTGAACCTGTTGAATAATATTGAGATTAAACCTTTATTTAAAGTATATACATTTTTTTGTCACATTGTATATACCCCCAAGAGTTCATACCAAAAACTTGGGAGATGATAGAAAGACTAAAAATAATTATGGTATTTCTTATAAAAAATTTTGCGCCAATTGTTGTGCAGTGCTACATAAAATTGCTCGTATCTCTTAAACCCTTAATTTTATCGAGATGTCAGAAGAGGACTTGGTACTTCTAAAATGTTCAAAAAAGCCAATTGTTGCATTTATAACTGAAAAAAGTTATATTTACCAAAAAATATCCGCATACACAATTGAACTTAGTCTGTACCGGAGTTCACAAGTACCTATAGTGTAGACTGGTTTATCATGCCAAAAAGTGTGAAATTATGTTGTCTATGATTGGTTAAAATTTTACTAATTTCGAAACAGCTATTTAATAATTATAAATATAAAACCATTTTTAATTCCCAACTTTAGAGCCCTATAGTTCGTTGAGAAAAACTTTTATATGAAATACCATCATTACTTTTAGTCTCTCTATCATCTCCCAAGTTATTGGGATGTGCTCCTGGGAGACCCTGTATAACTCTGGCACAATTTTCACTCAATGTAAATTATTCATTATCTCTAATCTTTTAATTTCACCCAATTGATGGCGTCTCCTTTCATTCATTCCTATTTCAGCTACATCTTGTTCAATATCATCTAAAACTTCTAGTTCATCTTCTTCATTACCTTCTTGAATAATCAGATTGTGTAAGACACAAGTAGCTGAGATCACCTTATTCATTAGGTCTATGTCGGACATATCTAAATATTTCAGTCTTCTCCATTTCGCTTTCAAAAGGACAAAGGCTCTCTCAATAACCGAACGTATACTTGAGAACCTGAAGTTGAACAGGCGGTGCCTCTCAGTTAAGTGTCCTGTATCTCGAAATGGTGTTAAAAGTTCTTGTAGAAGAGGGTATGCACAATCTCCAATTATGTGATTTTGAGGGAGAATAAGAGGATTATCCTCACTGGTAATCCTACTATATAAACCACTTCTTCTAAAAGCTCGGGCATCATGCATGCGTCCAGGATAACCAGGATAACACTTATATTGATGAACTTTTTACTTGGATCACAGACAGCTTGTAACATAACTGAATGGCACTGATATCTATTATAATAATCAACAGCATTTCCAACAGGCTGTTTTATAAAGATGTGAGTACCATCTATTGCTCCTATAACATTAGGAATTCCTCTGGATCTTTCACGAAATACCTACGAAAAAATAAAATACAAGCCAATTATTAATGAATTATGCTAGTTTACTAATCAAATGAAGCATAATCATAAACACAATTCATTTCTGTATCTTTTTGTTTAGTACAGAAAAAAGAAATAAAACTCTTACGCTTGTGCTTATTCATTAATTGATTTAGTAAACTAAGCATTAATATGTCACCTACTTCTGAATTTTCTTCGCATTGCCTATGAGTTGGCCACACAATAAACTCTGGCACCATATCAGAAAGAATCGTAACAATCTGTCGATATATAAGATGGCCACTACTTTGAGCAATTCCAAATCTGTCACCACATGCCAGAAAACTTGCAGGTTTTGCCAAAATCCAAATTGAAAACAAAACTTTCTTTTCTAGATCTATTTGTGGTTATCTTGTAGGGGGCAGACGATTTCCAATTTTATTTAGCAGTACCTAAAATTTTAAGATGCACAGGTTACAAAAGAGTATAAATCCTCCATAATGCACTCTCCCAACTTTTATCTGATGTTAAGAAATATACAAATTAATTGTAACAACAGAAAAAGTGCTGTAAAGCGGTTTAAAATTTGATTTTTTTCATTCCCGACCCTAATTCTGGTGACCTTCAGTTTGTATTTAAGTATACAGGAAGTTATAGTGTGGGGAATTTTTTGTGGAGAAGCCTGTATAATATGTAAAAGACTTATTGACCTGGAAAGTTTGCCTTGACATTCGAAAATGCATTCTAAATTCTTCAATAGTATATAATGGGATTATGTGTTCTACATAATACTGGTTCCGACCAGGATCTCTTCTAGGTAATACCACAGCCCCAGCATCTTCTAGGGGTGCTCCCAAATCTTCAACCACGTAGGCAATAATGTGGTTAAGGTTATTAACATTGTTAAATACAATGTCCTCGTCTTCATCCTCTAGTATTTCAAGCAAATTTATCATTTTTCACTCAGTAAACAAAGGTGATTTGTGGTAAACAAATGTACTATTGAAGGTTATGGCAATAAAGGGCGAAACTTCCTGTCATTTTCTAACGTGACCATTCAGTAACCTACAGAATAACTACGCTGCAGCGCTTTATGGCTGAATGTTCCCTGCATGCAGCCATTGTTATAAACAAATCAACACTTTAACTCGCAAAAACACTCTGTTTGCCGACAAAATATCGGCTACCCAGCATAGAATAATGGCCGCAATATACGCTACGAGAAATCGTTATAATTAGACTGTACAGTTCGAACGGTACAGTTTATCGTACATGGACTGGCCACAATATACGCTACGAGAATTCGTTACAATCGGACGTTACAATAAACGGTGCCGACGCACACACGTGCGATGGCTTCGACGGACGACGTTTTAGCAGTTGTTGGATTAATATTCGCCCTGAAGGAAAAAAAGTGAAGCGGAAAAATCGTAACATCCGGTGCAAAGAATGGCTAATGAAAAGAAGAGTTCATTCCCATGTCAATTTGTTGGCGGAATTGAAGATGTTTCCAAAAGACTGGCATAATTTTTTAAGAATGGACCATGATGCGTACTTACATCTACTGAATATGATAGCACCAATTATCGAGAAGCAAGACACTATTATGAGAAATGCTATTCCAGCCCATGACAGGCTTGTAGCTACTTTGAGATTTTTATCAACAGGAAGAAATTATGAAGACTTGAAATTCTTTAGTATTATTTCATCTCAAGCCCTAGGTCGCATAATACCGGTCTTGGCATCTCGATTAAGAATTTCTCACACAAAAATTGGTATTGATCCGAAGAGAATAGAGTCTGTAATGATGGCCAGTTGTGCTTTACATAATTATTTAATGACGACGTCAGAGAGTTATTACTGTTCACAAGAATGTTTCGACGTAGAAAATTTTGATGCAGGGTCAATAAACCAAGGATATGATACAATGGATTCAGCCATAGTTAATTTACAAAGAAAAAATCTTGGTAATACGTCAATTGCAGCAAAAAAAGTCAGAGAAGAGTACTTGGAATACTTTGCAAGTGAAGGCAGTGTTCCGTGGCAAAATAATTTTATACGTTAACTAATCTATTCTTAAGCAGCAAACTTTGAGAGTAAAACATTTAATAAAAAAAGTTATTTAGTTTTATTTGAATATCTATACGTTGTAACCTTAAACTGCAACTTCTTGAAATAATTTAATAATTAAAGAAGAAATAGCAGAATTTAAAAAAAAGAAAATTATCCTTTTAGTTACACAAGTATCAGTTGCTCCGGATGACAACCTTAGGCCTTCGACGTCGCTCAGACGGAGTTAGGGGTGGTTCCCGCTGCTTGAACTTCCGGAGATAAGAAGGATTACGTAGACAATATCTTGTAGATGGGCGCCAACTGAGTCTTCCACATAGGCCAATCCCATTGAGTTACCCCCGTGAAACTCAGTAAAATAAGGGGTAGAGATAAATAAAGCAAATATCAACTTATGTCCAGTATAATGACAAAAGGTAAATATTCAAAATGACAATTTTAATTAAAACCCTGATAAACAATTACCCCTTCCCTATAAGGTTCAAATCAAACGGCAGTATGATATAAAAGATACATCAACTAATTAAGTCATCACTTATGTACGTGATCAAGTTCAAAAAAAAAATTACCTGTCCTATAATAAAAGCTATAAGATAACAAGTTAGGGGAAAACCTGCTTAGTAAGAAATTAATATGGCTGTCTTTATTCTAGACTGTCGGCAAATAAAATATATGCAAATTAAGTAAGTGTGAATTTGTGATATACATAAACCGGAAATAACGTACACTATAACAGCGACACTACAGGTCTGGGCGTTGGTACCAATGCGCAGGGGAGTATAGTCAAATCAAAAATTATTCACCATATAATACTTTTTAAATAAATAAAAAATATTAATTTCTACCATTACAATAATTTTAAGGGATAAAATGGCATGTAAAAAAGAAAGAAAATATAAGTTTTGTCAATATTCCGAAATAGAAAAAAAAATGTTAACACCTTAGTCTCTGGGGTTACATCACCCTTCCAGTGGTGATAATAAGTATAATAGAGATAATATCAAAAATTAAATAAAATAACTCCGGAAGACCGGATTACCAATGACCTCGCGAACTTCCATCAGAAATTTTAATCTACACAAACTTAAGTTGAATAAAATATTGGATTTGATTCAGCAACATCAACAACCCAATGTACAATGATTTTTAATAGCCCTAAACAAAAAATTAAAATAACAACTTACTGAAGCACCCTACACCCTACCTTTGACAGGGGTTTTAGTTTTCTCGGCTCCTCCCTCGGTTCGTCCAACGTAACATCGGGGCCACAAAGGCATCAACATCAAAAATCTGTGCTTGGCGTGGGTGTAATAAATCCCTTTACAAGGTGTGGAGTGGACCTCAAACCAACAGCAGAATATTTCCCAAAAAACTACTAGTACGCAGAAAATAACCACAGCCCACAACTCCACTAACGTTAACAGACAAGAATCATGAAAGCCCACTGAGGGATGGCTACAATGGCCATTAGAAAAATTAGGATTCTTTGTTAACACCTCAATCTCTGGGGTTACATAACCCTTCCGGTGGTGATAATAAGTATAATAGAGATAATATCAAAAATTAAATAAAATAACTCCGGAAGACCGGATTACCAATGACCTGGGGTCTTCATCCATAACATTGGATTCAGCCGGTGGAAATCCCGAAAGTGATGGACCCAAAGATTCAAGACAATTATCGTCCTGACAGCTGTGCGAACATGAGGTCGAGTCACAGTTCAATAAGCTGAACCTACGGTGGCAAACTTCGGCTCCACGTTGTAAACCATCAGCTAAACTTACACCAGGATATCGACGGTGACACGAAAAAACGACGTAAGCGCCATTTCATAAAGTTTACAGGGGGAGCAAAAAACGTTTTACTCCTGTAATAAAAGGATTCTATAAAAGATTTTTCGCGGTAAAGTTCTCTTATAATTTTGGTTTTAAAATCTGATATCAAAATCATGAGAGTTTATTTTTAATTCGTAATTATTCGAGATTTTGGCGTATACGCCTTTTCTTATTCTTCAGATGACGCTTAAGCCGTTTCAAACGGCGCATACGCCTTTCCAGTAGTAGGCAAATAGGCTTTATTTTGTCGGATAAGCCCCCTATACGCCTTTTATTTTGCACGAATTGAAATAAAAAGGTCAGATAAGCTTGGAAAAACTTTTATTAAACTACTTGTTACTACCCGCTATTCCCCTTTATCCCCTAAGCGCGTTTAGAAGGTAGTAAAACGGAAAGAATGGTTAGTGTGGAGGTGTTTTATCCACTTAAACATTTTCGATTAAGTATTTTCTTCCCGGACTTCTCGTTCGCGGAGAGTGGGTGGGTAAAACCTAAATGAGGGAAAGTTTAAGTTTTTCACCTCTAGTGATGGGATAGTCTGTGATCTCAAGATTGAATGGACTGCCTAAGCTGTGACGTCACAGCAGAAGGCTTCCTCCCATCAACCTTCCCAAACAAATCTATAATGCGTGTAAAACGTCATAAGAGATTTTTAATTTGCCGTTTGCTGTTAATATAGTTATAAATAAGAGTGATCGTTATTAGAAATAAGTAAAAAGTGATCAGTTAAAGAATTTTTTACAAGAAAATCTGCAAGGTAAGGTTTGCAAAGCAAAGTAAATTAAACTGTTTTTTCATGGTAATTACTTGTCTGAATGTTAGTTCTGTGCTCACTTTTGATAACTTTAGTTCTGTTTTCACTAAGGTATCATTTTTATTTAATATTTAAATTTAATTCAATGCAGTTTTAAATATTTCATGATTTTAGTCAGTTTATTTGGAATATTTCTGGACTCTTGTGTGAGTTATTTGGTTTTTTAAGTTTTTTAAATTATATTTGTTAACGGGTTCTCATTAGACCCTTAATCTAATTTTCTAGCTTTAATGAGTTTTGTGTATTGGGTTCTCATTAGATCCTAATTCTAATCTTTCTCATTGAGAATGACTTTCATATTAGTTTTGGGATGTATAAAAAATGTTCAAAAGTTAACAATAGTTACCCCAAACAGGGGAATATTTTTAGAAATTTTTTGAATCTTAAATCAATGTAGATTTTTTGAAATAATTTTTTATGATAGTTTAGTCAATTTGTTGTCGACTTTTTACTTTTTAATTTTGGTTTCTTGTAGATCCACAATATTAATAAGTTGGACATCCGCAACATTTATAGAATGAAACCATATTTTCTAGTGCAGGTTTCATTAGTTTAATTTTCCTTTTGTTTCAAATTTACTAGTCATGTTTAATTAATTGTTTATTTGGAATACTTCTGGACTCTTGTGTGAGCTATTTGTTTTTTAAATTATATTTGTTAACGGGTTCTCTTAATATAATTTTTCTTTTTTGATTGAGATTTGAGTAATGGGTTCTCATTAGACCCTAAATCAAATCTTTCTCATTGAGAATGACTTTCATATTAGTTTTGGGATATCCTTGGAGTACTTAGTTTAACTTTTACTTCTTGAAATAATTTTCTTGATATTTAAATAGCCTTTATTGTCAAAATTTCTTTTTAGTGCTTAGTTTTATTGTTATGAACTTCATTTATGAATAACTATTGTGTTTTGGTGTTTCTTTTGACTGTTATGTTAGTTACCTGTTTCGAATGAGATTGTTAACGGGTTCTCATCAGACCCTTGATCTTTTTCGTTTTTGAATGAGTTTTGAACAATGGGATCTCATTAAACTCTAATTCATATTTTTTTCTCAGTTTAGATGATTTTCATGTTAGTTTTGGGAAATTACCAAAATACTCGATTTATTGTTTGGTATTGTTCCGTGATATTTACTTGTCGGAATGTTAGTTCTAAGCTCACTTTTGATACATTTATTTCTATGTTTGTCATAATTTAATTTAATTTAGATTGGTTTGTCAACTTCAAATTAATGTAATGGCACTTCATTTTCCGTTTCTACAAACACGTGTAGTTAGAAACTATAAATTTCGAAAATGTTTAAAAGTTAACAATAGTGTAATAAGTTTTAATAGTTCGGGTTTAGGATAAACTGCTTCTAATATAAAACTATTATACTACAAATTACTTTATTGTTCACTAGGATTATCCTACACTACATATATCTAATTTAAGTATTATCCCAAGACATCATGACTGGCCCCAAGTAGGGCAGAGGTTGACTCTCTAGTTTATGTTAAAAAGGAACCTCGTGAATCCTAACAAATATCTATTTATACTTTCTTTTATCACGTATACTCGATTTGTTGTAATAACACAAGGTGATGTTTATTAATAAAATAATAAACATACTTTGGAATTATTATACAAACCACTATACTGAGTGTTAGAATTCACTTCACACCTTACAAGACGAGGGAAGTTAGTTATTACAAAGTCAGGTAACTGACCGAGTTGAGTCGTTGAGCCTGCAATGTTGTAACCTACTTATTTGCTGACTGTACTTTGACCTTGTCATTATGTTTTAGTTTTACAATATAATACTATGTTTACAAACCAATGGCCTGTTATCACAACATTGCTATTGCTAAACACTTACAAAATTTAAAATTAACTTATGTGCTCGTACTTGGATAAATAAAATATAAATAAAAGAAAATATAAGTAAAGTAAAATTCAAATTTTCTGCACTATAAATATGTATATACTAATTTAAAAACCTAAAAACCTAAAAATAAAACACTCCTAAAAACTACCATGACAATAAATCATTTCTTAAAACCGATGATATTTTTATATACAGACTGACCTTCCTAAAAATAAATAGTTAATATAGTTCAGTGAGTAAGCACATTGAATAACTTTGAAATTTGTTCTATATTAACGGATAGTGTTCACTGAATTTCACTGTCTTCACTTGGTGCACGGGGCTCTGCCCATCATACGGATATATTCTATTCTTATGAACAGTTTCTACCTTCCCTTGAGCTGACTAAATACTGCAATTGACCCCGTCTGTTTTGACAATTTTATAGGTACCTTTATACCAAGGATCTAGTTTATTTCTATGTTCATTTGTAAGTAGCACTAATTTTCCTATTTTTAATTTCAATTCCCTAGTTGTTAAGTCTAAATTTTCTTTTCTTTTTTGCTTATATTTGTTAAAAAATTGTCGAGCTCTTTCATGTGCCACCTGCAGCTTATACCTTACCTCCTGTTCATAAGCATCCCTGTTGTATTATAACAAAAAGCATACAACCTACACCATTTATTCCAGTCAATCTTACATTCATTTGTGAAATTTCTCAACTACTCATTAAAAACTCTACGGTTTCTGTCACAACCCCCTATGGTTTGTTTAAATCTCATTCTGTTTTTCTCATTGTATACCTTTCTTCTCTCATCTTATCGTTTTCCGTTGGTGTTCTTTTTCTTGCTGTTCTAGTTTTTATTCTTTCCCCTGGAGTTTGTTCAACATTGCCTCCGGCTATGTAGGGTGTTCCAGTTTTCCATCGCTTTACATCCTCTATAGAGTATTCCGTTCCGTTTATGATTAGTTTATTGTATTTAATTGTCGCTAAGTGTCCCTGTTTTCTTGCTTGCCTCATGTGGTAAAGCAAGTGTTTTCTTTGTAACTTTATTACCTTGGGATAGTCTTCGCTAATTATCCAGTTTGTATCTTGATTCCTTGTTGTTTTTAAAATTTCCATTCTTTTGTTTCCGCTTGTCATCTCGATTAACATTGGTCTGTCTTTATTTTTACCTTTTCTCCCTACTCTTCTTATGTCCGCTATATCATGTTTTGTTTCCAATCGTATTCCAGTCTCATCTAGTACTTCTTTAACCTTTTGTTCCTGAATTTCTGTGTCTTCCTTCTCGGTTTTCTCTATTCCAAATATTATTAGGTTTTTCTTGCTTAGATTTCTTTCAAGCATCTCTATTTTTTTGTTTTGTAGGCGTATTTCTGCTTTTAGTTTTTCATTTTCTAGTTTTCTCTCCTTATTTTCTAATTTTAATAAATCGAGTTCATTTTTAATATAATCTAGCTTTTGCTCTATTCTTTTGTCTCTTTTTACCTCGCTTTCGCACATTCTTACGTTCCTCTCCGTGTACCTACTGTTATTCCGACCACCACTGGAGGTCCAATTATTCCTATTGTACCTATTATTAGGGTAACTACGTTCCACAAATTCACGGCTCCTGCCATATTGACCATTGTCTCTTCTATTCTGCTCTCGGCCTCCAGGCACCCCATAATTTCTGTAATTTTTCACATCACTAGTAACTCTCCAGCCTGGTCCCTTATATTCATGCCCTTGTCTTTGTACCTGATACCTTAGTACATTTCCTACATCTGACGTCACATCAACAGATACCAATTTTGTCAGCACCTCCTGCGTATTCGTAAAATTACCCGCCATCAGGACTAGCTTTGCTGCCTCTGAGCTAACATTTTGAATCAAGGATTTTGTGGTCAAATTAACGGGCATGCCCTCAGCTACGAAAGCCGCATATAATCTATCCGCTAACTGCTCCACATCCGACACGTAACTAACTAGATCCTTATTATTCTGACTATGCCGCCCTAACTTTGCTATCAATAAACTGGAACTATCTCCTTTGATGCCCTGCTATAAAGTAAAAACTATCTCGTCCAGCGAAGCCTCATTAGTGATCAGTATTCTCGCCTTCCCTGTCAACCTAGTCTGAACAAAAGAAACTGCATTTAACTCCTGTCCTGCTGCATTTGCCTTGAGTAGAACCAATCCATCAATAAAACTACGTAATTTATTCGGTGTCCCGTCAAATTCCATGGGGATCACATTGCTAGCCAGATTAATGAATTCTTGTATGTTTAGCGCCATATTTTTTACACCGTCACTCTCCTCGCTGTCACTCTCTTTCTCAAACACCTCAGTCGCTATTGATTTAACACACGAAGTAGGTATCAAACATTTGCAGGATCAAACTTGAAATACCCTTACTACCTTATACCTCAAGCAATCAAAATTTACTTTACAGAATTTCCGTTGATTTTCCTCTAACTGATTCCAACATTTATTGACTACAGATGTGTGAGCATTAAAATTATTAATTAAATTGAAAATGATATCTTCCCTAATTTCCTTACTTTTTGTTACCTGTTTTTTTTGCTCTTCTACTATACTAGTTTTATTTATTTTAGCTACTAAATAATTCAATTTTATTTCAACTTGATCCCATGGTATAGGCTTTGAACTTATTAATATTGCAATCCTAGCAATTTCCAAAACAAAACACAGTCTAGGCGATATTCAGCCTACTCATCACAACAATATTTTATTTATAGAACATAAAAATCGACGGTAAAAAATTTTTTCAACAAAATTACTGTTCATCAGAATAAAATAAATCAAAATGTCGGCTTACCTCTTTACACTTCCAATGTACTTGTAGCTCTTCTCATTAACTTTTTCTTTAACTGCCTCCATAGTATACGAGCTTCACTATACTTTTGTTGAAGTTATAATAAAATTAGTTTATAACTACACAACTTTTAATCCAAAATTTTTTTTGTTCATGCAATAATAACCATGCTAAGTGCTGGGACATTTATAATGAATAACCCTGTACACATAAACATTACTGAGTTAATGTTCCAATAACTTTGGTATATATTGACTGGAGAAAAAGTTTTCCAGCACTGGAATATACTTTGCCCATGAAGGGTCAAACTCCACTAGCACTGTTATTGCCTCTTTTAAAGTCCACACGCACAGATAACATCTTTTCAAAATATGCAGATTCCCATGAATTTGGTGGTAGATCTTACTTGTAATGTTCACGTCTAAGAATCCTGATGATGTTACCTACAGGTGGTGTTCTGTTCTGCAGTTGTAGTTATCGGTGTGTTGTAGCTATCCGGCTATACGATTACTGTTGAAGACGTAATCTTGAAGAAAATGTACCAAAAGAACTGAAGGAAACGATGCAGAAGATCCAAAAGAAAAAGATTTAAAAAGAAAGAAACGAAGGAAGAAAGAAAGAAGGTCTGAAAAGAAAATATGAATAAGAAACTGTGTTGGTGATTGAGTCCCAATAGATATCGGGTAGATTACTTACCCTAGATGGTGGGTGACCTTTAAGTGTTTTGTATTTATAAAATCAGGAACTATATCCATGCATACGCATGCTCCTTGTGTTTACACTGTTTTAGAAACGCTTTACAAACCTTACCTTGCAGATTTTTTTGTAAAAAAGACTGGTCACTTTTTACTTATTTCTAATAACGATCACTCTTATTTATAACTATATTAACAGCTAAAGGAAAATTAAAAATCTCTTATGGCAATTTACACACACACTCGGTTTGTTTGGAAAGGTTTTCATGACCACACCTCTAGTGACGTCAGACTTAGGCAGTCCATTGAAGGGGGTAAATGATCTACTCAGTAGGCGTGTTGGTTTAAGATTCATCCCTTTGTATTGGAGAATCACAAATCACAAATCCGTATTAAACGTAGGATGAACAACCATGTAGACTTGGAAAAAAAGTGCAATACAAAATGGTGGTTTCAAACCAGTCCTATGTCACTGGCCTTGAAAGGTCAAAAGAGGTCTTCTACCTTTTGAGTTGGGGTCAAGGTCAAATGGCTAACTGGATACACAAAGAATCAAGACACATTTGGAATTTGTAAAAGACTCTTACCAAGGTTAACCTATGAACCAGTTATTGATGTCAATAAATAATAATGATTTGTTTCTTCCACTTGAATAAAAATATTTACAATGTAGGTACAGATTCATGACTTTAAAATAAATATATACATTTTGGAGGTAACAAATAAATCTTTTATGCATCACCCTATAGTTATTAATAAATTTTGTTGTTATTACAGGGTGGACCGTAACAACTCCCCCCTTTCCAGGAAAAGGTTTTTTTCTTCCATAAAAACCGTAACGAAGCATTACTTACTACCGCTCACCTAGTCCAATAAAATAATGAGGCTAACTCAACATAGTTAACGGACAAAACAATGGACACAAAACTAGGGCACTAGTACTTATTCGGCCTCGCTATCCGATCCGTCTATATATGGGGGATGACTTTTCAAGTCTTTGGCATGCCATACTCCCTTATTACGACCATTTGTGTCGTCTGTTAATTCATACGACCATGCAGAGAGGATCTTCGTTATCCTGTACGGTCCTTCAAATTTATTCGCAAATTTTGCTTCAACCTCCTTGTCTCTGTCGGAAACCGCATATACCTTTTTCCATACTTGTTGGCCCAACTGGAATCTTTCACTTATTCGACGGAGATTGTAGCGATCACGACTGGTCATAAAGGACTTCTTTATCCTACTAGCAACGTCTTTAAAAACTTCTTTGACGGTGTTTGCTCGGGCCACCGGGTCATAGTTTTCGTCGAAGTCAGATATTGGAATCAAGGCGCGTCCGCGGAGGTCAATCTCCCGGGAAAACATGACGAAGTTAGGAGATAGCTTTGTAACTTCATGTCGACTTGATCGCATTGCACAAGCAACCTTCTGTAGATATTTGTCCCAATCACGATGGTTATCGGAAACATACGAACTTGAAATGGTTTTCATAACCCGATGATATCTTTCCACGGCGTTACCCTGAGGAGAAAAATTTGCTAAGTGTCGCTTTTCCACATCATACTTGTCCAAGATGACTACGAAATTGCTTACCATTATCCATAATGATCTTTTCCGAAACTCCAAACATAAGCAATATATGGTCCTCTAGAATTTCAGCGATTTTTGGAGCTGTCGCATTTCGCAACGGGAAAAACAACACATATTTACTGAATATGTCATAAGCGGTTAGAATGAAGGAATAACCGGCGGAAGAACGTGGTAAGGGTCCAACTAAATCTATACTTAGAATTTGCCGTGGACGAGTGGTTGTTGGAGCACAACTTGACATCAAGCCTCTAGGTGCTTTTTGTTCTGGCTTCGTTCTTAAACAACTAACACAGCGTCTAACGTAATGGGCTACATCGGCCTTTATCTTGGGCCAGTAATACTTGAGATTTAATCTATTTAAGGTCTTGTATACTCCCAAGTGTCCACACGTCGGAGGATCATGATGGTCTTTGATCATTGCCGAACGATATTCTTCAGGAAGTACTATCAGCCATTCCTTATTGGACTGGGTAAGATCGGGATAAGTTACTTTCGCTAGTTTGTATATTCGGTTGTCTACAATCCTCCAATCGGGTTATTTGTTAGGGTCTTAGAGGATCTTCTGGTACAGTTGCCTATACCACTTATCTTTGACTTCTTCAATAGGTGGAAGTATTTCAACTGCGTCAATACAAGGTACTGATCTTGACAATGTATCCGGTACAACATGATCCGCTCCTTTTCGATGCACAATGTCAAAGTCATTCGAAGTGCCCATCTGGCAACACGTCCAGCTTGATCTTTGAAATCGAACAACCACTTGAGGCTATAATGGTCAGTGATTACTGTGAAGCGTGTTCCCTCTATGTAAGGTCGAAACTTTTCTATCGCATGGAGTATTGCCAAACATTCTTTCTCTGTCGTGCTAAATTTTCTTTCGGTCCTGGTTAAGGATCTACTAAGGTAGGCCACTAATTTTTCCCCTTCTGGGTGAATTTGAGACAATGCCGCTCAAATTCCAAAATCACTCGCATCAGCATGAATACGAAAGGGTAAATCAAAATTAGGACAAGTCAAAATGGGTAAGGTGATGAGGTGATCCTTAATTTTCGTGAATGCCATTTTACACGCATCATCCCAGATAAAGTTGGTATTTTTCTTCAGTAATGCAGTGAGTGGAGCAATTAAAGTCAAGAGGTTTGGTACAAACCTTCGGTACCACGAGATCATACCTATCACCCTGCGAACATCTGAAACTGTTCTTGGCTCTGGTATCCTCACAATAGCTTCCACCTTCTCAGGATGAACCATCAATCCTGAGGAATTTACGATCAACCCCAGATAGGTCGATTCCGGTTTACAAAAGTGGCATTTTTCTCGGTTCAGAGTTAAACCTGCCTTAGTTATTTTATCCACGACAGTTCATAAAATATTTAGATGGCCTTCAAACGTTGGAGTACAAATGATTATGTCATCTAAGTAAACAAATACGAATTGTTCCAATTCCACCCCTATCACCCGATCAATGAATCGTTGCCAGGTAGCTGGTGCGTTGTGTAATCCAAACGGCATCCGTTTGAACTGATAGAGTCCCCTTGTGGGTACAATAAAGGCCGTTAGGGGTCGTGACGCTTCAGCGACTGGGATCTGCCAATATGCGGACTTTATATCCAAGGTTGTGAGATACCTAGCGTCTCTCAACTTATCTAAGGTAGCACTGACAGAAGGAAGGGGATATGTAACCTTTTCGCTAACCTCATTCAATTTTTTATAATTCACGCAGAACCTGTAAGAATTATCGGGTTTCTTCACTAAAACTATTGGCGATGCCCACGGTGACGTAGAAGGTTAAACAATATCATTTGCCAACATTTGATCAAGTTCGATATTAACCTGGTGTTGTAAGAATTATCGGGTTTCTTCACTGAAACTATTGGCGATGCCCACGGTGACGTAGAAGGTTAAACAATATCATTTGCCAACATTTGATCAAGTTCGATATTAACCTGGTGTTGTAGGATAGGAGATATAGGATAGTGCCTCTGTTTTATCGGGGTTGCTTTTGTTTTTATCGTATGCTCCACGATATGAGTACAACCTAACTGATTTCCCATGACGCTGAAGATTGACTCCACCAAGCCATCCAGCTGTGCCTTTTGAGCCAGCGTTAGGTGCTCCAAGGACTGAATAGCTGAACATTGGGAAAATTGTAGGTCACTCTTCTCCTTCCTAAATGACCAGTGTCCAGAGTATAAATCTGGGACAATTTTCATGGAAGACCAAAAATCAACGCCGAGTATTATGCTATGGGGTAAAGTGGGCACTACTATAATTTCTAGAATTCTCTCCTTTAGTTGCACCGGTACGGTAATTGATCCTAAAACATCACATCGTCCACCATTTGCAACTACACAATCTTTTACCGGTGACTTATTCAACTGACAACCACCCTTCAACTGATTCCACCCTAACTCCCCAATAACTGTTTTTGAACAACCGCTGTCTAACAGGGCTAAAAAGGTTTTCCCAAAAATATTTACCTCTAGGTAGGGACGGGCGTCTTCCTTGGCGTGTGCTAATACAAAATCTAAGAAGACGGACATTGAACTTAACGAAACCTTGGCCGGATTTTCAATTAGTGGTTCCGACCGCCCTGTCGTGAACCTGCACTCCGGTTTTTTGACAAGAAGGGCAATTTGGAGCCATCACTCCCTCGCGACCACATCTGAAACAAAATTTCTTTCTCTGATCCTGACAAGCTCGAAACTTATGGTCCTCTTTACCGCAATTCCAATACCTGGGTCGAGGCGATGCTGAGCTCATGGTATGTATTACAGCATTCACTTCCGACGTGCTATGATCGGGTTGGTCGGAAGTAGCATCAAAACTGTTCTGAGGGTTAACAGGGGTACGAACAGAAGATAAGGTCTGCTGACTTTGAGGGGGTCTTCGATATGCAAGTCCTGGTTCTAGCAATGCCCTGTGCGACGTAGGAGGTGGAGCAAATCTCTTTACTCTGTCCTCCGTTTCTTCTATTCTCCGACATAATCTCAACAAATCTTGAACGGAAGTCGCCTGGTGAAGTGAAAGTTGAGTTTGAATATACGGAAGAAGGTTTCTTCGTATTAGATTGACTCTATGTTCCTCGGATGGTGGCTGTTCCAAACGCCTGAATAATGTTTCCATCGCCGTTATAAACGTTAGAACTTTTTCGTGTGCCCCTTGTGTTCTCAGTCGTATTTCGTCCCACAGATTATATTCATAATCGTACGGTCTATAAGCTTCCCTTAACTGACTAACTAAATCATCCCATGAGTAAAATGTCCCGGTTCTATACCAATTCAAGGCCTGATCAGTAAATAACTCTGGAGCCGATCGAAGTAATTGGTCTTTGCTAACACCCCGTGAAACCCGTAGTTCTTCTACCCTAAGCAAAAATTCATTTACACTAGTGTGCCCATTGTACTTCACATTCCATCGGTGAATATCTGGGTAAACTGGAGGTCGATAAGGAGGGTACAAATGATTTGACCGCTCTGGATGCATAGGAGAAATATGAAGGCGATCCATACCACACCTGGTATCTCCTAACTCCTCTCGCATCGTCGAATCATTATACGTGCCTAGTTGAGAGTTCTGTGGGGGAACCCAAACTCTGGAAGTTTCCTGCGGATAATCCCTTTCGTCTCTTCATGTTACTTCCATACTTTGCCGATTACTACGAGTGCTTGTGGTTATTGGAGCCGGTAGCGTAGGGATAGGACTAGATCTTCGGTTGGCGGTGTCCACATCTTCGATGCCAATAAGATCACCTAAAATTGGCAAACTTCTCGAAAGTTGTGGTATCGGAGGGTTCGGATCATCAATAAGCGATGTATATCGTTTATCAACTTGGTGTATTTGTTGAGCTCTGTATGACACTGAAGCGGTACCTTGTCTCCTCCCAGGTAGCTCGGTTTGGTTTCGGACATCACCCTGTAGGACTGAACCAACATCATGTTCTGGACGAAGTTCCAAATATGATGTGAGTTTTGGTCTCTGAGGTATCTTCGATGCTCTTCCGGCTTCATATGCCAGATTCAGTTGTCCATACAAGTTTTGACAAGATAGCACCAGTTTTTCGAGTTCTGATTCTTCCCATGCCGTAGAACCTTTGATCCTATCCAATCGTCCTGCCAGGTGCTCTAATTTAGAAACTATTCTTCTATAATCGTTTTCGCTATTTTCAGGGTCAAAAAATTCTATTTCTTGAGCTAACTCATTCACCTTTCTGTTACAGATGCTCAACTCTTCTTCGAAGATTAGAGTAGCCTCTAAATTAGGTGTAATTCCCTTTTCTTTCTCTGCTCTCAATGCCTGTCGTAGCACAGCACGCTTTTCATCCACTGTTCCTGACATTGGTAGACCCCGAATTTTCAATTCGTAGCTTAACTCATCACTCCTAAGACGATTTACTTCCATGGTCAGTACAAAAATAAAATAAAAAACTAATCTAAAATATTGTACACGAGAACTTAACAACCTCACCCTTTCCCAATAAAAAAGAAAAAAATCTAGCGAAAGTGTAAAAAAATTAGTCTGCTTTTTTCCCTTAGGCTAGTTGTAGATTAAGTTGTACATATGTTAAGTAAATATAAGTATTGTATATTACCCAGAATTTGTTTTTATTTTTATTTTCAGAATTGATTTTACTTTTATATTTTTAGAATTTCCCTTTTTATTTTCCTATTTTAGAATTAGTTTGATTTAACAACCTATATGTTTCTGTTTCATGTACTTATAACGTGAAAAATGTAAAAACCCAAAAAAATTTCCCCAATAAAATCATGTTGCATAAATTTCCCTAAATAATAACGTCTTGTTATTTTATAACTTACTTTCCTAAAAAATTAAAAAAACAATAGTACTTTGCTGTAAGCCAATGTTGCTCAAAACCAACTCTTTAACACCAGTTATATTTTATTTCTTTGAGATTTAAGGTTCAGCAAATCTGTATCAACCAATTGACAAATTATATGCACATAAGTTCTAAGCACCTGTACTAAATTATTTGTTCAAGTACTGGCCTATTACAATTAACTAAATGTGGCTTCGTACTTCTAAGAAAAAGGCTACACAATATGTACACTTTCTAAAAATTGGACTTTTTCTTCTGACAGCCAGGATTAAATTCAAAAGCTGATTATCAATATCAACATACATTATATGCATAAAAGATATAAGATTTTGTACATTGCCAAAAATAAACTATGTGGAAACTGTGAAATTTGTGTTCTGAACATGAAAAATAACCTTTACCTTGAGCAATTCAAAAATTAGAAATACCAACAAAAATAATACCTATACTACACACGTTTGGGCGCCATTTGTTACTACCCGCTATTCCCCTTTATCCCCTAAGCGGGTTTAGAAGGTAGTAAAACGGAAAGAATGGTTAGTGTGGAGGTATTTTATCCACTTAACCAGCTTCGATGAAGTATTTTCTTCCCGGACTTCTCGTTCGCGGAAGTGGGTGGGTAAAACCTGAATGAAGGAAAGTTTAAGTGTTTCACCTCTAGTTATGGGATAGTCTGTGATCTCAAGATTGAATTGAAGGGGGTAAATGATCTACTCAGTAGGCGTGTTGACGTACTGGTTGACACAAGACACAATATTGACAGCGCTTGGCTTGCCTTATACTAAAAATAACAACATTCTTAAAGTACTGATAATTATTATGAAATATTTACATTATTATATGGAAAGATACCACAGGAGTATACTTCTGGGATTACACTTGTTTCCTGGTAAGTATTATATTATAACTAGCTTATGAATACTTGGTTAATAAGATACTATTATTTACATTGAGAGATAAATCTTATATTGGTAAATTAAAAGGGGGAAAATCTGTTTTAGATATTAAACTATTGCGGAGGTTAGCAAGTATAGGACGAACTATATCAGATATACTATTACCCCTGGATGCACTTAACTCAGTTAATGGGAAAATGGTCTAAACCCAAAGTCTGAATGAACTCCAGATAAACTGTATAGGGTAAGGTACACTTCCAAATTGTTAATATGTACTATCGTCACAAACTAACTAGTAACCGAAAAGGATGATCTCTAGACGAGAGGCATCACAAAATGTACTAATCAGAAAGTTCTTACTTGTAATGTTCACGTCTAAGAATCCTGATGAGGTTACCTACAGGTGGTGTTCTGTTCTGCAGTTGTAGTTATCAGTGTGTAGTAGCTATCCAGCTATACGATTACTGTTGAAGACGTAATCTTGAAGAAAAGGTACCAAAAGAACTGAAGGAAACGATGCAGAAGATCCAAAAGAAAAATATTTAAAAAGGAAGAAACGAAGGAAGAAAGAAAGAAGGTCTGAAAAGAAAATATGAATAAGAAACTGTGTTGGTGATTGAGTCCCAATAGATATCGGGTAGATTACTTACCCTAGATGGTGGGTGACCTTCAAGTGTTTTGTATTTATAAAATCAGGAACTATATCCATGCATACGCATGCTCCTTAACATCCCTTTGTATTGGAGAATCCCTGATTGTTAATTTTCCTAAATCACAAATCCGTATTAAACGTAGGTTGAGCAACCATGTAGACTTGGAAAAAAAGTGCAATACAAAATGGTGGTTTCAAACCAGTCCTATGTCACTGGCCTTGAAAGGTCAACAGAGGTCTTCTACCTTTTGATTTGGTGTCAAGGTCAAATGGCTAACTGGATACACAAAGAATCAAGACACATTTGGAATTTGTGAAAGACTCTCACCAAGGTTAACCTATGAACCAGTTATTAATGTTAATAAATAATAATGATTTGTTTCTTCCACTTGAATAAAAATATTTACAATGTACAGATTCATGACTTTAAAATAAATATATACATTTTGGAGGTAACAAATAAATCTTTTATGCATCACCCTATAGTTATTAATAAATTTTGTTCAAAATTTCCATAGGCTAGTAATACTAAGAATATATTTTGTAATTCGAAAATAACTTATTCCTAGAGAGTTAAAATCACAAACCCTTGTTCAGGTACACAAAACACAAAAAAACTTAAACTACTTTTCGATAAAACGGTCATTAATTTTTGGTGCAGTTTTTGGTATAAGAGTTCAAAAAAATCACTGAAAACTACTTCGAAATATAAAAAATACCTCTTAGTTCTTACAAAAAAAACTTTGACACATCAACATTTTTTTATCACCTAACGAGATTAAATTACCAAAAACAAAACAAAAAATATTGCAGTCAATACGAAGTTCTCTTTAAACTGATTTTTGGTAACCAATAACCACAGAAAGGGACTATAGAAAAAACGTAATCCATAACTTCTTTTCCTAATACCTACTAAGGAATAGATACCTTTCAAAATAACATGGGATCATAAAAAATATAAGTTTTCATGGAATACCTAATATTAAACATAAATCAAACTAAAAAAATAGCACTTGCAATCTCGCAAAAATAGGATTACACTTTTTTACCTATTTATGCAGAAAAACCTGATAGCGCTTTCTTTTTCTCTCCTAAAAGCTAATTACAAGTACGAAAATGTTTGCTTGAGCCACTTTGGTTTTTACATAAACACTGCCAATTAGGGGGTGGCCTCATCTTCAATATCAGTCTCTGGTAGTACATCTGGAATCGTATTGTTTCCTTTCAGGGAATAATATTCCGCGTGATACTGTTTTTTTATCTTGAATGTTTTGCAAAGGCTTAAAAGATCATAAAGTTTTTCCTTATTTATTGGAATTTCGGCATTGTAGGCCCGTGGAACGTTTTCGTTTGCTCTATTGAGCCAGTTGATCTCATGTGGGTGGTCAAAACTGTAGATAGTGTATACAGTGATTATATTCAAAAACCTAACTTGGGCTATATCAGTTATTTTGATATCTAAGCCTTCGAGAGATCTTAGTTTTTTGAGAGCGGAGAGACACTTCCAATCTAAAATATCTGAGTGATAAATTTGGATAACTTCGTATGGTTTAGGGAGATGTCGTGCATTTCGGATAATCGTAGGCCATTCAGAGGGAGCTTGGATTTCCATAGTTTTCATATACTTTTCAATGACTCCACGGACACTATCTACGGGCATGTATGTATGACCCGCCACTAGATACGTTAATGTTATTTCACTGACTGAAATAGAATTTCTAAGTAAATGCAGGATCATTGAAAACATCACTTTATTCTTATTCTGTCCAGGACAGTTGTCACAAAAAAGTGAAATCGACTTGCATTTCGCTTCGGAATCAAGCTTAGTCAAATACTTATATAGGTTTGAACATATTTCATTCACTCCCCTTTTGCCATCTTTCTCTCCCCAGATGTAGCAGTATCCGTTTTGTGATTTACTAAGTAGTGAAGTTGTAGACAGCATACTTTCTGCTTTATCCAAATATCATACTTGGGCCATGGGGGGGCCATAACATTCTGTAGGTCAAAATAAACTACAAGAAATTCCCCTACTGAAGATCGATCTTGTTCGGCTAAAAAATACGCTTTTGCAAGAGCTTCATTATTTTGATGGTTAAGGAAATCGGCTTTATCTTTTTCTGTTTTCTCGGATTCGGGAAGATTCTCATAGCGGATGCAATATGAGTACTTGTCTTTTCTTGGGTTATGGATTCCAATATTGTAGTCCTCATTAAAGTGCTTAGTAAACGTCGATTTTTTTAACGGAGTGCCATTATTTTCTCGAACTTTTGAGTAATACATCCTGTAAATATTAGACATGCTTTTAACATCTGATGGAAGGTAAAGTTTTGATGTTGATCCCCGGCAATAATGGGAAGGGATCGCGGGAAGATTTTCAATAAAATTTTTAAACTCTTCGATTTGATCAGGTGTGATCTTATGCTTTGGTTCATGATTTTCTCTATTATCTTTGTTTTCTTCAATTTTTCCCTTAAGGGAACTTCTTACCATCTTCTGGGTTATATTAAGTGTGTTTAAAAGAAATTGCAAACACACTCTTCTTGGTGTGTGATCTTTCATGAGAAAATACTGGTAAGTTAAAGTTCGATGTTCTTTTTCGTTTTACTGGTATTACATTAACGCATCCATTGATAAAACTTTTTTTGTCTGAGAGGTTACTGATCTTCTAAAAGCGAGAAAATAAATCATGCCTTTCTCTTTCGTTGAAAGAATTGCATTTGTTGTTACATTTCTTGTTATGATAGGGATTTGCAAGTACTCTCTTTTTTTCTACTGTTTCATTTTTGTAGGTTTGGTAGCTCTTCCCGGACTCTCTTTTTCTTCTATTCTTTTGCCTTTTGCCACTTTTTTTAAGCCTTCTTTTTCCTCTTCGATTTTCGACACTAGATTCACTGCTCGTATTGGTAGAAGAACTTGAATCTGAGGATTCGTTTTCAGCATCATTTTCCATGTCTATGCCCATCTCAGATCCAATATTTTCAATCAAAATAGCGTCGTGATTCAAGGCTTCTAACAACATCCTGTCAGTTTGATCATTATTACCGTTCAAACCCATGCTATCAGATAGAGCTTCAGATAGCATTACTTTACTCTTATCATTGCTGCAGGGGCTGGGACTTAAGGGTGCCGACGCGACTGTGATAGACTGATCACTCAGGGGTTCTAGTGGTGGATCATCACTGCTCTCTAAAGTGTTAGATTGATCACTACTACTTTTTAAAGCATTATTGGCTAGACTTAGGTCAATTATGTTGAATTTTTCATTTGCTTGATCACTACTGTTCATGATTTTTCGAGACCTGGACGACATCTGAAGTAAAAAAAAATAATAATATAAAATTCTACTACCACCACAATTAGTACTAAACTAGTATTAGTGTCGTAGGCGTGTTTTAAAACCAGGCTTATCATAAAACTACTAGGCTTTTTCAAAATAACTTGGCATTATCATAAAACGCTAAAAGGCGTAAGCGACAAAAAACTAACAAAGTTTGTCGAAGGATTTGCGGAATACCGAACTATTTACCTTAGAATTTTATTAGTTTTATCGTGTAGGTTATTAATTCCATGTGAAAAAATTGGGTGAGAATGTAATTGATGTAATGAGTTCCGAGAATTATGAATTTATTCTCCCATGAAAAGTCTTATGGAGAATGTCTGTGAAGCCTTTAAAAAAACACAACGAACGTAACCGACATTTTAAAAAACATGGATTTTGGCCGTAAAAACCTGATTTTTAAAACTGAATAATACTTAATAAGGAATAAGTACCTTAAGATTATTCAGAATAAGCAAAAAAATACTTACTATGTTGAAAAGTTGAAAAGTTTTTTACACAAGACGTAACCACATTCTATGGAACTTTGTCGCATACTGACTAGTGCGAACGATTTGTTTCGGACGAAAACTGGCGGTTAGAATGTTGAAGGTCAAATTTTCGCGAAACGATTTAATTGGCGGTTAAACTATTTATAACAACCGGTGGAGGAACCCGCGTACTTTTAAAATACACAAAAATCCCATTTTTCGTTTTTTGGCGCTTACGCCGTTTTTTCGTGTCACCGTCGATATAGGCTCGAGCTTAGGTCGACAATCAATACCAATTTAAAAACCAGAACTAAAAACCCAAAAAAAAATACAAATGTATCAACCAAAGATTGACCTAAGCCCCTGGACTACATTGATGTTTGTATTTAAAACATTTTCCCCACCATGAAGCAATTATACTTGTTACCCTGTAACTAACTTCCAACAGAAATTTTAATCTACACAAACTTAACTTGAATAAAATATTGGATTTGATTCAGCAACATCAACAACCCAATTTACAATGATTTTTAATAGCCCTAAACAAAAAATTAAAATAACAACTTACTGAAGCACCCTACATCTACAGTTACTACAAAACAAGTAGACCTATCTTTGACAAGGGTTTTAGTTTTCTCGGCTCCTCCCTCGGCTCGTCCAACGTAACATAGGGGCCACAAAGGCATCAACATCAAAAATATGTGCTTGGCGTGGCTGTAATAAATCCCTTTACAAGGTGTGGAGAGGACCTCAAGCCATCAGCTGAATATTTCCCAAAAAAACTACTAGTACGCAGAAAATAACCACAGCCCACAACTTCACTAACGTTAACAGACAAGAATTATGAAAGCCCACTGAGGGATGGCTACAATGGCCATTAGAAAAATTAGGATTTTTCGTCGAGCACCCACAAGCACTATCGCCTTTACCACGGCAAAATAAAAAAAATGTCCAATGTCAAATGTCCGCCCCACAGAACACAGGACTCTCCCTGCCACGATACCACGCGATTAGGTCCACCCGAACTGCGACTGACGACAAAACTGAACACGAAAACTGAACGAGCGCATACACGTTACGATCAGTCGGCACATTTCATCCGATTCCGATTAATCAATTGAAATTTTCGTATTGTTCCCTTCGACTGCACAGTCTTCAAAAATCGGACGAAACTCTACAGTTTTATAACATACATGTAGCGATTTATCGGTACCGTTCGAACTGAACAGTCTGATCGTAACGATTTCTCGTAGCGTATATTGCGGCCTTTAAGGGGCCCATTCACTTACCGGAATCCGGCCGGCCTGCGTTGACAGTCCTGGACTGAAGGCATAGGTCGACGTTGCCCACACATTTATATACGCGAAATCGACAGTTCTAGTCTGTCGATCTCGACTGTCCGATCCAAAACGACAGTTAGCCTGCCGGTTGGACACACACTACAGTGTATTCCGGACGGCGAGCTGAATATGACTACCAGGAACAAAAAATTGTGTTTGTTGCAAGTGCTATTATTAACGGAAACACGTAAAACGACAAAGAGATACTGGGTAAAAGAGTGGTTGTTAAAAAGGAGTAAATATTCACATAATAATCTAGTAAAGGAGTTAAGTAGTTCTACTGTAGGTTTAACGGATTTAAAAAATTACCTACGAATGGACGCAAGTTGTTTTCAAATGCTACTAACTCTTATCCAACCATTTATTACCAAACATGATACCAGAATGAGAGAAGCAATTAGTGTAGAAGAGAGGTTAATAGTCACTTTAAGGTTTTTGGCCACAGGTCGAAGTTTTGAGGACTTAAAATTCAGTGCGATAATTTCACCTCAAGCATTGGGAGTAATTATACCCGAGACATGTAAATACATTTACCAAGTTTTGAAAAAGGAGTATATGAAAGTAAGTTTTATTTTATTTTATTATACCTTTATTGTATAGGTAGGTATTTACATTAGGTACAAAATAAATAAGTGATTTAACAAAGTAAACAAAAAAAAACGGAAAAGTAAATTCAAGTGGACATTGTTTTAAATAAACACTCTTAATCATTATTTACATGGCTACGAAAACTAAGAAACTCTGAAAGTGGTTCATGTCCTTGTTGTGGTTCTTGTTGGTAGTGCTGTTGTTGTTGCTGGTACTGCTGTTGATTTTTTTGCCCATCCCAAGGCCATAATGGGACATTAGTTTCACAACTTTTTTGTATAGCGTAATTGATTGCTGGTTTTGAGTTTTTATTGATATTTCCCAACTGTGCTTCATATAGAACATCCATTAAAATTGTTTCCGCAATAATTGCCGTGTCTTTCGGCAAGGAACGTAATTTGTTAGCGATGTGCTTTCCAATTATGTCAAAATCGTCGTCTTTTAAGTCTAACTGCTGACCTACTTTCAACAATAATTCCTCTCTAAGTTGCTCGCTATGTGGCCTCTTTCTTTTGAATGATTTTGTTGGTGGTTGTGGTACATGCGATTGCTCCGCAGTGGAAGTTGAAGCAGCGGATGCAGGTCTGAAGTCGTCTAGCTGTTCGCTTGCAGCGTCCGTATCATATAGCTGTGACTGTGCAGTAGTCGACATCGAATCACCAGGTGATGTCGGTATATCCTCATTAAATGATTGTGAGAAATTTGCTGTCTCGTAATGTGATGAGGCAAGCTGAGCCTGAAAATAGATAGTTATCATTCCAATGTACGTTACGTTGTTATTATTGAATTGATAGTTTGGCTTTTATATTTTGGTATTGATGACACATTACGGCCGATAATTGGTAGAACTTCCTTTATTATTTTTTTAGATGCCAAAAACAACAGAAGAATGGCAAGAAGTTGCACGGAATATAGAAAATCGATGGAATTTCCCCAACTGCGGTGGATCAATAGACGGCAAACATATAAGAATAAATAAACCTTCTAATAGTGGCTCCTATTTTTTTAATTATAAAGATTACCACAGTATTATTCTACTAGCGCTTGTCAACGCCGACTACGAGTTTCTCTATGTAAGCGTAGGTTGCAATGGACGAGTTTCTGATGGAGGCGTTTTCGACACAACATCATTTTATGAGAAGCTTTCAGAAAAACAATTAAATTTGCCCAGCAACGATATAACAAAATATAATATGAATTTTGTTTTTGTGAGTGATGATGCATTTGCTTTAGAAAAACATATTTTAAAACCCTATTGGCGCAAAAATAGAGCAAATTTAACAAAAGAGGAACGTATTTTCAACTATAGACTGAGTAGAGTGCGGCGTACTGTAGAAAACGCCTTCGGTATTTTAGCTAGTCGTTTTAGAGTATTTCAAACAGCAATAAATATGTCACTGGAAAAAATCGATTATATTGTCTTAGCAGCATGTGCATTACACAATTTGCTACGACGACATTCTACGCAATCCTACATCCCACAACATTATGTGGATTTCGAGAGTCTTGATACAGGTGACATTGTACGGACTACTCAGTAGCATTTTATAGAATCGGTCGGCCGCTCTCCTACACAATCGGCGCTGATGACGTAACGTCTACCTGGGACGGCATCCCGGGAGGTATAAAATAACCCCAGATTTTTAAACCAAGTAAGTTTGCTAATACTAATCCTATCGAACTGAAATAAACGCCATTATTCTTGTAAAATTAAGTTGTATTGTAACAGTTCGTCTCCTTAAGCCGTCCCTGTGTCGCATTCCTCACCCTCCAGGCCATAATAGTTGTTGGCACAGTTGCATCCCCACTACGACATTCGAGACAACGCGCATGGGTAGGAACCCTCAGCGTCGACGAGAGACGAGACGACCATTTAATTCATTCTTATTCAAGCTTCGGTAGAAGACAGACGTGCCTCGTAAAATACTTTTATTTTCATATACCATATTTTCTAATTGTCCAGTAAAGTTTAATATTTCCACAAAATATTTGAGTATCATTGCCGCCCTGCTAGCCGTCAAATAAATCCAATGTTACACTGGCCCCCAACGTAAAGCTTTCATTTTATTTTGTGGATTTTTGATTTTGTTGGAGATTAGAAATAAAAATATTTCCCGATAATCAACTGCTAATGAACTTTGGCGTTGCTTTGTCAGAAATATACAGATTCGATTAGGCATTCGCTAATAGATATTTTGGCATTGCTCTTGTCTTTCTGCAACGAATAGAAAAGTGGAAATTTATGATAAACATTTCGCCACCTGCTTGGCTTTGTTTGTCTGGATTACGCGCTACTGTTCAACTTAAAAACATTCGCTCACTACTACTGGCTTTGTTTATAATAGCAACCGCCAATATTGTGGCTTTGTTTTCGAACTCTTAGGATCTTCGACAAAATATCGATAAATTCATTGTCATTCCTAATTCGATGTTATTACAATTTTGCAGTAACCATAAAATTGCATAAACTCTCGTCATCTTTGGCTTTGTTTTGTAAATATTTAGTTAATCCCTGCACTCTTTTGTAAATAATTTGGATAGTCCCTACACTGAGAAAATTTTATTCTCCCGCCTTCCAAATTCTTTGACGAATATAATCGTCTATTCAAATTTGCGAGCACGAAAAGCTTCTACACTAAGAAAACAGTTAACTAACAAAGCTCTTGGGCTGATTTACGTCAATTTTTGCAAAATAACGGACTCAATTCAGGGTTCTACGCAAGAACCTCGACGAAGTGAACGATTAAACAAAACCATCATGCAGATGACCAATGAACAATTTACACAGCTCATTCGAACAATTACTGCCTCACGTGTGATACCACCAGCTGTAGCGCAGATTGGAAGCTTTAGTAAATGTAACGCAAGGTTTGATGGGAAGAGATGTCATATGACGGTTGAATCCTTCATTACTACGATTAATATATACAAGGAGATTGAAAAGATTCCAGATGTTGACGGCCTTAAGGGATTGCCTTTATTGTTGACAGGCAATGCATCAGTTTGGTGGCAAGGTGTAAAGGAAGAAGCAATAACATGGGACCAAGCGATTACACTGATCCGAAGGGCGTTCTCACCTTCCAAACCGGCACATCAAGTATATATTGAACTCTTCAAGGATCATCAGGAAGAAAATATGGCGATTGACGAGTTTATATGCAAAAAGAGAGCCATATTGGCGCAGTTGCCGTCCGATAGACATGACGAAAACACACAGTTAGATATGGTCTTTGGACTGCTTCATATCAACATACGCCAAAAGATCTCACGAGGCTCTGTCAATAACTACGCTGACCTCCTCCAAAGGGGGAGAGAAATGGAACAGCTCCACAAGGAGGAATCAAAGAAAAACACCGAAAGAACAAGATTATCAGAATCAGCACCCCAACGGACCAGTATTAAAAATAACCGTTGCAGTTTCTGTCATAACCGAGGACATACATTTACAGAATGTAGAAAAAGGTTGGCAAAAGAGAAAGAAGAGTCTTCCATCTCCTCTACAGCCACCGTCAGTAAGTCCAAAACGGAAACTCGACCCAACGGGATCACATGCTACGGATGTGGAAAGGAGGGTTATTATCGCAGTAACTGCCCCACTTGCGCTCAGAATCCGTCTGGAGCTGAAGCTAAAGCCATTAACTTTTACTCGTTAAATGCGCTTACACACCTAAGTACACAGGTTCCCACAATCCCAATTACTGTGGAAGGTATTCCTGGGATCGCACACCTCGATACAGCGGCGAAAACTAGCGTTGAAGGCAGATCCCTGTACGAGAATCTGAAACTAATACCGAATATTTCATTTAAGAAGACACAAGCTACTGTAACCTTGGCCGATGGATCCAGTCGAGCACAACAAATACTTAGCACCGTAGCCAAAATAAATATCGAAAATAGAATATTTGAGATAGACTTCATCATACTTCCTGAAGCTGAGGATAACCGAACGCTTTTAGGCATCGATTTTTTGGAAAAAGCAGCGCAAAGCAATGCTTTTGGTACTCCCACAACGTTGTTGGTCTTACGCGGATAAACCAAACGAGCTTTTCGAATTTATATCACAACCAGCAGGAAGTACGCCTCAACTCAAATACTCACACCCATCGTCTGATGTTCAAGAGAATAAGATATGCGCGGCCGGAGTAACGCAACAACCACAAGGACGCTCGCCATTCTTAGAGTTATACGCATCACCCTTGTCTCGTCAGGATCCCTATATGCTACAGGAAATCGACGTCCCAGCAAAAACGGATGACCCTGTCGACGCCCTATATGCAGGAGATGGCTCGTACTCCCCGAACACTATCGATGACATTTTCCGAGACGCCTTACCAGCCACATATAGTCCAGAAAAACACGATCCTAGAAAAAGGAGGAGATTCGACATCTATAGCGTAGATATAAGACTACACCCGGAGGAGGCAACCAAATTGACCGAAAGTCAGAAACACTCTTTTAATGAGCTCCTCCTCAGATATAAAGACCAATTTAGTAAAGAGGGTCGATCAACAACATTCACGGAGCACAGCATCGAAACAGGAAGTTCCTCACCAATTGCAACTGCTCCATATCGGCTAAACCCCAGCCGCCAAACTTTACTCCGGGGAAAACTGGACGATTTATTGGCATCAGGGATTATTGAAGAAAGCAACACGCCATGGACGTCGCCCGTAGTCCTAGTATTTGGGACACCAGATCACACCAAAAGGGATTCTATTGGACCCAGATAAAGTTCAAGCCATTGTAGCACTACCCCCACCTCGGAACATAAAACAACTCTTATCGTTTGTACAAACCTGTTCGTGGTACCGTAGGTTCATAGAGAACTTTGCTAATCTAGCTCGTCCTCTAACGGACTTAACAAAGAAAAACGCTGCCTGGAAATGGAGTGGCGCCGAACAGACTGCTTTTGAAGACTTAAAACGCTGTCTGACCACCAGTCCTGTCTTGAAGCAAGCTGATGATTCGCAGCCCTATATTATCAAGACTGATTCCAGCGCCTATGCCCTTGGAGGAGTATTAGTCCAGGGGGAGGGAGATAAAGAGCGTCCAATTGAATACGCCAGCAGACTTTTAACTAGTGCAGAGAGGAATTATAGCACCACTGAAAGAGAAGCCTTGGCCATTATATGGGCCATCACAAAATTCAGAGGTTACATAGAAGGATCCGAAGTCGTAGTAATTACCGACCATTAGCCCCTCAAGTGGCTATTGACTGTAAAAACGCCAACAGGGAGATTAGCTCGACGGGCATTGCAACTACAGGCGTACAACCTCCACATTCGCTATGCACCAGGTAGAACTAATCGGGTAGCAGACTTTATCTCCAGACCGCCATGTGAAAATGACATGCCGAATTGCCAGGTATGTAGTGTCCAAATCGACCTACCCAGTAAAACGGAGAAAGACATCCGGGATCAACAGCTGAATGATCCTGAGCTACAAATAATAATTGGAGCCTTAGAAGATTTTTCTAATGATGAAAACAACCAAAAGTGGATCAATCGTGGATATTTCCTACATAAAGGACTGCTGTATAGATACACGGACGATCAAGAAGATAACGACGACAGACTAGTTATCCCTAGCCAGGAGATATCTACAATCCTAAAAGCATACCACGATAGTCCAACGGCCGGACACTATGGCATCGATAAAACGACGCACCAGATCGCCACACGCTACTACTGGAATCGGATGCGCCAAGACATTGCCAAGCATATAGGTGCTTGACTAGAATGTCAACGGTACAAGATTTCCAACAGAAAACCTGCTGGTTTGATGCAAACAAACGTCATTAACCAGCGCTTCGAGGTTTTAGCAATAGACCTTTTTGGTCCCCTTCCTGAGTCAACAGCCAATAAGAAATGGATCTTCATCATAGAAGATACAGCTAGTAGATGAGTAGAACTGTTTCCGCTCTCGGAGGCTACCGCTGAAAATTGCGCCAGGATCCTAGTGGATGAGGTGTTCCTGCGCTACGGCTTACCACGCCCAATAATCAGCGACAACGGGTCCCAGTTCGTCTCCGCAGTTATGCAGCAACTTACGTTCTGTTTGGGAATTCATCAAAGTTTCATACCCTTATACCATGCTGAAGCCAATATGGTCGAACGAAAGAACCGAGACCTCAAGGCCCAACTGGGAATTCTTGTTGGACGCGACCACACTACATGGCCAGATCATCTGCCCGCCATAAGATTCGCTATGCATTCGGCGAGATGTGAAAGCACTAAGCACTCGGCCGCCTTCTTGACTTTTGGAAAAGAAATGAGAACCCTCCAAGATGTCACGGATGATCTCAGCGCTATTGTAAGAAACGAAAACTTCGTCGCCGACATAACGCCAAGGTTACATCGGTTAGCTTCGTCAATTTGACTGGCTAATGAGATCACCGAACTCAAGCAAGACCATAACCAGGCTGTTCAGAATGTTAACCGACGTCCCCATGGCATGTATAACCCTGGCGAACGCATCTGGGTTGAAAGCCACTTCCTTAGGAATTCCGCCAAAGGATACGCTGCTAAGCTAGCTCCCAGAAGGGATGGTCCTTACCTGATTCTACGTAAGAGAGGACCTACGAGCTATGAAGCCGCGGATCCTGATAAGCCCACAGTACCCTTAGGAGTGTACCATTCGTCGCAACTTACACCCTTCCTTGGAGTGCAAGGCACCGCTCCCACACCTGTTCGAACTATCCGTAAACGTGGCAGGCCACGGAAGAAGATTATCCAGGAACCACAAGAAGACTGCGCCACCCGTGGACCATTCTCCGCCGAACAGTTATCTAGGAATACTGGTTCCTCATCTAGAAGATCGAGAAACCAGAGGGGGAGATTGTAACAGTTCGTCTCCTTAAGCCGTCCCTGTGTCGCATTCCTCACCCTCCAGGCCATAATAGTTGTTGGCACAGTTGCATCCCCACTACGACATTCGAGACAATGAATTTGAACTAGTTTGGTCTCAGAATCTACACCTGAGGTGCTCTCTAAACTGAGTAGCCGTTGCAAATTGTCGCCCAACATTGTTGGAGGCGTTGCAAATTGGCATTACCTTATCGTTACGTAACATCTCTCCAAATTGTACCTGTGGCGAATTAGGTACATTGCAGCACATCATCTTTAATTGTGTAACATATAACCAAATAAATGCAGAACTTTACAGTAATATCCAGAGGGCAGGTGCAGAACTTCCCACCAACCTTGATGCACTTTTAAGCACACGGAATATAACATAACATATTTAGTACATAGTTTCTTCCACTACAAAACCAAAGAAATTGTTTGTATAGTAAATTTTATACCCATTTAGAATAAGACCATCCTTATTTATTATTAATAAATCGGTTGAAACAAAAAATTACCAACAAAAATGAACGTCGTAACTAATTTATTAGATGTCACGTTTTTGAAGTTACGTCAAATTTTGATTTCATGTTAATGTCATAACGCAAAATAAGATATAAAAATGCGATATTCTGATGAATCCAAAAAACTTATGCTTAATGTAGTAAACTATTTTCAAAACGATTTAGGATCTCGATTTAAGGCAATTCTAAAAGCGTCCGAAGCACTAAAAGTTCCAGAAAGCACATTATATAATCTTGGAAAACCAAACAGAGCTACAGATTTCGAATTTAGAAGAAATATGTCTGCAAGCGTTTCCCGGAGCAAAACCCGAATTACAAAAAATACCCTGCATTGTTTGAGGGAAGTAATTTATAAAATGTATGCGCGAAAGGATAAAATCACAGTAGAAACTATTTTACGGCAATTTATCGAAGAGTCTCCAGAAACTAAGATTTCCAAAGGTTAGTTATATTTGGGAATTAAAAAAATGGGTTTTCATTTCAAAAAACAGGATGGAAGAAAACATTTATTGGAAATGCCTGCAGTCAGATTAAAAAGAATATTATTTTTGAAGAAATACCATGCTGCTAAAAGCGAAAAGCTCCATACACCTGTTTTTCTGGATGAGACATGGGTTTTTAGTAAAAGCGGGGACAGAAGAATGTGGCAAGATGGTACTAAACACAGTGATTTAAAAATAACTGGAAGTGGGACACGATATGTAATTGTTCATGCCGGTAATAAAAAAGGTTTTGTGGCAAATGCATCGCTTATTTTTAAATGCAATAAAAAAACAGGCGATTACCATGATAACATGAACACCGAAAATTTCGAAAATTGGTTTAAACAGCAACTAATTGTAAACTTGAAAGAACCATCGTTAATTATAATGGATAACGCAACGTATCACAGTCGCCTGGATGAAGAAATCCCAAGAAAAAGTTGGAGTAAAACACGCATGTTAGAATGGCTCAAAAAAAAGAATATTCCTTTTCCAGATCACATTTTAAAGGATGCTGTTTGGAATATAATTGAAAAGCAAGTTTTGCCAGAAAAAAATTATCATTTAGACAAATACGCTGCCGAGCATGGGCATTGTGTTCTCAGGCTACCACCCTATCATTGCCATTTTAATGCCATCGAAATGGTATGGTCAGAAAACTAAAAGGCATTATGACCAAGCTATTACGAAAACTGCAAGGTCACCTACTGAAGTCTTAAAAGTATGGAATGACGTTGTAAAAAATGTACCGGAGCAACACTGACAGAATTACATAAATCATACAGAGAAAATTATTTCTGAAGCATGGGAAGTAGAAAACAAACTGGACCTACTAAACATCGAACCTATGGTGATCTCTGTATCCAATGAATCCGATGATGAACTATCACTTTCCGAAAGTTATTCTGATTTAGAAACTAATTAAACTTTGCCTTGAAGATCACGTTGTCATTTTTTTTAAATCTAGAATTTGTACTTAATTGAACTCTGAATTGCCATATTTTTTTAAGAAAACTATGTATCTAGTTGATAAAACAATGTTTTTAAAATTAGTGCGCTTCTTTTATATTCTTTTATTATGTCAACATCTTTAGAATTTTATGAATTTCATAAAATTAATTTGTATTATTACAAACCGCCACTGATAATATGAAATTTCAAGTCACTACGCCAATGCAATAAGAAATATGTACTTTTTTGTTTTCACTGTATTTTATAAGGCTCGGTATTTTGTACACTTTTGTCTATTGAACTTAATGATAAATATCCGAATCGACTCATTTTTGCACAATAATTATTGATAAACCTGTTAGTTTGTATACTGATGTCCATGTGGGTACTACAGAAATGAAATTATTGTAAAATTTTGGATTGGTGGAGCTACTCTATGTATAATCAGGTATAGAAATCGTACAGGGTAACTTAGCTAAATTAAACGTTCTGATTGCTTGAAAATGACAGGAAGAAAATAATAAGTGTTATGTAGGTATATTAAATTTACGTTTCACTACAAAATAGTTTTAAACTATGTAATGCTATTAATAAAGGAAATTCATAATTTGAATTTTGATTGATTCCAAAATTTTCCCAATTAGATGCCTAGCAATCATTTTATTACTAACGATTTCTTCAATTTTCCATGCAATTTTGTGGGATAGGTATTTTATAAAATTAGTTTACGATATGAAAACAACTATTTTTGAGGTTTGTTGAAAATTATCAATTTTTTACATGAAGATTTGTTTATTGTAAAAACTTTAATAACGTTCTCACAATAAGAAAAACTTTGTGAATATTGACAATTTTTGAGGGTTCTAAAAATAAACAATTAACCAGTACTTTCTTTAAGTTTGAGCCATTGGATCTATTTAAATTCAGCGCCAATTCTTCTATTTGTTAGCAGTGGCCTGACATTGCCTAGGTACACGTTTATTCTTATTTTACATTTAGTACGCGGCCAGTCGCAATTTTCGCTAAAAAAAAACTGTCTCCCTCTCCAACATGAAAGTTGCTTTACTAATATTGTGCTGCGACTACGGAGGGCTATATTTATTATTATAATTTCCTATTATTATTAATCTTCAGTCAATCACATACACTTAAATCCTGCATGATGTACTTTTACTAATGTTAACTTTACAAAAGAAATAATAAATTTACATAATAATAATACCTATGTATAAACCAAAAAAGGACAATACTAAACAGGTAGAGATGCTTGGGTAAAATGCTCAATTAGTTGTCTTTATGTATGTTTACAACTACAAATATTATTTCATTATTATCATTATATGTACTTTATTATGAAAAAATAAACTGAACTGAACTGAACTTTATCTGATTCATATTAAATTCAATTTTTCATATACCTCTGCTATAAACAGTTTGTTTCTTATGTTTCGTTCTATTTGTTTTGCATTTTTGTTAGGTATGTTTATTTTTACTATTTGTTCCTGTTTTTTATATACTCGAACCTGATAAGTACAAGTACATTATGTAACTTTATTTTGTGATATTTGTGAGTATTTTTAAATTAAGAATTAGGTATATTATGTTAACTTTATTTTTTTTTCATAAAAATTTTTTTAGATAGTTTCCATTTTGTTGGAAATAGGTTAATTTTTTATTATTTATTTCATTATCCTTTCCTGAAATTTGTACAGCATATAATAAATCTACAGAAACAAGGTATTTACTGATTAAATAAAAATCGAACTGGCAAGCAGGATATGGGCACTCTGAACCATAGAAAACATACTACTTATAGATGGGAAACTGACCCGTGGCGCCCTCTATTTGTACGGGTGGCGCCACCTTGAGAGTCCCGTCAGTAGCTCTAACACAAATCGGATGGTTGTGAACTTCGCTAACAGCAAAAAAAGAAGATTTCTGTAATTTTGAAGTTTTTGGCGCCATATTCAAAATTACTGTAATTTTACTTTTATTGCAAAATGGCATTCATGGTCCATTTTTTTATATTTTTAAAGTTACTCAACATTAGATTGATATTACAATAATAACAATCAAATAGTCAAGTTAAATTAAATGTCAAAAAATGGACCATATAATGCATGAAGTGGGAAAAATAAAGCAATAATCATCAAGTTTATATATTTTATTCAATACAAAAAAGTACACAATAAATAAAACGTTTTTATTTACATATTTCAATGACAAACAGGAAGAACAATAAGTGTAAGGAGTTCAACAACAATGCAATAAACTGGATAGGTATACTTTAACTAAACTTCTTTCCAGCCAAACTGAACGTTGTTCTTCCTGACTGGGAAGTTCGAAGCTGTATAGAAGCATAACCACAGATAAATAATAAATTCTTTAATATTCTGTCACTTTTTAGTCAATGAAACATGTTTTACTTTATAAAAATAAAGCTTACCGGGTGCACCTCACATTAGCCTTTCACTATACATTTTCTTGACATTGTCTCTTAAAATAAAAGTTCCACTCTATACAATAAAAACCAACTACAAAAACTCAACACACCCACAAATATATAGCAAAATAGTTTGTAAAAACAAAAACTGGACTAACTCAAAATAGGTTATCTATGAATAAAACTATACGTCGTAAAATGTTGGTCTGCAGTTGTTAGGTTACGATATCAGCGCTGAAATATGTGGAAGTATCTGCAACGATGGGTACCCTAACCTAACCGTTTATAGTATTATTCTATGACCCTAGTGTGACAGGCGGTGAACTTGCGTTGGTCGACTGATATCGTTGTGTATGCTTTCACCCTCAATGAATAAAGGAAACAAAACTTTTTAGTAGTAATATTAATAGGATTGGGTGAATAATTATTAAACCCATAAAAAACTCGTTTATTGAAAAAAAATATGTTTCATACATTTGATTGTAAGCAACAATTTGTAACGGTAAAGGTATGCTTTTAGTTGGGCGCCAATTTGTAACGGTAAAGGCGCCAATTTGTAACGGTAAATGCTTGTACCTCACAGGGCACCCGCTCGAAGGGCTCCGGCTAGAGACTCCTCTCAAGGGTGATTCGACCCCAAGTTTATGCTGCACAAGTGCTACAGGAAGGTTGTAAAAGTTGAGGGCGCCACTACCTTTTTAACAATGAAATCTACAAAAAACTAAGGCGGAAAAGGTAGAAACGCCTTGTAAAATTTAAATGAAAGTTAGAAAATAAAAAAGTTACTAAAAATTACCCCGGGCGATATCTCCCTCAACTTTTATAGTTGAGGATTTTAATAAAAAAAAGAATTAAAAACAAAATTTTAATTTATTCTGCCACAGGAAATGAATAACGGAATTTAATAGAGGAATTTGTACTTTTATAGGTACTTAGCTTAGATGAAGTGGTTTCCTGGAGAAGAAGTCAGGTCTTGATCTGAACTGATGTGTTCTGTTCTAGGAAGGTATTTTGGGGTTCTATCCTTGGCTTTATATCCTCGGGTTGTATCCTAGGCTATATTCTTGGGTTGTATTCTCGGCGTTAAATTCTTGGGTTATATCCGAGCCTAGGGTTATATTCTTGAGTTATATCCTAGCCTAGGGGCTGTGCTTACCTAGAAGTACAAGTGGATCAGGGATATGTAGGAACTTGAATGTAATGACACATTATGTTGGTCAGCTTTTCAGGTTAAAGAAAAGGAAGGCAGTTATTTGAAAGTCAAAAAATTTATTTAATTTACTGAAAGCTTTCCAACATTATATGTTCCATGTTAAAACAGTAAGAATAGCAATTATCGGCTGAATTAAAAAAATATACTAATGATCCGAAAGAAACTAATCATAGCAAAATAGTATATTATGCAATGAGCACAAAATGATGCCCATTTTGTTGCGAGTTGCATACTATACTTTTTCTATGACAACATATCGTTCACGTTTAATACATGTATACATTACAAAAACTTTGAAAGAAATAAACTGATAATATTTCATTTCATTTCATTGTAACGGCTGCTCAGGTTAGAGAGCACCTCAGGTGTAGATTCTGAGACCAAACTAGTATAAATTCAGAGAGTAGTCTTACCGGTTCGCGGGTAATTCTACTTGAAATTTATTTAAAGTGAAATAAAGATAAATTATGTAAATTAGGAAAGGTAAGTGGGCGCCACTCTGAATAATACTAGTTTATTTGTTATTCACCTCTGCATTATAGCGACAAATCCTGGAAGATTGGAAGGGAAAAAAAAACTATATGAACAACGTTATTAAATTTACAAGTTGTATATTTTCAAACAAAATTAAATATCAAAAAAAAATGAATAGTCGACATATGTTGTTGTATGTTGTGTTGGAGAGCAAGAACTATTGTACTTTCCTGTTGTAGTGTCTCAGGTAAGGGTCCCGGTAAAGTTTCGGGTCCTGGTAAAGTTTCGGGTCCTAGTAAAGTTTTAGATCCTGGTAAAGTTTCAGGTCCTGGCACGGTTTCAGGTCCTGGTAAAGGTTCAGGTCCTGGTAAAGTTTCAGGTCCTGGTAAAGTGCTAGGGGACAGATATAGTATCAGGAACAATTTTCACAATTTTCCAATTTAACTAAAATCCAGGATGTCTGAAGTATGATATTACAAGTATGATATCACGATATTAAAGAAAATTATTTGACAACGTGGTTCATACATCCTGTATTTTTAGATAAAAAGGAAGCAAATAAAAAAACGATAAAATAGAATAACCGATTCTGCACCGGTAAATACATACATTTGTTTAAATACGTATATATTTTTAAATAGATAATATAAAAAAAACTGAAAGAAAATACAAATTCATATCGATATATATTATTCCTGGCACTGGAATGATATTGCTACATAATAAAGATAGGAAGGTAGAAGCTATTAAGAAAGGAGAGTTAGTTATACATTTAAGCGAAATGACTTACCACTCAAATGAATGCACTTCTAAGATAAGATAATATAAGCCATAAGGCTTCAATAGCACATGTATGCAGGAAAGAAAGAACGAAACCCCTTTGCCACTTGTTTAAATACACTAAATCATGTGAACGACAACCGACTTACGTCTCATGTTCGTGTCACGCTCATACGATTTGACCAGGAAAGGAATTTACCTTTCAGTAGTGAATTCTTGATTCATATTTGATTTATAATTGGTAGAAGAAGAAGAGACACGAAATCGAAGTGGGAATTTCAAGATGGGCGTGACTATTTTCCGACAGACGGGCCTCGATCATCGCGCATAGAAACGTTGATTTCGACTCTCGTCGACAGTAAATATATTCAGCCTTGAAACATTTCTCGGTGTTGGGCATGAGAAAGGACTGGCTATTCGCCGCCCATACGATAATTTATTAATTCAATCGAGGGAAGTAAAGTGAACGAAATTAACGTTACACACCCTTACAACCCGAAAAAAAAATTTTTTCAAAAAAAAAATTTTTTATAAGTGAAAATCATTGAGCTATTACGAGACTGAAATAAAGAAGATATTAAGAAGATATTGAACGATAGGAAGACTAAGAAGAAAGGAACGAGTCACTGCGATACTGAAGGAAAAGAGTTTGAGGATTCTTCCGAATAATTAATTTAGAGAAAAATAAAGATAAAAAAAAATGAAAGAAAGGGAACGGTCCAAAGTCTTCACCGGTACGCCAGGTGATTTTCTTTCTTCCTAGGCTCTTACCAGGGAGGTTGCCAGTTAGCGTCCACAGTAGCCATTGGTCATCGCGCAAGCAGAACACTAGGAAAAAAAAATCATCTCACAAACACAGCAGAAACCTTGAACGGTAAATTCTGAGAAAAGCGGAACCAGTACCAGGTATCTACATACCAATAATTTTAGAAATTTAATAGTAAGATAAATCACTGCATCAGTGGGTTCCCAAAGATAATGACTTAAGATAAGATAAGATAAGGAAAGAAATGAGACTCCCATCAGATACATTGATTATCCCTCAGTTAGATAAAAAAAAGATATGGATGAGTTATTATTTATAAAATGTTTCTTTATTTAATTACTACTATCATATGAATGGAAGAAAAAAAAATATATTTTTGGAACAAATCCAAGGAAGTTTGTATTACTCCCTAACAGAATGTAGCTCCTGTCAAGCTAAAATGTTTTGGAACAATGCCAAGGAAGTTTGTATTACTCCCTAACAGAATGTAGCTCCTGTCAAGCTAAAATGTTTTGGAACAATGCCAAGGAAGTTTGTATTACTCCCTAACAGAATGTAGCTCCTGTCAAGCTAAAATGTTTTGGAACAATGCCAAGGAAGTTTGTATTACTCCCTAACAGAATGTAGCTCCTGTCAAGCTAAAATTTCCAATGTATTATACCCCATATAACGATATATGAAGAAAAATAAAAAAAAACCAAAAAAAAACTACTCATATTTTTGGTCGGATATGTGCATCACCACAGTATCACCGATCAAGAAATCAACTTCTGCCTAATGAGAAGGACCTCGCGAGAGATGTTAAATCGCGTCGTGGTCTTCAATCTCAGCTTCAGATGAAATCCAAACCCGAAACACCATGACAATACAACATAACGTTCCTTAAATAGGAAAGCTTTTAAGATCGATAAACTAAATAATGAATAACAACAACCGATAAAAACGAAAGAAAAAAATTCAAAAAAAAAATTTTTTGGAACAAGCTGATACAGCAAGTCCAAGGAGGCTCGATCTAGCCCCCTAACAGAATGTAGCTTCTGTCAAGCTGAAATTTGGGGAAAAGAGAAATTGACAACGGCATCCCACAACAGTACTGTTGGAAAATCCCCAGAGCGATATGTGAGCCATGTTGGCACAAACGCAGTAGCTAACCCCCCAAGTAGATTTAACTAAATGACAGCAGACCTTAGCCACCTCTGCCTCCCAGGCTGATTAACCCCCCGACGCTTGTTTAAGGCTTGTTTAAGGCTTCAATAGCACATGTATGCAGGAAAGAAAGAACGAAACCCCTTTGCCACTTGTTTAAATACACTAAATCATGTGAACGACAACCGACTTACGTCTCATGTTCGTGTCACGCTCATACGATTTGACCAGGAAAGGAATTTACCTTTCAGTAGTGAATTCTTGATTCATATTTGATTTATAATTGGTAGAAGAAGAAGAGACACGAAATCGAAGTGGGAATTTCAAGATGGGCGTGACTATTTTCCGACAGACGGGCCTCGATCATCGCGCATAGAAACGTTGATTTCGACTCTCGTCGACAGTAAATATATTCAGCCTTGAAACATTTCTCGGTGTTGGGCATGAGAAAGGACTGGCTATTCGCCGCCCATACGATAATTTATTAATTCAATCGAGGGAAGTAAAGTGAACGAAATTAACGTTACATCATTACATACTCTTCGACGTTTCCGGTAATAAATTCAGTGTTGTTACCTTCGCTGCTTCTATTATGTTCCGGAGGTGTCAAATCTAAGTCAATATCACTATCAGTTTCCATTTGAATTAATAGTTTTTATAGAAAACAACTATGAAATTACTCGTTACCTACTAAAACCTTGACAGAAACGATCTGCTGACATTTCATCAATTTGTCGCTGGACGTCATAATTTGACAAGCCGTAGTCGTCGTGATTTTAGAGTGAACCTAGACCTAACACGAAATATTCCATTTCGCATTTGTTGCTTAGCAACTTGCCTAGCAACCGATGCAAAAATGAAATTCTGTACAAAATGTGCTTGTTTATGATTGAAGTTACGGTTATAAAATGAACATTTATCGAGGTTGTCGTAGAAAAAGTTATTTATTTAGTTATATGAAAAAATATCGTGCTTAGGAAATATATGAAACCGGCACTGGCGTTACGAAAGAATATTTTATAGGTTAACGGTAATTTATAAAAGTGTTATTTTACAATTAAAAGAGTTATTTCGCAACTGAAAAAGCTTGAAAATGTTTGTATGAAAGTAAAACAGTGAATTATAAAAGAATATTTGGCTTAAAACTACCATATTAGTATAAAAGAACAGTTTATGACCACGTGTTGAATTTAATTTCGTCTATCTCTGAATGCATACGAAAATTATATCAGACAGTACTTTAGAAGAAGCTTATTAATTATAGATTATGATTTTGAACTTACCACAGCAAAATTCATAAGATAGGTACTTAAGATATGAAAGATAGCGAAAGATGATGTGTCCCCTTCGGCGGTCGATAACAAAAAGGGGTGTTTCACGTGGCGGTGTGCAAAAAAATGGAAGCGACCGTTGGCAGACGTCAATTGTCTTACGGTCAGGGTAGAAGAGTTTGGGATCACAGAACTATAATTGAATGTGGCTAGTGACGACGAGCGCTAATTAAAAGGATTTATTTTGTAAAATCGAAACAGGTCGATAGACATGTTACACCCCCTCTCCTCCGGGAAAAAAATGATTCGAAGAATTATTTTTTTGTGTGAAAAATGGGCTTAATAAGATAAAAGGAGGGGTGAAGTATCATTGCAAAATCTATGTATCTCAGGTAAGGTAAGGCAATTGTCAAAGGTAACGGTAAGGCAGTTTTGTCATCTTGTGATTATCATGTAGTTATGTCATCGTATAAGACAAAGCACACACTGAGAACGAAAGGTAACGATAGGGTGCGATAATTTCTCAGTGCAGGCGAAACGATAAGATAAGGTACGGTAGGGTGTGTTTTGATAAAACGCTGGGATCTCAGATACGCAGAGCGAAAAATTCCAGGAAATACCAAACCAATGTCTCCGGGGGAGACACAAAAATGAACACGGTGAGTGATGTCAGCCTAAAATTGATTTAGAATGCAATTCCGTCGGAATTCTAATTCATTCATAAATCAGCCTAATTTTCACCGAGCAAAGAGTAAAGATTTGTCATAATGACGTCACCAGGGGTGAAATACTACTTAACTTGGCAAAATATTATTTGGCAGGGCGACAACACTTATAGTGTTCCACAAGGAACGGTTCTAAAATATACGATAACGGTAGGTAGTTCACAAGTATCACAATACGGCAACGCAAAAGGTATGTTAAGGGAGAGAAAGGAATACATAGATACTTACTTTGAATGGTTTTCGGTAAAAGAGAATTGAAGATATATGGAGTGATTCTGAAAGCTAAATCGAGGTCGAAATAATGGTATGTGTGGTTAGGAATAGTTTGTGGCGACATTATAAAAAGAAAGACGATAGATTCTTATCACGCGATCAGACAAAAAGGTATTCTGGTTTATACGCCGAGAGCACAGGAAGAGGGCAGAAACAGCAGCGCCCGATCGTCATTCGGTGAGGTTGCCAGTTAGCGTCCACAGTAGCCATTGGTCATCGATCCGAAAGTCAATCCAGCTACATGCATTCAGTTAGTTGATATGCTCTCTTTGTTAAATCGAACAAAGGTATTATGGCTAAAATTACACCCATGACCTTGTCATACGGTACATCGGTCCAGAACTCTACAAAAGTGTGGCCAATCTGGTAAAATAAGGAAAAAACACTAAAAGCTACGGAAGTACTGCCATTGAAGGCAAAGAAAAGGAAGAGGTTGCTATAGAAGCCAGGGTGAAGAGAAAGAGCGACTAAGCAGTCATTATTCAAACCTATTGTGTTTGTAAACCGAGCGCAATCCGCCACTCAGCAAAGGCCAACCCAGTCCAATTGGGGCCTAACGTCTTACGGTACGTCAATCGAGACTCTACGTTAGTTATAAAAAGCAAAATTGACCGTTTATTTGTTTGAGAAACGGTAGGAAAACTCGGGGCAACAAAAAGACATATAACAAAAAGGGGGACCAAAAATTTGAATGACGTAAAATCCATTTCCGCAATGGAGAGCTCTGACGGTGTCTAGCCGGTATTTTTATGTTTTGTAACAGAATGAATGATATGCGGGATAAGAAAAGGAGCCGTTTTGTTCGAAGAACGGTATAAACTCCAATGTAGCTTGGTCTACTTCCTTTTCTACGCGGAGGGTAAAAATGGTTGGGAACCAAGTTGAGTATGGGTTGAGTAATCGGGACGGTAAGTAACACGGTTGCCTAAAAGAAAGAAACGGAAAGAGAAGAGAAAAAAACAACTCTAGTGTATCGTTTTTGTAGGAGAACGATAGCGAAACTCCAAGAGAATGACGCGGTTGCCTAAAGTAAGGAAGAAAACGAAAACGGAAGTAATAAAAATAGTGGTCAACTAAAACTCAATTGTACCGTTTTTTAGGAGAACGATAGCGAAACTCCAAGAGAATGACGCGGTTGCCTAAAGTAAGGAGGAAAACGAAAACGGAAGTAATAAAAATAATGGTCAACTAAAACTCAATTGTACCGTTTTTTAGGAGAACGATAGCGAAACTCCAGAGAATGGCGCGGTTGCCTAAAGTAAGGAAGAAAACGAAAACGATAATGAACTAAAAACACAATTGTACCGTTTTTTAGGAGAACGATAGCGAAACTCCAAAGAATGGCGCGGTTGCCTAAAGTGAGGAAGAAAACGAAATCGGAAATAATAATGATAAACTAAAAACTCGATTGTACCGTTTTTTTAGGAGAACGATAGCGAAACTCCAAGAGAATGGAACGGCCTCTGAAGTAAGTGACTTAAAGTGATTGGCCTGCATCTTGAAAATATTTAAAATGAGAGAAAAAGAATAAAAGACGGTATCTAAATCAACAGTACTAATCAAATAGCACTAGCGATAGCAAAGGATCTAAAATTCGAGTGAACATAAATGTCTGGCAACGAGATATAGATATGGAAACTGTATGTACATGAACGACTGTAGGTATAAAAACAACAAATACTTATTGCCGATAGATGTCAATTAAAATAAACAAAACCGTACTATATTTTCAACAAGTCATACGTAGTAATAAAAATGTTGCATAATAACTCCATAAAAACTATCAGTATATAAATGTATAGCTAATCAAGATCAAAAATGTATCATAAATTGTCATTAAAATTTTTGTAGCACATCACAATGTCTCTGTTGTCAAAAAAACTGAACTGCAAAATATTTATAGTTAACGATAAATTGTTAATTTGGCAACACTGCACTTTATATTAACAATATTAGACAAGAAAAAGTAAGAGAGTTTAAAGATAAATTGTTACTTTGGCAACACTGCACTTGATTAACAATATTAAAAATAAGTAGGATAAGATATTTCAGTTTGTGTAACTCGACACAATTCAACTGAACAAGATACAAACGGCAAGATATTTCAGTTTGTGTAACCAGACACAATTCAACTGAAAAAGATAATTTTACTATGCAGATACATAAAATCTTATCAGAAAACAAACACCTTAAGAATTTACTTAAAACGTGGCAACATTGCAAACAAATCAGATGTAATTCACCTTTCCTAAAAAAAATCAATAACAAAATTCCATTTTCGGGACAACAAAAGATTGTGCTATACTAAGTTATCTCTTAAAAAAAATAAACCCAGAGAATATTCGTTATCGTAGACCAAAATATATATTGTAAATAAGGCAGGTAGTTAAGATAAAATTAAAAAAACGTCCAGGGTCGGTACAAGATAGTTACTTAAAAAAGTGAAATTTTATTAGTTAATTGTTGAAAGCAAAAATTCTAAATTGAACGATAAAGAAAATTTTAAAAAAGAGAATATGCAAAAATAAAAAAACCAAAATCCTTCCAACCCAACTGTTACACTGTGCAACAAAAACAATGGGCGCCAATTTGTAACGGTAAATGCTTGTACCTCACAGGGCACCCGCTCGAAGGGCTCCGGCTAGAGACTCCTCTCAAGGGTGATTCGACCCCAAGTTTATGCTGCACAAGTGCTACAGGAAGGTTGTAAAAGTTGAGGGCGCCACTACCTTTTTAACGATGAAAACTACAAAAAACTAAGGCGGAAAAGGTAGAAACGCCTTGTAAAATTTAAATGAAAGTTAGAAAATAAAAAAGTTACTAAAAATTACCCCGGGCGATATCTCCCTCAACTTTTATAGTTGAGGATTTTAATAAAAAAAACAGAATTAAAAACAAAATTTTAATTTATTCTGCCACAGGAAATGAATAACGGAATTTAATAGAGGAATTTGTACTTTTATAGGTACTTAGCTTAGATGAAGTGGTTTCCTGGAGAAGAAGTCAGGTCTTGATCTGAACTGATGTGTTCTGGTCTAGGGCGGTATTTTGGGGTTCTATCCTTGGCTTTATATCCTCGGGTTGTATCCTAGGCTATATTCTTGGGTTATATTCTCGGCGTTAAATTCTTGGGTTATATCCGAGCCTAGGGTTATATTCTTGAGTTATATCCTAGCCTAGGGGCTGTGCTTACCTAGAAGTACATGTGGATCAGGGATATGTAGGAACTTGAATGTAATGGCACATTATGTTGGTCAGCTTTTCAGGTTAAAGAAAAGGAAGGCAGTTATTTGAAAGTCAAAAAATTGATTTCATTTACTGAAAGCTTTCCAACATTATATGTTCCATGTTAAAACAGTAAAAATAGCAATTATCGGCTGAATTAAAAAAAATATACTAATGATCCGAAAGAAACTAATCATAGCAAAAAGTTATTTATTTAGTTATATGAAAAAATATTGTGCTTAGGAAATATATGAAACCGGCACTGGCGTTACGAAAGAATATTTTATAGGTTAACGGTAATTTATAAAAGTGTTATTTTATAATTAAAAGAGTTATTTCGCAACGGTGTGCAAAAAATGGAAGCGTCCGTTGGCAAACGTCAATTGTCTTACGGTCAGGGTAGAAGAGTTTGGGATCACAGAACTATAATTCAATGTGGCTAGTGACGACGAGCGCTAATTAAAAGGATTTATTCTGTAAAATCGAAACAGGTCGATAGACATGTTACAAATTTTTAATATGCTAACGAGTATTGCAGAATCGCCGAGAGCTAGCCACATCAATGTTGCTTGTTGACATAGGCAAAATCATGCTGTAAATGGCTTCTTAAAGTTGCAACAGTTTTATCTTTAAATTCAGTTACATTATCTATTGCATCTCTCATAGCCTTTAAAGAGGGATACACAGATTTTGAAGATTTATTATAATACTCTTTGAAGTACTGTCTGCACTTTATCTTTTGAGGAGTGGTCCAGCCTTTCCTACCTACAAAAAAATATACAGGGTAATGAGGAAATGTATGTATTCCTACCTTTTACGAGGCACTTGAATGTAATACCTAATCGCCAATTGATGGTTTTACATACCTACCTCTTGCGGTGGATCGAGTTTTGGTGAGATCTACCTTCGCGTTATGGAGGGTAGAAGGAAGGAGCACCATCTGAATGTATTAAAAAGTGTCCATCGAAAGGAAGCAAATTAAGGTGGCGCCATAGTAGCAAGTGGAAAGATTTTAAAAACAGCGCCATGAATTATTAGAGTAAGATACAAAATTTAAAAAGGAAATATTACGTAAATAATTGAGATTTTAAATACAGTTGGTCCGGTGAATCTTTTACCATGTATGAAATTATTCACATACTACTTTTTGTAGTACGTCTCTTTTCTACTCACAGAATCTAAACCCCCGAAATGAAACCGTTTGTTCCATTACAAAATAATATAACAAATAGAGATAGCCATATGATGAATGTCGGCGATAGGTGTAACCCAAACAACAGAAGTTCTGTGGTTTAACCGCGAATTTGTATATTGACAGACCAAAGACTTTGTTTACATTTTTATTTTACATTTTTATCCATATTTTTGCCCCTTGCATATAAATTTATTTCAAAAACAGTTGTTATAACGACTAACTTATACCTGAGTGTTCGAATTATTGTGGTAAGTAAATATTATTTATCTACTTCTTATTTATTTACTTCGCAATGAAAACTAACTTTAAATTGACATTTCATTATGATTCTGGATAGAACTCCATCAAACTGAATTATATGAAACATATAAAAGCAATTAGTTCCAATCTGTTCCAATCTGTGCTGCTGAATGTATTTATGTTTTTACGCGATGAAAAATGTGAATATCTACTATCACGTCTTCTCTTCAGTATGGAATTTTAGAACACACTTAAAGGTCCAGCACAGTTAGAATGAGTATAAGTCCTTAAAAGAGAAATTTGAAGAATAAAGAAGACACTATACGTGCAAGTAAGTATATTCTAGAACCAATTATAAAATAAAATCAATACATAACAAACTCCACAACAGAAATATAACATATATTACTTGACCATAGTTACACAAATTACAGTATTTGCACCATCAGGGCCCAATTTAACAAAACTACAAGTTAGAATTTTAAAGTTACTAGTACTTGTAATGCGTTTAATTCATTTTTTGTATTGTCTGTTGATTTATTGAAGTTTATGAAAAAAATTGGGGTGTATACAAGAAGGCAATCCGAATCATACAATGTTATCATGAGGACATTTTCGCATAAGTTGACAAGATTAAAGAATGGAAGATTATTCCTAACAGTTTGGTTCACAAGAACAGAGATTACACTTATACTGTAATAAGCCACTTATTTTAGTAATGATGGATATTGTATTAGTCTACTAAGATAGATACAAGTGAACAACAACAACTCCTACGGGTACAATAAGGTTTCCGATTATATATATATATACAAGTGAAGTGTCTATAAGGTTACATCCCCATTATTATCATCATCCTAAAGTGTTAATGGAACTCATAAAATTACAGTTTATCTATTGTCTAAGTCTACTTCTTTGTTTGTTATACTGTCTGTTATCTACCTCTTCATTTTCATAAGATGTTTCCCTCATTTCTTCAAAGGAAATCTTTACTCCTTGCTTTTAAAGAGAACTACAAGGCTCAATAGTTAGGTTAAAATTATATGATTTTTTTACAATAGTAAAATGGTTAGAACAAATATACGAGAAACTCCTGTAAATTTTAACTTGTAGTTTTGTGAAATTTGGCCCAGGAGTATAAGTTATAGAATTGTATATGATAAACAAGTAACTAAAAATACATCATTTTATATGTAAGTTAGGATGTCATGTTAAGATATTTCATGATCTAAGATTTTGGACACTTATACTAGTAAGTATACAATTATTATATGCTATAGAGAATGAAGAGTATATTGAACATCTTTTTTAATTTATAGATATTAGGTCTGTGATAACTTTGTGATAATGTTCAATAGTATTATTCAATGTGGGGTGATGGTTCGATTCAATTGAGTGTTTTACATAATTTGACTTTCATTTGGATGATTATTTACGAAGCAACTAGGATATTTACTATCTTATTTCAAGTTTTTTTTTATCGATATAAACTGGATTACAATGAGAACATTTGTAGATCTTACACATGCCTGATTTTTGTGGAAAGGCTAATTTCTCTTTAAGAATGTAAACTTAATATGTATTTGAATTATTTGATTTAGCCTTTCAAATTGGAGTAGAAATTATGCCAAATTATATTGTTTTCCATTTTGTTTTGGAAAAATTTAATGAACATTTTATATTTTTTTTCTATCATTTATAAATCATATTGTGCTTATATTCTTTTAGTAATAGAATTTTTCTAGGTAATTTTTTAAAAATTTCTCTATGTATTGGAATTAAAAAAAACTGTGAGTGAATTATAGTAATATGCTGCTGCTTCTGTGGCATAGAGTGGTTGAATGTCTGTGTGTGATGGTTTTCTGTAAATTGAATATTCAGGTTTTCAATTGTAGTGATCGTTTAGTAAGTCCAAAATGTTGAGTGATTTATCTTCTTCTGTTTCTAAAGTGAAATTAATATTTGAGTGTAAGTTAATGATAGACTGGAAAAATATGTCTGATGTTCTAGAAGTAGGTGCATATCTATACCGACATAAAATATTCTTGGCTAAACGAGATTCAAAAATGGTTGCTTCCAAATTATCCATAAAAATGTCTGCTAAAATTGGTTAGGTATATATAGGACTTCCCACAGGTAATGACCCATTTTGTAAATAAAATTCAAATGAAAACTTCAAATAAACTTCTATGCAATATCTGATGCAATATTTATATATATATTACTATATTTTGTGGGCAAAATCATAGTTTCCAGCTATTTTATGATTGAGTACATATTGATGCATGATGCAACAGGTCTAATAGGATTATTTTGTTTGTGTACTTTTATAGTTTGGGCAATTGTGGGTTTTTCTTAGTGTCAGTTATTGAGAGATGGAAAGTAAAGAATTTGAATATTCTAATTTGTTTTGCAAATTATTCAGTTGGATATCTAAAAATAACTTGTATATTTTCAGAACTAATAAAATTTTTTATTTTATCAAAATCTTGAAAATGTTAAAACCTTTTATAAAGTTTTAGAATCATTACTAGATTATTTATTATGACTTGAATCATTTTGAATATTTTATTAAGTTGACAATTTGTATCTTTTTGTTGTGGTAAATGTCATATTGAGATTAGTGAGTATCCACTAGCAATGGTCTTCTACTTTTCTAAACCCACTTTTATGTTGGTTTTAAAACAGTATCATGGATTAATAAATAAATAAAAGCTCTTTTAATAATATTTGTTCGTGAATTATGTAAGAAATTTATGTTTAATCTTTTTCAGTATCTGGTTTCCTACCTAGTAAAATATTATTAGCTACACTTAAACGGAGAAAAAAATGAAGGTAGTTAAAGAAAAAGGAAAAATTCATTGAAATGCTTGGAGGAAAACTGCCACTTCAAATCACTAAATTAAATGAACTTCTACCTTCTATATAATTAATTTGTATCATATTTTGCAAGTATGAGAATTACAGTTTGAAAACATAGAAGGTATGTATAGATAAACAGCCAGGAGTTATCAGTCATCAGCTCTAATAACAGGATCCATTCAACAAAAATTTGGTCCTGTTAATATTAACAAGTTATATAACAATGATTTTTTTAAATTAGTTTTATGGATTTGGCATAGACCAATTAGCCGGACCCATTGTTTCACAGTGATTCTGAATATATTATGTTAGTAGTATGTATGTCTCTTTTTGTTTTTTTTTCATATAACAATGATAGAATTAATAATGTCTAATATTTCAGGTTCTTTTCCATAAAACGAAAGAAAAAGTCTATTGCTACCAAACGGACAAAGCCTTCACAAAAAGAAATTATTGAAATATGTTGAAAATACAGAGTTGCAAGAGCAGTAATTTACTACACAATATGTAACTTCTACTCCACTATAAAGTGTACAATCTGTTTATTGTCCCTAACTTTATACATACCTACCCAACCTATGACCTATTATACTTATCTATCTTACCATCAGTTATACATTTACTGTTAAAGGTAAATATACAAACCTCTAAGCTACAAGGAGAAGCTCTGTTATTTTTCGTGACATTACTAAAGCCTTTAACAGAGTTTGATACTGTGATATGTTATACAAAGTGTCCTGAATACTTGTTATTAATTATAAATACTACCTATGAAACAATGTAACAACAAAAGGTAAATAACAATCATTTATACCTCAACAAGGAATCCTTTGCTCTACAATCACCATGTAATTAATTATTTCTGAGCAAAAAACTTTATTATGCTATTAAGATATATGTACAAAGCTACATTTTTCATTAGCGGGCAGCCAAATTAGGCTAATTTTTGCCTACTACCTCGACCATTACGTGTTTAACTGCAAAACAGATATTATTGAAAATAGATTTCACCATAAATTTTGTTCTACTACTAACCCTATGTAGGTATATATAAAATAAAAATGCACACTTTTATTGTTGCCTCAATTCCTTGCTCTTGATAAGAGGTGACTCGTTAAAATGATTTCTATAAACAGCACAAAGTTACCATGTGCAATGAAATTCTGTATACAGCATAGATAGATAAATTTGATGAGGTGGCTAATCGGCCTATTCCACTGCGACCTTTTCAGATCTATTGTGGTCCTCTGAATCTAGATTACATTCTCTAGCCCGACTCTTTTCAAGTAGCCAATCAGCCTCGAGACTGAATCTTTCATATAGTTCCCTGCCGGTGGCTTCTCATCGCCTAGTACAATGAACCGCAGATTCTCCAGGGAATCGCACTGGCATAGGATACAGCATATATGAAGTAACGATGGAAGCGCCACGTATATATATGATGATGAATTATTATTGATACAAATTTCGAAATTTTATCTCACCCAACGTTCATCAAATCCTTGTTGTAACAGAAAGATGACAGAAAAAGTAATGAGTAGCCCAATTTACACACACATTCTAATACTGGGAATATTGAAAAACAAAATTTAAGGTTCAGTATAGTACAAAATTACTGTTTTCTGTTTGATTTCCACAAAATGACATCCAATATAATTAGGTACCTCCTCTTTTTCATTTAAGCAAGAACTACCTCAGCTGATGGATTAGATAAAACCAAAAAGTAAATATTGATTACATTAACTTGGAGGTTTTCTTGAGATTTTTAATTTTTTCTCTTTTCAGTTGATTTTTTTTGTTGAAAGTTTTGGCTAAAAAGTGCAGCCTCATAGTGATGTAAAAATCAATGATATCTTTGGTTATCTCGAGCTGATGAACCGCACATCCAACCATTGATAAATTGGGTAACATCTTCTCAATTCTACTCAGTATTCTATAAATTATCCCATGGCTCAGCCCCACTCTACCAACAACTTCCAAAAAAGCAGCTTCTAATTTCATGGTTAATTGAAACAAATCCTCGCTAGCTCGCGACAATCCTCCATATTTTTCCATTAAATCAATGAAACGATCACGACTATGCGACTCATCATTTGGTGATTCCAGATTTTTCAAGCATAACAGGCATTTACACTTGACTTTAAGTTTTCTCAAAATATAACCAGCCATGTACGCTTGAACTTCTTTACTTGTGGACGCCACATCATAGTCGTGATCTTTCAATGATTCTTCGGTGATAGAGAGGTACTAGGCATCAATTCCATATTTGCAACGTCATGATGGCACCAAATTGCTTCAATTGGGACCGCATTTTCAAGCATATGGTCAAGTTTTTCTATCCACTCCATTCGCGGTTGATGTGACATTTCCAAAGAGTCTTTTGTTTTCATTAACGTTTCAAGTAACTCAACTCCAGTAACATTTGAACCCTTTGGAGGCTTTATCATCGCATTGCAGCAGTATAACCGAAAAACTTGACCAAACTGCTGGGGGGTAGGATGGTCATTGGCACCACAAGAATATCTCATTATTGAAAATAATCTCTGTTGAAAAAAAAAAAATTAACCATAGCAGGTACAAATATGAGCATTTAGGAGTTTAGGATTTCTTAAACCATTACCTCGAGATTATCTTGAGTCAAGCGAGATGTCAATAGATATTCATATCCATAATTATTGTGAAGGTCTGTTAAAATTTCTAGTGTTGCTGCTAATGTAACCTTAAAACCACATATGGAGCTCATAGATATTGGGAAACACTTTTTTTTGGATTTGCTTGTTTTGGGACCGAATTTTTTGGAGGGGATTGTTTGGGAGTAGGGATTTCATGTATTTTCATTTTTTCCCAATCTTCTAAGAACTTCAGTAGAATTTACTGTTTGGACCCTTACTTTGTGGAATCTACTCATATTAATGTTATAAATGAAACTAACTTTTTCTAATTAATTCCACTATTTAATTAAAAAATTTATGAAAATTATTAAAGGATATTGATAATTATTTCGATATTGACATATCATCGTCAGAATGATGACATTTTAACAACCTAACAGATTTAACGAATAAAATTAGGCGTTTGATACATAAATTTTATATAATTCGCAGAATTTTACCTCAAAAACTGCTTCTGCAAATTTATAAGTCTTTAGTGGAGTCACTCTTGAGATATGGTAACATTGTTTGGGGAGGGCTATATAATAATGCACTAAAACAATTAAATGTCATACAGAATTATATTCTGCGAATGATTTTCTTTAAAGATAGGCTCTATTCAACCAGTCTATTATATAATGAAAATATCTTAAATGTTCGATGTTTATATTACGTATGTAACTGTATCTTTTATTTTAAACTTAAAACAAAAAATTCCTTAAATCATCAATACCAAACAAGAAATAATACAAGTCATATGATCTTCGTACCATTTAGAAGATACGATGCTAACCAAAGGTTTGCTACCATTTTGGCTCCAAAAATTTTCAATTCTTTACCGAACACAATAAAAACAACAACAAAATATAAGACTTTTGTCAGTCTGTGTAAGAAATATATATATATATATGAAAATAGAGAGTACTTAGATGGACTGTTATAGTATATAGTAGTGAATAATCTTTTTTTCAATTCGGATATTATTTATTGTGAGGCAATTTAATTTAATAGTTATATTTCATTTGAAATGTATTTATTTCAACTGCACATACAAGTGTTAAGTCACTTAGGTGCGTTATACTCAACTGGTGATATAGTATATGATGAATTGCACAGCTTTGTACTTTTTTATACCATTTATTAGTATTATTACTATTATTATTAAATATTAGTATATTGTATATTCTATAGCACAATAAATGAATAAAATATTACTTTTAAGGTGGTGCCTACGAAAGCATTGGAAATGTTTATACTTCCCTGGATCATGTAAGTTCAAATCAGTTTTAAAAATTGTAATTTCAATTTATCGAAAGAAAAGTTTCCTCTCTAGTTGATATAATGTTAAATAATATCTAAATTGAACTGAGGATAAATTTGCATATTATGAAGATGATAATTTTGATTTTTCACTCTTTTAGGCTTTTTTGGTAATCCATATTTTTATGGAAAGAAGAACAAAGGCATCACTTATATGAAGTTTCGAATTTTGTAATCCACAAGTTTCCACAATTCATAAATATTAATGTTGTGACGTCCAGCTTCAAAAAGATTAATATTTAGGGCCTATTATACCTATCTATATCTTGAAACTATTGGTGTATTTTGCTGGTTTCCTGTTGGTGACTGCTGTAAGAACCCTAAAAATGTTGATCATTTATTAAAGTTATGTCGTTATGTGTGAAATTATATATATTTTGGATACAATTTTCATTTTACCCTGTTTTTTGTTGTTACTAGACCATAATAGCACCTTATAAATTGTTCTTTGGAATTTCTCTTATAGTTATTTTTGAAAATATTTACACAAGTGAGCCTAAGAAATTGTGTCATTTATATTAAAACCCCCCAAATAACTATTAATAAAGAGCATAACAAGTTGTAAGTTACTTTTAGTTATTCCTTAAGTGTCTTCTGTATGTTCCTTGTAGTATATTCATTATTTAACAAAAAGAATATTTGTCAAGTGCTTTCCGAAACCTTGGATTAAGTTTGAATCAGAGTCAAAAACGATTTTATTCTACTATTCATAATTTTTTCAAGTTTCTGATATTGTGAGAGATTTAAAAATAACGCTCAAGGCACAATATTATTTTGTTTCTGGTAATCCTTTAAACAAAACCCACAATGCTTGAAGGAATAATCATATTCATTTCTTTTTATAAAACAAAAATAAATGATTCAACTTTGTTTAAAAACCTTATAAATTAATTAAAACACATCCTTTGGTTAAAGGTCATATAATAGGGGAAATATATATATATATATATATATATATATATATATATATATATATATATATATAAATGCATGAATTGGGTTTTTGCATATTAAATTCAATTAAACCTCAATAACTTTTTACATGAATTCTTACGCTAGTTGTTTCTATAGTTTGCTTTGCTTAGTTTCTGGTAAATTTGATTGCTACTTGGAGGTTGTACTAATTTGAATCTCTTGGGTACATGCATCAGCTGTTTTATAAGCTTCCTGTAAATCTCCATCGACCATATGCAAATCTGAAAAATTCTTCAATTAAAATATACTTATGGGGTCCATTATAAGATTTTTTGAACTCACAAAAAGGTAACAGAACAACTAATGCATGTTATTTAGAACTTTTCACTGCTTATATTATTTTGATACTACATACATGAACTTGCATCAGGTTTATGTACTGCTCTCTACTAGTATATCCAGTCACTCGTAGATTGCCAACATTTTCATTTTCTCTTATCTGGCAGGTATTCAAATTTACTTTCCAATCTTTCCATGCCGTATGGCAACTATAAACAAAACAAAATTAAATAAATGTCGAATCTAACCTCAAACAATATTTACCAAGAAACGAAAAAAAAACAAATATAATCTAATGTCTTTTATTTAGGTTCATAATAAACAAACGATAAATCCGATGAAAATAAGTAATAAAAACTTACATTAAAATGGACTTCAAGAAAAAAGACATTCAAGAATCTGTTGATAAAAATTCTGGGTCATGTCTTGATGTTTTAGCCACCTTTTCCAATATTTTTTCTTTATAAGACACAGTATTTACAATGAAACATTTATTTGTCGTTTCAATTGTACTTTCACATCTAGGCACTACAAAATACTTGTAAAATTTAGAATTCATTCTCTTATTATTTCCGAAATCCTTGACCACACAGCTGATTTGACAGCAGTAACAGTGTATCATATATTGTTTATCTTACTGCTGTCAAATCAGCTGTGTGGTTAAGGATTTCGAAAATAAATCCAATAAAATGAATTCTAAAAGTTATTTGTGTAACTAGTGCAAAAAGTGCATATTTGTTTCACGATGCATGAAGTTTGCAGCCATGTTGAGTGCAACAAATATGCTTTTTGCACGTTTCGCACACAACATTTTTTCTACGATCGAAATAAAATATGTTTTTTTATCAAATTTTATTTAACATATTATTTCACAATAAGTAGGTAACTACAACAAATATTAGGTATCAATTACTTTTTTCAATTCATTTCGATGTTAATATCGGTAATAGTTTCTTCCTACTATCCGAATTGAACATTTTTAATAACTTACAGCTTATTAAATTTTTGAACTAATAATTTGAAACGAATTCAGATGTAACATGTAACATGTTAATCTGACAGTGACAGTTCAAGTACGATTATTATTGATAGTAACTATATGAAGAAGTCGAAATATTTGTATTAATTAAAATTAGAGTAAAAAAATCTTTCCATTCTGTGTTATTTCATCGCCTTCTTTCAAACGGATTTTTGTAACATCTATATATGTCTGTAGGTACTTTTTTCACTATTTGAAATTTGATCAAAAATTCGAGAACTGAAGTAACTAAATAAGCTTTGACATTTATTTGTGTGTCATGATCACGAACTGATGGTCTACATAAAGGTTAAAATACCACTCTCCCACCCGAAAAGTTCGGGTTGGATTCTAGTGCTGGTGTTTTTTTTTATTTTTTTTTACCAATTCGAATTTAATTCGAAGTGTTTTTTGCACTAGTGCAAAAAATAAGCACTTTTTGCACGATCGAGAAAAAGTATTTTGTAGTGCCTAGATGTGAAAGTACAATTGAAATGACAAATAAATGTTTTTTTGTAAATACTATGTCTAAGAGAAAGAAAAAGTATGGAAAAAGTGGCTAAACAGAAATTTTATTAACAGATTCTTGATTGTCTTTTTTCTTGAAGTCCATTTTAATGTAAGTTTTTATTTTTTATTTTTATCGGATTTATCGTTTGTTCATTATTTGAATAAAAGACATTATATCTAGCTATAGACCATTCCAGAATGACGTCGCGCTGACAGCTGATTAAGCTGGAGTTGAAGTTTGTGTGTTTTCATTGTATACTGATTTTTTTTTGGTTTTTGGCCTTGGGCGCTGGTTACCCTTTTAGGAGTTTACTGATTTGTATTTAGACTTTAATTAGCAATAAGTTCCTTAAAATTATCTAAAATGCCATCATATTGTAGTGATTATAAGTGTGCATGCTTCTAAATTTCGAATTTTTGGCGAAAGAAACCCCAATTTTTAGCAATACTTCCATCCATTTGCAAAAGTGTGGGCGCTACATTATAACTTAGTTTGGTGTCAATTTACACCTGAATCTGTTGCCCTTTACTTTCGTTGGAATCACATAACTCTTCTATTGATTGCTTCCTTCGTCGCTTGACACTTTAATTAATTATTGAATAGAATATAATATATTACATTGACATTGCTCTACAAATTCTACAAAGGCTGTCTGACAACCAACTGACATCTCTGCTTCTGCCACATGCTAAAACAAAGAAACTTTAACTCCAGCTGATCGAAGGGTCCAGCAAAAAATTTGGCTGACCTGTCCATAGATAAACCCTGTCAACATCAGGTGTTCTGGAATGGTCTATATTGTATTAAACATTGTTTTTTTTCCTTTCTTGATAAATAATGTGTGAGGTTAGACTCGACATCTTTTTTATTTTGTTTTTAGTTGCCAAACGGCATGGAACAGGTCGACTCTGTGTTTTTCGTAATAATTTACGAATCTGCAGCTTACGAAAGTTCTGTAAATGGGATTTTACAGAATCTGTAACTGTGCGATTCTGTGATGTTGTCTGTAACTCACTGAATTACGGATAGACATTTGAACTACTGTACGTCAAATTTCGGTATTTCTAACCTATAACTTGAGTCAAATAAAACTGTACAAAATATTCCGTTTGAATAAAGCTATAATATGTCACATACTCCTGTAAACAATGATTGTCTATCTAAACAAGAAAATAAAAAAAGGAAGAGACTGAAAAATACAACCTCAGAAGTATGAAATGTATTTAGAAGCAATTGAAAAGGATTATGCCTTCAGAAGTATGAAGTAATACAATCAATCCCACTATTGACCAAAATTATATACATGACGTATAAACCTCCTTCTCACCTACTATTAATGTCTATGATTATTCTTTACATTGATTGACAAGTCGTGTCATGTGTATTTTATATTAAGTCGGATTGAAGTTAATTAAAGCTAAATAACTTATTTTAGTTTGTTTAATTTTGCTACAATTTAATTAACTTGATATGACCGACACTGATACGAAACTCCCGCCCAATGTGGCAAGGTACCTACGACCCGAGAAGTTTGATGTGGATCCCACCGCAACAGAAGCGGACCTAAAGTGGACCCATTGGAAATATACTTTTGACAATTTTATACTCGAAGAGATTCCTAAAGGTACCGACTCCATAAAGCTTAAACTTTTGATGAATCATTTATCAGCGCATATCTTTCCGCACGTACGTGATTCTTTCACCTATGATGATGCTATGAAGGTACTTGATAAAATATACCTCAAACCAAAGAATGTTATACTGGCTCGTCACTTACTAGCCACGCGTAAGCAGAAGCCTGACGAATCTATATCCGACTACGGAAGGTCACTCAGACTCTTAGCCCGCGATTGTAGCTTCGAAGCTGTCTCTGCTACAACGCATGAAGAAGAAGCTATAAGAGGTGCATTTATACCTGGAATACTATCACTGAAAATCCGGGAAAAATTACTTCAAGAAAACTCTCTCACCTTAGATAAAGCTCTCGATCAAGCTCTCTCCTTGGAAACTGCGGAAAGGAATTCCCGGGCCATGACCAGCGGAGTGAATGAAATAAATCTTAATGCTTTACCAGTGCCGTCATTATCAAGACGTACGACTAGAAACTCCCAGAATCCCCGAGCTACTTTGGAAGAGCCAAGTAAATGGACCTGTTTCTGTTGCGGAGGAACTACATCACTCCGAAGACTCAAATGTCTAGCTCTCAGCGCCCAGTGCCAACTATGCTCCAAGAGAGGCATTTTGCTAATGTATGTAGAGCTATGAAGGTTACTAATAACGCCGTTACCGTTGAAGAATGTGTCTCGGACTCGGATGAGTCTGAAGTGGTTGCTAATGCTGTCTCAGCTGCCTTTCCATCGAGTCTTTCAAAGGCTACTATCCCCGTAACTCTCAACAACTATCACGCCGACGCGTTAATTGACACGGGAAGTTCAGTGAGCTTTATAGACGAGAAGATAGCAAGACTAATGCAGCTGAAACTGAAACCTCACAAACAGACTGTCACATTAGCCTCTCAAAATAACGTATCTTTCGTAAGAAGTGTTTGCTTTGCAACTGTAAATATGAACGAATGCTCACACAAACACAGGCCATTTCTCGTCGTCAGCAACCTTTGTGCTGATGTTATCATAGGCCATGATATACTTAAAGAACACTCCAGTCTCCAATTCAACTTCGGAGGATCTAAAGAACCTTTGGTCTGCAATGTAATGCAAGCTTCAGTGCCCCCCGCCTCAATATTTACTAACCTCTCTCCGGACATCAAACCTATAGCCGTGAAATCCAGACATTATAGTGAACAAGACGGAAAATTCATCACGGAAGAAGTCTCGAAGCTACTGGAAGACGGCGTAATAGAACCGAGCATATCTCCTTGGCGTGCACAGGTCTTAGTAGCAGGAGGAGGGGCATACCGAAAAAGGCTCGTGATCGACTACTCCTTGACCGTAAACAAGTTTACAGAATTGGACGCATACCCGTTACCTCATATCGAGACCATTGTGTCGAAGGTTGCGAAATTCAGTGTCTTCAGTCAGATAGACTTAAAGAGCGCCTACCACCAAGTGCCTATTAAAGAGAGTGAAAAACCGTACACGGCATTTGAAGCTGCAGGAAAACTCTATCAATTTACGAGAATCCCATTCGGAGTCACCAACGGTGTCGCAGCATTTCAGCGTACGCTCGAATATATAATAGAAAAGGAAAAGCTTAAAGGGACTTTTACTTACCTCGACAATGTCACCGTATGCGGAAAAGATGACAGCGATCACGATCAGAACCTACTGAACTTTCAAGCTGCTGCAAAAAGGTACAACCTAACTTTGAATGATCAAAAATGTAAATTTCTTCAGCTGACCATAAGTTTGTTGGGCTACACGATCAAAAATAATACCATTGAACCAGACAAAGAACGTCTCCAACCACTACTACAGCTGCCAGTCCCCACGAACACTGCTGAGCTGAAACGCGCTCTAGGGCTGTTTGCCCAATACGCAAAATGGGTGAAAGATTTTTCGACTAAACTACAGCCTTTAACGAACGTAAGCAGTTTCCCGTTACCTGAAAGTGCCGTTATCCAGTTTGAGCAATTAAAGTCAGATATTTGTAAAGCTTCACTGGTAGCAATTGATGGAGATGAGATACTAACTGTTGAAACTGACGCGTCAGAGTATGCGATAGCTGCCACGCTCTCTCAAAAAGGCCGACCAGTGGCATTCTTCTCCAGGACACTATCGAATGCTGAACGTAGACACCCATCGGTTGAAAAAGAAGCATACGCTATTGTGGAAAGCCTAAGAAAGTGGCGGCATTTCCTAATGGGGAAATACTTCATGTTGATAACGGATCAACAATCCGTGTGTTTCATGTTCAACCAAAACCACTCTAGTAAAATTAAAAATGAAAAAATTCAACGCTGGCGTCTTGAGCTCTCCTGTTTTAAATACGATATCATCTATCGACCTGGCTCCCAAAACACTGCAGCAGATGCACTATCCAGAGTCTGCGCACTCATGGATAATAATAAATTATATGAGTTACATGCTCTACTATGTCACCCTGGCATAACGAGGATGTACCACTGGGTACGCTCAAAGAACCTCCCGTACTCGATCAATAACATAAATACTATGACGACCTCTTGTAGAGTATGTGCTGAACTTAAACCACGCTTCATGACAACAAAAGGACAACTAATAAAAGCGTTGGCTCCCTTTGAAAGGCTGAATTTGGACTTCAAAGGGCCTCTTCCATCAAAATCAGAGAATAAATATTTACTCACCATAATTGACGAGTATAGCCGATTTCCATGGGCTTACCCTTGCAAAGACATGTCATCTGCAACGATCATCAAATGCTTAAAAGACCTTTTTAGTACGTTTGGACATCCGCTGTACATCCATAGCGACAGAGGAAGCTCCTTTATGTCAGAAGAACTTAAAACTTTCTTGAGAGCTAACAGTGTTGCCTCTTCCCGAACTACTCCGTACAATCCACGAGGAAATGGCCAAGTAGAACGCCTTAATTGTACTCTGTGGCGTGCAGTACAACTCAGCTTGCGTTCCAACAACATAACAGTAGAACACTGGGAACGAGTCTTGAAGAACGCTCTTCACTCCATTCGATCACTTCTCTGCACATCTACCAATGAGACGCCTCACGAGAGACTTTTCAAACATCCGCGGAGGTCGCCCAATGGAGAATCAATGCCTACATGGCTAGCGCCAGGACCGGTTCTCGTTAAAAATCACGTTCGCTCAAAAAACGATCCCTTGGTGGAAGAAGCTGAACTGCTTGACTATAATCCACACTATTCCGTAATTCGAAGGTCGAACGGCACGGAGAGTACAGTGTCTAATAGGCATTTAGCCCCGCTTCCGAACGATTCTCGCTCTTCAATTGAAGAGTCATTTGAAGATGATTCCTTTGATGAATCCTTTCATTCAGTGAACGCGGACGGCCCTACTCCAGATCCTCTAGACGTGAATCTTCCGGGCACTTCACAAGAAGTTAGGGGAGAAACACCTGCCAACGAAAGACCCAAGAGGAATCGCCGGCTACCTTCTCATCTACACGACATTGTGGTAGGAGGAGAAAAACATAGACGGGGAGAATGACGTATAAACCTCCTTGTCACCTACTATTAATGTCTATGATTATTCTTTACATTGATTGACAAGTCGTGTCATGTGCATTTTATATTAAGTCGGATTGAAGTTAATTAAAGCTAAATAACTTATTTTAGTTTGTTTAATTTTGCTACAATACATAAGAAGTGGGAAGAGTTAGTGTACAAATTAGATGCAGTTGGACAAGGCCCTGCATTGTCCATTGAAGAGTGGAAAAAGGTTTGTAAAGTTATATGAATGAGTTGTCGGTATTACATTTTGCATTCTAGAGATTTGCAGATTGGAGATATGGTACCAAAGCGAAATATAGAAAAATTAATCATCATAGGATTCAAGCAGGTGGGGGTCCTGTCTTAGAAGTAAAATTAACTCCATTAGAAGAAAGGGCATTGAGTGCTTGGGGTATGGTAACAGTTACTGGAAATGAACATATTACCACATATGAGGGCATTCCAGTAACTGCTGCCGAAGTAACAAATAATGAAAATGAAATATTTTATGAAGTAGAACCAGAACAAGAAGATATTTCGACAGAAACTGTTGTCATAAGTAGTATAATAAGTAGAACCAGAACAAGAAGATATTTCAACAGAAACTGTTATCATAAATGTTGAAAATGTAACACCCCCAACAACAACTCCTTATAAGCGAGTAAGACCTAAGCCGTTATCTGAGCTGGCAGAAAATTTAATTATTGCAACAAAAACTAATGCTAGCTTAACAGAAAGTTCTTGTAAGCATATTAAAGAATTTACTGATGCATTTATTAAAGTAGAGAAAGAACATATTGAAATTCGTAAGCAACAACTGGATTTTGAAGTTGAAAAATTTAAATTTTTACACCCAGACTTTCCATTGTAATATAATAATATGGACATAGGCTAGGAATTTGAAAATTATATTATTTTTGTAAGGATCGTTAATTTTTGTTTTTATTAGTTTATTATTGTAAGTGTTTAGTAAGACTGTTTTTTTATTTATTTGAAAGTTTTATGTTCTATTACTTTATTTATTTTTTATTATAATTTAAAAATGGAAATGTTGTTGAATAAGACTGTTTTTTTTTTAAATTTATTTGGAAGATTTATTTTATCATTTTATTACAATCAGAAATGAAATAGCTTAATACATTTTGTATTTTCTTAAATATTAATAATTATCTCTTACATATGCCGCCCTTGTTTCTCTCCCTAATTGCAAAAGATATCTGTTTGCAGCTGGATTGTCAATGTGATCATTTTCTCCTGGATATTCAATTTCTCCTTCATCCAAATTCAAACCTGCATTTAGGGCCATATTGTGCAACACACAGCATGTATAAATAATATTAGCTGCCCTCACAGGATGGTATACAAGTTTTCGATGTCTGGACAAACAGCGAAATCTTCCTTTCAAAATGCCATTGGTTCTTTCAATAACATTACGTGCAGATGTCAGAGTGTTGTTAAATGCTTCCTCTTGTTGGTCCTGTGGATTTAAAAAAGGTGTAAATAACCAAGGTTCTAAAGGATAACCGCTATCTCCTATTAAATGACTAGTATGGTCGCCATTCTGATACCCAATTTGCAAATGATTTCTTATAGCACTAAGTAGGCATTACCTCACTTGAGACAGACAGTGACCTTGAACCGCTCTTATCAATTGCGTCGAGAGCGGCTCTTATCAGTACCGGCCGGCGACACGGGTCGTTGTGCCAGTGCCGGATGTACAGAATTGGAAGGCGGCCGTTGTGGCAGAATATTCAAGGCAAGTGGTAATTACATAGTACAATTAATAAAATCAGCGCGAAGATCCTTATCAGCTCCTCCGGTCCTTATCAGCGGCACACTCTTTGCAAAAAATTACGGCGGCACGGTCATGTTGTGACACGATCCAGCCAGCGCGAAGGTCCTTATCAGCTCTTATCAGCTCCTCCGGTCAGCGACAACGGTACGCCCTTTAGAACTACATAGGCGACAATCACTAGAGAAAATCTTCTTTGCAAAAAGCCCGTTGTTTACAAAAAAAATCGCCAACAATGCGGTAATCACGGTTGTTTTACAATTTCATAGGTGACAAATGATAATCCCCAGAGATAATCTCATGTGCCGGTCATTCACAAAAACGCGGAACCTTATCAGCGAAGATCCTTATCGGCTCTTATCAACTTTGCAAAAAATTACGGCGGCACGGTCATGTTGTGACACGATCCAGCCAGCGCGAAGATCCTTATCAGCTCTTATCAGCGCCTCCGGTCAGCGACAACGGCACACCCTTTAGAACTACATAGGTGACAAACGACACTAGAGAAAATCTTCTTTGCAAAAAGCCCGTTGTTTACAAAAAAAAAACAATGCGGTAATCACGGTTGTTTTACAATTTCATGGGTGACAAATATATGATCCCCAGCTCTTGCGCCGGTCACAAAAACGCGGAATAAAAATTATCACGGTTTTTTCAAAATACACAGCGATTTTATCGTTGTTTGTGGTTGTACGGCCGATTTTCACACCAATTTGCTGGAAGACGCACTTCTGCTAAAATCTGAAAATTCATAACGCTTTATTATAGACAACGACTGACATGATAAATTATTCAAGGCCAGTGGTATACGGTAATTACATATTGGATAATAAAATCGAAGTCTTGCCAGTGCCGTACCGTAATTACAGGCACTTTGTAATCGAAGGAGAAAACATAATAAGTTACAACAGACAGTAATATTCCTCAAATGAAAAAAACATGGCCGTTGTGGTAATCGTACTGAATATACAAGGTGATTAAAGCGAACGAAAATTCTAAATATAAAAAACAACACGCTGAACACTGGATGTCAATTAGAAAAAAAAAAGAAGATATTATAGGTATTACGTAGATATTTTAGCTACGTCCACGCTGAACATACGCAGGATATTTTGCGGAGTGATATTAAAAAAAAACACAGGCTATAAGATATTATATTACGTAAATATTTTAGCTACATTTTCATGAATATTTTCACGCACTTTCGATAGATGTTTCGGAGCTTTAGCGAAGTATTCAATCGTAGACTCGTTCACCATAAATTTTTCAAAAATACCAACCATGACTATATCTTCGAGAGTTTTGCACCCAAATTCATCTTTTCTATGAGTAACTTCTAGATTATGGGGTATGTGGTGTTGTGTAACAGCTAGGGTGGGGTCATAGATTATACCATTGTATTCTATCCAGAAATGTGGTGTAATTTTCACACCATTCGAATAGACCTTTGTACCCAGACATAGTTTGGTTGCTATTCCATATTTTGCAGCCACTTCGTGGAAAATTAAACTTCCCACCAAACATACACCGCAATAGCCTGCTCGAATAAACTCCTGCTCGATACAACATTTAATGAGTTTGAGTTTGACGTACTCACGCATGGGGTCCATGTCTGCTCACGTGATAACTCTTCACTCTAGAACAGTTAGTGATTAAATGAACATTCATCTTGTTGCTAGCTTATTTTATTATGTCCGCCCTTCTTAATTCTTCGATTATTTCTTGGAATTCAATATCTTCTTCTTTTAGATATTTCAGCCTTTCGACTAAGATATTAGGGTCTGTCCAACCACGAGGAATGTTGCATCTTCTAGATGTACGTGTCTCATCAGGTATACTTGTACATATATTGTTTCGAATTTTAAAGTTACTAGACGAAAATTTACTTGTAACGGAATCAGTACTGTTTCTGGGTAATGTGACACGTTTTTTACATTTAAACAGAGGTTTTATTATATTGTTGAATTTTATAGGACAGGCCTGATGCCTCAGATGTCCTCGGGTATCTCGATGTGCCCCAGATATGTCTAATATTTGTTTGTACGTTTGTAAATCGAATGGGGTAAATTCGTGAGGCTTCTTGCAAAATATTAATCGCTGTAAACTAGGTGTATTATGGAAAGTTTTATCGTCTACCACTATATGTTCGGTGTCATAGTCTAGATATACATTTCCAAGTACCCATCGCCCGTTGGATAGCTGCGGGCCGTAAGCTTGGTCAAGATCATTATGTTCTTCTATGTTAGCAGTCATGGGGGCAATTTTGATTGTCGTTTGCGATGGATCTTGTTTTACGACGCCTAACGAACTTGCTATTTGTTCAAGAGGCTCTGTCACAGGCTTAAAAACCTTTTCGAGATGCTCTTCTCGATCACGCTCAGCTCTTTTGAGCGAATTGTATTTTTCACGAACAGCTTTTGCGAGCTCTAATATGTGCTGTTTACGAGACGCCATGCTATTAAATGAAAAAATAGCGCACACACTCCTATTTATAACCTCGCCCCACATCTGTCACACGTCTGGCATCTGTCATCCATCTGGCGCACACCTGCTAGGCGGCTGTACGCTGACTATGCACTGATATATACCTGACTATGCGCTGACATATACCTGACTATGCGCTCACATATACCTGACTACTCGCTGACATATACCTGACTATGCGCTGACATATACCTGACTATGCGCTCACATATACCTGACTACGCGCTGACATATACCTGACTATGCGCTCACATATACCTGACTACGCGCTGACATATACCTGACTATGCGCTGACATATACCTGACTATGCGCTGACATATACCTGACTATGCGCTGACATATACCTGACTATGCGCTGACATATACCTGACTATGCGCTCACATACCTGACTATGCGCTGACATATACCTGACTATGTGCTGACATATACCTGACTATGCGCTGACATATACCTGACTATGCGCTGACATATACCTGACTATGCGCTCACATATACCTGACTATGCGCTGACATATACCTGACTATGCGCTGACATATACCTGACTTTGCGCTGACATATACCTGACTATGCGCTGACATATACCTGACTATGTGCTGACATATACCTGACTATGCGCTGACATATACCTGACTATGCGCTGACATAAACCTGACTATGCGCTGACATATACCTGACTATGCGCTCACATATACCTGACTATGCGCTGACATATACCTGACTATGTGCTGGCATATACCTGACTACGCGCTGATATATACCTGACTATGTGCTGACATATGCCTGACTATGTGCTGGCATATACCTGACTATGCGCAGACATATACATGACTATGCGCTGACATATACCTGACTATGCACTGACTATATGCTGACATACACCTGATATACTTCTGATACCTGAGATACGCCCCTCGTAGTAGGCATTACCTCACTTGAGACAGACAGTGACCTTGAACCGCTCTTATCAATTGCGTCGAGAGCAGCTCTTATCACTACCGGATGTTACCGGCGGGGTCGTTGTGCCAGTACCGGATGTACAGAATTGGAAGGCGGCCGTTGTGGCAGAATATTCAAGGCCAGTGGTAATTACATAGTACAATTAATAAAATCAGCGCGAAGATCCTTATCAGCTCCTCCGGTCCTTATCAGCGGCACACCCTTTGCAAAAAAATTACGGCGGCACGGTCATGTTGTGACACGATCCAGCCAGCGCGAAGGTCCTTATCAGCTCCTCCGGTCAGCGACAACGGTACGCCCTTTAGAACTACATAGGCGACAATCACTAGAGAAAATCTTCTTTGCACAAAGCCCGTTGTTTACAAAAAAAAACAATGCGGTAATCACGGTTGTTTTACAATTTCATAGGTGACAAATTCCCCAGCTCTTGTGCCGGTCACAAAAACGCGGAACCTTATCAGCGAAGATCCTTATCCTTATCAACTTTGCAAAAAATTACGGCGGCACGGTCATGTTGTGACACGATCCAGCCAGTGCGAAGGTCCTTATCAGCTCTTATCAGCGCCTCCGGTCAGCGACAACGGCACACCCTTTAGAACTACATAGGTGACAAACGACACTAGAGAAAATCTTCTTTGCAAAAAGCCCGCTGTTTACAAAAAAAAAAAACAATGCGGTAATCACGGTTGTTTTACAATTTCATAGGTGACAAATTCCCCAGCTCTTGCGCCGGTCACAAAAACGCAGAATAAAAATTATCACGGTTTTTCAAAATACACAGCGATTTTATCGTTGTTTGTGGTTGTACGGCCGATTTTTACACCAATTTGCTGGAAGACGCACTTCTGCTAAAATCTGAAAATTCATAACGCTTTATTATAGACAACGACTGGCATGATAAATTATTCAAGGCCAGTGGTATACGGTAATTACATATTGGATAATAAAATCGAAGTCTTGCCAGTGCCGTACCGTAATTACAGGCACTTTGTAATCGAAGGAGAAAACATAATAAGTTACAACAGACAGTAATATTCCTCAAATGAAAAAAAAAACATGGCCGTTGTGGTAATCGTACTGAATATACAAGGTGATTAAAGCGAACGAAAATTCTAAATATAAAAACAACACGCTGAACACTGGATGTCAATTAGAAAAAAAAAAGAAGATATTATAGGTATTACGTAGATATTTTAGCTACGTCCACGCTGAACATACGCAGGATATTTTGCGGAGTGATATTAAAAAAAAAACACAGGCTATAAGATATTATATTACGTAAATATTTTAGCTACATTTTCATGAATATTTTCACGCACTTTCGATAGATGTTGCGGAGCTTTAGAGAAGTATTCAATCGTAGACTCGTTCACCATAAATTTTTCAAAAACACCAACCATGGCTATATCTTCGAGGGTTTTGCACCCAAATTCATCTTTTCTATGAGTAACTTCTAGATTATGGGGTATGTGGTGTTGTGTAACAGCTAGGGTGGGGTCATAGATTATACCATTGTATTCTATCCAGAAATGTGGTGTAATTTTCACACCATTCGAATAGACCTTTGTACCCAGACATAGTTTGGTTGCTATTCCATATTTTGCAGCCACTTCGTGGAAAATTAAACTTCCCGCCAAACATACACCGCAATAGCCTGCTCGAATAAACTCCTGCTCGATACAACATTTAATGAGTTTGAGTTTGACGTACTCACGCATGGGGTCCATGTCTGCTCACGTGATAACTCTTCACTCTAGAACAGTTAGTGATTAAATGAACATTCATCTTGTTGCTAGCTTATTTTATTATGTCCGCCCTTCTTAATTCTTCGATTATTTCTTGGAATTCAATATCTTCTTCTTTTAGATATTTCAGCCTTTCGACTAAGATATTAGGGTCTGTCCAACCACGAGGAATGTTGCATCTTCTAGATGTACGTGTCTCATCAGGTATACTTGTACATATATTGTTTTGAATTTTAAAGTTACTAGACGAAAATTTACTTGTAACGGAATCAGTACTGTTTCTGGGTAATGTGACACGTTTTTTACATTTAAACAGAGGTTTTATTATATTGTTGAATTTTATAGGACAGGCCTGATGCCTCAGATGTCCTCGGGTATCTCGATGTGCCCCAGATATGTCTAATATTTGTTTGTACGTTTGTAAATCGAATGGGGTAAATTCGTGAGGCTTCTTGCAAAATATTAATCGCTGTAAACCAGGTGTATTATGGAAAGTTTTATCGTCTACCACTATATGTTCGGTGTCATAGTCTAGATATACATTTCCAAGTACCCATCGCCCGTTGGATAGCTGCGGGCCGTAAGCTTGGTCAAGATCATTATGTTCTTCTATGTTAGCAGTCATGGGGGCAATTTTGATTGTCGTTTGCGATGGATCTTGTTTTACGACGCCTAACGAACTTGCTATTTGTTCAAGAGGCTCTGTCACAGGCTTAAAAACCTTTTCGAGATGCTCTTCTCGATCACGCTCAGCTCTTTTGAGCGAATTGTATTTTTCACGAACAGCTTTTGCGAGCTCTAATATGTGGTGTTTACGAGACGCCATGCTATTAAATGAAAAAATAGCGCACACACTCCTATTTATAACCTCGCCCCACATCTGTCACACGTCTGGCATCTGTCACCCATCTGGCGCACACCTGCTAGCCGGCTGTACGCTGACTATGCGCTGACATATACCTGACTATGCGCTGACATATACCTGACTATGTGCTGACATATACCTGACTATGCGCTGACATATACATGACTATGCGCTCACATATACCTGACTATGCGCTCACATATACCTGACTATGCGCTCACAAATAACTGACTATGCGCTGACATATACCTGACTATGCGCTGACATATACCTGACTATGCGCTCACATATACCTGACTATGCGCTGACATATACCTGACTATGCGCTGACATATACCTGACTATGTGCTGACATATACCTGACTATGCGCTGACATATACATGACTATGCGCTCACATATACCTGACTATGCGCTGACATAACTGATTATGCGCTGACATATACCTGACTATGCGCTGACATATACATGACTATGCGCTGACATATACCTGACTATGCGCTCACATATACCTGACTATGCGCTGACATATACCTGACTATGCGCTGACATATACCTGACTATGCGCTGACATATACCTGACTATGCGCTGACATATACCTGAATATGCGCTCACATATACCTGACTATGCGCTGACATATACCTGACTATGCGCTGACTATATGCTGACATACACCTGATATACTTCTGATACCTGAGATACGCCCCTTATTATTTTATATCGTTGTATGATATGCTAATGATAAGTTAACGTTCTTTCACGAGCCAAAAAGCATGTGTTGCGTATATAGTTCCTGGTTATCTGTTTTATAAATATAGTTAGGTATCATGTCACGATTATGTAGGCTTTTTTTTGATTGAGAGAGAGACTAATAGATTATAAAATATTGACCCATCTAAAACGACTGATTAAATTATTGCTGAAATATGGAATATTTTCAAAACAATAGCTATCCATATTCTGTGTAGTATACCGAAACTGTTTCAATATGTTATTACTTTTTCACCAAGTACACCCAGTAGCAGAGGTTTGTATATAGTAGAAAAATTACAGTGGTTGTGACCCTGTACAGCTTTAATTAACATAAATTTACAGATAGAATACTGACAGAGTCCCACGAAGGGTATCACTAGCTGTGGAAAACCGATAACGGTACAAAATCAAAGACATTTTAGGTCAAGTAGTGAAATGCCGGTGTGCTGTGGTCGAAGAACTAGCAAAAAAGGTAACAATAAATTAGGAGTGTTTATGAAAAAAGGTAAGTTATATTTTTACCACTACATGTCTTTCAATTGTTAGATAAAAAATCTTTAGTATGTAGATTTTGAAAGTATTGTTGGTTTCTACTCATGACTAGGATTAAGTATTAGGAAATGTGCCTGTTTGTCAGCAAAAATGCTGTCCAAGGGAGACCAAGCGAGGAGGTAGGCACTTTCGTCATATGTTAATGACTACTTCTCCCCCAGGAAAAAAGGAATATTCGATACCGAAAATTTTTGGAGGGGACACACCAAAGTTAATTAGGAGGTGTCCCCCCATACAACATTCAAGACACGTTTATATGGGAGACATTTTGCTCAAGGAGGGGGCACACAGGTTCCCAAAGTTAATTAGGAGGTGCCCTTCTTACCTTTACACACATTTTAAGGAGGGGGCACACAGATTCCCAAAATTAATTCGGAGGTGCCCTTCTTACCTTTACACACATTTTAAGGAGGGGGCACACAGGTTCCCAAAAGTTGATTAGGAGGTGCCCTTCTTACCTTTACACACATTTTAAGGAGGGGGCACACCAAAGTTGATTAGGAGGTGCCCTTCTTACCTTTACACACACAACATTCAAGAAGAAAATGTTCCCAGATTTTTACGGTATTGCTTTTCTGTAAAATTTTCGCTATCGGCTATTGGGGATGGGGTTAGGGGAAGGGAAGTAGCCGTGAAAACGGCTGATTTTTTGTAAAGAGTTCCAACTAGTAGCATTGGCGTTTGTAGCCGTAGGGAACAGAGTCAAAGTTTTCTATTCGTTTTCTTTTAGTGAAGCTGGTTCGGAAGACTTTAGTCACGTTTTTCGTGACCACTGAATGATCGGAGTTCCTTAATATGTTACGAGTAGTTATGAATTCGTCGGGGGCTTCATTCAGGACCATGTCTCTTAAGGTGTCGAAATTTACTTTCTGGCTCGTATTATAGTTCAAGGTTATACCTTTCGCTTTAATAATATCAAACGTTTTATTTTTATCGGTTGAATAAACCCTGTAGGCATATATTTTTGGACCACCGGCTACAAAATCTGTTATGTAGCTTCCCTCCCCATATTCGCATAGTTCGTCTGTCATATCGCCGAGAAAACTACCTAAAGGTACTTCGTAGGTGCAAGGTCGAGAGACGTAGATGACAGAGTCTGTGTCATGATATATTACTCTATCGTCGAGTTTTTCTAAATACGTGTATAGTTTTAGCCTAGCTTGTGCAGTGGTGTAGGCCGCTAGTACGACATTTACAGTTGGGAGTGTGGCATATGCCTCTTCTTTAAAGGACCAGTTAACAATGAGGGTGTTTTCGTTAACCGGAAAAATATTGTTTACTTCTTTGCATGGCTGCGATAAAATGTCAAATAGTTCTGCAGGTGTGTTGACTATAGACGTCTTAGACTGGTTTTCACATTGTCCAAGCTTGCCCCAAAAACTTGTTATCATGGATTTACCAACCTGTCTTCGACCTGGATTGAATTCAATTTCATCGTAGGACAATTCTACACCCTCACGATCAAAATATTCCTTTATATAGAGATCTTTTTCTTTTGGGTTTTTACATTCGGTGGGCCAACCGCTTGCCTGTTGTTTTATTTTTAAAAATTTTGAAATATATTCGGCAAATAGGCCACCAGACTTTGTAGTTTTATCGTATTGTACCACTTGATATTTCCAAATTTCGTAAATATTTAGAATTTTGTATCCTTTTTCTTGAGCTTTTAGAACCTCGTCCATTACCCATGTACCGGTAAAGCTTCTTTCTTCATCATTATGTAAACATTCATTAGACATGTTAGATTCACAACATGTACGAGAAAGTGAAAACATTAGTTTACTATTACATTTATAAGGTAGTACGGGGTGGTAGAGATTTGTTGGAGGTAACACTCGACACTTTATTAGTCCTTCGGTTTGTTTTAAATCAAGAGCGTAGCATTCTTCTCCCACAAAAACTTCCGGGTGGCCAATTGGATATTTTCCATATTTATTGACCCACGGATATAAAGAGCAGATGTCAGTATATTTTATTTTCTCTCCATTTTTACAAGAATAATAAAGCTTTGTGGCATCTGTTCGCCCCCCGTAAAAGGCGTCACGAGGCTCCAATGGTAGCTGTTCGAGGAGAGGATGTTTTTCGGTAATAGCTTCAATTTCGGGGTTCATTTCACGGCGAAAATCGCACTCCCATTTTACAATTACCTCGTACCCGAGAGATCTTAATTTTTCATTCTTCGCCAACGTTGCCTCGTACCGTTGCTCGTATGTAAGTGATGGGTTGTCATGTGTCGGTTCGTTACGTCTATATTTCATACATTTTGGACAACTGTGAAAGTAACAGCCCTCAAATTCAAAGACCTGTCTTGTGCTTTTACAGTATCCATCAACCTTAAGACCATTCAATACAACTTCTCGCCCTCTGGCTGCATGTTCTATTCTGATACCTCTTTGGTGTTCTTCGTATATTAACCATTGAACAGCAATCCTAGATTGTTTATCGCGACATCTATATCCGTTCTTAGGAATTAACCCGATGGTATTCGATTGTAAAAAGTTTCTCCTAAATATTTTATTACATGCACCAGGTAGCGTGATGGCTTCTGTGAACGGGTCGACCCCTCCTTCTTTTAAAAGCAAATCTCTGAACCTTAAACAAGACTGAGCAAGTATGGACACGTCACTTATACAGTAGGAAATAATTTCGGATTTAAAGTTGAAGACATACCCTTGATCAGAGAGTTTTTTATGCCAAACGATTAGTTGATTTCTGGCGTCGTTCTTTTCGTCGAGTGAAGGGGAGTATTTCAGATTTTCAGGATCGTAATATTCGAGGGCAGGTAGTTGCCCGATGTAATCCCAGTTTCCGACTTTGTTGAACAAGTGGGGGAAGTAACCTTTTTTTATATCTTTTAGACCGAATACTTTAGGCAATTTCGCCAGAGGCATTGGGAAGTAGTTTAAAGAGTCGATAAAACTTACATTGCCCACTTTCATCTGTATTAGCTTCGTACCTCTAGTTATTAGTTCGGGTGTTAGACCTGTCTTTGTTATAAGGTGATTTAACATAAACTGGTTATCATATAGACCTCCGGCATGTCCGACCACAATTATTTTCTTAAACAGAGTCCTTTGATTCATTACATACTCCATAAAACGAGCTACAGGGTCAATTGTTAAAACTTGATATCTAACACCACAATCGCACCATCTTTTGTCCGTACCTATACATAGTGCACAGTGTTGCTCAAACACACATAAGTTGGCTTTGTGTAGTAAAGAGCCGTCAGGCATAACTTCTTCTTGAGTACACTCGAGGTCATAAAATATAAATAGTACCCCGTGCATTGAAGGCTTACGTGTGTCGACGGGCATGAAACAATTGTGTGGAGAGGCTTTGAATCCGTTACATATTTTACAGAAAACTTCGCCACATATGTGTTCCCGCTTTCTGGGGATCGTTTTAAGACAAATTTTGCAAGAGGTTAACCGTTCACATAGTTTACTTTGTTTATGGTAATCGTAGCAGATCTGTCCTCTGAAATACCGATTACACCCATCACATACGATTTTCACACTTGATTTACATGGGGGTAATTGTTCACATGCTGGACATGTTTTTTCACAGCGGTGCATATTATGTTCGTGGGGTGTGTGGCAATGTTCACAGAAATATTTACAGCAAAAAGCAGACGTCAACGATATAATCACGTTATAATGATTTTCGTGATAAAGAAGATTGATTTTCTTGCTTCCCCCTACTCCTTCATACATAACATCGTGACCCTTGGTACCATAAGTGTATACTGTTATTTTATAGTCAAACAAACTCTCTTGAAACTTTTTTAATTCCGGTAGTCCACCACCCTCTTTAGGTATTTCAACACCGCTAGCCTGTAGTAATTCAAAAGTTTTTTTGGTCTGGAGACCCTTCGTTTGTCTTATCTTATTTTTGTTAGGGGCATTGTCGGCGTACGCTTTAGCTACAACCACTGCTCTAGCCAGGCATAAATGGTCTGTATTATTTATTACTATAATACCACTACGTTTAGCACACTCTTCGTCATAGTCGTTGTACTTACGACCTCGCCCTTTACCTTTAGGCATTTTTACGGTTGTGGCTGCTAGACAAAATGTCTCAGTGTCAAAACCTGCCGAATTAGATTGGTAGACAGCACATATCATCGACCATATGTCTTCAAATTTCACCTCGGATGCAGGATTAAACTGCAACCAACCATTACCACGGCTAAACTCTTTCGAGCAAAAAGTAAAACCAATTTGATCACTCGACTCTGTCCCCTCGGTCACCTTATTGATAACATCCTCCATGCCGGAGCGTACCCATTTTAGTGGATCTGCCCCTTCGGGAATTGGGCGGATTTTAAATTCCACCGTTCTACCTGTTAGGTTGAATTTTCGAATTTTTTTAATAACATCTTTAGTTATCAAAAACTTTTCCATCTTGTGTTGATAAAAAAAAATGTTTCTAGACTTACCACAAGAGCAACTGATAAGACACGTATGAAGATAACGAGAGCTGAAGAGATTATGATTCTGCCACTCCGAGAAGCTCTTTAAATAGAGCCGAAAAGGGGGCGTGGCTTATTGATATTCTCAGGAGAAAACATTCTTTTAAGGTAATTAGTTCGAGTTTATTCAAAGTAACATATGTTTTAAAAAATATTTCATCAGGGAATTACTGTTGTGAATCCTTTATAAATATAAAGGTGTTATTTTCCACAATTATTACGATAATGTGTGTGGTTAGATAACCTCACTTTTACGATAAAATGTTTTGAGTTTATCAGTTGGCACACTGAATCACTTTTTAGAACTTGCAATCTTGTAGTATTTAATAGGGGGAATGGGGAAATATAGATATGGAAAATAGTACAGACATGTAGCTACAGGTCTGAAGTGAGGTGTGTGTGTGTGTTCTATTGATAACAAATAAAACAAAAATTATTTTTTTTTTCAATAGGTCTAAATAACGCAAAATTTTAACAGAAAGTCTGAACGATTATAAGTATGACATTTTGGCATTTCAGCAATACACGATTCTGTTTTCATTTTTCACCGAACAGAATCATTCTTATTTAGATACATATTGGAAAAATTGTAATGATTATGATGGCACTTTTGGGACAGTATATAATGGAAATTGGGTAATAAAAGAACTTAGGTTTACCGGCCAAAATATTTTGCTAGATACTGCAAAATTTAAGGCATAATCAGTTGCTTCTGTTTGCCAAAAACCCAAAGGAGTTTACCCCCGAAGATCATAAAAATTATAAACTAATGTTGGAATTAATAGGAGTCGCAATCGCCGCGGGCATTTAAAACACCAAACGTGCTCATGATTAATGCGTAATCTCGTATTTCAAAATAAACATTGCGGCGTGAAAATATAAATAAAAATTTTGAAAACTCTTATCGCTAAAAGGTGTAGTACGAACGTATTTAACCTTGAATATTCATGATAATTTGAAAAACTAAATTGTATATTATATGAAAGCTGAGCGTTGCAAAACCGGAAAAGGTGATAAGAAAAATTATGATAATTTGAAAAACAATGTATAAAAGGTGTTGTAAAAGTTTAAATTATATAATTATAAAAAAAAGAATCCAAAAAATATCTGATAACATACAACATAAATAGTCGATATTTTAGAGGCGCGTGGTTTTTTTAAATATGGTAAAGTAAAACAATGTAAATCGTGAAAATATCAACTAAATATGCTGTGTGATGAAAATATTTTTAATAAAAATTAAACAATATACTATGAACAGTATTCTTTACTGAAGTAATTTTCAAGCAAAATGTTTCCGTATGAGTTGACATATGGAAGTTATGGTATCCCGCACATCGCTAATAGTCCACACCCTCCTTGACATCCTGCCCCTCGTTTTTTCCATAGTGTGAAACTGTCTACTACAAGAGTTAACACAAGAACGTACCAGATTTTTACAGGGGTTAGTTAACTATGTTCAGTCTCACTATAAAAAATATCAAAAAAAAAAGAAAATTCCAAATATTACGAACCCTTGCTGAAGCCCTGTGGAGTAACGTTCAATCGGTACAATGTTGCAGTTTTCGTGGTCAATATGCGGTAATACTAACTATAAACAAAAACATGTTTTTCTGGATATATATAGAGGTTAGGCTTTAATATACTAAGTTAGTTCCGAGAATTCACCATGGCTGATTACCTAGTTCGTTGCTTGATTTTTTCTGCAGGTATTGATGACCAACCGTTAATGTGTCATGACGTGAGAGCGGTCGAGGAAGGCGTATCTCTTTGCATCAATCTGCTGTTGAGACACGTCAACGATTTACACCATATACCTCTTTATATGTTCGAATTCACCATACCTCTAGAAGATCGAAGTGAGGGTTCCATCGTTAGCATCCATTTTTATTTGGATAACCAACTAATGCTGTATTACACCTATTACCTTCAGAACCCTCAAGATGGTGGTTTTCTAGATACATTTTATGACCACGGGGAAAGAGAGTTTTCTGTCGTTGGGGATAAGAATAATTGGATCCCTCCTTACGACCGTGAAGAATAATCTCTAACCCATAGTAAGTTTTTTTTTCAATTTATCTTTGCTGTTGTAAAAGTTTATTACTACTTTGATTATTTCTGAAAATGTCAGTATATTAGCTGTATTATTTCTACACAGCGTTGACTTTTAATCTCAAAACTTTTACATTGTGTATTCAACCTCACGATCGACACCAAGCGATAAAGGGATATCTAGGATAGGGTTTTTAATAATACAACAATTTTTTAGCGGAAGGGGGCGCATCTTTATTCGTTTCTGAAATACATATTAAATTATTATTTCATTTAGATATAACTAATTACCTTTACCTTATCACCCACGCCACCAGCACCGGCAGCGGTCCCAGGGGTACCGGTGTTGGGTCGTACCAGAGCGTAGCGTTCTGGTACGACCCGAGCCCTATTAGCCAACCTGGCCTATCCTCAGGGTGGAGCCCTCCTACCTCCACCGTTATGATGTCCAATATCTGTAAAGTGCATAAGATAAACATCAAATATGTGGACCATGTTATGTAATAAAGTTCATTTACGATAAGTTTGCAATAACAAAACATGACAGATGTTTTACATCGTTGCCACGTTGTAATTTTTTCCAGTTATTGGCATAAAATTATGTTGATAAGTTGTCACTTGATAAAAGACTTAGACATTGCGGCGCAGTGTTCGATACTCTTTTTTAAATAGTTATGAAAATAACTGGTTATCTTACACAGTAAATAACAAACTATAAAATGCGAATGAAAACGACAAACCAAAACAAGAAATTGATAAAATTGTCTGATTTTGACAACATAAGTCTTGCAACCCCGTACACGGCAGCCAACTTTTGGGCCGTAATTTCCACCGTTATATATATAATTATTCCATTTACACTTTGGATATTTAAATTTTGTTCAGTGGCTGCAATTGTTACTACGAATGTCAAAACTGCAAACTTATCGTAAATGAACATCTAATTAAGCGTCAAAATTTCAAAAATCAATTGAAAACCTTTTCCCAGATAAAATATTTTCTTCTTTATTTTCAAGAGCACTTGAGCGACATGTTTAGAACTCATCAAGGCAAAATGCAAATTTAAGATACGTAATAATTTTTTTTGTGTGACAAATGTGTTGGTTAATTCTTTGTGAAAATTTAGATACTGGCTTAATTATAAAAAAGTAATATCAAATTAAACGACATTCTGGCACTATAGTCTTAAATTGGTTATATAATAGGCCTAATGTCAGAAACTCAAATTTATAACTCCTACAATAACTACTCCAAGATATCTTAAAAATCTTTACATTCAATTTTCTGGGAAATTATAAACTGTCGCTTAATCTATTATTACATAACGTGATACATATGACATTTGTAATATACTTACGGCTAGGTGTAGCGGCAACCTCTCACGAATGGTTAATACTATTTGTTCTGAAAAAAAATTAGATTAGTAACATTTTTGACAATAAAAAGCGTATGTTCCTTACCCATGGTTCTCGTAATATTGATATTAAAATTCATATAGCAGTTTTATTTATTTGATTCCCCACCGCTTGTGGCATTATCTTCCTTTTATTCCTCCTGCACGGGATTTCTAACCACTATGATATCTTTTACCCGCAAATAATAGCGACTTTTACTGCAAACTTGTAACAAAACTGATAATTTATAAAATAACATTTTGTATGCATTATTATATTTCATTAAGTATAAAAAAAAACAGTCATGGCTGAGTGTGAATATCTCTTAAAAATTGATTTAACGCTTATACATACTAGTTTATTTCGTTGTTATCGCCCAGTTCAAAGAGGTAGCTCTGTATTTGTATGTTTTAAGTTAGGCGGTGTTTTTTATAGGGAGGAAGTGCTGTTGAGAGGCAACTGTGGTGAAGGGGATGTTTTGCAAATACAGTTCTACAACTCCGGCACCCGATTTAAAGTTTTTAACTATTATATCAACGAACATATTTGTGAAACGGTCAATGGTACTGAGGGTATATTTGTTGCCGGATTTTATAATAGTTACGTTTCTGTCGTGCCCATGGAACATATAGTAACTTTCTTTGGTAAGTTTTACTTATAACTTAACGCTGTTCCAACAGCAGAAACCTTAGTGGTGCACACCTTTCAGGAAACTCTGTTACGTCGGAGTTTGACGCGACATTTGACAAAGTACGTGACGTTGTTTTTATATTTACGCTAGAATTTTCACCAGGCTTCTCTCTGGTGTGCTTCTGCTACGTCGCTGGCGCGTTTCTAGTCTTTCATGTTACGACATCTCGACCACATGACGTTTAACATGACACGTGACGTTTGACGTGACACGTGACGTTTGACAAGGTATGTGGTGTTTGACGTGTCGTTTTGACGCGACGACGTTTTACGTGACACGTGACGTTTGACGTGACACGTGACGTTTGATGTGACATGTGACGTCATACGTACGACTCCTACGTCTACGACTTTTCTTCAATATTATCAGTCAGAAAATAGATCTATGAGTTTATAATTTCATGCGTCCTATGACAAAATCGAGCCAATCGTTTGGCTGGTGAAGGTTTAAAAACATTAACATGTCTGGACAGTTCATCATTTCTCATTTGACGTGAGCAGACATGGATCCCATGCGTGATTCGACAAATGGGGTTATTGACTTATGGGTGTATACCGTGTCTCTGTACTAAGATCCTGAGCCAAAATATTCTAGTGTTACTTTGTTGCTTACCCACCTCTATTTTTTACAGAAAACCTTTTAATAGTACTTTTGATGAGATAGCCCCGACCTGTATATTTATGTAAGTATTTATATTAAGTTTGAGGTGTATATTTGAACATTTTATTCGCTTTATGCTAAAAATAACAATGGCTGATTTTTCTCAATGAAAATTATAAAATACTATCTTTTGACAATTTGAAAAATCGCCCCATATTTTTTTTTACGGGTTCTTATTTTAGAAACATCAAAATATATTTATGGGGGCTTGTTCATGCACTGGTCTGATATGGAAAGCCTCACTATCTCACAGCGCTTCGTGGGGAGGATATGGGGACGCGAGAAATAGCCTCTCTAAGACATGCTACTACGTATTTTCCTATATGTTCTTTGAATTTTACGTGTAAACAATAAACCTTTTCTTTCTTCTTTCTATCTACGTATTTTTTCTATATGTTAATGTTCTTTGAATTTTACGTATAAACAATAAACCTTTTCTATCGCCCAGCAAGTGCCCCTATTGGGTATTATTTTAAGATCGCTATTTAGTGATTCTCACTACATATTACGGGGGTGTTCTGTTTTGATTTAACAAAATAAAACAACCACAGTAGCTTTATGTTACAAATAATGCAGTGAATATTTTTCTACTTTGTGGTTATATCGCAGAAAAATAGGTGGGTGTGTAGCTTCTTCTGTTTTTAACAATTGAATATTTTTCTACTTTGCGGTTATCATCGGTCAGAAAATATACAGGAGTCGTAAATATCTCACGATCTACGAGTTTATAATTTCATGTGCCCTATGACAAAAATCGAGCCAAGAATTATGCGTCGTTTGGCTGGTGAAGGCTTAAAAGCGTTAACATGTCTGGACAGTTCATCATTCATCAGTTATCACTTGACGTGAGCAGACATGGACCCCATGCGTGAGTACGTCAAACTCAAACTCATTAAATGTTGTATCGAGCAGGAGTTTATTCGAGCAGGCTATTGCGGTGTATGTTTGGCGGGAAGTTTAATTTTCCACGAAGTGGCTGCAAAATATGGAATAGCAACCAAACTATGTCTGGGTACAAAGGTCTATTCGAATGGTGTGAAAATTACACCACATTTCTGGATAGAATACAATGGTATAATCTATGACCCCACCCTAGCTGTTACACAACACCACATACCCCATAATCTAGAAGTTACTCATAGAAAAGATGAATTTGGGTGCAAAACCCTCGAAGATATAGCCATGGTTGGTGTTTTTGAAAAATTTATGGTGAACGAGTCTACGATTGAATACTTCTCTAAAGCTCCGCAACATCTATCGAAAGTGCGTGAAAATATTCATGAAAATGTAGCTAAAATATTTACGTAATATAATATCTTATAGCCTGTGTTTTTTTTAATATCACTCCGCAAAATATCCTGCGTATGTTCAGCGTGGACGTAGCTAAAATATCTACGTAATACCTATAATATCTTCTTTTTTTTTCTAATTGACATCCAGTGTTCAGCGTGTTGTTTTTATATTTAGAATTTTCGTTCGCTTTAATCACCTTGTATATTCAGTACGATTACCACAACGGCCATGTTTTTTTTTTTCATTTGAGGAATATTACTGTCTGTTGTAACTTATTATGTTTTCTCCTTCGATTACAAAGTGCCTGTAATTACGGTACGGCACTGGCAAGACTTCGATTTTATTATCCAATATGTAATTACCGTATACCACTGGCCTTGAATAATTTATCATGCCAGTCGTTGTCTATAATAAAGCGTTATGAATTTTCAGATTTTAGCAGAAGTGCGTCTTCCAGCAAATTGGTGTAAAAATCGGCCGTACAACCACAAACAACGATAAAATCGCTGTGTATTTTGAAAAACCGTGATAATTTTTATTCTGCGTTTTTGTGACCGGCGCAAGAGCTGGGGAATTTGTCACCTATGAAATTGTAAAACAACCGTGATTACCGCATTGTTTTTTTTTTTTTTGTAAACAGCGGGCTTTTTGCAAAGAAGATTTTCTCTAGTGTCGTTTGTCACCTATGTAGTTCTAAAGGGTGTGCCGTTGTCGCTGACCGGAGGCGCTGATAAGAGCTGATAAGGACCTTCGCACTGGCTGGATCGTGTCACAACATGACCGTGCCGCCGTAATTTTTTGCAAACTTGATAAGGATAAGGATCTTCGCTGATAAGGTTCCGCGTTTTTGTGACCGGCACAAGAGCTGGGGAATTTGTCACCTATGAAATTGTAAAACAACCGTGATTACCGCATTGTTTTTTTTGTAAACAACGGGCTTTTTGCAAAGAAGATTTTCTCTAGTGATTGTCGCCTATGTAGTTCTAAAGGGCGTACCGTTGTCGCTGACCGGAGGAGCTGATAAGGACCTTCGCGCTGGCTGGATCGTGTCACAACATGTGCCGCCGTAATTTTTTTGCAAAGGGTGTGCCGCTGATAAGGACCGGAGGAGCTGATAAGGATCTTCGCGCTGATTTTATTAATTGTACTATGTAATTACCACTGGCCTTGAATATTCTGCCACAACGGCCGCCTTCCAATTCTGTACATCCGGTACTGGCACAACGACCCGTGTCGCCGGCCGGTAGTGATAAGAGCTGCTCTCGATGCAATTGATAAGAGCGGTTCAAGGTCACTGTCTGTCTCAAGTGAGGTAATGCCTACTGCACTAACTTGCCACACTGCAGCATCATGCACGGAACCAGGAAATCTTGCATTACATCCCATAATTTTATTGTGGGCATCTCTTACCAGCATTACATTTGTAGAATGTTTTCCCTTTCGATTCATATACACAAAAGGTGGATGATTTATATCAGTTACAGAGGAAGCAAGAATTTCTACATGAGTACCATCAATAGCCCCAAATACACCTCGAAAACCATATTTTCTAAAAAATCTAAAAATATTTTTTTATTTAATAATATATAATAAAACTATCTAATTATTGGCTACCCTTGTTTGACATTCAAAATTTCCTCATTTTGAGTAGGAAATTTTACCCAGATTGGTAATAATTCTTGAATAATTGCTGAACAAATCTCGCTAATTGATCTGCTAACAGTAGGTTGACTTGCAGACAACCAAGCACTTGTTCCTATTGAATTTTGATAAGACCCTACACTTAAAAAATGGAGGGTAAGAAGCACCTGTTAAAATAAAATTTTAAAGTAACCAATAATTCACATATGTAAATACCTACTTACTTTTTTCACAAGTGAAATAGAGTTATTATTTCTAATTCTAATGTGTGGCTGTAAACTATTTATTAAATTTATTGCACATTGTTTATTAAGCCTGAACATTTGAATAAGTGCTGTATTTGGCATATCAAAGGGATCCATTTGGTCTCTGAGACGTTTTCTTTGAATTCTCATAAAGTTCCTAAAAAATAAATCTATAAATAGTACCCAATTACCAACTTGTTATAATAAACTGAATATATTTCACCAATTATAGTCTTCTTCTATTAAAATTCCAATAAATATTGCCATTTGATTGTTCATTTTTATCAAAAAAAAATAAACAAACTGATTCCTGTAATGACATATGACAGCAGTCAATGCACACGTAAATATTTACCAAATCTGTTACTGTTTTAAAGATTCCTGTAAGTAACAGTTGTACGCAGAATAGCAATTACCCTGTAAAGTTACAGATTATCTTACAGACGTGCACAGAATAGACCCATAAATTTGAATACCTACCTACCAAATAGGAGAAAATGAAGATGTTGACAATCTACAAGTGCCTGAATAAACCAGTAGAGAGCAGTACATAAACCTGATGCAAGTTCAGGTAAGTAGTATCAGAATAACATAAACTGTGAAAAGTTTTAAATAACATGCTTTACTTGTTCTCTTACCTTTTTGTGGGTTCAAAAAATCTTATAATGAACCCCATAAATATATTTTAATTGAAGAATTTTTCAGATTTGCATATTGTCGATGAAGATTTACAGGAAGCTTATAAAACAGCAGATGAATGTATCCAAGGGATTCAAATTATTAGAACCTCCAAGTTTAGTGGGCAAGCAGCAATCAAATTTACTAGAAACTAAGCAAAGGAAACTCTAGAAACAACTAGCGTAAGAATTCTTGCAAAAGGTTAGGTTGAAAAAGGAAATCATATAACATGTTTTTTCTCCATTTTATACAGATTTATAGATATTGTGAATAACCTCACTTAGTTGTAAGTAATTGATGTTTTTTACTTTTAAACTAATTTATTTTTATTTTAAAATATCTATAAATGTACCTATCTTTTGTAGTTCTTTGACAATGGTTTTAATAAATTACCGAAAGCTTAGAACAAACTAAAAAGAGTTCACTTTTTCACATTGCCGCATCCCCCACAATAAAAGTTTGATATATATATATATATATATATATATATATATATATATATGTGATTATTTACAATCATTTGAAAAAACAGAAAATAGAGATTTAAAAAAAATACATATATATAAAATTGAAATGAAAAATGTATATAATCAATAATAATAAAAAAATAATATATTTATAAAATATATATACCTATATATAATTGAAAAAAATATATTAGAAGCATCTCAACAATAGATATACTAACAACACTAACTATTTAGAAAATAAGGAGAAAATTGTAATACCAACATCTATAAAATGTAAAACTAACAAACAATGAACTGGCCAATTGATCTGAGATCAGGGCCAATAGACGAAAACACGTACACACACAAGTTAATTACTATAAAATACATAATTTTTTCATGTGAAAGTATCAATTATTTTAAAGCTGTAGCGCAGGACTTTCGGAAACTTGAAGGTTATCAAATTTTTGATGAAAAAAGAGTTAACTGTTCATTAAATATTAATTTACTTTTTAATTGATAACAATTTTCGACTTGGTCAACAATAAAAGTCTTTTACTCTTGGGTAAAATTTATATTTTCTGATACACCTCATACTTATATGACTTTGATGTGTGATGGTTGCATATTTGATTTGAGATCATGCAGAACTGAAAAACTGTTTCTCATAAAAAAAGTTTCCCATATGCTGCCAACTTAGGTGGTCACACTGTATAACTAACCAAATTCTATAGCAACAATTCTAAATATTTCATTCCATTCCATCAAGATATTAAAAAAGTTTCCAAATGGAAAGCAAAATGCCAAAAACATCCAAAGAAAACCAAAATAATAATTAAAATTATTATTAAGGATAAAGAAAATTAACAATACCAAAAAAATAACAAATTTACAACTTTCAAGACAACAGTTTTTGTAGTTTTATAAATTATGACGTAATCATTCGTTCCATTAGTATTGATTCTTTGGTCACTAACACAAAAACATTTCAATTTCTCATGTTACCAATTGTGTTGCAATTTAACTGGCTTATCCTAATAATGACATGTATTATGTAGCAATTTTTTTGAGCAGTTATCAAAATATGCGAGATTTAATGCAGTATCTCATTGTTGCTCGGAATACTAATGTCCAGAGATGTATCAATCGCATGGTAAGTCATATGACAATTTATTGCCCAGCATCAATATTACTAGGTACAGCTAATCTTGTTGAATGATTCCATTGATTGTGTCTAATTTCATGCCAAGCAATGAGCTTTCTCAATTTCCAGCCTTGATAAAAATAAATAAGAATAATTAATCAATGTATAGTTTTGAAGTTTAATCAGAGCAAACACAAGAATAATCATTAAAAGTTTGAATTTGTGCCAGAATTTATAGATAACAATAAGTTGCGTGATTTGTAAAAACACAACTTGAATCCGTTTTATTATAACAATCTTTTTTTGTTGTTGGTTATTTATGGGAAATTAAACCACACTATTTTTCCATGTCTCTCAAATGTGGTTAGAATCTAAAAAATATTCAATTTAATTTTTTTATTTTTTTCATTTCAACATTTATTTTGCCCCACATCAACTTCTATAAGTTTTCAGCGGGGACGACAATACAATACAAAACAGATGTGAATATAAAAAATATGAAAAAAAGTAATAATTTTTTAAATTTTAGATTCAAGTTCAATGTATTTCAAGTAGTAGAGGACTTCATTTTCATTAGTTGCAAGTATACTTCTTAAATTTGTTTTTAGGTTGCGTATTTTTCTTGCTGTGTCATATATTGGATATTCTAGTAATCACTCCTAACAAGTTTGCAGGTGGGCGCGGGATCTTTTTTCATTAGTTGTTCGTGCATCAAGTGTGTGTGACCGATATGCAGTGTATTTAGAATAACTTGGTCTCTCCTTTTATGGGAGGTAGAGAGGACTTTCTATTAATTTGTTTTCGGATTTTTACCAAATAGACAACCATCTTTATATCAAGTTTCTATCACATTATCTCCTTTTATAGCCTGATGATGGTAATTTTCTACCAAAACTAGTTGCCTACACTCCCTTTTTGGGATATATTATAATGTTATGGTCTGACTTTTGAGTTTTGCACACATTTTCTATGTTATACATTTTGTACCATTTACAGAAAACTCACAATCAGGCAAACACAAACTTTAAAAATATGTTTATTTGCGAGTTCTGTTTTGTCCCTTTTATTAACTTTTTTTGTTTTTTTTTCAACTATATCAACCTGTGTTCATTCCCTTTTATTACAAATTCACTTTTTGTCAATTTTGTATGTGTCAAGTACTAAAATGCACAGAAAAGTGGCATAGGGGTCATTGGATACAAAAGAAAATAGCCTTGTCACAATTTGACAAACAGCCGCAGTTAATTGCTTAAAGCATAGTATCCAGTTTCCTTTTGCATTTTATGTAAACTTATCAGCTTTTTACTAAACTCCTTTATAAATTTTCAATATATGGATGTATTGGGAACCATAAAAGAAATACTATGCATTTTGACAAATATTCAGACTTTTTTTCATTTATTGTGTCTCGTAACCTATATACCTACTCATTTCATTTTTAGAATCTATAAAATTATAAAATTGATGCCATTATCTAGGTATAAATTATATTCAAGAACGCTCCTAAGATTAAGTCACTCTTGGCTATTTTCCACCTTTGTAGGGAAGTAAGTACTCAAATTTACATTAAATTAGAACTAATGCAGCAGTTCGAAGAGTCTTTTCAATTGGTAATGATTTTTGGACAAGTGAGAAATCAAGATTGAATATTTATATGATAGGCCAGCTGCAGCATTTACTGTAAAATTCAATATAGGGGATATTTCTTGCTTGGACATTTCCGATTGTTAGAAAATGATATGTGAAATAGACAATAAATATTGATTCAATGGGAAATATTCGTTACGCAAAAACATACTAATGGTTTAACTTTGGTCACTTTACACGTTGTAAGGAGTTATTTTGTGGGGCACCAACTTGAAGTTAATTTTTAGTTTTTCTCCGTAGAATATTTTATTTTTACCAATAGGTTTTATATGACTCGTTACTTACTTTCCGATCCTTTCTATTACCGCATTGATTTTTTTTATTACCGCTATATTATATTTCATTCCTAATTCAAAACACAATATGAATTCGAATCTAAAAATATAAAAATTTATTAATATTGATTTTCAAAAATTAAAAGACTAGAGTACGTCCGGTACATTAACTATTTTAATTAAAACGGAAGTCTTCCAGGATATTAGAAAATATTTTTTGTAGTTGAAATTACATTAATTTCACGAATAATTCCGATAAGGCCAAAAATTTGTAGGTAGGAATTGAAATATAAATTCGGAATCCGAACGGTTTTAGGGCGCTGGTCTCTGCCACCGTTTGTGCCAAAGGCTCTCTGTTACTGTTTGTACGAAAAACTTTCCGCGTAAACAGTGAAAGGTTTTTCCGAGTGTTAAATTAAGTTTTGTTTTTGTTTTTGAAGTGGTGCTCGACCGTCCGAGATTTTCTTAAATAAGTAGAATTAATTATAATATCAACGCACAGTGTGAAGCAACAGTAGGGTGAAATTGTTTTATTAAAGACGAAGAATATATTTTGTTGAGTTATAAAAATGTCTATTTGATCATTAAAACTTTATTACCATATTCTAGTGAGTGTTTTTTTGCGTTTCTGCTTGGTGTGGCCAGAATTTATTGAATTTAAATACTGAAAAGTGCTTTCAGATATCATTTCATAAAAGAAAAACTAGAATACCATTAGCTTATACAATAATAGAATACTTAAATTAAATGATGAGGCTAAGGATCTGGGAATCTTGTTCAATTCTAAATTAAATTTTAGTAATCATATTGACCAATTGGCGGTGAACGCTAATGGGATGCTAGGTTTTACCCTGAGAAATTTTAAGGAGCTTTCTTTGAAAGCAGTACAATCAGTATATGTTGAGCTGGTTAGATCGCAGCTTGAATACGGTTTAATTGTCTGGAGTCATGAATATGATCGCTATAAGTCATTGCTTGAAGGTATTCAACATAAATTTTTGAGGTATTTAAATTATATCTTCAATCTGAATCTAATTGTTGACCGTGATTATTCCCAAATTTTGGATTATCTCCATTTGTTACCTTTATGCAAAAGAAGATGTATGTTTGACATTTGCTTTGTATTTAAGTATTATATCCTGCCCTGTGTTACTATATCAAATAAAAGTTGCTGTTCCCCAGAGAACCTTAAGACAGAATTATCTCTTTGCCATTGACTTTCATAGAACCAATTAAGGAAGGCATTCATTTATGGTTAGATCTTTGGAGTTTTTAAATAGAGGAGGAGCTAGATGTTTTTGTTAATTATCACAACTTATTCAAAAGAGGGGTATTGAGGCTACTGTAATATCACTGGGGTCCTTGGGTTTAGTATTACTTCCTTAGTTAATAATATACCAAGGTATACCTTGTGTAGTTCTGTATTAGTAGGTGCTTAATTTATGCTTAGTTATGGTAATTTTTATTTAAAGATGCCATGACCTGTTTATTCAATATTATGTATTATTGTTTTTGTAATGGGGGTTTCCCGTTTAAATAAATAAAAATAAAATAAATAAACAAATAAAATTTATCTTCAGTATTTTTATTATTGTTACATTTCTTTTTATATTGGGCATGATTTAATTATTAATTGAATGCTCAATACATATATAAAAAATAAAAATAAAAAATGTATATAATAAATAATGAAAAGAAATAATAATAAAAAAAATAAAAAAAAAATATAATATATTTATAAAATATATATATATATAATTGAAAAAAAATATTAGAAAAATCTCAACAATAGATATACTTGTTGAAGCAGAATGAAGAATACATCTAAGTAATTTACCATCCTGTATTTGAAATAAGTTAATGAGTGAGTTACGTAGTTAATATATAGAATATGTCAATTTGATTGAAATAAAATTATAATCAGACAAAGTCATTATTTTATTACGAAGGGAAGTTTTTTCTAGTTAGACGATCTGATAATATTAACATGGTAGCAGAGCGTACAGTGCCTAAATGGTAATGCTAGAAGAAACAAGAAATTAAGTAAGAATAAAAATTAAAAAAGATTTTGTAACTGTCTCTGAAAGCTGTCATCTTCATAAAGTAATAAAACGCATTTTCAATTAAATCCAGAGTAAAATGGATCCCAGTAAGGTGCAAATTGGATTACTTGAAGGTAAAGATAGCTGGACTACATGGAAATACAAGCTTTCTATTCTTCTGAGAAGTGTGAAAGGCGCGATGGACGTCCTTGAAGGTAGATTAACTTCACCGAAGTCGTTACCCCAAGAAGCAACACAAGAAGAAAAATGCAAGTATGAAAAAGATGTTACATTTTTCAATCAAACGGATAGTACTGTTTTGTTAGTTCTTACAATAAATATGACTCAAAGCACATCAGAAAAAGTCATGAGATTTTCGACCGCCAGGGAAGTCTGGTTGGAGCTTCATCGTTTGTATGATGGTAGTGCAACAGATAAAACCTATGATATCTGTATGCAATTTTTTAGTTATATTAGACAATCTTGATGACGATATTGCTACTCATACATCAAAACTTAAGAACCTTTGGAATAATTTGCAAAACGAAATTTTAAAAGATAAAGCAGTTGCTGAAAATTACTGTAAGTGCGACTTGCCAGATATTTTGCTTATTTGTAAAATATTAGAAACTTTACCACCTGAATATTTCTCATTCAAGTCTAGTTGGATTCTGGTATCAAATAAGGACAGAACAATAGATAACTTGACAAATCAGCTATGCTCTTATGAAAAAGCATTAACAAGCAAAAATGAGAGCAAGCAAGAAGTTTTATATACAGTGAATAAGAGCAAAGCACATAAATATGGTTATTATTGCAATTACTGTAAGCAAAAAGGTCATAAAGTGAAGCAATGCGATAAATGGAAAACCGATGGAAGACCTCCTAAGCCAGAGAATTCGAAAAAACGTACAAATTCTAAAGCGAAAGAAATTCAGATGTCATTAGTTGCTGTATCATCGAATGTTTTGAATTGCGAAGCAGATTTTAAAAATTGGTATGTTGATAACGGAGCGACTAATCACATAACAAATCAACAAGATGTATTTCAATCGTATACACCATTTAACGAAGAGCAAACAATAACAACTGCTAATGGATATGCAGTTCCTGCATTAGGACAAGGTACCATCAAAATACAATCTTTTGTAAACGGAAAAAAGAAAGAGTTTTCATTGACCAACGTATGGTATGTACCCAATATCAAGAAAAATCTTTTCTCAACTTTGTCTGCTCAGGACAAACATCCAGAAAGTGAATTTATTTCCACCACTAAGTGCTGCTATTTTAAAATTTTTAACGAAACAATAATTGTTGGATCAAGATGTCAGTCTGGTGGACTATATAAATTGAAGATGCGGGCAACCAAACCTGAACATCTGAGTGTCAATATGGTTACTTCTAAAGAAAATATATTGCAACTCTACCACGAAAGGCTGGGTCATCAAAGTAAGAGACATGTTAAAAATGTAATTAAGCAAGAATTTAACATTGACGTGAAGCTGGATAGTGAATTATGTGAGGGCTGCGTCTATGGAAAGGCTTCTGTGAAAAAGTTTGGCATAAGAAAAAGAACAGAAACACCAGGAGAACTGATCCATTCAGATGTTTGTGGACCTTTTCAGATCTCAAAATCAGGTTTTAAATATTTTGTTTTATTTAAAGATGATTTTAGCAGATATCGATTTGTATATTTTTTAAAGCGAAAGTCAGAAGTAGCTGATAAATTAGATATAGTTTTAAAAGAAATGAAAGCTGCAGGATATGGTGTTAAAGAATTTTTGTCAGATCATGGTGGAGAATTTGATAATCATAAAGTAGCAAATATTTTAAACAAATATGGAATAAAACAAAGATTGGTGATGCCGTATACACCACAACAAAATGGCTGTTCAGAGCGTGATAACAGAACGATTGTCGAATGTGCAAGATCTTTAATGCATGCAAGAGAAAGTATCTTTGATCAAACATTTTGGGCTGAATTAATAAACACAGCTACATATATCTTAAATAGATCTGGTATATCCAGTATTCCTGGTAAATCACCACATGAAATATGGTTTAACAAGAAGCCTGAACTTAAACATTTAAGAGTAATCGGTAGTACTTGTTATGCTCATGTTCCTAAAGTTTGCAGAAGAAAATTGGATAAGAAATCTACTAAAGGTATACTCGTTGGTTATGAAAATGATGATGGATACAGGATATGGTCAGAAGATCAGCATCGACTTATACTTTCACGAGATGTTATTTTTAATGAATTTGAAACTCTAGGTGTGGTACAAAAATCCAAACAATTTCCATGTTTGCAACCTACAATAGATGTCTTGGATCTTGTTCAAAATAATTGTGATACAGAAGAAATAGACATTGTTGATGTAAGTAGTGATGTTATGGAAGAAATGGATCTAGATTACCAAGCAGATGACCAATGTTATGAACCAGAAGAGAGTTTAGACGAAGATATAGAATTTAGAAGACAATTGAGAGAAAGATCAAACATTAAGAAACCGACACGTTTTGACGAGTTCGTTATGATGGTTGCTGCTGAAATAAACCACCCCAAAGAACCACTTAGTTACAAAGAAGCAATTGTTTGTTGTGAACAAAATAACTGGAGGCTGGCAATGGAGCATGAAATGCAGTCATTAAAAGAGAATTGTACATGGGTTTTGAAAAATTTACCTGAAAACAAAAAAGCAATTCCTTGTAAGTGGGTGTATAAACTCAAAACCAATCCAGATGGTTCAATTGATAAATACAAAGCTCGTCTGGTAGTGAAGGGTTATTCACAAAGAAAAGGAGAAGATTATGAACAAACGTTTAGTCCAGTAGCTAAAGGTGGTACGATAAGAGCGGTTATAAGTATAGCTGCTAGTAAAAACATGTCACTCACACAATTCGATGTCTGTACTGCATTTCTTTACGGTACTCTAGACGAAGAAGTGTTCATGAAACAACCAGAAGGCTACGATGATGGTACTGGTATGGTTTGTCATCTTCAGAGAAGTTTATATGGGTTAAAGCAAGCACCAAGGTGCTGGAATAAGCGTTTTGGAAACTTTATATATTCGCTTGGCTTTAAACGAAGTACTGCAGACCCATGTTTATTTATTAAGAATGAAGGAAAAGACATGTTGATATTAGTGCTGTATGTTGAAGACGGTCTAATAGCATGTACGAATGAGATAATGAAGATGGATTTTTTGAAGAAACTTCAGGAGAAGTTTAAAATAACAGTTAAACCAGCTACATATTTCTTAGGTTTGGAAATAGAGAAAAATCAAGACGACTCAATAAGTGTTACCCAGTCAGCTTATACAAAAAAGGTGCTAGAACGTTTTGGCATGGAAAATAGCAAACCGGTCTCGACCCCGATTGTAAAAGAAGCCATCCAATTAGGGAAGGAAACTAGTGAAACGGAATCGAATACTTCTTTTCCATATCGCGAAGCAGTGGGTGCTCTTATGTACCTAATGACGGGTTCACGTCCAGATATAGCTTATGCTGTTAGTGTTGTATCCAGAAAATTAGAAAATCCAAGTCAAAACGACTGTGTGAAAGTTAAGAGAATATTCCGCTATTTGAATGGTACAATAAATTATCGCTTAACTTATATGCAAAAGCCAGAAATACAACCTCAGTTAACAAGCTATAGTGATGCTGATCATGGAGGTGATATTACTACCGGAAGATCGACATCTGGGGTATTGTGTCTTTATGCTGGAGCAGCTGTATCTTGGTTCAGTCAGCGACAAAGATCAGTAGCCATATCGACAACAGAGGCAGAAATAGTAGCTGCAAGTGACGCTGCACGAGAAATAGTCTGGTTAAAAAGAATATTTACGGAATTAACAGGCGTTAACTTGGTTCCGACATAAGATTAACGCAGAATCCCGAGTTTCATCGTCGGACTAAACATATACATATTAGACATTTTTTTTGTTAGAGAAATGGTGTTGGATGGATCACTTGAAGTAGTAAAGGTATCATCTGAAAATCAATTAGCCGATATTATGACGAAGCCACTGTTTTCTAACAGATTGAAAAAATTACTTTTTGGAATGGGGTTGGCAAATTACTCAATGAGGGAAGGTGTTGAAGCAGAATGAAGAATACATCTAAGTAATTTACCATCCTGTGTTTGAAATAAGTTAATGAGTGAGTTACGTAGTTAATATAAAGAATATGTCAATTTGATTGAAATAAAATTATAATTAGACAAAGTCATTATTTTATTACGAAGGGAAGTTTTTTCTAGTTAGACGATCTGATAATATTAACAATACTAACAACACTAACTATTTAGATATTGAGGAGAAAATTGTAACACCAACATCTATAAAATGTAACACTAACAAACAATGAGCTGGCCAATTGATCTGAGATCAGGGCCAATAGACCAAAACACACACTCCCAGAGACTATAATCATAGTCATAAGGACGAAAAGCATCTTTAAGCTGCGACACCAATTCATCCCATGTAGAGAATCTGCCTGTGCGATACCAATACAATGCATTTTGGGTAAACAGTTCGGGTGCAGAACGTAGCAGCTGTTCCTTGTTGATGCCACGTGAATTTCTCAATTCCTCTACGCGCAACAAAAAATCGTTGACACTAGTCCTGTCATTAAATTTAACATTCCACCTGTGGATATCCTGATAAGTGTGGATGAGTTTCTCCGGGTTGTTCAGAATTAACTACAGGCTAAGAATACCTTGGTCCATAATGCACTATGTCAATTATAGAAGATGCAGGCCGGCCATCCTGAACAGTGTCTGGATGAGCATGGCTTCCACTCGGAACATTGCTTGTTTTCATAGATGCTTCATAAACCAAATTAAGCTGTCCATATAATTCACGGCAATTCCAAGACAAGCAGCTCCTATTCTTTTCTCCTTCCACCGTTGGTCTAATTATTCTGTCTCTTCTGTTGGATAAGTGAGCCAAACGGGAATATATTCTCCTGAAATCATTCTCTCCGGTATCGGGATCGAAAGCTTCGATCTCCTGAGTTAACTCTGTAGCCTTAGATTTGCATATTTGATATTCATCCGAAATATCCAAATGAAAAATCCAAATGTCTCCCAGGCTATTAATTTTCTTAGGTTAGGTTGTATATACGTTAAGTAGGTGATAAGATTGGTTCCCCAGAATTTGTTTTGTTTTTATTTTTGGAGTTTATTTTATTTTTAGAATTTTCATTTTTATTTTACAGTTTAGAATTAGTTTGATTTAACAACCTAATGTAAAAACCAAAAACAAATGTTACCCAATAAAAATCATGTTCCTAACCACTTGAATAATTTTCCCTAAGTAACCAGGGAAAGGGAAAAATTCTAAGACAAATGATAAAAAAAAGAGGTTTACGTAATAAAAAAAAAAACATTTACTAACAAATCTGTACACAAATGTCGCGAGAAATGAATGGAAATGTAACCAATGTAAATAATTCAACATTTAACCTTAAGAAATCCTACAGATAACTTGGAAAATGGATAAAAATTATAGAGCTGGCTGATTGGTTAAAAACCAGGGCCAAAAAATAAAACACACACACACACCATGAAAACAACAGATATTTTATTTTCGCTAATAGGTATGTATTTTGTCTTGATATATTGGGCAGTAACATCAAAAAATATTAATGAGGGACTTTTTGGGGACTGTTTTAAAAAAGTCGGGATTTTGAACTTCAAAATATAGCCATTGGATAAGGTTGGGCCCATGGAGACTTTTGAACAGGACATCAAATACCAGTACATATCAAAAATTCAGACAATTTGATGGTGCTCCCGTTTCCATAAGAGAAGTGATGATGATGATTTTTGAGCAAATTATCTGTTTGGTTGATTTTTTATTATTTGCTTGTTTAATAATGTTATGTGATGGCAACATCAAATAATACTGTTAATAAACCCAACCATGTAATGCAGTTAGCTTATACAATGTGTCCACACAAGTTCGCAAAGATATTCAGATATGTTTAAGCCAACTAGGTCACCATATTGAACCCATTTAGACTAAATTTTTCAAGGCTGCTTGAAAGAGAAAGTATACCAACAAGGGCCATTTTCAATAATCCAACATTTGGAAAGAATTATCACAGAAACCAGACAGGTAATAACTCCCAACATGATAAGAAATGTGTTAAGATCATTTTGTCATAAAAATGGAAATTGGTTTTACTACTATGTTTTTGTAATCATTTCTAAGAACTTATTACATAATTATTATTATCAGGGTTGGGCTGATTAAAATCATGATTTAAATCGCTTGATTTTTAAAATTAAAATCATGATTTAAATCAAGTTTTTTCTTTTTTATTCAGAACTAGATAACAACATAATATAAAAGATTTCTCAAAAATCAAAAGAAGTATCTGCTTTTAGCAAAAACAACAAAAAAGAAGTACATAATTCCAAATTCTTGAACTAAACGTAACACCTAAATTTTATTATTGTATATTTTCAGACTATTCATTTTCGTTATACAATTTAAACAAAAACACGAGTTTCTAATATCCGAGTATACAAGACCAAAAGAGCTAAATACGCGTTCTACTGAAGCTGAAGAAGCAGTTGCACACAGGAACTGTTTTATTATTGGCAACAATAATTTCAAAGAATCAAAATGTTCAAATTTTATATTCAAATTTATGTTTTTTTTAAATCAATGGTTTTTGATTTTTTTAATAAAAATCAGATTTTGCCCCACCTTGATTATTATAGTATAGGTATTCAAGTTAATTACTCTAAAATACATTTTTTCATGTGTAAGTATCAATTATTTTAAAGCTGTAGCGCAGGACTTTCGGAAACTTGATGGTTATAAAATTTTTGATGAAAAAAGAGTTAACTGTTCATTAAATATTAATTTACTTTTAAATTGATAACAATTTTCGATTTGGTCAACAATAAAAGTGTTTTACTCTTGGGTAAAATTTATATTTTCTGATACACCTCATACTTATATGACTTTGATGTGTGATGGTTGCATATTGGATTTGAGATCATGCAGAACTGAAAAACTGTTTCTCATAAAAAAAGTTTGCCATTTGCTGCCAACTTAGGTGGTCACACTGTTTAACTAACCAAATTCTATAGCAACAATTGTAAATATTTCATTCCATTCCATCAAGATATTTAAAAAGTTTCCAAATGGAAAGCAAAATGCCAAAAACATCCGAAGAAAACCAAAATAATAATTAAAATTATTATTAAGGGTAAAGAAAATTAACAATACCAAAAAAATAACAAATTTACAACTTTCAAGACATCAGTCTTTGTAGTTTTATAAATTATGACATAATCATTCGTCCCATTAGTATTGATTCTTTGGTCTCTAACACAAAAACATTTCAATTTCTCATGTAATGGAAATCATAAACTTACCAATTGTGTTGCAATTTAACTGGCTTATCCTAATAATGATATGTATTATGTAGTAATTTTTTTGAGCAGTTATGAAAATATGCGAGATTTAATGCAATATCTCATTGTTGCTCCGAAGATGTAACAATTGCATGGTAAGTCATATGACAATTTATTGCACAGCATCAATATTACTAGGTACAACTTATCTGGTGAATGAGTCCATTGATTGTGTCTAATTTCTTGCCAAGCAATGAGCTTTCTCAATTTCCAGCCTATCTAAAAATAAATAAGAATAATTAATCAATGTATAGTTTTGAAGTTTCATCAGAGCAAACACAAGTTTCATCATTAAAAGTTTGAATTTGTGCCAGAATTCATAGATAACAATAAGTTGCGTGATTTGTAAAAACACAACTTGAATCCATTTTATTATAACAATCTTTTTTTGTTGTTGGTTATTTATGGGAAATTAAACCACACTATTTTTCCATGACCCTCAAATGTGGTTAGAATCTAAATAATATTCAATTTAATTTTTTTTATTTTTTTATTTCAAAACATTTAATTTGCCCCGCATCAACTTCTATGAGTTTTTAGCGGGGAAGACAATACAATACAAAAAAAATGTGAATATAAGAAATATGAAAAAAAGTAATAATTTTTTAAATTTTAGATTTAAGTTTAATGTCTTTCAAGTAGTAGAGGACTTCATTTTCATTAGTTGAAAGTATACTTCTTAAATTTGTTTTTAGGTTGCGTCTTTTTCTTGCTGTGTCATATATTTGATATTCTATTCTATTCTTGATATCCTGACAAGTTTGACAGGTGGGCGCGGGTTCTTTTTTCATTCGGTGTTGGTGCATCAAGTGTGTCTATGTTCAATATGCAGTCTATTTAGAATAACATGGTCTCTTTTTTTATGGGAGGTAGAGAGGACTGTTGTAACTTGCGGTTTTATTTCTTTTAATTTGTTTTCGGATTTTTACCAAATAGACAGCCATCATACGATCAACTTTTTGATCATAAGTTTGTGTTCTTCAATTTAATTAACATAATATACTTAAACGTTTTTGGACAATAATAAATTTATAATTCAATAATGAATTAATAATTGTTCATCCACATCAATTTGTTATTTTTAAATTTTAACTATTTTCATATTTGTTCCAAACTGTTCAACTTAACCAACTTGTATTTTGATATTGCAGGATCTTTATATCAAGTTTCTATCTCATTCTCTTCTTTTATAGCCTGATGATGGTAATTTTCTACCAAAACTAGTTGCCTACACTCCCTTTTTGGGATAAATTATAATGTTGTGGTCTCACTTTTGAGTTTTACACACATTTTCCACTGTTATAAATTTTGTACCATTTACAGAAAACTCGCTATCAGGCAAACACAAACTTTTAAAAAATGTTTATTTGCGAGTTTTGTTTTGTCCCTTTTATTAACTTTTTTTGTTCCTTTTCAACTATATCAACCTGTGTTCATTCCCTTTTATTACAAATTCACTTTTTGTCAATTTTTTGTGTGTCAAGTATAAAAATGCACAGAAAAGTGGCATAGGGGTCATTGGATAAAGAAGAAAATAGCCTTGTCACAATTTGACAAACAACTGAAGTTAATTGCTCAAAGAATAGTATCCAGTTTCCTTGTGCATTTTATGTAAACTCATCAGCTTTTTACTAATGTCCTTTTATAAACTTTCAATATAAGGATGGAAACCATAAAAGAAATACTATGCATTTTGACAAATATTCAGACTTTTTTTCATTTATCGTGTCTCTTAACCTATATACCTAATCATTTCATTTTTAGAATCAATAAAATTATAAAATTGATGCCATTATCTAGGTATAAATTATATTCAAGAATGCTCCTAAGATTAAGTCACTCTTGGCTATTTTTATAAGTTCCACCTTTGTAGAGAAGTAAGTACTCAAATTTACATTAACCTAGAACTAATGCAGCAGTTCGAAGATTTTTTTCAATTGGTAATGATTTTTGGACAAGTGAGACATCAAGATTCAATATTTATATGATAGGCCAGCTGCAGCATTTACTGTAAAATTCAATATAGGTTATATTTTTTGCTGGGACATTTCCGATTGTTAGAAAATGATATGTGAAATAGACAATAAATATTGATTCAATGGGAAATATTCGTTACGCAAAAACATACTAATGGTTTAACTTTGGTCACTTTACACGTTGTAAGGAGTTATTTTGAGGGGCACCAACTTGAAGTTAATTTTTAGTTTTTCTCCGTAGAATATTTTATTTTTACCAATAGGTTTTATATGACTCGTTACTTACTTTCCGATCCTTTCTGTTACCGCATTGATTTTTTTTATTACCGCTATATTATATTTCATTCCTAATTCAAAACACAATATGAATTCGAATCTAAAAATATAAAAATTTATTAATATTGATTTTCAAAAATTAAAAGACTAGAGTACGTCCGGTACATTAACTATTTTAATTAAAACGGAAGTCTTCCAGGATATAAGAAAATATTTTTTGTAGTTGAAATTACATTAATTTCACGAATAATTCCGATAAGGCCAAAAATTTGTAGGTAGGAATTGAAATATAAATTCGGAATCCGAACGGTTTTAGGGCGCTGCTCTCTGCCACCGTTTGTGCCAAAGGCTTTCTGTTACTGTTTGTACGAAAAACTTTCCGCGTAAGCAGTGAAAAGTTTTTCCGAGTGTTGAATTAAGTTTTGTTTTTGTTTTTGAAGTGGTGCTCGACCGTCCGAGATTTTCTTAAATAAGTAGAATTAATTATAATATCAACGCACAGTGTGAAGCAACAGTAGGGTGAAATTGTTTTATTAAAGACGAAGAATATATTTTGTTGAGTTATAAAAATGTCTATTTGATCATTAAAACTTTATTACCATATTCTAGTGAGTGTTTTTTTGCGTTTCTGCTTGGTGTGGCCAGAATTTATTGAATTTAAATACTGAAAAGTGCTTTCAGATATCATTTCATAAAAGAAAAACTAGAATACCATTAGCTTATACAATAATAGAATACTTAAATTAAATGATGAGGCTAAGGATCTGGGTATCTTGTTCAATTCTAAATTAAATTTTAGTAATCATATTGACCAATTGGCGGTGAACGCTAATGGGATGCTAGGTTTTACCCTGAGAAATTTTAAGGAGCTTTCTTTGAAAGCAGTACAATCAGTATATGTTGAGCTGGTTAGATCGCAGCTTGAATACGGTTTAATTGTCTGGAGTCCTGAATATGATCGCTATAAGTCATTGCTTGAAGGTATTCAACATAAATTTTTGAGGTATTTAAATTATATCTTCAATCTGAATCTAATTGTTGACCGTGATTATTCCCAAATTTTGGATTATCTCCATTTGTTACCTTTATGCAAAAGAAGATGTATGTTTGACATTTGCTCTGTATTTAAGTATTATATCCTGCCCTGTGTTACTATATCAAATAAAAGTTGCTGTTCCCCAGAGAACCTTAAGACAGAATTATCTCTTTGCCATTGACTTTCATAGAACCAATTAAGGAAGGCATTCATTTATGGTTAGATCTTTGGAGTTTTTAAATAGAGAGGAGGAGCTAGATGTTTTTGTTAATTCTCACAACTTATTCAAAAGAGGGGTATTGAGGCTACTGTAATATCACTGTTGTTGGGTCCTTGGGTTTAGTATTACTTCCTTAGTTAATAATATACCAAGGTATACCTTGTGTAGTTCTGTATTAGTAGGTGCTTAATTTATGCTTAGTTATGGTAATTTTTATTTAAAGATGCCATGACCTGTTTATTCAATAATATGTATTATTGTTTTTGTAATGGGGGTTTCCCGTTTAAATAAATAAAAATAAAATAAATAAACAAATAAAAGTTATCTTCAGTATTTTTATTATTGTTACATTTCTTTTTATATTGGGCATGATTTAATTATTATTTGAATGCACAATACATATATAAAAAATTAAAATAAAAAATGTATGTAATAAATAATGAAAAGAAATAATAATAAAAAAAATAAAAATAAAAAAAATATAATATATTTATAAAATATATATATATATATATATATATATAATTGAAAAAAAATATTAGAAAAATCTTAACAATAGATATACTAACAACACTAACTATTTAGATATTAAGGAGAAAATTGTAACACCAACATCTATAAAATGTAACACTAACAAACAATGAGCTGGCCAATTGATCTGAGATCAGGGCCAATAGACCAAAACACACACTCCCAGAGACTATAATCATAGTCATAAGGACGAAAAGCATCTTTAAGCTGCGACACCAATTCATCCCATGTAGAGAATCTGCCTGTGCGATACCAATACAATGCATTTTGGGTAAACAGTTCGGGTGCAGAACGTAGCAGCTGTTCCTTGTTGATGCCACGTGAATTTCTCAATTCCTCTACGCGCAACAAAAAATCGTTGACACTAGTCCTGTCATTAAATTTAACATTCCACCTGTGGATATCCTGATACGGTCTATTAATACTGAAGTCTCGTTGATGGAATGATGGTGGTATAGTGGATATGTTACCAAGGTGATAGGGCAAATTATATGCCTGATCTAAGTCTGGGTGTGTTCTTTCAGAATCGTTGTAAGTTGCTATGCGTGAGTTTCCTGCAAAAGTTGTTTTAGACTCGAAGGTTCTGTTAGTTTGCATATAAGCTTGTTGATCATACGTCATTAGATTTACCTCCGTGGTCATAGGTGCTAAAGGTGTTAAGAGTGGTTGGTGAACCGGGCTTCCTTGAGGAATGTCGATGATGTCACCAATAATGGGTAGACTTCTGGATAGTTTCGGGATTCTCGGGTTTTCAGGGTCCAATAATGATAAGTGTGGATGAGTTTCTCCGGGTTGTTCAGAATTAACTACAGGCAAAGAATACCTTGGTCCATAATGCACTATGTCAATTATAGAAGATGCAGGCCGGCCATCCTGAACAGTGTCTGGATGAGCATGGCTTCCACTCGGAACATTGCTTGTTTTCGTAGATGCTTCATAAACCAAATTAAGCTGTCCATATAATTCACGGCAATTGCAAGACAAGCAGCTCCTATTCTTTTCTCCTTCCACCGTTGGTCTAATTATTCTGTCTCTTCTGTTGGATAAGTGAGCCAAACGGGAATATATTCTCCTGAAATCATTCTCTCCGGTATCGGGATCGAAAGCTTCGATCTCCTGAGTTAACTCTGTAGCCTTAGATTTGCATATTTGATATTCATCCGAAATATCCAAATGAAAAATCCAAATGTCTCCCAGGCTATTAATTTTCTTAGGTTAGGTTGTATATACGTTAAGTAGGTGATAAGATTGGTTCCCCAGAATTTGTTTTGTTTTTATTTTTGGAGTTTATTTTATTTTTAGAATTTTCATTTTTATTTTACAGTTTAGAATTAGTTTGATTTAACAACCTAATGTAAAAACCAAAAACAAATGTTACCCAATAAAAATCATGTTCCTAACCACTTGAATAATTTTCCCTAAGTAACCAGCTTAATGATAATTAAAATAACCTATTGTTATTTTATAACCCGTTTTCTAAAAATTTAAACCAAAGTATTTTGAATAGATGAGGCTTTTACTTAATGAAGATCCGTACTCAATGCTTCAAGTCAAATGTGCTTAAAACCAAATTTAACACCAGTTATATATACCTTGAGATTTAAGGTTCAGTAAATCTTTATCAACTAATTGACAAATGTATAAACAAAAAGTTCACTTTCGTTTCTAAAAAATAAAATAAAAAAATAGATTATACTATAATAATAATAAAATCAATTTCAGTAGAATAATGTAAAATGTGAAGGAAAAGGAAATCAATTTTTGACCCAAAAAGCCATTATCAAGTCCGGTAACCATGTCAAGTTTTTTTAAAATAACTATAAAAAAGCAATATATTTAAAAAAATAAACCACACATCAGTGGGGTTACTGCCAGTTTTGAATTTTGAAAATTAAAGTTGGTGAAATGTTGAAAAAATTATTAAAATAAGAGAAGAATATACATGGAAAGCATGGTAAAGGACAATTAACACTTACTTGTTCATTTATAACACGTAAAGGTACATTCCTGGTAAGACAATTTTATTACCTTGTATAAAATAACACATGGAATAATTAATTCACATCCCAAGACATAGACTAGATCCAGAAACATAATATTGTTATGTTGATAGCTGTATTTTGATATTGGAGACTTCAAAATCCATCTCTGATTTCGAGAGAGAACCTCCAGTGTGGTATTTTATCACCTAGAGTAACAAACAATTTCGTTTATAAAACATATCTATTGAACAAGCTGTTGAAATAACCATTTGCAGTAATAATTATCAACAAAATATTCAATAACAAGTTGTGTTTAGGAAATTAATAGTTATATTTACCTTTATGTACTAAAATTGAATCAAATAATTGTAGATATCTAATCTTGTCCATAATGTCGTCTATTATGGTGTGATTTACTGTTAAAGGTTATGTTTCACGGCGCACGCATTTCGATAGCCAAGAATCGAGTCTAAATAAGAATCGATAGGACTCTGATTAGAGTTAGTTTGTAAAAGGATATGATTAAGACATTTTTTCATGAACATTTAGTGAAAATTTAATATTAAAATTTAGTTTATTCATTAGTACATTGTTTAGAGTTAAATAAATTTTTTTTAAGACAATTTAAAATTAATAACATTATTCATGAATGAATGGATATTTGCGGAAGCTTCCAATTACAATTGATAGTATTTGAATATTAATATTAATAATAATAGTTGTTTCTTTTTAATATTTGACAAACAATTAAACAAATATCTTTTGTTCAATAAATAAAATAAATTTAAATTTGTTCAAATAAAGTTTAACAAAATTCAACATAAATTAATTTGTCTATTTCTTTAATCTTCGAAAGAGCCGCCCCAAGAGATATAGAGTTATAAAAAAGATACTAATAATTAAATAATTATTGTGTATAATCAAGCAATAATTATAACAATATACATCCAGTACCTCGAGTGCAACTTTTGGTGCTTTGAAAATTTTGGCAGTAGGTGTAATTGTGAAAGTCTTCACACAAAACTGCATTCCTTTCCGAAATTATACTTCCTGCATCTAAAAAAGTAATGTTGGAAAAATCAATGTAGTATTGGTTGCAATAGTAGATTAATGAATATCAGCTATTTTGTAATAGTTATCCTTAATTCTTAGATTTGTCTAAATGTTCCAGTTATAATTTTTGTAAAAACCACAAAGCTGACTTGACAAAAACCTTTTCTTGCAACTTATATTTTTAGAAGAGGTAGTTTGTTCCTACCCTTACTTTGCGAAATTTTTCCCTTCGAAATGAAGGCTGAAGTTTCACTAGAGTAATTTTTAATGAATCAATAAAAATGTATTACCTGGAAATACTAGGAAAGTGTTGAATCGGCACACTGGACACTGAACCTCAACTTATGTACACTGCCTGGTTCCTGTTTACATAATCTGGTGCAGATTAGTTATTCATTGTCTGTCAAAAACACACTGCTGATAAGGAAAACACGATGCTGGTAAGGGAAACACGATGCTGTTGAATTACACACTGCTGGTAAGGAAAACACGATGCTGGTATCGGACTAACCATCTTAGTCATCTAACGAATCTAAAACAATTCAGCTAGTATATTATTCAAGTATGTACCTCAAAAAAATTATGTTCGAGTTGAAGCATCAAGACCAGTACCAGTACCCATGTCAATTTTTTCAACTACAAAAAGGTGGGATATTTAAAAAAAAACACTTATCAGTAAATATTGGAGATTTTATCAGTATTGATAAATTGTGTAGAGAATAACTCAAAATACTGGTCAAATACTAAATAAAAATATTTTTTCGCAAACATTGAACCGAATTTTTAATAAATTATTAAAAATGTATTACCTGGATATACTAGGAAGGTATTAAATCGGCACACTGTACACTGAATCTCACTCTACGTACATGGCCTGATTCCTCTGTTTACATAATCTGGTGCAGAAGTTAGTTGCTTGTAAAAAAACTACAACACTACTTGTCCTTAAGACACAATGCTTGTCTATAAAACACATTGCTTATAAAAAACCACTATACTGCTTGTCCTTAAGACACACTGCTTGTCTATAAAACACATTGCTTGTAACAAAATCACAACACTACTTGTCCTTAAGACACACTGCTTGTCTACAAAACACATTGCTTGTAAAAAAACACTACGCTACTTGTCCTTACGACACCCTGCTTGTCTATGAAACGCATTGCTTGTGAAAAAGTCACAACACTACTTGTCCTTGAGGCACACTGCTTGTCCTTCAAAAATACGATGCTAGTGAGGAAAACTCGATGCTGGTATCTGCCTAGCCTTCTTCCTCATCTGACAAATCTAAAACAGATAAATTAGTGTAAATATTATTGAAGTTCCTCAAAAACAAAGATTTTAAAGAGTTAAAACAAATATTAACCTAAAACATCCATATACACACGAGTTGGAAACCCACAATTGACGTTGCATATGCAGCATCTGAACTCTGGCAGTGCCCCAGACACATCAATGGGCAACCAAGTCACTGCATCTCGAATTATACAAGTGTCCACATTGTAACGCCACCTCAGGTTTTCGTATCATGCAATACTGGCATCTCATCCCTAAAACATAATATTTAATGATAGCTTCTTTGTTTCTAAGATAAATTGCAATCTAGTTAACAAGTAAAGATATATACCTCCATGTATTGGATTTGAAGATAGTACAACTAACTGCTCGCATACAAAACCGGCATGGCCTAGTTGCTACATGGTAAAGGCGACCTGTGAGGTGGCGCATACAGACATTGGGCCATTGTACTAAGGGATACTGCTCCTTTAGAATGTATCCAATCCTATTTGCCTTCCTAGTAACTTTCTCGATGAATGGCCTTTGAAACTTTTTCAATTCGTCCATTTTCTCTGGATTCAAATAAAATTGCAGGCGCTTATTCCCCCGGCAATTTGGCCCTTGCTGCCTGCAGTATAAAAAATTGTGTACGTAAGTACAATTTGTACGGCAGCAAACCCCATCGAGTAAAAATGCCCTGCAACTCATTATTTCATTTCTAAAAAAATAAATAAAAAAATAGATCATACCATAATAATAATAAAATCAATTTCAGTAGAATATTGTAAAATGTGATGGAAAAGGAAATCAATCTTTGACCCAAAAAGCCATTATCAAGTCCAGTAACCATGTCCAGTTTTTTAAAAATAACTACAAAAAAGCAATATATTTAAAAAAATAAACCACACATCAGTAATAGTTAATAACATGTTCAGTATCAATAATTTTTTTTTAAATAATAACTTTAAAAATGTATTACCTGGAAATACTAGGAAGGTGTCGTACTGGCATACTGGACACTTGAACTTCGCCTGACTGGGGTCACTGCCAGTTTCAATCTCAGTTTGGACAAGGTAGAGGTGACAATCCTGACACCAAAAATGGCCACATTCAGTGAAGCTGCCTTTGTCGGGATATTTCTTCTTTTTGCGCACACTGCATCTCGAATGATACAAGTGTCCACATTGTAACTCACCTCAGGTTTTGGTATCATGCAATACTGGCATCTCATCCCTAAAACATAATATTTAATGATAGGTTCTTTGTTTCTAAGAGAAATTGCAATCTAGTTAACAAGTTGTAACGCTATTCACTTCCTACACATGGCTCCTGCCACACGAACACGTTACTATGCATTCGTTGTTTCCTTATTTATATTGTCATTAACGGTCGTAGAATTTATTTAGGTTCAACAAAAAAATTTTGATATACTGAACGGCCTATTAGTTGGAAATTTTGAACATCGGAACGGATAAATTTCATACGGTCGAATTCGAATTTGCGTACCTCCGGATTAATAATGAAATACATTTAAGCAGAAAAAAATAGAATCTGAATGAGTTAACGGAAAGGGGTCGGAAAGTGAGTAACGAGTTATATAAAACATAGCGGTAAAAATAAAATACGTTACAGAAAAATAAAAGTGAACCTCAATTCGGTGCCAAAAAGAAATAGCTCGTTACAAAGTAAAGATATATATACCTCCATGTATTGGATTTGAAGATAGTACAACTAACTGCCCGCAGAGGTGACAATCCTGACACAAAAAATGGTCACATTCAGTGAAGCTGCCTTCTTTTTGCACACACTGCAGTTTGGGTAGTTTTTAACTGCCTTTTCTTTGGACCTAAATGCTTGAATGCACATGCCTCGCCCTGTGTGCACAGCCCGGTTGCCCTATACACTCCACATATGCCACCCAACTGAAAAGTTCTGGCTGCCTCAAATGCCACAATAGTTAAGATGTTTTTAGTTCTGGATGTTTCATATGTCAACTGCTCAGATTTGGAGAGACGCATATATATATATATATATATATATACATCCAGTACCTCCAGTACAACTTTTAGTGCTTTGAAAATTTTTGCAGTAGATGTAATTGTGAAAGTCTTCACATTCACACCAAACACTGCATTCCTTTCCGAAATTATACTTCCTGCACCTAAAAAAGTAATGTTGGAAAAATCAATGTAGTATTGGTTGCAATAGTAGATTAATGAATATTAGCTATTTTGTAATAGTTATCCTTAATTCTTAGATTTGTCTAAATGTTCCAGTTATAATTTTTGTAAAAACCACAAAGCTGACTTGACAAAAACCTTTTCTTGCAACTTATATTTTTAGAAGAGGTAGTTTGTTCCTACCCTTACTTTGTGAAATTTTTCCCTTCGAAATGAAGGCTGAAGTTTCACTAGAGTAATATTCGTCCAATTTTCGAGTTTTCGATAGTAAATATGGGAAAACAAATTTAAGCAGTTTACGAGATAATTCAGAAATAGTACTTAACTTTTATAATTTGAATCTCATAAACTAATTATTTCAACATTTTATGTTCCTACTTTTCAATTTCCATCATTTGTCGGTTAAAATTGAATATAAATGACGGCAAGCAGCCCGTGATATTATGGAGGGCGAAACAAATTTTAAAAATCTCAACAACCTAGCAAATTTTTCAAATTTGAATCAACAAAATGGTTAATTTAATATCAACACAATAATTGATCACTATTTAAAAAATATAAATTTTTTTAGATTTGAATGCAGCAACCGGTGACACGAGGGAACGAATCTTAAAACATCTCTAGCACCCTAGTCCATTTTTCAAATTTCAGCACATAAAATAGTGGCTCTGTATTAGATCAATGATTATCTAATATTATTTAACAAAACATTTAGTACTGCATAAAGCATATCGATGGTTTAGCGCAAACATGTGTTGAGTGACTATAGCCCCTTCAGTATTAAAACCGCTGCACGTCACATCTGTCATAACTGGACTATGTTGCCCAGTATGAGAATCTAGTATATGTCAAATGAAGTTTATCAAATATTCTTCTTTTTATTTGGCTATAGGTTAGGTTTAGTTATTGATGGTTATTGTGTGCAAACAAACTTTGAGTTATTTCAATTACTTACATATAAAATTTTTATTTGTATATTTACATTACAGCACTAACTAAGAAATTCTTATTTTAAAAACTATAGAATTATTTCTAGCACTAAAAAGGCATGTATGAAATAGTTAAGAGTTTTATTTGTATGCTTATACCACAACACTTAATTAGTTAGAAATTATGGAATTATTTAAGTATTTGAAATGTATATATGTTACGGGCAATGTAAATAATTGGGCATTGTTTATAATGCCCGGGCAATTTAAAAGTGCCCAAAAGGATATGACAAAATGATAAATTATGTTGCAAATATTACATTGCCCGGTCATTATGTATAATGCTAAAGTCAAGTGGGCAATTTAAAAATCATTTTTATTTATATTTCTCATAAAAAATAGCAAATTTTTACATAGGTACCTAACTGACAAAGTAACAAACAAAAAATAACAAATTTTTACATACCTAACTGACAAAGTAACAAACAAAAAATAACAAATAAAATCTCACATGCCGACAAACAAACCGGTGGCGATGGAATAAGTACAAACAAAACTTAAGTCCAAATAAAAATAATGTATTAGATATGTACGAACTTACAAATTTATATTTACACAAAATGTCAATATGTAGCAATACATAGAGGGTCTATTTATTAGAGCAGCTTCCACTTTGGTGACATTTCGAGTTACATAGCTTTTTTTCTTTACGACACTTGCACTTGTCAGATTTACAGCCACATCGACTATAGCCTTGGCCCCTGTCTTGGATGACAATCTTGCACATTCTCTTAGTGAAATCTCTGTCTGTGGAATATCTTCGCCATATATAAACTTCTCATTACATATTGTCAATTGGTTCCTGGCATAAAGTTGATTTAGAATTCCGTGTTTCGTGCCTAATTTATACAGATTAGCATATGTTACTTCAAGAACAAATGCCAAAATATTCCTTCCATCGGTGCGACCTCTGTCGACATCTGGGACACGGACTCTAACTGTGTCACCTTTCTTAGCATCAGGGTATTTTGAGTTAGAAGTTTGAACCATTTTTTCAGCTTGTTTTTTTAGATTACTTGCTGAAATCTGCCTAATTTTTAATATGTCGCCTTTCCTTTTTTTCACATAGAGTTCTTCCGGGGAATCTGCATGCCCGAAATATTCTTGAAATTCTTTATTATGTAAATCAGGGCTTGGTTTAGCTAGTTGAAGTTTGAACATAACTATCAAGAGAAAGTAGTTCCTCCTCATCATGTTGACATGGACCTGGTAGCTCCGCGAACACATGTGACTCAGGTTTATTTTGCAGTGGACCTTCTTCTACAGACTGTAAATTGTTCTGATCTTTTACAAGAACTTACTTGACTTGGACCTGGTAGCTCCGCTAACACATGTGACTCAGGTTTATTTTGCTGTGGACCTTCTTCTACAGACTGTAAATTGTTCTGATCTTTTACTAGAACTTCTAAGTCCTCTTCACAATTCATATTATGCAGAACGTCTGTGGGTAAAAAACTTTTTAGACCAACTTTTAACTTTTTCTCAAACATGGCCTCATACGGAGTACAGTTGATGCCACTATGATGAGCTCTGTTCTTCATTAGCTGTACAAAACGTAAGCCTTCTGACCATTTCCTGGTGCTATTGTCTTCTAGCCACGAACAAAGCATATTTCCCACGTCCTGATTCGCACGTTCTACGGAACCCTGACTTTGAGAGTGTCTGGGCTTCCCATGCACCATCTTCAACTCGGGCCACATGCTACATAGTTCGCTAATAGTACTGTTAGCAAATTCTCTCCCATTATCACTTCGCAAAATACTGGGCGCACCAAAAATTGCAAAAATATCCAAAAGCGCATAAGCTACTTCTTCTGCTCTTTTGCTTTTAAGAGGTCGAAGTTGAATAAATCCAGTAAGATGGTCTTGGTATACAAGTATGAATTTATATTGATCATCAGCTTGTGACTGCATGTCAATTAAATCGACTTGACATCTTGAATTCATGTTCTTACTTAGTATCGGTCTAACAACTAAACCTTTTTTTGGCACACTGTGTTTTTTTTTCGCAGGTCATACATAAATTTAGATATGTAACAATCATTTCCCTTGTAATGTTTTTATTTATTTATTTATTTATTTATCAAAGGGAATACAAACGGAACGAGTCCAAATACAGTATTCACCAACATAATATATTATTAATACAGTATAAATTGATTATTACAATTATAACTATTGAAACTAAATACTATGAAATTAAAACGTAATTTTGTTATTAAGATACAGCTTATTACAAGAAGTAAACAATTTGTCATAGAATATATCAATATCAACATGGTTACAGACTGAGTTGAAGGATTTATAACACCTATGCAAGGGAGAATTTTGATAATAATTTGTAGCACTAAAGTTAATATCAAAAACTTCGAAATTTCTTATATTATAGACCGGAATTTTAAATTTAATGAGGCAGGTAATCTCATTGGAATCAATAAGAATATTAACAATTTTATACAAAAATTTAACATCACGATGGCTTAAGTGCAAAACGTCGTATCCCCAATAACTACAATTGTTCAGTGCAAACAAAAAACCTTCTGGTTTCGATAGAACTTTATGTGAATCAGCATTGGTTATTTCATGTGTTATGTTGAATCGTTTGTAAAATTTTCAAAAATAATATTTAATATAATTTTTATTTTTTTAAAAACTTGGGTTACGACATCTCGTACACAATTTGATTGTGGTATACGACCTTTCACATGATATTTTCAAAACATAATTTTGAGAATAAAAACGCAAAATATAATCCTAAACATGATTTATTATAAAAAAAAACGGAAAGTACAGTACCATACTAATTGACATTATTAAACAGGAAAAAAATCAATTGTTTTTCATTTTGGCATAGAAAGGTATGTCGTCGTAAAACTTCTTCACTTCAGCTGGTAAGACTTGGGTCAGTTCCTGTAGATGATCATATTTTTGCTTAGATATTGGAACTCTATGTTTATATAAAGGTTGTTTGGTGAAGCGTGCAGTTGAATTTGGCCTTTGTGGAAGTGGTGTATAGCTTTCCTCTAGGAAATCTGTAATACTAAATAATGCCATCAGGTGTATACTGCAAACATTTGAGATTATTAACAGTAGGATCGCCCGCTTTTCTTCCAGGACGAATAGATTGGTATGTGAAACTGTCTTGAAGTTGATAAAAAAATCGTGAGAAAGATAATGAACCTCAAAGGGGGAAGGTTTTTTCCGTGCTTCCCTTATCAAAATTGGATATTGACTTGGAATGTGAATTTCTCTCCCTTTCAGCCTTCTTTCTATTAACGCATGAGCGCAATCAACTTCCATTTGTGTGTGACCTTTTTCCAAAAATTTTTGGTAAATGGTCACACCATGTTCCACTGCAAAATTGAGAAGTGCGTTTGCTAGTGTAACATTTCTATTCTGGTATCCACATCCATCCGAATAAATTATCACCGGTTTTTTCTCCGCATGGTAAAAGAAATCATCTAAGTGCTTTACTATACATGTAGTGAATATGGACGCCTCAAGTTTGCCTTCTGTTTCATTCCAACAGTAATTCATACAATGGTGGTCGCTTAAATTATAATTAAAAAAATTGTGAACTTGCAATTTGGATTTGAAATAAAGTTTGCTGGCATACAACATTGGACACAGCTTAACTGCCTGCACATCCATAGTAAATACATAAGAGTTGCCACTTGATGCAACAACTTTATCCTTTCTTTTCTCACTTCTAGCTTGTTCTTTTTTTTCTATGTGATATCTTCGTCAGAAATTTGTCCTACTTTGTAGGAACAACAAAGATCACATTGATCCTTTTTTGGTTGGTGGATAGAAATATTCATTTCTGTTAATGTCGTCAAAAAGGCACATATGGAAAGTGGTAACTCTTGTCGTTCCTCACAATGCTTTTTGTATAAATTGTAGACCTCTGTTTTATTTCTGAAAGATTCTTCAAAGTATAATTTTTTAGTGTCCGCTCTGCAGTAATGTGATGGTAATTTTGGGATTGCGTTTATAAATTCGATCATCAAACCTCTTCGTTCATTATTCTTTTGTTGTTTATTCGTTCTTTGCTTTTTCACTTCTCTACATTTTTCCATTCCATGGATAGTTTCATTATTTGTCACCCAAATCTCTTACCGATCTTTCTTTCAATCCTAGTGTACCGAGGCAAAGTTTTCTGCAGGCTTTAAATTTCTCATTTCCAACTTGAAGGCGGTAATAAAATGTTCCTTTTCTTCTAGAATCAGTCTGCACATAGCATCTCTTCTTCTCCTCATAATTTACAAGAGACCTGACATAATGTTTTTTATTTTCCCAGTTCAATTTCCAGAAGCCATCAAATATTTCATGTCTTACTTCTTCACCTATTTTATTACAAGACCTCGCAAGTGAATTGCACTCACAAGCAGGTCCTAATTTCCTAGCACCCTTCTTCAATTTATTTTGGTGCTCATCTTTTATAGTAGATAAATATTCTTTACCCTCAACTCAATGCTTTGAGTGGCACCAAAATCGGTTTTTTGAATATTTGATGGGTTACGACGTTTTGCACTTGAGCCATCGATCATTCATTTGACGTCTATCTTCCAGGGAAATCAAACTCAAACTCTGCCTAACTGAGACAATATTATTATTAGGAAACAATTTCTTTTTGCAGTAATTTATGAATTTATTTTGGATACGGTCAAGTCTATCAATGTATACAAGATACTGAGGATTCCAAATTATCGATCCGAAACTTAAAACACTGTTTACATAGGCCATAAATAAAGTTCGCAATGAACGTAAAGTTTTAAAGTCATGACAAGTTCTGATAATAAAGCTCAACGTCCTATTAGCTTTTTTGCTATATAATTGATATGTTGGTCGAAAATAAGTTTTGAATCAAAGTAAATTCCTAGATCTTTTATCTGTGAAACCTTTTCAATTGGGTGGTTTTCAAGAAAATATTGGAAATCAACTACGCATCTTTTTCTAGAGAAAGTAATTGCATAGCATTTATTTAAATTCAAAAAAAGAAAGTTTTTTCACAATAAGCAACAAATCTATTCAAATCACTTTGTATCAATTGAGAATCTGCAACATTACCAATTCTGAGGTATATTTTTGAATCATCCGCATATTTTTTGTATTTACAAAATTTGAAACATTCAGATATATCGTTGATATAGATATTAAATAATAAGGGCCCCAAGTGGGATCCCTGAGGTACCCCTGACGTTACATAACTAAAAGGTGATACATATTTACCCATGACTACTTCCTGGGATCTGTTACTTATGTAAGATTTGAACCATCGAAGTAGATTGCCATGTACACCCACTGCACCAAGTTTATCCAACAAAGTTGAATGATCCATTTTATCAAAGGCCCTACTGAAATCAGTATACATAGCGTCTACCTGAAAACCTTTATTCATATGTTCTAGCAGATATTCACTATAAGTAGAGAGGTTTGTTTCAACAGAACGTTTTTTCATAAAACCATGTTGCTCCTCATTAATAATATGCTTAACATCTGAAATCAAGTAATCACAAATAATTGATTCAAATAATTTGGCAATAATAGGATGTTTTGATATAGGACGATAATTTTCTACTAAATATTTACTACCGGATTTAAAAATAGGAACTACTAAGGCCGTTTTCCATATACTAGGGAAAGAGCCTTCTGTTATTGATTTATTAAATACTAAGCACAATGGGGGGGGGCTATTTCGTTAACGCAATTTTTAATTAATAGAGTTGGAATTTTATCTGCACCAGCCGGTTTATCCGGAAGGTTTTTAATTTTATCTACGATTTTGTTTAAGGGGATGTGATACGAAGATATATAATTAATATTAATATTATTATTTGAAGTAGTATTGTTGGGGTTTGTGTTAGGAAGGTTGAAGACAGAACTGAAGTAATTTTAGAAAATATTGGAGATCAATTGGCCATCAGTTATCAGTTTCTTGTTAGTATCCCTAATGGCATCGATAGTACAAGACTTGCCCTTTTTTGACTTTACAAACTGCCAAATGTGCTTTGGGTTGGTAGTTATTTGAGTCTCAACATTGTTGATATAGTTTTTAAAATCTAGGTTAATCAAATATTTTGCTCTACCTCTCTAAAATGTTAAATAATCTAAAGTATTAGAGTACAGTAAAATTAATACCTATTTAGAGGTACCAGCCGTTTTAGTAACTTAACGTATGCGGCTTCTTGAACCATCTGAACCCGCATGAAAAAAATTAGGTTATGACCTTTGTCATGTCAAATGCTTGACATATTTCTTATTGCATTGGCGTAGTGACTTGAAATTTCATATTATCAGTGGCGGTTTGTAATAATACAAATTAATTTTATGAAATTCATAAAATTCTAAAGATGTTTACATAATAAAAGAATATAAAAGAAGCGCACTAATTTTAAAAACATTGTTTTATTAACTAGATACATAGTTTTCTTAAAAAAATATGGCAATTCAGAGTTCGATTAAGTACAAATTCTAGATTTAAAAAAAATGACAACGTGATCTTCAAGGCAAAGTTTAATTAGTTTCTAAATCAGAATAACTTTCGGAAAGTTCATCATCGGATTCATTGGATACAGAGATTACCATAGGTTCGATGATTAGTAGGTCCAGTTTGTTTTCTACTTCCCATGCTTCAGAAATAATTTTCTCTGTATGATTTATGTAATTCTGCCAGTGTTGCTCCGGTACATTTTTTACAACGTCATTCCATACTTTTAAGACTTCAGTAGGTGACCTTGCAGTTTTCGTAATAGCTTGGTCATAATGCCTTTTAGTTTCTGACCATACCATTTCGATGGCATTAAAATGGCAATGATAGGGTGGTAGCATGAGAACACAATGACCATGCTCGGCAGCGTATTTGTCTAAATGATAATTTTTTTCTGGTAAAACTTGCTTTTCAATTATATTCCAAACAGCATCCTTTAAAATGTGATCTGGAAAAGGAATATCCTTTTTTTTGAGCCATTCTAACATGCGTGTTTATTCCAACTTTTTCTTGGGATTTCTTCATCCAGGCGACTGTGATACGTTGCGTTATCCATTATAATTAACGATGGTTCTTCCAAGTTTACAATTAGTTGCTGTTTAAACCAATTTTCAAAATTTTCGGTGTTCATGTTATCATGGTAATCGCCTGTTTTTTTATTGCATTTAAAAATAAGCGATGCATTTGCCACAAAACCTTTTTTATTACCGGCATGAACAATTACATATCGTGTCCCACTTCCAGTTATTTTTAAATCACTGTGTTTAGTACCATCTTGCCACATTCTTCTGTCCCCGCTTTTACTAAAAACCCATGTCTCATCCAGAAAAACAGGTGTAAAGAGCTTTTCGCTTTTAGCAGCATGGTATTTGTTCAAAAATAATATTCTTTTTAATCTGACTGTAGGCATTTCCAATAAATGTTTTCTTCCATCCTGTTTTCTGAAATGAAAACCCATTTTTTTAATTCCCAAATGTAACGAACCTTTGGAAATCTTAGTTTCTGGAGACTCTTCGATAAATTGCCGTAAAATAGTTTCTACTGTGATTTTATCCTTTCGCGCATACATTTTATAAATTACTTCCCTCAAACAATGCAGGGTATTTTTTGTAATTCGGGTTTTGCTCCGGGAAACGCTTGCAGACATATTTCTTCTAAATTCGAAATCTGTAGCTCTGTTTGGTTTTTCAAGATTATATAATGTGCTTTCTGGAACTTTTAGTGCTTCGGACGCTTTTTGAATTGCCTTAAATCGAGATCCTAAATCGTTTTGAAAATAGTTTACTACATTAAGCATGGGTTTTTTGGATTCATCAGAATATCGCATTTTCATATATTATTTTGCGTTATGACATTAACATGAAATCAAAATTTGACGTAACTTCAAAAACGTGACATCTAATAAATTAGTTACGACGTTCATTTTTGTTGGTAATTTTTTGTTTCAACCGATTTATTAATAATAAATAAGGATGGTCTTATTCTAAATGGGTATAAAATTTACTATACCTATTCAATTTCACATGATATTTTTTCTTTTCTTTAACAACTTTGATGGTGCTTAGACTAAACTATTGCGGGAATTTTGATTTATATTTAGGATATTTTGGAACATGCTTGTCAATAACGCTTCGCAACTTGCGGTAAAACTTGGTAGTCAATAGAAGATAAATTATTCCTAACTGAATCAAAATTTGCTTTATTATAATTAAGTTCGATATTCAAATTATTTTTCCGATTGTCGCGTGTAAAATTCAAAAATTTCATGTCAAATACCAATGTTGTATGGAAATGATCTTCAGAAACAAGAGGTAATTCACTTACAATAATATTCTCGATTATAAAATTGTTGTTCAAGACTAAGTCAAGTGTTTTTTTTGATATATTGGTGAAACTATTACATTGACATAAACCGCAACAAGAAATTGTATCAATAAAGAGATTAGAATTCACATCGGAAAAATGTGAGGGTATACAGTAATTGTTTATGGGGTCTAACGACCATTTTATGCAGGGCAAATTAAAATCACCGCATATTAAAAATGTATCTTCAGGATTATCCTCAAAAATAGCGTGAAGCTTGGAACAAAACAAGTTTAAAGCAATTGAGTTGCCTGGAGGAATATATACACAGCAAATATTGAGTTTAAAAAATTGAGAAGTGACAGTTACCCACAGATCTTCAGCATCAGACTCACTATGCACTACACTATGAAAGTCATTACTAACTCCAATTAGAACTCCTCCTCCTTCTTTATGGGTAGAACCAGAATCTTCCCGATCACGTCTAAAAATTGAGAAGGAATTATTCAATACTTCAGAAGAAGCAGTTTCGTTGTTAAGCCAAGTCTCTGTTAAGCATATAATGTCTTGTTCACAATTTAAAGAGTTTTAAAAAATGTTCGTAAGTTTTGACTTCAAACCACGAACGTTTTGGTAAAAAACCGAGACAGCCATTGCGAAAACAGTGAGTTATAATTACTAGGTGCAAGGAATGAGAAAGATGATTACAGTTTATTGAAATCATGTTCAGAAAAAATTCTCTTTACATGACTCCTATCATCCTTTCGCATAAACAGCCCACCATTTCTAATCCAAACAAATTTGAAATGTTTCAGCTTGGCTATTTCTTTCGCCTTTTTCGACAACATTTTTAACGAATTAGTAAGGTGCTCATTTACGAATAACTGGTTAGATACCTGATCCTCCATTAGTCCAGGGGTAGAGCTGTTAGATTGACGACGTTTTATTTTGGCTGCAGCTATGAAGTCATCTCTTTTCTTTTTATTTGGTAATTGAATGATAATTGTTCTAGGTTTGTTGGGAATTCGAGAGTTTGCTCCAAAGATACTTTGAATTTAGCTCTTTTTCCATACGGTTTCGACCACCGTGCCCAATTGCTATATGTGCATCATGTAAGAGTTGAAATATCTTTCCCGATGAACGTAAAATCTTATCTGCTCTTTACCTACCTCTACAGGAACTATCAACTTTTCCTTCTCTCCAATAGTCATTACGTCAAACCTACGTAAACACTGATAATCCTCGGGTTTTTTATTTACCACTTTGCTTCTAGATGTTTTAACCTTTTCTATTAACTCCAAGTATTGTGGCTTTGTGAGAATTTGTGAATTCTGAGCTTTTGATGAACATAATTCATCCAGACATTCATTAAAACGATGCCACTGACATCAGTTACTAACTGTTCCTGCATTTTATTTTATAGAAAAATCACTAACACTAAATAAACAGAACCCAAAGTCAATTTGAGACATACATCAATAAGCATTTGTCGCACATAAGCTAAATAACATCCAAAGACAACCGGAAAACGTAAATAACGCTACGCAAGCCACAGGTACCGGCACAGGCGACAAGCACTGAAAATGAATGCTGATTGGCCAGCCAGAATCACACCACACGCACGTGGTTGTACCATTGCTGTCAATTAATCAAAGTGCCCAAAGAAATAATAGCGGTATTTATAATGACCAGGCAATGTGAGAAATTATCGTAAAGTAATTCAAATTTATCAAATTGCCCAATTTTAATGGTCATTATTCATAATAACCAAGCATTATGAATACTGACCTAAATGATTACATTGCCCGTAACATATATTTATGGAATAGTATCAAGGAAAAAATATAAAGTGGTCAATTAATATTTGTTCTAAAATATTTTATCAAAATTAAATATTAATTATCTAATATAATTTAGGTTACAATGGCAATTACCGACATGTTGGCTTCTAGAATGTTGATACTACAATATGAAAGGCTGATGTAAGATTCTGATAACCTGGATAACTTTTTTAAGGTAGGCCATTTTGTTTTATATTTGTGTGAAATAAATCTTCATATTGAGATATCACAACAAAAGAAAATTGTGCAGCAAGCACCACCACATCTCATAAAAGAAGAGGGAATACATTATATTCTCTGAATGAAGGTATATGCGAATTATTGACTAAATTGTAGCATTGTGTAAGTGAATTCTAACATAATATCTTCAACACTCGGTATAATAGTTTGTATAATAATTCCAAGGCTTAATTATCAATTGATTAGTAAACATCACCTTGAGTTATTACAACAAACTAAGTAGACCAGTCGAGGGAGACTATAAATAAATATTTGTTAGAATACATGTGGTCCTTTTAAACATAAAATTGTGGCCAGTCGTTATGTTTTGGGATACTACTTAAATTATATGTATGTAGATAATTAAACAATGAAGTTATTCATATTAAAATGTTTTATATTGGAAGCAGCTTATCCTATAACCAGAACTTATTAATGTTGTAATCAATACATATCATTTTATTGGTGATCCATTTATCATTTTCTATTAAATCCAAATTAATATTCACTATTTTCTTTTAGCTTGACAAACTCTACTGCAACTGGGAGTGTTGTTAATAAAACGATTAATCAGATGAGCTACCTTTCAATTCGAAAACAACTATTAAATTAATATTTTGTAGTTTTTATAAATCCCTGTATTATACACATTTTTCTTCAGAAAATGCTTCCTGAATTAGTTATCTTACATATCATGAATGAAATAAATTAATAAATGATGCCACCACAACTCTTACGATTGTTTTATTAAAAATATACATTGTAAATATATAAATTAGTTACACAAGACAGATTATAACAATACTAGTTTGTTGAATTTTTTTTCAAACAATGTTGAACAAAAATTTTCAAATGGAATAAAAAATCTTTAAAAATTGTGAGGTACACACATATGCCAATTTTAACTCGCCCCTTCCAGAATGCATTGAAAGCGATGCATTACGGGAAGAGCTTCCTCCACCCCCCATCTCGTCTCGATGGGACCTCATTCATCACTGCTTGGTTCTTTCATAATCCTTTCCAGGTGATGTAAAATAGTCTGGTGGTCATCTTATTCTCTTCAGGGTAGTGCTGGTCTTCTGGAATTTCTGGCACTCAGTGTTCGTAGCCTCTAGAAGGGTAAATCCTCAACCGACGTACTGCGACTAGAGAGGATGAAGAGGATTACTGGATGGAAACCCTGCCGATCATTTCATGGACATGCTCCCGTGATTACGCATAACTGTTATTACCTTATCTGGTGTAGTTCGTGAGTTCCTTTGCTTGAACGTTTGGGTGGGTCCTTATTGGGTAATATGATTGCTCTTATATGTATCTCCAGGTTAAATATTTTTCTGATAAGTCTGACTAGTCATCCTCTTGCTTAACCTACTGCGTGGCTGACGTGGTTCATGGAGGTCATGGTTTCTATTAAGATAGAATGATCATTTCAAACGGTCCCAGTATTGGGATCTCGGAAACAATAAGATATACAAAGCCGGCTTCCGAGATCCCAATACTGGGACCATTTGAAATAACCCTCCTGTATGTTGTTTTCAGGATTCGTTTTTTCTTGAAGTACACTTCTTTGTCCACTTTCTCGTTGATCTTTATCTTCCAAGGACTTAAAATCCCATTCTGTGTACCATCTTCAACACCCACTAAATCCCTCCCCGATAACAACATATTACGTCCAAAGTTAAATCAGTACCTTCATGTGTGCTAGTACGGAGTGCACTACCAATCTCTGATAACCTTTCATCCCAGAACCTGTGATTGTCCGATACATACCAATAGAAATTGTCGGCTACTCTACAGGAGGTTTTAAAAACACCGGGATGACCTGCAGTGGCTGGTTCATGAGCCTTTAAAATTGTGGATCTTCGCTCGGCTCTGGGTACAACTAACTCCCAGGAATCAGCCGGAGGAGACAACTCTGGATACAATAGTTCTACATACTTCCATAGGCAGCCATTAGCGACCCGCCAATTACTGAACTTCTTAGGATGGTTCCAAACCCTATCCACGATCAGCCGATACTACTTGTCATCTTCTACCTTCCAAGTATTAGTTACCACATTTTCGTCAGAAATAAAATCTACTAGGACACCATTGACACAATCAACTGTAGGAACTGTCCTAGATAACATATCAGGTACAACATTCAATTCAACCTTACGATGAACCACCTTAAAATCGTACTGTTGAAGACGAACTGACCAACGACATAAACGTCCACTTAAATCCTTCAAATTACAGATTGCCGGTAACATATACAAAGATAGTGTTGTCTTTAACAAAACTTACTAGCCGATACTTTGCCGAAATTCCAATTATATCGAAGTGTTCTCACAACTACGATGTGTGAATCTCATTCAGTTGGTCTTCTTGACTTGTTTTTTCTGTCAGCGATACTTGTTAGCTTCCTATGTATCTACAAAATTTCTGTTAGTACATCACCATGCATAGCACAAAACATAAACCTACATCAACTAGATAATATTTGTTTATTACTTGCATGAACTTCGTTTTTAATAACTGCTGGTTCAATGTTACCATCAAAAATGATTTGTTTTACATAACCATTTTCAACTGAATTCCTATCTCTTCATTTCCGAACTGCCCTACTATCATAGAAAATTTAATTGGGTGATTTGTTGTCATGTTCTAAAAGATGGATGTTGTTATAAAATTTCAAAATATTTTAAAATTAGGAAAGATTTTGAAATGATTGTGAATATATCTTGATCTTACCTTTTTAAACATTATGGTAGCATCTAAAATTAAATAATCATTCATCTCATTCTGCATATGATTCATCATCAGTGTCACTTCTATCACCAGTATCAATAATGATTGGAGCAATTTCCAATCTTTTTAGTATCCTTTCTCTGTTGCACCAACTGTTAATTTCTTTTTCGCTATGTTGTATAGACTTTTTCCACAAATCTTGATTAATACTGTGTAGGGCTTCTGACCACATATTTAAACAGGACGTTTCACTTTTGCCATCTCTACCAATATGTCTGTTGTAATATTGCTTGGCAATACCCCATATTAACTCAATCGGATTGAAAATGCAATGGTATGGAGGAAGACGTAATACTTTGTGACCATACTGTTCTGGCAAATCATCCACAATGTATTTTGTTGGGGGTTTGTTTCTGGAAAAAAACATTATTGAATAGGTAGTATTTTTCACAAAACAAGCTTTGTTCCTTAGTGTATTACTTTCTTGTCAAATATATTCATTTATCTTTATAAAAAGGTAACATTAAAATTAAAACAATATTCATTGACTGCATGAATGAATGTCTTTATTTACAAACGTGTACAACACATTTGCCCCAAGAAGGCGAAGATTAGCTAGAAGCTACTCTTTAACTCTTAACCTTCAAGGGTTACAATATATGAACAAATAAAAAATATATATATATATATATATATATATATATATATATTTCTGTGGAGATATTTTTTCAGGGAGTGCAGCAATAAAACGTAAACGTGTACTCTTTTAAGTATTTAATCCAAGCTTTCGAGTGAATTTTCACCCATCATCAGGGAAGCTACATAAAAATATATTGTTAGAATAATAAAATATTATTTTCAGAACTTTTTTTAACTTACAAACTTATTGAGATTGTAACGTGAAGATAACAAAGGTAAAAACATGGATGGCCATCAACAACACTAACGACTATGTCTATTGTTGTTGATATCATTTGGATTGCATAAATTACTCGGTAGTACGTTTTTATTACGAGAAACATGAATATTCATGGAATTCAACCCGCGCCACAAATATTTTGAATTTCGTTCTTCACTAAGTTTATTTAAAAATGATGCTTTTTCTCTTCTTGTTGATGCTAGAGCGTAATTACGGCATTCTTTATAGTAACTTCAATTTTCTTCGTTCTTTCTTAATCTAAATTTGGATAATGCTTTATCTCGCTCTTTAAGAATTAATTCCAGATTAGGAGTTAACCAAGGTGCAGGTTTTTTACCAATTCTAACAGTTTTCAGAGGAGCATGTATGTTAAAAATTAAATTTATATTTTCGGTCAAAAACTTGACTTTATCATTAATATTGTCCATATAATATATATCATCCCATAAAATGTTATCAAGATCCCTTTTAAAATTAATATGATCCAAATCTTTGAAATTATGTAAAGTAATATAACGTTGCTCAGGTTTATTGACCTCAATATTCAAGGTACAATAAGGCATAGCATTAGGATCACTTAAATAACACAAAACTGTGCCGCTTTCACGACAGATATTACTACTTGTAAATATTGGATCCAACAATGAAGCAGTAGTTGCTGAAATACGTGTTGGTTCTTTAATATGATTAACATATCCATGTGTTTCAAATAAATTCAAGAGTATTAGGAACTAACATATTAATGTTTAAGTCGCCTGTCACAATCGAGAAGTCATATTCGATTAGTAGATGAGAAATGATATCGTTAATAAAACATAAAAACTCTGAAAAACTTGAATTCGGAGGACGATAGATTACCACTAAAGCTACATTTAATGTTTTTATTTTAAATTTTAATAAGAGACATTCTATATTCGAATTGGTTTTTGTGTCATAATTAATCACACTGCAATTTAAACATGATCTCACATAACAACCCACTCCACCACCTATTCTGTTTACCCTGTCTTTTTTATAAAATTCAAATCCGGACAAAGAAATTAAACTAGAGTCCACAGACGCATTAAGCCACGTTTCAGTGACACATACAATATCATAATAATCTTTTACTATACCTTATTTAAAAACCAGGAGGAGTAATTTGAATTTAAGTTGGCAATTCCGTAGATCTCTGATTGGTCAGATTGCAACCAGTTTCAAACAGCACTTTTTAGCATTGACATCTCATGATAATTGACAGTTCTGACATATATAATATTTATATTTGTATTTATCATCGTATCCGTTCCCTTATTATTTCATAATTTTCACTTAGTTTTCCACTCTATTTCGTTAAAACAGTTCTTTTCAGAACTCCTGTTTGTTGAATTTCTGCGATTATGGATCCTTCTACTCCAAGTACTAGTTATTTGCGTAGTCCGCCAAAACCATCGGATTTTATTAATGATGGCCCTATATACAATAACATTAACAAGTCCAGGTCTCATTTAGTATGATGGTGATTTCATGTGGAGGTTGTGAAATTGTAAAAGATCCCATACATAAGTATTTGATTATTTTCTCATTGAAGTAAGTTCCACATTAAATTATACTTATGACCAGATTTAAAAACATTTTCACCTTTAATTTGCCGAATACGTTCACACCAATATGCCAGAATATACGAAAGTGATATCTTAACATTTACGTGCATTACTGCAATTATAAAATAAATATAGTTACAATACAATATAATTTCAAAAAGAAACCTTTAATCTAACTACAATAAAACGATCAACTTCACTCTCTCAGTAATATCAAATACAAAACAACCAAACTGCATAAGTTTTACAGGTTATAGAATACCCTGTTTGTTTACATCTCATCTCAACCCGACATCTTAAGAATCATTTTCAGTACATAAGGGTTATCTATGATTGGCTAGTTTCCGCGTCAAGTCAATCAAGGCATATTTCATAAATTCTGAACACGACTAAAGCGGAACACGCTCTTTAGTAACTAATCAGGTAACTTTTAGTGGTGTGGGTAAGGCTTCTGAAATTACTCCTCCTGGTTATTAAATGGACTATAAGTACGAAAAATCTGTAAAACTAGGTACTAATGATCTTATATTCAAATTTGTGATTTTTAGATATGAAGCCATTAAAACAAACAATTATTAATAGACGATAAAATAAAATAGAAAAATGAGAAAAAAAAACCTAATTATAAATCCGATTAAACATACAAAGTTTTATCTATAATATATCAAAGTATGGCATGCTGAATCAGCGGCGTGGTGATCTGTAGGGTACTTCGTTTTATACCTCATATTAGAATTTACACAATTTTTACAACAAATTTTGTTGTTTTGACAGTTATCCATTGAATGTTCATCACCACACAAAAAGCAAACTAAAGCACTTGAACAAGCTTGTTTTTATGGTAGTAACCCTGGCAGTTGAAGCAATTTGGTATATCTGAATCTTTATAAACGGTACATCTTTCCCATCCGATACAAATTTTACCTTCTTTCATATTTGACTAAAAGCTGATGGGCTGCATTCACACAAAATTGATTTTGAATTATTATTAGTATTTCTTAAAAACAAAACCTTAACTGTACCATTCAAATTATTTTGTTCAGCAATACATTTTTCAATTTGCTCCTCCTTCATGGCCTGCTTGAAATTAACTATTTTTATTCTAGGCTCTCTCATTCTAGTTAGCTCTACATCATATTTATCTCCAAGTTTAGTTTTCATAGTGTTTTCTAAAAGGTCTGTTCCACTCATATTCAAGCATCTAACGATGACAGATCCCGAGTTAGTTGTTATTAAATTTTGTAAACCTATTTTCAGGTCGTTCAGTTTTATACCTTTTTCAAGATTTTATTTCGTTTTTTCACAACTTTGACGTACTTTTGGTTTTATTATAATCCTGGGTACATTATTTTTCATTAATTTATTATCTTTCGTAATATCAGCATAGGATAAAGACGGTGGTACATTTAAACTTATTTTTTCATTAATTTTACTTTCCAAACTTTCAATTTTTGTTTTCAACAAAAGTATTATTTCTCCTTTTCCTTCAATTATATGGTCTTTATCTTCAATTTGGTTATATAAAATATCATTTACGTGCATTACTGCAATTATAAAATAAATATAGTTACAATACAATATAATTTCAAAAAGAAACCTTTAATCTAACTACAATAAAACGATCAACTTCACTCTCTCAGTAATATCAAATACAAAACAACCAAACTGCATAAGTTTTACAGGTTATAGAATACCCTGTTTGTTTACATCTCATCTCAACCCGACATCTTAAGAATCATTTTCAGTACATAAGGGTTATCTATGATTGGCTAGTTTCCGCGTCAAGTCAATCAAGGCATATTTCATAAATTCTGAACACGACTAAAGCGGAACACGCTCTTTAGTAACTAATCTGGTAACTTTTAGTGGTGTGGGTAAGGCTTCTGAAATTACTCCTCCTGGTTATTAAATGGACTATAAGTACGAAAAATCTGTAAAACTAGGTACTAATGATCTTATATTCAAATTTGTGATTTTTAGATATGAAGCCATTAAAACAAACAATTATTAATAGACGATAAAATAAAATAGAAAAATGAGAAAAAAAACCTAATTATAAATCCGATTAAACATACAAAGTTTTATCTATAATACATCAAAGTATGGCATGCTGAATCAGCGGCGTGGTGATCTGTAGGGTACTTCGTTTTATACCTCATATTAGAATTTACACAATTTTTACAACAAATTTTGTTGTTTTGACAGTTATCCATTGAATGTTCATCACCACACAAAAAGCAAACTAAAGCACTTGAACAAGCTTGTTTTTATGGTAGTAACCCTGGCAGTTGAAGCAATTTGGTATATCTAAATCTTTATAAACGGTACATCTTTTCCATCCGATACAAATTTTACCTTCTTTCATATTTGACTAAAAGCTGATGGGCTGCATTCACACAAAATTGATTTTGAATTATTATTAGTATTTCTTAAAAACAAAACCTTAACTGTACCATTCAAATTATTTTGTTCAGCAATACATTTTTCAATTTGCTCCTCCTTCATGGCCTGCTTGAAATTAACTATTTTTATTCTAGGCTGTCTCATTCTAGTTAGCTCTACATCATATTTATCTCCAAGTTTAGTTTTCATAGTGTTTTCTAAAAGGTCTGTTCCACTCATATTCAAGCATCTAACGATAACAGATCCCGAGTTAGTTGTTATTAAATTTTGTACACCTATTTTCAGGTCGTTTAGTTTTATACCTTTTTCAAGATTTTATTTCGTTTTTTCACAACTTTGACGTACTTTTGGTTTTATTATAATCCTGGGTACATTATTTTTCATTAATTTATTATCTTTCGTAATATCAGCATAGGATAAAGACGGTGGTACATTTAAACTTATTTGTTCATTAATTTTACTTTCCAAACTTTCAATTTTTGTTTTCAACAAAAGTATTATTTCTTCTTTTCCTTCAATTATATGGTCTTTATCTTTAATTTGGTTATATAAAATATCAACTAAATCGTAATTTATACATTTAACGCAGATACACTTTAAAATTCGACTCGATAAAGGTAAACAACGGATTTCCGAGGCTGACAACTTCGAACAATCCAAACAAATTAAATTTCTGCAACAGTCACATGGGTAACATGGATGCTTAATCTCATTTGTTGGTTGTTTAACTTGTTTACACAATGTGCAGTCCATGATCACAATTTTCCATTTTTTTTTTAGTAAACCTCAGAAGGTACTGCACCCGCCACTGTGCATACTAAAGAGTAGGAACGAGTGCTGATAACGGAGAAATGCATAAAAACAATCCGCACAGGCAATATTGTATATTACTACAAAAAGTAGATAATAAACATACCTTTATGCTCGAAAATTTATATACTTAACCCTTGACTGGTATCGTCATATTTAGCAACGTATCTGGTATCGTTGGGTCATTTACTTTTTTATAACAATTAGTTATAAAAATAATATTTTATCTTTATATACCGCCTAGTTCCCATTAAATGCAATGTATACAACAGGTTCATACACATATTAACAAAAATAACTAGAGAACTTTTATTTCTAAGCCAAATAAAAAAATATACACATTTTGCTTTGTGAACATAAACGTGGTAACAAATATTTAAAATTTCCATAACTTAATTAAACGTATTTGAGAAAATAATATTAAGGGCAGTTACCTAATAGAAGAAAGATTAATTTAAAGAAAAAATAAAACAGTTTATTGTTCAATAAAAAAAACCTGCAAGAACGTTTGGGTAGCTTTATTTTACAATCTATTTTGGCAAGTTTCACATAACAATTTGGTTTCACTATGAGCATGAGCCTTACAAACATAATTATTACACCTGCTACAAGTGGTACGATGTTTGTTGTCAAGAGTTGAAGGACATAAGTAACATCTACGGCGTTTTCCTGGAGTCCTAGGACGCGCTCTTGCAGTGTCCTCAATTCCCAGAACTTGGGTGATGATTGATCCAATTTCCCTAGGAAGTCTTGTTTCTATTAGACGTCGCCTTAAATGGGGTTCTATTAGCGACTGCCCTAACTCAATAACAAATTTTCTTCTGGAATTGTCACTATCAGTACCGGTTTTATACAAAACAAATGAATTTACGGATGCTATATTCATAATGGCATACCAAATAGCACATGGCCATCTCCTTGTTCTTCGGCCTGTGTAATAGGTGGCACACTTCTGATCCAGTGCATCTACGCCGGCTTTAGTGGAGTTATAATATAGTATCATTTCTGGTTTATTAGAAACTGCATCTACTTTGTTGTCGTGGAACATAGAAGATACTAATAGAACATATTTATTAGGTTTTGGAACATAGGAAACCAAAGTTTTATCTTTGGTGAAGACAAATTTAGACGTGCCTGTTGCAGTTTTCCTATCTGGGATAATGCTTTGAGGTATTTCACGTTTGTTTTTTCGGATAGTACCGACATAGGTTAGTTTATTTTTTTGTAATTCATCAACCAGTTCGATGGATGTAAACCAGTTGTCTGCGGTGATATTTCTATTAGTGTTTTTGACTGGATCAATCAGAGATAACACTGTCTGGGTAGGAACGGACAATTTACGTGGGTTAGGTTGTTTATCTGATTTGCCCGTATATACGAAAGCACTCAAAAGATAATGAGTCTTTGCATCGCAAAGACATAAAATTTTTAGCCCGTACTTGTTAGGTTTGCTTTTCATGTATACGCGAAATGCACATCGTCCTCTTAAGCCAACAAGCATTTCATCTATGGTACAACATTCTCCAGGAATATAGCAATTTTTGCAATTTTCGATGAATGATTCAAAAACTTCACGTATGGGAGAAAATCTATCTGCTTTCCTTTCATCTCTGGTACTAAGACTATCAAATCGTAATGCAACCAACAAAAACAAAAACCTTTTTAGTGACATTGTTCCTCGAAAAATATCTCGTCCGGTGCCATCCGTGGCAAATAGCCCTTCGACGTCTTCATGATTGGATTTGAAAACTGATGACAAATACAGTAATCCAAAAAACGCTTTCATTTCAGTTTCATCTGTATGATTCACAAAGGTTGCTGTTTTTCCATACTTGTGTGATAAATCTGAAATTTTTTCATTTGTGCACTCCACAATAATTCCAATAATTTCATCAGTTATTAGAAGTGACCAATAGCGTATTGGTATCTTTTCAACTACATTTCTTGCTTCGCCTTTCAGGCCTGGAAAGTGCATAATAATATTATGACTTCTAGTACGACCTGTAGCCGGAGGCTGGGTTGACCACTTATATCTATTTTTCCCATAGACATATTTTGGTGATCTAGCAACGGTATCCGTTTCGTCTGAACTACTTGATGTTGTTGGACTATTCCTGCCCAAGTCATTTTCACTTGATGACTCACCGGTTACAGCATTTTCATTTTCATAGTCTTCATTTTCAATGTTATATTCATCATCCGAATCGTGTTCACTATTGATGGTACACGAATCACTAATATCACCGTCATCTTCATTCAGAAATAAGTCTTGTACTTCTGTTGATGTATACCGTCGACCTTTAATAACAACTTGATCCATTTTGCACTAAAATTTAACTTTGAACTACAATCTATTTGAACAACAATCTTACGTAACTGGTATCGTCGGGTCCGTGTTGACCCGAAGAAGCACAATAAGGTAGATACAGTGATTGTTTTGAACTGAGATTTGGTCTGCCGATAGATACACACACTCGCCAGGAAGTCACGAAACCATATCTCCGTAAACGTAAAAACACGAACTGTGTGTGGAATATTTGAGGCGGCGGTCAAAAATGACCCGACGATACCAGTCAAGGGTTAATACCACTTTTCTTAATAAAATACCGGAGCAACAATAAATACGTCCGCACACACTGAATACGTCCGCACACACTGTACTTTTCATCCCTAATAGGTATAATTCAGTATTAATAACATAATATAATATTAAGTATCGATATTTTTAAATGTATTTCACCAATTGTGGTGCATTCCTACATAAAAATTGCTTTATCGCTGTTCAAAAACATTTTGTACTTACAGGGCTACAATTTGAAGAAACTCAGCTTTAAACATTTGTTCATTGAATTCTATATTGTGTGTCACGAGGGGGTGAACACTCGGTCAGAAAATGTACATGTATCGCCTAAATGATGCGATTTCCTGGCAATCACTCGGATTTTCAGCGATTGTCAAAGACTGCCTTAGAAATCGTGATGATTGCCAAGGATTGCCATGGAAATCACTTTGATTTTCTAGGACTGCCAACGACTGCACTGGAAATAGCATTGATTTCTGCGATTGCGTGTTGATAAGAGAGTTCATGTTTGACATTATTATTGACGAACTTTAAAATTTTGATAAGATTAAATTTTGTTTCAATAGGGTATTTGATAATGTTTTGAATCGTTGGAACCGAGGTTGGAACCACTTTCTAAAATCGGAAAAATTTTGATATTCGTATTCGTACATGTCTGATAATCTTATCAGCAGTACATAGAATGATTCCAAGTTGAACAACCTACAGGGTAGGCCAAAAATACGAAAATTCTTCAAGAGTAAAGTACCTTGATTCGAAAGAATTTTGAAAAAATATACCTTCAGTGTGGTCCACTTAGTATGCAACATAGAGGTTTTTTTTTATTACAATTCCTATTCAAATGGGAACAGTGTCAAAAGTTAGTACATGTCTGATAATCTTATCAGCGGTACATAGAATGATTCCAAGTTAAACAACCTACAGGGTAGGCCAAAAATACGAAAATTCTTCAAGAGTAAAGTACCTTGATTCGAAAGAATTTTGAAAAATGGCATAAAAGTTGTTTGGAATTAACAGATAATTTTAAACACGAAGTCATAGCCTCCTTTTCGGAAAATGAAAATTTATCAGAAAATTTTGAAGCGTCTTCGTATAGTGCGTTTTTTTTATGTTCCGCATATACTCGTGCTGAAATTAACTAAAACCAAACAAGTCTTGATTATTTTGCTATTGACTGTGGTAGGCCCTTATAATCTAGAGAGATTTTTTTTTGGCAATTAGATATGTTATTACTATTTGCAGACGTACTTGCCACAGTAATACCATTCAAATTTTCAAAACCAATTTCCTCAATGCCATTTTTCATATTTTTTAAATAAAGGTACTTTTCTCTTGAACCGAGTGAACGATTTTCGTATTTTTGGCCCTGTATGCTGTTTGACCTGCAGTCATTCTAAGTACCGCTGATATGGTTATCGGACATGTACTAATTTTTGACAGTATTCCCATTTGGATAGACTTGTAATAAAAAAAGGTCCATATGTTACATACTTAGTGGACCACATGGTACCTATATTGCAAAAGAAATACCTTACCGATTTTTTGTGAATGTTGATTACCAATCAATAGTTTCACCATAAATACAACCACATCAATAGAAGAATATTTGTATTTTATATGTAACATTTAAGAGCCTTGTATGCCTTTTCAATTTCAATTCTATCAGAGCGCTTCATTCGAAATGGTCCCATGCCAATCATTTCAATTTTTCCGTAAAATATGAATTTTTTTCGACTTTTTGTACGTCCTGTACTTTTGGCCAAATAAATTCGTCCAACTCGGCTTTGAGAAACTTGATTTTATATTCCTCGTCGTCCAAATCCTCAATGATACGTCCGATGTACCACGTATCATATAAAATTGCGTAGTATTTCTCGCAACTCAGTGTTAACTCATTAATTTTGTCTGTTGCTCAGGCTCCTCTGCAATATCCGAGGCAATATCGCTATCTGTGCTCTCTGCTAGTTTGACTTCAATATCATCTTCACATGACGAGAAAGAAGCTTCTCTTTTTCTTCCAACTTTTCTCTTTTTACGTGATCTGTAGTTAGTGCGTTTTGCTTTCACTGCCATGCCGCGGCAACGAATTTGTCGGTCCGCGGAGAGTTTGCCCTTTTTTTCCAAAAACAACCAACATAACGTTGACTTTTTGATCAGCATCTGTTTATTATTCACGGTAACATTTAAGAATGATGGATCTGTCAGTGAATTTTTATTTGTGAAATCTTTTATGTTCAGGGATTCATAATTATTGAAAAGGTTCAACTCTTTTTCGACCTCATCGAAATCTTCGTCATTAATGCTCCGATTCAATTCCTCAATTAGTAAACTTCCTTGATCTTCACCTCGATCTTCACTGTCTATCAAAGCGCTTACTGGTAGCATGGAGATTTCTTCCATTATTGTTTTTTCAATTTCCAGGGGTAGAGACATATTCAATTCCTTCGCCTTGGATATTGCATCAGTTTTTGCATTTTCAATTGCTTCTCGCAACTGTTCCACAGGTGGAATAGTGTCATTAACAGGAACATTCACACCCAGCCTTCTATTATCATTATTATTATATAAACTTGGAATCTGAAAAATAATAATAGATGTTCAATTGCTTATCATATTCCTGGAAATAAAGCATTAATCTATCAGTAAATTTTCAAAAATATCTGAACCGCCTGATTAATGAACTGAGAAATTTCATTTAAAATCATTAGATATCTAGGTAAAATTTTGTTATTAATATGACGGGTAATCGGCGGGGTGTCGTCAGTCAATGTAAATTCTTCGGTTACTATCAATTATGAATTTACACTAATTCGCGCTGTATTTGATTCATTTGCTTAATTTCTATATTTCCAATATCGACACCTTAACCATAACATCTTATTTACCTGACTGTCCTAATGAATCGCTGACTATGTCATTGACGGCTTGGATTCGATGTTTCCTTTGAAGAATATCTAACATGTCAAAGTTTACTTTAGTCGAATAGGTCGATGTCATCGAGCGAGTTTGTCTGAATAATTTCTCGGTTGACTGCTGCAAAGCCATTACAAAACTTGTTCTGGAGTGTTGCGAGCCCTGCATTTTTCAATTAACGATAATAATGGATGGGCATTTATTTCTACGCAGGAGTAGGTATTCAGCGTAATCCAGTTTTCGCTGAGGGTGTATGTTTCATGGTTCCGTATCCAACCTCTCCACCAACCCAAAAAAAATGTTGCATACCATATAAGATATACAGGACGTTCGATTGTTATTGATTTATCTACGAATGAGTCCAGAATGTATTTTGTGAGTATCAATAGTTCACGAGTAGCAATCCAATCTTCATTTTGTAATAATAGGTCGGTCACACAGTGTGAGGATAGTTTATCTATTGCATCGACATTCATTTTGTCCATTCCTGCAAGCAATGTTTATATATTGCATAATAATTATTCAGGGTGCCAAATGGAAAAAAAATCGATAATAAATAAATGGGAGCTACTTCAAGAAAACCCTCGGACACGTCGATTTTTATTTTTGATATCGTTTTTTTAATGGTACATTTATGTATACAGGGTGGACCAAACATGAGTTAGGACCATTAACTTCAATTTGACCTGTCCGAGCGTTTTCTTGAATAAGCCCCATTCATTTATTGTCGAATTTATTCCATTTAATGTTATAAATGAAACTAACTGTTTCTAATTAATTCCACTATTTAATTGAAAGATTTATGAAAATTATTAAAGGATATTGATAATTATTTCGATATTGACATATCATCGTCAGAATGACAGAAGTTACATTTTATGTGATACCTACTTGATGTTTAATATTTTGGCTATATTTTTCATAAATCTTTCAATTAAATAGTGGAATTAATTAGAAACAGTTAGTTTCATTTATAACATTAATATGAGTAGATTCCACAAAGTAAGGGTCCAAACAGCAAATTCAATTATTCCATTTAGCTGAAACACTGTATCACTGTATATTTACGTACCATCGGTTCGTAAATATACCTACATAATAAGTTCCTATTATTGTTTCTAAACTAAACTGTTTTTTTTAGTCACTGTGACTGACATTTTGTCAAGTTTCGAATTGAGGTATTTGTATTACCCACAAAATGAAATTAATAATCTGCTGCGATTTTGTCAGTGGCACCAAAACCAATGATTTAATTGAACTTTGAATTTTATCCTAGTTACCTCTTCCATTTAAATTAAATTTGTGAGTTATTTGCCATTTATATTCCATTTCAATTGAATTTCCGAGTTAGGATATACCGTTGGCCTCGAATTTTGGCACATTTCATTGATTTTATGAAAGAAACACCGAGTTTAAACTCTACCGTATTCTATCATGATTTTATAATACATGATGTTCCTTAGTGATATGTGAGTATGCAACATTAATGATAATAATAATGAAAATAGTTTCGATAAAAAAATACGGTGTGTTGTTTAGCTTTTGTTTTAACGTCCTAACATGATAATGATATTGCACTATTTTTTTTGTAAACTAACTGATATGTGCCAAAATTCGAGGTTAACGGTTTGCAACGTCATGTAAGCAACTCACAATATGAAATGGAAAAGGTAACTAAAAGAAAATGTACTGACTTCGGTACTGACATTTACTTTTATATATATGTAATAATATTTTGAGCGAAACATTATATTCCAAGTGAAACAAATAAATACATGTTTAATAAAATCCTCGATAAAATCAATTAAATTATTTCCTTGGTTATTTTATTTTGTGGGCAAGTTATCAGTAATGCCAATATATCAACACGAAACTTGACAAGAGTGATTTGAATAAAAAAAACAGAGTTCATGGTGATGTGAACTTCATTGAAGGGTCAATATCAAGAAAAATAACAATTTAGTAGTTAATAGGAAACCCTGTATATATACATGTCCCTCGACATGTCCGGTATAAATGAAATTGTCGAGGAAATTAATTTTCGCCAAAAGGCCGACTACGAAAGAGACAGAATGATAAGCTCGGATCAAACATTTTCATATGATTGGAATTGTTTTGTGTTCAGGTATATACAATATAGACAAGGTCCCGCTTTTAACAACTACATTCTAGGTTCCAAGATAATATAGATGTTTCAAATACGAATGTGAAGTATCAAATACTCGCTATGGATATTCATATTTACCTTCTAAGTCGCAGAAATTCAAAAGATGTGTATCTTTTGTATTATTTTTAAGAAGACACTCCAAATGATACTTTGATACTTGGTAGGATCCCATAGGTAAAACTATATCTGGTTTCAGCAATCTTCTTTTAATTTTTGTCGATATGTGGACAGAATCTTGAAACACAACCGGCTGATCGGATAAAAAGTCAGCATTTTAAAAAAAGTACATAAGCTTTTGGTCACTTATAAACAAAGAATCTCTTACCCGAAAATAAGGAGAATATGGATTTTCTAAAGCTTTTGAGGACGATGTTATGCCAGATAAGAGCTTCATAGCTTTGAGACATCGTGTATCTCCATCTGAAGAGAAGCCGTCGATTGATATTCCTTTTTTTGTCGCTTCATCTGTTAGATGTTTCCACCTTGTTTATGACATCTTCTGTCTGGAAACGATTGTCTGATCCAAAAATTGATATGCAGAATGCAGGCGCACCGTCGACGAGTGGCTGTGCCTTGTAGACATAAGCATTGTTTGAATAATTATTTCCATCAATTGGTTTCTTTATGTCATTCACAGAGTTCACCAAATACTGATTATACAGAGGAAATCCGCTTGTCTTTGAAATGAGTGGTACACAACCAACAAGTTGATTAGTTGAAGGACTGTAGCGAACCCGCTTAACTATTGCAGTTTGATCTTCGCTCACAATAACATTGAGTGGATAATTTCGCATTTCTAAAAAAACTTTCAACTGATCCAAATTCAATTCATCTTCTCTATGAGTGCCAAACTTGTTTAATGTTCTAGTCAAAGTGGTTCGCGAGGGCAGCCCACCATCCATATTCTGATAAAGAGTTTCATAGGCAAAACGACCAGATGTCATGAAAATATATAGGCACAATCTTTTGAATTCCTCTGAAAACCGGTTGCCAGCCTTCTCCTTCCCCTTCGCATTTCTCTCAGCATATTCTCTCAACATATCAAAAAATCTGAGGGGTTTGCTTCTAGTCAAATTTTGGCAATCATATTTGGATCCTGTATCAATTAGAGATTCCGAGAGAGCTATATCCTTGGCTATTTCAAATTGTTTGTTTAGTTCTGGTTCGGTGGAGATGATTTTTTCTATAGTTTCACAAATCTGAAAGTACGATGTTATTTTGGTTTGGCTTTCATCAAATTCTAATGTTCTTGTTGTTGCGATTCTATCCCTTCGACTAACATTGACTTTTGGTGTTGGAACCGATGCTTCATGAGGAGTTTCTTTAGATGTATCTGGGGCAGAAGTGCCATCAGCTGGTGAATTTTCAACGGCCTCCTCACTGAAAATTCTGCTGAAAGAAAAATTTTCTGGGGGATCGGAATCTTGGCCGGAAGTTATACGATCTTTATTAATCAATATATCGGAATATGCCTCGGAATATGCGCTCTTTGTAGGTTGATTTAAATCAGACTCTTCAAGATGTGTCATTTCTATAAGATTTTCCGCAGCAGTTTCAGATGAACTTTGGTTTTGGTCGAGACTTTTGTTATTCGAATCATCGGTACTCATATTTCCTGTTTTAAAAAAGAAAGAGAGATTTTAAGATTTTGATTTTTGTAGTATCGAAGACCGAGAATTTTTTTTGTAGTGAGTTTTGAAATGCCTGTTCACGTTTGAGAGTATCCATTTTTTTCCATTATTTTGTAGTTTACCGTATGCTCTGGATACAAAATTGCACTTAGTACATTTAACCAGAACACATTCTTCTTTAACTTCTACTTCAAGTTGATCCAATTCCTTCAACCCGTTAATTTTCTGTTTTTCATCTTCCAGACTATTCAAATATTTTTTCTGATATGCTAGTACTACAAGTTTTATATGATTCGCAATTTTCTCTCTTGAGTCATTCAGAGATGAAATTGGATTATCATTGCTAGAAGAATTGTCGTCTATTAATGAGTTTTCTTTTTCCGTGGCAGTAGTTGGCATTGAAGAACTTTCTTTTAGATCTTTTTTCGGATTGTTTTTTTTGTATTCTAGACGACACTCCAAATCTCCGATTTTCCGAATATGCTTTACAGTGTTCTACGATTTTGTTGAGTAGTTTTCGATGCCCATCAACTATTTTGAACAGTGATATATTTCAATAATATATTCCAAAAAAATCTAACTTCTCTTGATCCGTGAACAATTCAGCAAGGTCAGTTTTTGCATAGACTTCAAGTCTAGCAAAATCTTTCTCCTCGAACATCGACAAAGCAGTATAGTTGTCAAAGCCCGCATATTGAAGAAGATCCAATAAATACTGGGGAAGCTCGACTGACGTGTCCAGTCCAATGTCATACAAAACATTTCGTATCTTACTTCCTGGAGTTGAGGCTTCCATTGAATTATCCATTCCTAATGCTTAGAGATGAGTTATTTAGATAGATTGTTTGCCAATAATGTTATTCAGACTATTTGACCAACTGTATTATCGAAATTTGAGTCGAAATTTCAAAATTCATAGATACAGTTTTTTCAATAAAAAAAACACGTCATTGTCATTTTTCAAATTGCAAAAAAGCATTATTTTCAAATAAAAGCGTCTTTATCTCAGTTTTTATTTAAGCAATTCTCTTTTAAAAGTCACGTACCAATTTTGAGAATTTTTTTTTTGTAATTTTAAAACTATTAAACCGAGTATTATCGTGGCTGTGGGCTCAGTACTCACGACTTCAAAGAAATAATAGAAATATTGAAATGTTTCCTAGTGTGACCAAAAATAGTGTGACCAAAATTAACTAGTAAAGTTATGAAATAATATTGAAAGGTTTTAAGGCTCTGTAATCACTATTTTTAGTATTTCATATCACATAGATTTTATTATGTCAATATTAAGATAAATCCGAGGATAAATCTTTACTTACCAATAACTGGACAATCCTATTCTCAGTTGCTGATATTCTCAAGTTGCTGATATTCAAACACTCTAAATTATTGAAAACCAGTGATTTCTGCTGAAAAAATGTAATTACCAACAAGCCTACGCACTTTCGCAACTATTTACACAGCGCTAATTACGAAAACATGTTAATAAGCCACGTCCCTAGAATCTAGGGTCATGGATATTGATGATCTAGGCCCTAAGTTTTTTACAAACTCACATGTTTGATTTTCTTGATTCCCTAATAATACATGAAAGGTAACAGCTATGGTACAGTTATACATTTTTATTTACATGTAAGTAAATCGAGAAAAGTTTCAATTGTTATTTAGATTTTTTTTCCATCATTAGATGGCACTGGATAAAACCAAAAGGCCAGGCAAATGTTTTACCCATATTGGCTTTTTTCATTTGTACTTTCATTATACTATCGTTTGTTTTTTTTTTGTTTTCAACAATGATTGTTAGTAAATTACCTGAATATCTATCTTAATATTATTTTTTCAATTTAGGCAATTTTTTTTATTTATTTGTTTCCAGTTCATTTTTTTAATTATTTTTTTTGTTTATTATTTATTGATTATAATCCATTTGTTTTATATATTTTTTTTTATTTTATTTTTTTTATGATTTTTTTCCTTTTTTTCTCAATTCATTCATTTTTTTATTTTTTTCATCATTCAGGTGTTTGGACAGCGTTTATAACTTTTCTAAAGAAAGGTAGAAATTTCAGTATGATTTTTGAGCAAATTATCTGGTTGATTTTTTATTATTTGCTTGATTAATAATTTTATGTGATGGCAACATCAGGTAATACTGTTAATAAACCCAACCATATAATTCAGTTAGCTTATACAATGTGTCCACTCAACATATAAAAAAACCATGGTAATGGATATCTTCTGTATGTTCATTATTCTTTTTATTTTATTAATAATGAAATCCTATCATTTTTATTAGTCCAGTCATTTCAATAAAATTTTATGATTAAAAATTTCTGATACAACGTTTGTCACCAATTCACAAACCAATGCTTTGGACTATGAGTATTATACATTTTTGTAATCGCCTGTTGTTGTGGAATTCAAAAATATAGAGAAAAATGATGTCATGTACGCGAAAGTGGTGACGTCATTCGTACAACCAATGATAGAGTACGATGCGTAATTGAAAATAAAAATTGACCTGTGCAAGCGTTTTGTTATAATAGCTTTAGACAAAAAAATATTGAATTTATCCCAACGTAAACGTCCTCACTGTATATTATTTTATTGTGGACACAAAAAAATATAATATTAAGCAAAAATAGTAAATACTTTGTTTTGTTAAATAATAGTGATTGTGTAAATATTTACAAATCAATCGGTATATTTAGTTTTCCTGTATAAAAGTTATATACAACAGCTTTTATTTATGTCCATTTTCTATTGTCAAATAAACCGGGATATTCGTTCATAAACATATTAATTTCAATTTGCTTGGGAGCTCTCTTTTTTTTATTTGTTCACCAAAATATTTGGCAATAATTTTTTTCTGCTCCAATGACGAAGTCTGCTTGGTAGAAACACTCTTCGAATTGTTATGGCCATTCTCCACATTTAAATTTGGTGTCGTATTATCATTTGAAATACTTTTCTAATCCTCCTTCAGTTGCAAGAAGCAGCAATTTTGAGATTTTCGCTGTCTGATAGGTGCTATCAGAGAGCCTATAAAAATTACAGTTGCTAAGTGTTTGCGTAGCCTAACAGCACTTATTGATTTTGGATTATGAATACCACATTTCTCAGCATATTTGTACAACACTTTTGTACCATCCAGTAAATTTTTGCCTGAGATATGGAAAATAAAATCATTGTTTCCGATGAAATTGCTCCTAACATTTAGCAGCATATAGAATTGTTTTCTCATTCTTTGAGACAGTCAAATAGGAACACCCCGCCCTCTTTTACCCCTTATTATCATGCGGCTACATGAAGTTAGTAAATTTTTTTCTGTTTCGGTCAAACAACCGTCAAATTCAGATTCTTTAACATCCAGATCTATTGACTTATATGTTTCTACTTTACTTTGTGCCACTTCAGCAGGTCGCCTTCTATTCATTAATATAATTTGGCAGTATAATTAATATTTCTTTTAAAAAAGTGTAAGCCAATTCATCTTTTTTGTTTTTGTTGAGATTTTCAAAGTTGCCTTGAGCCCTTTCTTCTAAATAACTCTTTAGTTTCTTAAGGTCTGATGTTAGTGGTAATAATTCCTCTTTATTCCATTTCTTGATACTTGAGTTCAAGCTAGCTTGAGCAGAAACCTCATTTGCCCACTGAGATTATAACAGGGTTTTCAGGATTTTAATTTCTTCTCTTCGAGCTTCTGTGTTGGACTTGTTACCAGATTGCTCGTGCTGAGTGCAGCAAAAACAATAAACCTACCTTAAGTGTGCTTTTTATTTTAATAAAGACCCACGTCGTTAGAATGCCCACCTTAACAAATTACCGTTATTAAAAAGCGATAGATACTTCTCTCAGGAGTGGGTATCAATTCTGTCGGTTTGTCTTCATGTCACTATCAGGTCCAGAGCGCCACCGAATTTTGGAATATGGAAATTACAGTTCTTAGGAAACTCCGAAATGTTACCCCTGACATATAAAATACATTTATATACATAAATTGAAGGTAGCGTTAAAATATTATATTTTTTGAAAGTTTCTTTGCAAGACTCCCTGTAATTCAACTTGTTAATCAATCTAATAATTTTTTTTTGTTTTATGAAAACCTTACAGGTGTTAGATGAACCACCCCATAAGACTATATTATAAGATATGGTGGAGTATACCAGAGCATAATACACTTGCATTAATTGATCATGAGTAAAAATGCTGCGTAATTGTAATATAGCATAATATGCGCTATTTAACTTTTTACAGATAATATTTGAAGACCAGTTCATGTCACTATCTAAAACTATACCCAAAAACTTTGTGGTCTGAGATGCGTGTACATCAACGGACTCTACCCTGATAGTAAAGTCGGTCGATTTTGTATTTCTCGGAGAAAATTGCATGAGCAAAGTTTTATTAGGGTTTACTATTAAAGAATTTCTACTACACCATGCAACAAAATTATGGGAAAGCTCACCAAGTTTGTCAGAAAGTTCCGAAAGAGATTCAGCATCTGCTACTGGTGTGGTGTCATCAGCGTATAATACGGTATAATTGGCTTTTGTGTATAAAGGAAGGTCATTTACATATAAAAGAAATATTAACGGACCCAAAATAGACCCTTGTGGGACTCCATGATCAGCATCACGTAGTTCAGATTTCTTATTATCAATCTTCACCAGAATTTTCCTCATGTTTAAGTAAGGTGAGAGCCAGTTTAAGAATACCCCTCTAAATCCTAATGCATATAATTTTGCTTCTACTATCGAAATGTCAATACAATCAAAAGCTTTGGATAGGTCAAAGAAAAGTGCCCCCACACACCTCTTCATTCAATTGATTATGAATATGATTGAAGAACAACATGTGTCTATAAATGCACTTCTCAATAACTTTACAGAGTGTTGTAAGAACAGTAACGGGTCTATAATTCTCAATTAGCTTTGTGTCACCTTTTTTGAAAACCGGTGTAATAATTCCAGTTTTCAGATCAGTTGGAAATTTTCCAATTTCCACTGATTTATTTATTATATATACCAAAGGATTTATTATGTATGAAATTGCGCATTTTATGATTTTAGTTGGGATGCAGTCGATCCCTACTGAGTTAGTATTTTTTAGTGAGTGAATAGCGTCAGCTACTTCAAAATGAGAAACCCCCATATAACAGAAAGTACTACTGACATGCATAACAGTGTAGTCATTAAATGTAGTATTGGTAAAACGGTTTCTATACATCATATTTCTCTTTATAACCTCCTATAATATTAACTCCTCTTTTCAGTTCCTTGAAAAGTGTTGGTCGTAATAAGTCATGTGAACCTTTAATATTATCGTCCGATACTTTAGAAAGCTGCAACAACTTGGCCAAATTTCTAAGATTTGTTCTTACAAAGTCCAAGTTCCCTTTACTTTATCCACCTTTCATGTAAGAATATGCGTAATTGCATATCAAAGGGTCCTTTTTTGCCGTTAAACTGACACCATCGGCCCTCATTCTAGGAAACAACTCTTTCTGTAACAGTTCATCATGCTTAAATTTTCCTAAAAGTAATGCACTTTGGCCCTCACTTTGAGAGTATTGCCTTCCACCTTGCGCTGATGGTAACTTGCTATCCATTAACCGACAAAATAAATGTTAAATAAATTCTCACAAGTATTATAAAAATAAAGTCAATAAACATTGAATAGATAAGGCTTTTACTTGATGAAGATCCATACTACTGATGAAATAAAACAAATTAATTTGTTTTATTTCGTCAATAAACATTAATGAATTATTACAGTTTCCTGTAAAATTGTCGTATTTAGTAAAGCGTTAAAACGCGTTTTAACGCTTTACTAAATACGACAATTTTACAGGAAACTGTAATAATTCATTTTTGTTTCAAACCCACGTGGTTTGTTGTCTCATTCGAATTTTGGTTTGTGGCTTAGAGGTGAGATGTCGCTATTTTCGCAACCAAAATATTTCCGTAACTGGACAATATGTACCGTTGTTGATTATAGTCACATTTCAGTCCGGGATTAACTCGGATGATAACATATACCTTGTACTGATGAGGCGCAATACGCCGAAACCGGTCTGCAAGTTGTGTTATCCCTTCTAGTTGCAAACCAGAATGGTTGGTTTAAATCCTGTAGATTTACCAACCCCGTTTGACTTAGAAGTGTAATTCAATGTCTGTCGGGGCATGTAGCCCGGGAAGTAGTTGTTTCTTCTTCGTTGAACGGTTACTGTTTTTGGAAAAATTATTTTTCAAAACTTTGTCAAAGCGTTAGAATAATATATTTTTATTCTTCGACATCAATAAACATTGCCTAAATAAACCCACAATATTATATCAATATGGGTCAAAACAGAATAGCAAAAACATCCGACGAAAATTCAATAATTTTTAAAGGTAAGATAGTAAACAAACAACACGTGTACGAGTTTGTTGACAATAAAAACATGAAATCATAAAAAACAACCTTACGCTATGTCCTAGGTGAACACGGGTGTTGCGGTGCGATAAAACGCACGTATTGCGGTGCGTGCGTTTTTAAACTTAAGTGGCAAATTATGCTACGGACTGGTTTAGTTCAACAACGATGGCCGCGACGTCAACACGTTCCATTTTACTGGAAAATAGTTTATTGAAACTAAGAATATTACAGAAACTTAAAAAGAGACGTGAAATTAGAAACACCACTCATACGATTTATAGAAATAGGTTAGTTTACGGGGAATTTCATCATTTGTACCTGGAGTTACGAGCAGATGAAAGTGCTTTTCGCCAATACACCAGAATGACAATAAAAACATTTGATTATATTCTTGGAAAAATACGCGATGCCTGTTATCATTGCACAACAAATTTTCAGAGACCAATTTCTGTCGAAGAGAGGCTTTTGTTAACCTTAAGGTAAGTAATGTAAACCAGGATATTCATTTTTTAATGTATTTATTATTAATGTGTTATTATGGGTACATATTGTTAACATCACTTGCATAAGATGCACCTTGTGCAGTTGACGGAGGTGAAGAAACATCCAAATAGGTCGACGAATGCAGTGACGACCCAGCAGTTATTGGGCAATCAGAGTAATACTGAGTATTGCCGGCTTGAAAACTGGTAGTCGGAGGTGAACAAACATTCGAATAAGTCGATGAATGCACTGAAGATGCAGTTGATGGGCGATCAGGGTAATGAGTATTGCCGGGTTGAAGATTGGTAAACGGAGGTGACATTTCGTTGATTAATGTTTCTTGAAATTTGTTTCTTACTCGTAGTTGCTGCAGGGGATCCATTTTTTGGAAATATGGCAGGAGGGACCTCAGGAATAAAGAATTTTCATCTTCTGGTGTTTGAAGTAGAGCAAGCTTTTTTTGTCTCGATATTTAATAATTGCTGTTCTACAGATATATTCTCTTCGCGTCGTGATGTTCTTTTTAAACGAGATGTCGCTGTACTTGAAGATGACATGTTTGTTGCTTCAGATACAAGCTCCCTTGGACTTTTATTTACTCGTAAACTACCCCTATTGGTATTGACTTTCGAAATACCATCCTTAGCGACTACTTGCGAAATATCGGCACTTGCAATCTCTTGTGAAACATCGGCCGTCACACTCACCTGTGATGAAAAATCCACATTGGCAGAATTTTCGTCTGAAAACTGTTCATCTTCAATATCGTCATTGTCAAGCAAAGAGGTCTGTGATTCTTGCGAGGCTTCAATATGCGATACATTTCCTTCCGTAGTTCTCGGAGCTACTATACCCTTCAGAAACTGTAGACTGCTAAAAAATTGCCATTTTCCTGTATACTGCCCATCTTCATCTAGGGCATCGCCTGAACGAGGTGTACGAACTTTTTTAAATTCTTTTGCGAATTGATCGCGTAAATTTCGCCATTTTCTTTTAGCTTCTTCCTCTGAAAAAAAATCTTGTATAAATAACTATGCTCTGATTTGTTTCAGGTACCTATCTACTGGAATCGCGTTTAGGCAAATTGCCTTTACATTTCGAATATCAAAGTCATCAGTCGCGTCTATAGTCATGGAGGTTTGTAAAGCTCTTTGGGATACACTTCAGATAATGCACATGCCTTTGCCTACCGTCAGAGATTTTGAAAATGTTGCTGCACAGTATTTCCAAAAATGGAACTTTCCTAACTGTTTAGGCAGTATCGATGGAAAGCACATAAGAGTTAAATGTCCTGCAAAATCTGGAAGAATGTTTTATAATTATAAGCATTTTTTTTCAATAGTACTAATGGCAGTTGTGGATGCTAATTACCGATTTTTAATGATTGATGTGGATGCCCATGGAAAAGACAGCGATGCTGGAGTATTTTCTAATTCGCCAATTTATCAAAACATCGAAAATGGGACTTTACTTTTACCAAAAGACCAACAACTACCTAACTCTGGACAAATCTTTCCTTCTGTGTTTATAGGAGATGAAGCGTTCCCATTAAGAACTTATCTATTACGACCATTTCCTAGAAGACGACTGCAAAATAATGAACCTGCCTCTTATTACAATTACCGTTTATCACGTGCCAGAATGAGTGTGGAATGTGCCTTTGGTATATGCTCTGCTAAATTTAGAATTTTATAGAAATCTATAGAGACTAAGGTAGAAAATGCGGTTCACATTGTAAAGGCAATTTGTATTTTGCACAATGCTATAATAGACATGGAGAAAGACTCGTTTTTTAACGACTTGCAAGATTATACAGGCGGCAACCTCAGTAATAATAATAATAATTTACGTATTTCACGAGCCCACAACCGTCCGTCGAGAGAAGCCGAAAATTTAAGAGATATCTTTTGTGAATACTTTTGGTTAAACAAAATTTAAACGTATACTGTATGTAATATTTTCCCAATAAAACCAATAAAAACCTATTGTTAAACACATACTCTACTCAGAAATTAATAGAGAACTAGAATGTTTTGCATCAATCCATGCATATTATACAATATTCGTACGCTAATATGCTTTGATTTATATTTATTTAAACAAACCTATAGTTCTTTATTCATTTGTGTGTAGATTATATACACTTACTTGAAAATCCCGTACTGTGAGCTACAGCATCCCATTCTTTGTCAACACTTGAATAAACCAGCAAGAGAAACGAGGAGACCAATGGACTGTAATTCAAATTTAATGATGATAGCCAGTTCAGTAATTATTCATATTAGTTGATTGAAAAGAAGTTTCGAAGGACCACCCAACAATAGGGGAAAATAGGATAAGAAATACAATAAAATACAATAATAATACGGTCACTGTATAATTATATACAAATCTCAAGGAGATAACATAAACAATAAATATTCTTACAACAGGTACCAAAAAAAATATATTATACTAGTCAAGACACAAGTAGCGGTTTTCTGAAAGATTCTCACATATTCAAAGTCGGAGTTCTGAGATTTGGCAACCTCTATTAATTTGTAACGAGGGTAACGATGTCCGTTGAATATCGCGGTTATAATGATTTTAATTAATAAAATAGTCACCTTACCAGTCCCCAGATGCACAGACTACATAATCTCGTATAACAATTTTAAGTACTTATTCACTATCACTAACTACTAACAAAATACATAGCGGTTTGAAGGTATTGAAGTCCCTTTTGAAAGGAACACAGAGCGACCCATACTCTTTCGATGGCTCTCGACAAGTCACTTCACGAAATCTAAACAACAAACGAGAAAGGGGCGGGCTTTTGACCACAGTAGAATTAAAGACGCGGGAATCTGGAAATTAGAACGCGCGAAATTATTCGAATTTTGAAAAAGGTTAGAAATCAACACACGATGTTAAATGGATTTTAACAACACTCAACCGATCCTTGTACCGTGGATTTTTTTTATTCCATAAAATATTTCTTCCTTGAACTTCACAAATCAGTCTTTCCATTGCGAATATCGGACAAGAACTGCGGTGAAAATAAAACACGTTTTAATTTAAAACAATGCGTGCGATGCGTCGATCCCACTGCGGGCGAATTTAGTGCCACGACGTATTTATGCTGGACTATTCATTTGATTCGCGTTGTTTTGTTTAAAGCCGGGAACAGACGAGCGTTTATTTTACGTGCGTTTCGGACGCACGTAATTTCTGACGGACGTCGGAAAGGATGTCACACGAATGCGTAAACGTGCGTAATTTCTAACGTACGTTTTATGTACATAGGAAACGACTCGACGGTCTTGATTCATGATGAACGCTGTTCAAATGTGTCAATTTTCATATCTGGTGGTACAATACTTGAAAAATAAAAAGAACCGCAGCAACAGAAAGTGGTGGGTGCACCCTATCAATTCTGAAAGACATTTATATGGTCATTTCTACACCTTATATGCACGTCTTAAAGCAGATGAAGATAAATTTTTTAACTATTTTCGGATGTCTATAAAATATTTCGATGAATTGTTGTATTCTATAAGAGAGTACATAATAAAGCAGGATACCAACATGAGAAGCGCAATTCCACCAGAAGAAATGCTCGCTGTTACTTTAAGGTACGTAAGACAGTCAATACAATTTGTTACATAAACATTAAATTTATTTTGATTATACAAATAAGTATTTAAGTACAAATAAATTTTTGATTATAAAATTTATTTTTATTGATTTTAAAAAATAAGAACACTAAGAAAAAAACTTATGTAAGGTCTAAGTTTGAATATTGAAGATTGTCTTGGTCATATTCGGCTCGCGAATGTGAATCATCAGTAGAATGGTAGCTTGGTGAAAAATGTGAAAAATATGTAGCCGTTGATGACGGTCTAGATTCAGGTTGATAATTTGTATTAGTGTTGGCATACGAAGCAGTAGACTGTTGGGGGGGGGGAACGAAATAAAATTATTTGGTCTAGCCTCTATTGTCGCAGATGTACCTTGTTGCAAATTTTGCAAAATTGCCATAGTCTGCATTCTAAATGTAAATTTCTTGTCCGCATTCAGTTTTCGAACTGTGGGCAGTAAAGATTTAAAAAATGACAGGTCTTCATCTTCAATCAATAAATCTTGCCTTGGTTGATGTGCCTCCATAAAACTGACGAATTTTTCTTCAACGAAGTTACTTTTTCGTGTACATCTTTTCACGTTTACTGATGGACGTTTTGTAGAAGTTGTTGGGGTAACTTCAACTACACTTTCTTCATCATTCTCATGGCCGCTATTATTTCCATTACTCTCAATATCGACAGAACAATTATCCAGTGTTGGATCTTCTGGAATGCTGGTGTTTGTCGTCCGTAGTTCCATAGTCTTCTCTAAAAAACGTAGTTGTTCTTCATAAATGTACTTCTTTTTTTTACTCGCGCCAGATCCCGATTTGCACGCTTCATTATTTTTTCTTCGATTTCGGACGTAATTGTCTCTTATGCTTCTCCATTTCTTCTCCAAATCTTGTGCTGTAAGACAATAATAACATCAATAAACAGATTGAAAAACATAAATCAAATAATTTATTGTAAATTTTCAGGTATCTTGGCAGTGGGTGTAGTTTAAAGGATTTACACTATAACTTCAGAATTGGACGTTCAACAGCAGGCGAAATAGTAAAAACTGTATGTCGGACAATTTGGGATGTAATGAAAGGAAAATGTATACCTATTCCTAACGACTTGGATTGGAATAATACAGCGGAGGGTTTCCGAAATCGAGCTAATTTTCCCAACTGCGTGGGGGCTGTAGACGGAAAGCACATCCGAATTATAAAGCCAATCGCAAGTGGATCTTCTTATATCAACTACAAACATTACTTTTCCATCGTTTTATTAGCTGTAGCTGATTCAAATTATAATTTTATTTACGTTGATATTGGATCCTATGGTAAAGACTCTGATTCTACGATTTTTAGAAATTCGTCTTTATATAGAGGGATAGAAAATAACACATTATTGCTTCCTAAACCAAATGAAGTGCCAGGTGTTGCGATACCTTTACCGTTTGCGTTTGTAGGAGATGAGGCTTTTGGATTATCACCTAATCTTCTTCGGCCATACTCTGGCAAACATTTGTCAGTGCCAAAAAGAGTTTTTAACTACAGGTTATCAAGGGCTCGTCGTTATGTGGAATGTACTTTTGGAATTTTGAGCAATACGTGGCGCATTCTTCACAGGCCAATTGATGTAGATGTAGAGTTTGCTATTGACATAGTAAAGAGTTGCTGTGTATTGCACAACTTTGTACGCAAACGCGACGGTTACAGTTTTGACGATACTCTAACTATTGTTGGCTTAGAAGATTTTATTAATGATGAGATAATAACCGTAAATAGATCTATTAATCGCTATCGAGATGCACTTGCAAATTATTTTGTTAGTGAAGCTGGAGAGTTGCCTTGGCAGTATAATAAAATCTAGAATTAAGCTCTATCAATTGATATCTACCTCGATATTTACTATAGGGCCTATATTCAAATTTGGTGTTTAGTTGGTCACAATTGTGTTTCAAAATGATATATGTATAGATAATCTACTTACCTAATATTTTCTGTTCTGCATCTGTTTTACTGGCAAAAGTTTCAAATAAATATGAAGCAACTTCTTTCCACGCATTGTTTTTTTTATTCTTATCTTTATAATCCTCAGAAGAAGAATCCCACAAAACTACCCGTTTTTCAACTTCACTTATTACAAGTTCAGGGTCAATCATATTTAATATTATTTCTCACTGAAATCGAAAAATTATATGCTATATTACGACAAAACGGCCGTTGAAAAAACACACTAGACCTGTGTGTGACCGAAATGGTATAAGCAAATAGAAAGCTACAACGCACGCAGACACGTTTCAGCATGTTACAGACGTCGTCTGCGTTGAAACGGACGTTAAACCAGACGCGCGCTGCTGTGTGACTAGTTATATTGCAAGTATAATAATGCTGAAACGTACGTTTTAACGTGCGTTGAAACGCACGTAAAATAAACGCTCGTCTGTTCCCGGCCTAAAACGTTCCTCGCAACGCACGCATCGCACCGCACGCACCGCAACACCCGTGTTCACCTAGGACATGGCGTTACTGAATGTCCGTGGAAGTTGGAACAGTTGCTAGAAGAGATCCGAGAGAGCTGGCTATATGCATGAACCAGCGCTGTAGAGAAAGACGCTAAAAGCTTACGTCAGTTAAACCTCCGGTGTGCTTCAAACTCCTTCAACGACGAGTTGGCTCTCTGCGTTGTTGCCACGTCGCTGCAACTTCTTGTCGATAGGGAAATGTAAAATGTGATGGTTTTTCATGAACACCTTCTATTACGATGATTCTAAGAAAGTTCCGTTGCGTGCACTTGCAGGGTTTTAACGGTACGGCACACGTTAAAGGCGAACAACGAGAACACTTGAGAGAAACCGATCACCGGAAAGTTCGAGAAAGCACTAGAAAAAAGAAAACTTCACATCCGTTGGATCATATCCGGCTCCGTAGGACCATATTGGGAAGTGAAGACTGGCAGTAACTTTAGTGGGCTGTATAAATGATGGGGAGGTGGTTGTTGACATCTAACTATAAACTACCCTGTCTCCACTATTCACGAAAGGGTAAACTAACTACTACGATGTCAATAAATAGCCAGTTTATTTCAATTGATCTTTAATGGAAGGCAACTTCAAAAGATCTTTAAAAAAAACAAAAAAGAAACATGTGAAAATGTTACAACTTACAATTGTTTATGCCACTACTTGGCAACACTGTAATATTGTCGCTTCGCGCTTGATATAAATGTCATTAGTGCACGAACAAATGTAACCGAAAATTTATGAAAGAGCACTGCACTTTACAGAAGCAAATACATGAACAAAATACATCAATAAGTTATGTTGGGTACTTTTGAGTAGAGAGAAGAGACAATTAATAACTTTGTAATGGAATTAATTGTAATTAGAGAGAGAAAGATATACCGGCTTTTTGTACAAAGAACACGGCGCTATCAAAACGTGTTAGGTACTATTGGTACTTGTTACAAAATGAACACACACACACACACAAAATACCTTGAAGTCCCAACTTCACACACCGAACTAACTGCTGACATGGAGTTAGGTTTATCTACCGGGAGCAGACATACACAGTAGGAGTAGTTTGGGCGAAGAACTGATAGCTACTGAGTCGAAAAGGGAACGCGCGCGCTGAGATTGGCTGCTGGTAGGGACACGGCACCGACTGCGCAGTTTTCCGGACATAGGTGCAGGGTGTCTTAAATTGATATTTCACACAGTTGGAATTACATCGCACAAATTCCAACAACATTTAAATAGATTTTTTTTACATAAAGACCATATGTAATGTAATTACTCAAATGTAATAATATAATTCAGTTTAGAAAATTTTTTGGACAATTTCATTAAAATAACAGGAAACTTTTGAACCACGACCTGAGAGGAGTTTTGGCAGGGGCGTATTAAAATTAAAAATATTGCCTAATTTAATTATAGTAGGTATATCAATTTAACCTTTATACCAATAATTGATGATTATTATTTTATTTTAGCAAAAAGAAATGTGGATGAAGCCATCCTAAATATAATTGAAATAATCCCACAAAATAAACCTTGTCCTCAACCCGCTATAAATCCAATTTGCGTGAGGATATCAGAGTTACTGACGGAAATGCCCCAAAGCGAAAGGACATTGCTGACTCAAAAAAATATTTATAACTTTTTAATAGTAGTTTGTGCAACTAGTGTGGATATGATGGCTATATGGACAATCCACACGAGTCGAACAGTATATTTTTTCTACGACCCACTTAATAAAAAATCTAGAAAATAAACATTTTATTAAACTATAATATAACTTCAAATTAAAAATTTTTAACAATTTTATTATTATTATTATTTAGAAATAAAATTTAAATTTAAAAAAATTCTCCACGGGGAACCGAACTCTGATCTACCGCGTGAGAGGCTGGGATACTTACCACTGGACTATCGAGGAATGTTCTAATCACCTATCTATAACGTCAAATGTATTACATAATTTTTTAAAAACTGACGTTTGTCAGGAGTCCCCTTGAATATTCATTTTATTCTGTTTTTATACGTTATACGTCTCCTTTGAGGCTAAGCGAATATCTGGTGGAGTATTATTTATTGATTCATCACTGGAATCACTCATTTTTACTAATATTTTGACGTTTCTTTGAAATTGAAAAAAAGATGAGTTGACGGGTACCAAACGCAGATGCTGATTGGTGGATTCCATATACATTCTAGGATGTATATGAAATCATATCTGTTCAGTTAACCGAAATGGCCTACATTTTCATTCTGTAAATTGTGCAGAAAATGGATAATATACATGTGGGTGTAGAAAAAAATAAATATTTATTGAATATTACAGAGTTTTAATTTATTACAATTATTATCTGCTAAAATATTCTTTTTGGGAAGTCAGACAGTTTCCAAATCCTGGGACACAAGAGATATATCATGTATAAAACCAATTTAGTAAAAATCCACCCCTATTGAACAAATGAAATAAAACCCTAACATCTATAACGTTGAAAACTTTGTATGTTGAATTCTGATACCCATAGGAATCATACTCTCTATTCATCAGTCATTTAAACATTATTTATTAACATATGCAATTTATTTATCCCATTGAAATGGTATTGCTCCATCAAACATAAAATATGATGCCATCTCATCTCGAATCACACTGGCATTTCTTGTATAGGTGTTTGTACCTGACCGACCTAAAACTCTTAATGAATCTCTTCCTAGCTTCCATTCTCCTTCAATTTCATTCCCAGTTTCATCTTCCCTATCTACAAAATTAACTGGGCAATATAAGCTTGTTCTTTGTAACATAAGCCAACTGTGTGAGCACACTATTGCTTGTGTAATTTTATCTATGGTATCAAGGCTGACAATTCTCCATCTTGCTGCAAGGATCCCGAAAGTATTTTCAACTACTCTCCTATTTCGACTTAGCCAAAAAACTATTATTTAGCCAATTGAAAAACATGTATACTTATATATTTACCTGTAAGTAAATATTCTTTGCTCTTGGGGCAAAAGTGCCCTGGAAACGGACGCATTATATTTTCCATCAGTGGAAATGCCTAATCTCCCACTACAAAATATGGAAAATCTGCTCCGCCATATTCAATAGCAGGAGGTGGTGGTACCTGCAGGTTTTTGTTTATTAAAGCATTTCCAAATTTGGAAAAACGAAAAACCCCTCCATCACTTTGCCGACCTTGTGCTCCTATATCAATTAAAATAAATTGGAAATTAGCATCACATAGGGCCATTAAAATGATGCTGTGGGTGTGTTTATAATTACAATATTGGGATCCAGAGTTGGGGGGTGCCTGAAAATATATTTATTGTTATACATTCACAGAAATTAGACGTAAAAAGTTTCCATACCTAAATTAACATATGTTTTCCATCTAATGCACCAATACAATATGGCAGATGCCACTGTTTTTCGAAACCATCAGATATTTGCAACAATAGATCTTCTGATGGAGTTTTCAACACTTCTTCTTGGAGCGAATTCCAGAGTGCATGACAAGTTTCATCTATCATTTTAGAAACTGTATTTTTCCCTAACCTGAAGGCGGACATGGACACCATACTATCCCCACTTGCTAAATAATTAAATGTGAACAAACTGCCTAATAACTATGAGTACCCAAGCAAACCTTAATGTTAAAGCCAGCCTTTCTCCTGCAGATATTGGCTCACGAACACAATATTGATTTGTAATGTGAGGTAAAACAATACCTAAGAGAATGTCAAATTGCTGTGCAGACATCCTAAAATAATTAAAATGCTTCTACTTGTCCCCCAGCCGCATTTCTTGAATCAAAATGTTGTAATCGCCTTGTTGTTGACGTTTTTTTAAAATATATCTTACCCATATTTTACGTGGTGGTCTTCTCTTTTTGCGAATGTAATATAAAACAATCAATATTGATTTCCTCAGTAAATTATTATTATACTTCTTAACCACGTTCTAATAGACCACCATGTAGTTACGTTTAAGTCTCTTAAATACGTCACTGATAACAAAGCAAAACAATTTTTTGCTGACCGCATACCGATAGCGCCAACCCAACCCTGTGTACCTAAATATCCTCAATACGTTTTCAGTGCTCGATAAATGTGTTACTGATTTGATAAATATTATAGATAAATTTGGTGTTGTGACGAAAATGGGTAAAAGATGAAGCGCCTTCAGGAGTCAATTGCCGCTATTCAAGACAAGTTTTTGAGCGAATCAAGTAAGTATTAATTAATAGTTAATTACTACATTGATTCAGGGAATAATAACAGGGAGAAAATACAGTATTTTGATCAGAATGAGGACTTTATGTTTAGGTAAATTGTCATATTATTGATTGTTATTAGGCGAAGTATGATGTTTATGCATCATTATGTGATTTAAGTATTTAAAAATTTGGTTGGTTTGGTATGTTCGGGTGGTAATGAGGTCTGCATCGTGTGAGAAATTATTGTTTATGCAATAATGTTTAGACGATTGTGATGAAGAGTCAACAATATATTTATGTATATTGTTTTTGGCGGTTCTGCAGTGTGTCATAACTTTTTGTGAATTTATTATGAAAATATGACATCAATACATTACATTGATATATTTAGTTTATGGTGATGCTTAAGAGGAAAATTTGGGTGTTGTTTATGCAACTATCCTACTTAGAATCATGCTAATGATTTTAGATTTTATAAATCTAAAACATTTAGAAAGTACAGAAATAAAATAGAATATGTAATGGGTGCTTTCTTTCAGGCGGAAGCGATACTGACTCTGACGATTTTCCAACCCCGAAACCAACTAGAAAATTCAATAGATTAGGTTTACCCTCTTTGGATGAAGAAGAAAAGTGTAGGGCGGTAGAGACCGTTATTGCAGAGGTTCATGAGCCCCCTAGCTCTGTAGTTGTATCAAAAGATGCTCTTTTGGGATTTGATCCCAGTAAGTCGACAAATTTTGGTCCACCTTCAGACGATGCCTTAGTAAGTCGGTGGCAAAGTTTTTTAACGGAGGGAATAGATAAGGAATCCAGGGATGAACATTCTAAATTTCTGACTCCAGTAAACTGCCCAGAATTAGCCGCTCCTGTAATCAACTGTGAAGCTGAGAAACTCTTATCAGCGCTTGAGAAGAAGAAAGATGCGATATATTCTTCCTTCCAAGATAAATTGGGACATGGCTTGACCAGACTGGGAGAGGTGATATCCTTGATTCTGGCATCGAAAAATATTCCCAGTGACGAAAAATCTCTGATTATTCCCAAGGCTGCTGATTCAGCTAAGATGTTATGCGAAGTACATTATCTTTTATCAAAGCATCGCAAACATCAGGTGTATCCCTATATGAGCCAGGTTACTCGAAAGTTAGCAGAAGAGGCTAAGAGAGATACTTCGTTGTTTGGCTTGGACTTTTCTGATAAATGTAAAGCTTCTCAAGCTATGGAAAAATCAGCCATGGATATGAAGGCAAAGAGACCTACATTTTCGAGTAGACCAACAGCATTTCGAAAATCTTGATTTTATTCAAACTCCCAGCGTCAAGCTCCAAGAACCAGGATGAGATCATCGAATGCCTTCAAATATCACAGGAGAGAAGAAGCGACAATGAAAACACAACGACGAAGAGCATACCGACAGGAATTTCCCCGGAAGAAGCATTAAAGGTAGAGACCCAAGTTAAATATGCTGGAAGAACTCACCTTTTCTATGCTCAATGGGCAACATTAACTAATGACCGTACAATTTTAAATTGGGTTCAGGGCTATAAGATTCCTTTTATATCTAAACCACGTCAACTTAAGACTGTTGGTGTTAGAGCAATTCCGAAAGCGGATCGGCCTTATATCCAAGAAAACATTAAAATGCTTCTTGACATTGGAACCATATCAAGGTGTCAGCATAAAAAAGGCGAATTCTTGTCTTCTTACTTTCTTGTTAAGAAAGCATCCGGTGGTCATCGTTTCGTACTAAATTTGAAAAAATTAAACACCTATGTTCAAACATCGCATTTTAAATTAGAAAATTTTGAAACGGTAAGGGATATTATTTTTCCAGATTCTTACATGTATACAATAGATTTGAAAGATGCGTATTATCTTATACCAATACACAAACTATATAGGAAATACCTAAGATTTTCCTTTCAGGGTAGCCTATTTGAGTTTAATGTGTTGCCTTTTGGTCTATCTACAGCACCTTTTGTTTTTTGCAAAATATTTAAACCTCTTTTGAGTTATCTCAGATCAAGAGGTTTCTTAAATGTAAACTACTTAGATGATTTTTTGGTTCTAGGTAAGTCAAAAGTATCATGTCAAGAGAACACACAAACTACAATTGATTTACTTTCAAGATTGGGGTTCATTATTAATTTTCAAAAATCCTGTTTACACCCATATCAAAACATAAAAGTAGTTTACCTAGTGACAAAATTGAACGAGCTACTCAATTCGTTTTAGATGTGAAAACAAATGTTAATTTAAAAATTCGTATTTTTGCTAGACTTATCGGTTATTTGGTTTCCATATGCCCTGCTTTCACTTATGGCTGGGTACATGTAAAACTTCTTGAATATTTTAAGTGTAACATTTTAAAGAGTTCGAAAGGTTATAATTCAAAAATGTTATTACCAAAGGAATGTTTACACGATTTAAATTGGTGGTTAAATAATATTCATAAGTCAGGGTGCTCCCTACTGCCACGTAGTTATTTTTATAAAATATTTTCGGACGCATCGTGTACAGGCTGGGGTGCAGTTTGTATCGATGAGAGAACGGGTGGTTTTTGGACGGACCAAGAAGCTAATTACCATATCAATTTTCTAGAACTCTTAGCAGTTTTCTATTCTTTATGCCAAGCATAAATCAAACCTAAATATTTCATTTAAAGTTGACAACATAACGACAATCGCTTGTATAAATAAAATGGGAAGCACAAGAAACAAGCATTTGGCCAAGTTGTCTAGGGCCGTATGGGAATGGTGTGAGAGCAAGAACATTTTTATATTCGCCTCCTATATCAAATCTGCTTACAATAGAGCCGATTATGGATCTAGATCTTCAGAAATTGAAACAGAATATTCGTTATGCAATAATGCCTTTAAAACTATAACAGACCGTTTAGGAAAACCTTCTATAGACTTGTTTGCGTCGTATACCAACGCAAAATGTCAACACTATGTTTCTTGGAGGTCGTATCCTGGCTCTATGGCAATTGATGCATTTTCAATACCTTGGAGTAACCTAGAATTTTATGCGTTTCCGCCTTTTCCACTAATACTTAAGACAATTAAAAAACTTATTTTTGATAAAGCAGAAGGAATATTAGTGGTTCCCTTCTGGCAAATGCAGCCTTGGTATCCACTGTTTGTGGAATATTTAATAGATACACCTATTTATTTTGATCCAAGGCCTGATCTTTTACTTTCTCCATTTAGGGACAGCCATCCGATTTGGTACAACATTACCCTGGTTGCCGGAAGATTATCGGGGATGCTTACAAGAAAGAAGGAATACCTGCAGCGATAATCTCTACATTTATAGCATCTCTTAGTGATAATACCTTAAAACATTACGACTGTACGTATAAAAAATGGTGGACATTCTGCGCTCAAAATAAAATAAATTGCTTTAATGCTGCTATCAATAACACAATTTCGTTCCTAGATCTAGAATATAAACATGGTGCTCTTTATAATACCTTAAATTGCCACAAATCAGCCCTAAAACTTATTATTAACTGTGAGGATGAAGAAAATATTCTTACACGATTTTTAAAGGGAGTTTTAAACAAAATCCTGTATTCCCTAGGTACGAGGTAACTTGGGATCCCCAGGTTGTTCTTGACTTTCTCTCCACATTATATCCTCTAGAAAGTATTTCTTTAGAATTACTTACATACAAATTGTCCATGTTAATATCCCTAGTTACATCACAAAGAGTTCAAACCCTATCGAAAATCAAATTATCGGATATTAAATTTTCTGATAACGAGTGTAAGATTTACATTTCCGAAATATTAAAGACATCGTCTCCAAATAGGCCACAGCCTGTTCTTATTATTCCATTTTTTAACGATAAGCCTGAGATCTGTGTTGCTCGTACTTTGCAATTCCATTTAAATAAAACCTCCTCATTCAGAAATAACACAACTTTTTTATTTTTGACACATAAGAAACCATATCATAAAGCCACAGCTCAAACTTGTAACGCGTTTACCTCCTACGCGTGGCTCCTGCCACACGAACACGTCACTATGACACCCTTGAAGCAAAATGTTCGGTTCAAATCTCGGGCGCCAGATTTTTAACGTGGTTTGCTCCACGGCCCCTTGACTCCTAGCGTCAAGAGTTCCAGATAGCCTCAGATGGAGGTTACGGAAAATTCCAGGGATATTGTTGAATTAAATTTAACTAACTAGTAAAAATCCGGAAAAGCCAAATCTTGGTTCTCCAATCAATAAATTGCGGTTAATAATGAAAATAATAGGAATTCAAAACTTTAGTCTATTAATACTCTGTGGTCTATTTAGTTCAAATAACGGTAAAAAAAAATTGGTATTTACACCATATACCTGGTACTATAACAGACGTAACAGGCAGAGCCGGTCAGGTTATCAAAATTACGATTTAAATCTGCCGGGTAAACGAACAAGTTGTAACGGAGCCACTTCCAAGTTCGAGAAACCCTTAGGATTTAAGCTAAACCGGCAGACTACGATTTATCAAAATTAAAAAAATTAAAAAAATATTTGTTCACGGGACGGGGAAAGAACGTTTTAAATCGGCCAGGTAATCGAACGAGTTGTAACGGAGCCACTTTCAAGTTCGAGAAACTCTTAGGATTTAAAGTAAACCGGCAAACTACGATTTATCAAAATAAATTAAAAAAATATTTGTTCACGGGACGGGGAAAGAACGTTTTAAATCGGCCAAGTAATCGAACGAGTTGTAACGGAGCCACCTCCAAGTTCGAGAAACCCTTAGGATTTAAATTGAACCGGCAAACTACTTTAAACAAAAAAAAAACTGACATACAAATTTTATTTAAAATAGACACGAGTTCCGACACACAGAGTAAGAATAAATGACCCGAAAAAAATTATTATATCACAATTCTCACAAGTGTTGATTGTATATAAACGACCTGTGAAGAAAAAAAACTCAAGTAGTAAATTCAATTGAGAACCGGCGAATAACTAAAATCAATTAATTTAGGAATATAATAAAAAAACTCACTTCTAATACAACAAATCAACATTTATTTTCCACACTGCTTGGTTAAGAGAGAAATAAAGAAACAAAAAAACTATACAAACGGGTTTTCCTTTGAAAAGGAAAAAAAACAAAACGGCAGAAAACTAACTAATTTTTTACAATGGTTTGACGTGTATGAATTTCTAAAATTTTTTTGGTAAAAAATTATAGAAACCAGGTGCTAAATACTTGAAGTTTCTTTGTCCAATGGTTTTTTGTGCACCCCGAACTTGTAGATTATTATTTTCCTCAGCACGTGTAGTATATGAATGAGAAATATAATTAAAGTATTTTTTATGTTCAAATAAATAAGCAAGAGTTCTTAAAAAAATGTCTGGCGAAGATCCAATACAGATGCTTCCCGAAAAAGCTGGTCTGAGGGGTATGTCCTTTCTTTTTTAAATATTATTTTTAAGAAATATTTCTGCAGTACTTGTAGTTTATCCAAATACAGATCTACAGCTCCGCCCCATACTAAAATACCATAGGACAACCGAGATTCTACCAATGAATAATAGAGCATTTTTAGATGAGATAAATCAAGAATTTTCGACAAATATTTAAATCGTCCCAGGAAGGATCTGAAGGTTTTGGTGACGTTATTTATATGATGCTCCCATCTTAAATGACAATCTAAGGTTACACCAAGATATTTTATATTATTAGTAAGTTTAATTTTAATGATGTGTTTGGAATGATTGTTATAAATTTCCAGTTCACTGTAATCTGGCACCCCATTCTTATAACTACAAACAGGCAGAAACATGGTCTTTTCATAATTAATTGTTAATAAATTATAATTGAACCAATCAATAATATTTTTCATGTTGACTTCTATTTTGGTTTTTAAATCTGACCATGTCTCCCCTGTATAAAATAATACCGTGTCATCAGCAAAACTGTATATGGTTCCAGTAGTACTTAAGATGAGCAAACTATTCAAATATAAAATAAAAAGAATGGGTCCTAGCACTGTCCCTTGCGGAACACCACATTGCATAACTTGTTCTGAGCTAACACTATCATCTACTTTCACATGTTGTGTACGATTATGTAGGTATGATTTCAAAAGTCTTAGAGCTGTTCCACGTATTCTTGAATCCTCCAAAACATCTAACAACTGTTTATGATCTACGGTATCGAACGCCTTGGCAAGATCCAAGAATATACCAATTGCTGGTTTTGTATATTCAACAGCTTCATACATTTTTGAAATTGATGCAGATAGAGCATCTTCTGTTGACTTGCCCGTCTGAAAACCGAACTGGTTTGTTGATAAAATGTTTTCTTCAATTAGAAATGACTCTAATCTAACTTTTAAGATTTTTTCAAATACTTTTGCAAAACTATTAATTAAAGAGATTGGCCTATAGTTTGAAGGTACACTTTTATCACCTTTTTTATGAAGAGGCTTAATAATAGCTACTTTAAAGCTTTGTTAATTTTTAAAGAATTCATTAACTGAAGAATTTCTGATTCAGTGACTGGTTTCAGAAAAATTGAATTTTTATTAATATGTCTCTTTATTTTCCTTAGTTACATGAATATTAATAACTTTACAGTTATTAATTTCAGTGTAATAAAATGTACACTTATCATCGAAACTTCAAAAATTTTAACGATGCTTCTTTTCAACGAGACTTGTTTAGCACATCATTTTTTAGAATTTACGATCAAGAAACTGTTGATGAAAAGGTTTCATATTTTGTAAACTGTTTATATCAGTTATTTGATAGACACGCTCCTGTGGTTACAATAAGAGTCACTAAACCTAAAGCCCCTTGGTTGACATATCCTATAAAACGAATGATTAATGAAAGGGACAAAGCTCTAAGGAAATTTAAAAAAAAACAAAAGCTGAGGCGCACTTTCGATTTTACCAGGATTTGCGTAATTACGTAAATAAAGCCGTTTTTCGTGAAAAAAAGGCTTATTTCACATACCAGCTAGGTACCGATAGCTCAAAAGAAATGTGGAAAACATTAGGGTCAAATACATTAATAATAGAAAAAAAATCGAGTTTATCCGATAACTTTAGCAATGTTGATGATATTGATACATTTTTTATTGAGTCCGTTCCTAATGCTACTCCAGGTGAAAATGTCTCTCAGTATTATAGAAACAATAGATTAGTTCAGTCAGATTTTGTTAGGAAGTTATTGATTTTTTTGTATATCAAATAATTTGTGGAATTAAAACAAATGCCACTGGCTGTGATGAGTTAAATATCACTATGTTAAAATTATGTTCTCCTCATGTGGTACCATATATCACACACATAGTAAACTTTGTCTTACTGGAAGTGTGTATCCTTCTATATGGAAGAGTGCAGTTGTGCGGGTATTACCAAAAGTAAACAATCCCAAAGAGTTCAAAGATCTTCGCCCAATCAGCATATTACCCATATTGTCAAAAATTATAGAGAGAGCCATGGAGACTCAAATAAAAGAGCACTTAGTTAATAAAAAGAAAATTCAGAAAATGCAGAATTGTTGTCTTAGATTGATATTTGGTATTCGAAGACGCCGTAGCGTCTCAAATAAACTTGAAGAAATTGGGTGGTTAAACATGAATAATAGAAGGATATTACATTCGGCGCGACTCTATCATGAAATAGTACTTATAAGAAAGTCGTCTTACTTACATCGAAAAATAACATATGGGACAGATATTCACAATCTTAATTAGGTTTAATTACAGTTCCATTCTTTAGGTTAGAACTTTTTAGATCGACTTTCAGATATCAAATTAGCCATGTCTATAACGGACTTCCTACAGATCTTAAAAGTTATAAAATTAGTAAGTTTAAAGTATCTGTTGCTAAATATCTTTTCACTACTCAAACCTGAACACTCTGTTAATTACTTTATTTTAAAAATTGAAAATGTTTCAAACTATAATTCCTAAACTAAGTCTGGATACCAACTTTTGAATTTTTATTTTCTTTCTTTATTTAAACATGCACACTCTTTAAGGTTGAGTGGTAGAGCAACTTTTATGGTGCTTAATGCCTCATAAAAGCTGAACTTCGCCTTTTATTTTCAATTAATGAATCTGTTTTTACATTTATTCTATTGTAAACATTTATATTTTGAAAATAATAAAGACAATTATTATTATTATTATTATCAATGGGACCCTGCAACTTGTATCGCATTGCGGAAGCGTAGCGAAAGCGAAGCTAAGCAAAGATACGTCTTCGCTTTCCGGTACTCACCTATACGTCCTATAGTCCCGACTCAATCCCCGACTTGAGCACGACCACAAAACATTAACCGACGGACTTAGAAAAAGAACTTAAATATAATAATTGTCAGTTTATAAAAGATGAGTTCCCGGTCCAACCACGTCTAGCGCAGCACCGTGTTAGCAGGAAATTGAAATTTACAGCCATAGGTTGTTTCGAGATGTTTCAACAAGAATTCAAACAGGATCGTAACCACAAAACATTAACCTACGTAGGTTAATGTTTTGTGATCGGAACCAGTCAGATTCTTGAATAATAATTTGCAGTAATAAATGTAAACCGCTGGATTATTTTTCGGAATCTGGTTTATTATAAATTGTAATCTAAATAAATAATTTTTTGGTTTCATGGGATTAAATAATACAAAATATATAATACTTTATAATTTATTTATTGTCATATTATCTTTTCTTAGTATACATGTGATAGGCATGGAGTTTCACAGGATCAAAATGGGATGCAGGTGATTTTATTTTCACAAGGTATTCAAACTTCAAAACTCAAACGTAACTATTTTGTTAACACTCCAACACCACCAAAACAAACAACATTTAATTATCACTTTTCTTAAAACTCCGTCTTGCTTTGCTTTGAGCAATTTAATAGCTTGAATGATTCCATTTTGGTTTGCAAAATGGAATCCAGAATTTCTATCACGTTTAATCTGAATTTTGGAATCAAATAAAACAATCTGGACATTGCTTCGCTAACAATAAAATTGAAAAATGTCCCTGGCACAGTTGAGCTGCAGTTTCTATATTGCCTTGCCTCTATAAATTCAATATCTGAATTATGCTCTCTGAAGAGAACATTTTTTCTACACGTTTCGCATTTTATCAGCTTAAGAACTTTTCTGGCTATAAAACCAGTGATATAGCTCCTAACATTCGATGCAATTTTGGACGTTTTATTTATTGGTACATCTTGCAGATGAGGTACTGCAATAATTTCTGGGCATCTAATGTCAGGATTTATCTCACCAGCTAAAAACCTCTCCAGGTTATCTAAAGCTCCCTCACTGTGATCCTCTTGACAGTTGGCTCCTGGCGAAAGATTGGAAATATAATTATTAATAATTAATGCCTTAAAAGAGGTTACAAAATGGGATACAGTGGGTGATATTTCACGTGCTCCGTGACTCTGGATGCTACCAAAATTTTTTTCCAAAGCATCTTGCTGGAAAGGCCTCGTCATTATGTATCTGATATTTTTGCCTTCCAATAGCAGAGGACATAAATATATAAAGCCCTCTAGGGTGAAGATTTTAAAATTTGGTAGCTGTTTATTATAGTGGGTGCCTTTTATTTTCACGTGCGATGAAAGAATCACGTTTCAACGTCTAAATTTTCTATTTTCCGCACTTTGTTTATATAATCATCCGATACACGACGACCGACAGCGGTCGGGCCTTTAAAATCGGGAAAATTCCAGCGTGTGCTGGTTTCGAACACTGCGTCAGCGGCTGCACTCCAACCCGCGATAGCACTTCCATTCGCGTAACTATAACACATGGAATCCGACGCACCAATATCGCGTTTTATGCGGTAACGAAAGATCGTAGCTGCACCGACGATATGTGCATCGACCTCACCGTAACTGTTTGTAGTGGCACTTCTCTCAGCCACTGGCACCAATGTGAGACCGGATGTACCTCGGTCTGAATCTTGATGATCACGTACTTGATACGGCACGATAGCTTGCGACCCTTTAAACGTCACCTCTTTAGGAGTATAGGTGTTGAGATGAGCATTTGCCTGCTCATGGCGAAGTTCCGCGGGTAGATCCCATACGGCGGGCGGGGGATCATCAGTATTCCGCAGATATGTGAATGCGGTATCGTACAACACCCGGTAAACTGCAACAAATGGCGAAGCCATCGTTTCGTAAGCAGTATGGGAGTGTTGGTCTATACGTCCAAAGTGTCCTTGAAGGCCAGCAATCATACGTCGCTGAAGATCAGCGAAAAGAGAAAGAAAGACTTGTCGTCCATTAAGATCCTTAATATTACCAATGCCATCAAGATAGTGGCCTACTTCTTCAGGGATGGCCATTTGCGGAAGCTTTCCGTCGAAATCTGTGGCTAGAGATCTGTCTAAGGATGACTCACTGAGAACATAAAATATCCGTTTCCATAGGAGAACCACATTGTAATAGGTGTACTGGGAATGCGACACCTGTTGCTGAAAGAGTTTGTCACGAGACAGCGCAGTATAAGAACTGTTTATCAAATTAATTAATTGCGAAAAATCTAGACTAACACTGTTCGCTCGACTTGCTACCAGGGAAGTCACTCCCCCTATTAGGACCTTGTCTGTGAGCAGAGGGTCATTGACTTGGTGGCTATCATTAGCCGATAAATGCTTCGGGGCGAATACATCATCTGGAACCTGAGTGCGGTTCTTGGGCATAGAGGCTTTGAAACCTCGGACCTGACGTGGTCGGGAACTGGAATTGGCAGGAAGAACATGGTTTGATGGTTGGGAAGGGGCGGGCGCCTCTTCATATTTTCGTTGTCTTTGCTGGGTAGGTCTGCGCGCAGGTGGGGGTTTGCCACGGCGCGGTGGACGGCTGTTATTTAAATTAATAAAATCACTCATTTTAAGAAAATTTGTTCGACACTGTCGTAAACCGATACTAAAATGGTTCAAGCCCTCTAGGGTGAAAATAAAATGTTTCGCAGAAGGGACTAATATACCTAGAGACATTTTTTTACAAAAGTATTTCATTGTTTTCAATGTTTTTATGCATCGCCTCCAAAAGAGCATATGAGCCGACGATAACTTTACTGTAGCTTTTAACGGCTTTCCAGCTTGATTTCGGGCTTTTCTAAAAAAAATGAAATTATAATAACCATCAACATATTCGATTTATAGCCAATATTAAAGTGAATGTACCAAAAAGTTATAAACCTAAGTCACTGCTGTAATTACTTCATTTCAAAATTCGCTTCATGAGATTTCCCACTCGTCGACTGAAAACTTGAGTGCAGCACTTCACTTTCATTTTATTAATTTTACCCCTGAAAATGAGATGAAATAATGAATATATCATTTAAAATATACAAAATATGAAACAAAAAGAAATAAAAATGAAAAACTAACCTAATACTGTGACTATCAGTCAAATTGATGCAAATTTGGTCCTCGTCCTCTGCATCCAGCATATAAAATTGCTCTAGATGCTCCCACTTGGAAATTCTTTGGACACCATCCTTAATAAAGTGCATTTCTTTATTTAATAAATTGTTCCTTATTCTCTTAATGAGATGAGGACCATCAAAAAGTGGAACTATTTCCTTCCCATTAACGAAAAACCCAAAATTATTATATTTTTGATTCCTCCTTAAGAAGTCTGCCTTTGTGTCACCAATGAGGCTTCGGATGGCAGCTTGATTGGCACTTCCCTGGTCGCAAACTATTGCTACAACATCAAGGCCTGCTTTTTGACAGTTTTCAATGACCCGTGAAACAACAACTCATGAATAGATGATCATATTATTATCATTATTAACAAAACAATAGCACATATAGCACAATAATAATGTGAATTTTAACAAAATTAATTACCTTTCTAATTTGACATTTCAAGTCGAATGTCTCAATTGACATGATTTAACAATAGGGACGCAGGAATCGAAGCAGGGGGGGCAGGCCGGGGTGGTTTCAGCGACCACCAAGGCAAGGGAATAAAGCCTTACAAGCCTCCCTCCACCGTGGGAAATTTCATTATTTATTACATTTTTCGCTACTTATTTTGACTCAAATGGAGGGATATCTCCCCATGAGCCCATTGGGCTGGCCTCCAGTCGGGAGGTAAGGCACCCCTATTCTCTCTACTAAATAAATTAAATATAAATGAATACAATTTTTTTAAATTTATCATTTTTATATATTAAACAATACAAAAAAATCTATTATTACAAATTATTATGAAAGAAGAAGACGACGGGGATTTTCAGCAAACTTATTAACTATTAATTGTTCAAATTTCCACTTGGCGCTGCTTCACCATGTTCCGGTGAATGCTTAGTAGCCCGTTCAGCCTACTTTCGCCCATTGTAGATCTGGTCCACGTTTTAACCCTTCGGAGAGTGCTGAATGACCTCTCTACGGTTGCTGTGGTACAAGGTAGCGCCAGTGAAATAGCCAATGCGGTGTATACAGCAGGGCAAAAATCCTTGGCTTCTCTTAAAATGCCAGCTACGTTTGATTTTTTGTCCGCCTTTTTTTGCCAAATATTTAACCATACTTCAACTTCGGCGGCCAAGTTGTCCAGTCCGTAGAATTGTGCAGCGATTTTAACTTTTTCCAGAAGCTCTGCTTTGCGTAACGTAAGCATCAAAGATGGATGAAGAGCCAGTAGACAATAAGCTGGTTCGTTCTTTTCGGTAAACCTGGTCTCTAGAGACATGATAAACGAATCCAAATAGGGGTTTAAAATAGCTCGTTCCCAGTACTCTTGAGCAGTTGTGAATGGCATATTGGTTCTATTTGTTTGGCGTCCAACAATTCTTGGCGGTTGAAGTTCGACTTCTAGGCTATCGGCAATGATCTGCGATTGTACGAGGACCTCTTTTATGATTTTACTGCTATCTCGACGGTGTTCTTTAACTACATCGATAATCCGTTTTATTTGAGTTGAACATTGGAGAAGATGTAGTGTTTTCGTTTGTAAAAAATTCACAATTGGTTATAAGAACCCAGAATATATTGCAATGATGCAGGTACATATAATAAAGTTTGGCCTGGCTGCTGCACAATGCAGTTGGAACGCATTTCTCTTCGTCGCTGCATTGCCATCTTCGGATAGTTTTTTTAATGCTAGTACAACATCAGTAAAATTTGTCATGAATACCGAGATACTTCTATACTTCTCGGACCACCTGGTTTCGCAGAAGGATGGTAGAGTTGATACATGTCTTCTTCGTAGGGATGATTCACGGAAGAATCTTATAATGTCCTTTATCGTGCCAATGGTCTTTCGAATTTCTGGTACTGCATTCAAGTCATTGACGACCAGATAAGGGAGGTGTGATGCACAATGAAAATACAGTGCCTTTTTATAGTTTTCTTGTAGTAATTTTTGCACTCCGCCTTCATTAATAAATTCTTGTCGTCCTATCCACTTGCCAATGTCCCGTGAATCATGATCTTCCAAAGGAGAAGTCGATGGTCCAGGTACTCCTATCTCAGGATTAGGTACTACAGGTCCAGGTTGCCCCTCGTCGGCATCTTGCTGCCCAGGGCTTCTCTTCCTTTTATTGCTGTTGTCAACTGAAGAAAGAAAAAAGTAACGTTACATTTCTTATTGTGCAAAATAAATATCAATTATCATGAATTTTATAGCACCTACTAAATTTGCCAAAAAGATACCTACCGTATGGTTAAAATCAACTTACCTTTCTTTCCAAAATATTTTCTGATGTTCATTGTTGTGTTATGTTGACAAAATATTGTTTTGAGATTGTTAAGATAGCACACAGCACCGATGTAAACAGTTACAGGTTGTTAACGCGTGATCGGTTTAAGCGAAACTGAAAACGATTAGTGCGAAAACCCACGCGCATGCACGCCCATCCGCATTTTCATAATCCGGCCGCCGGCCACGAGATGCCTCGCCACGACCAGCCCCCTGACACTAGTGGAATATTTGAAGCGCTCCCATTATTTCATACCTAGCCGTATGTAAATGTGCCAGTTGTTTGTTTAATTTTTAAGTATTTTACAATGTATTTTTCAAATAAGAAATATTAAATTATTGTTAACACCATAAGGAACATTTTTAACGGCTTTTGAGAAGCAGGGGGGTGGGGCAGCTGCCCCCCCCCCCTGCGTACGCCCATGATAGGGACTTTCTTTTATTGTCTCCTAGATCATGGAAGCCATAGATGTAGTCCTCTCTTTGATTATATGTTAGTCCCATATCAATTGACATCTCATCAAATATAATAATTGATTTCCTGTCAATTATTTTTAATTTATCCACTTGTGTTTTCAAAGATTCCATCAAAGGATTATCTATCCCTGATGGCAAGTGGACCTTGCTTAAAAGGTTTGTTAGTGTTTTTTTTGTAAGTTGGGTGAAAACATTGGAGAGGAATTGATAGCCTTTACCACTTGCATTTAAAATGCTCAGACATAAAATTTTCTCATCCAAAGTAAATCTCCTTGCATTTGGTCTTTGTTTTTAAGTCCTTATTTGGGACATTATGAAATTATAGGTAGGTTCATCAATTTTTTCCATAATGCCTTGGAATTGAGAGCAAGCATTTTTAGCAGAATGTAAACGTTCCTGAAAATTTTTCATTCTACTGCTCATCTGCGATGCCACTTTTTTGTAAAAATGTCTTGCTGTTGGTGATAACATTGTCTGGCTAGTAACATTGACTTCTTTTAAAATTTTTGATTCTGTAATTAAAAATGTATTAATAGTATTACAGATGAAAAATTATTATAAATATGATTGACTTTTAATTTAATATTGCATTTGGATAATCTACCGTGCAAATGAAAAATATAGTAATTCAAAAATGTTGAGTTTTAGCAATGCTAATTTAAGGTTTTATGAAATGTCGGTGTCAATATTTTTTGTTCTTTTTGTTAGGGGTAATTGAAATTTGGGTTAATAACGTAACTTTTAATGCTCTTTTCAAATATTGTGGAAAAAATGAGTTATTTTTCATACAATGTAAAATGTTTAAACATTTTTAGTTCCTATTATTAAGTCAGGCATGTTATTTACCAAATAACAACATAGTAAGTTGACTCAGACGCACATTTTATTTTATTTACACCACAAAAATATAGCAAGTATATTTAAAAAATTCACCATAGTAGGTACTGCTATGCTATGGTGTATTAGTAAGTTAATTTCATAGTTACCATTGCATAAAATCGACAAGTAATTACTATAGTAAACTAACTTACTTTTTTTATAGTTTAAATTGCATTCGTGGTTTTGTTCAACTTGACATAAAATTTGAGTGTTTAATTTGTAATTTATCTAAATAAGAAAATACTAAATCAGAATGTTTATTCGCAGTTATTTCACAAAATCTTCATTCAAATAACATCAAATAAACAAGAAAAAACAAGCTATAAAAATATTTAACGAGTTAAAAATAAAATCAGAAACAGACAAAAAACAAAGAGAATACATTCAAACTATTCGTTCATGTATTTCACAAAAATAAAATCTCATATTCATATAAAACGCTAGGTATAATTCACTTGTTTAACAAAAGCTTAGATAAAAAAAATCAGGTGTACTTAAATATAGCAATAAACAATTCCAAATTTATGTCACACAATGTCCTAAATCTTCAAGGTTTTCTGCACTGGGCAAGTTGTGCCAAAATATCTGTTTTCTGGAAGACATATGAGGTAATAATTGCTTAACAATTTGTTTCTTTTTTTTCAAATTTGATCCTCTGTTTGAAGAGTAGGATTGAGGCAAGCTTGATCTAAATTTGGGATGTAAAATATTAGCTCCAAGAAAATCATCGTTTTCTAGTTCAAATTTATAAAACAGTTTCTTAGACCCTTTCCTAAATTGCACAGACTTTAACTCATTTAATTTCGGTAAGGAGGATGGTCCCTTTTTCCGTGTCATACATCCATTTTCAAATAGTTTGAAATCTAATTATGTGATTATCTTTATTGGAAGATTCAACCAACCTTTCCAAATCCTCAAAAACTAGTAACTCTGGTGTTTTGTTCCATTTTTTTACCTATTTGTCCGTGAATTGAGTCAGCCCTCATAAAGCTATGGCCAGGTTCAAAATATTTAAAAGTTATAGTTTCTGGTCCCCATTCTTCGTTTACATTTACGTTTTTTTCCTCTTTTGTCTTCCAAACAGGGAAAGTCATTCGCCGTTCTTTTAATAAAATTTGTGACTCAACTGTCTGTCTTAAAGCCAAGTGTATGAATAAACATTGTCTTACAAACGGGAAGCCCATATTTAAATATATCTGTTACTTCTTTATTGGCTTCAATTTTGTCAGATGGTCATTTGGTCAGTGGTCAGATGAAAAATTGGTTTCCCTCAACGGATGGTTAAGGGAAGATTGTAAGAACTTTTCTATACTTTATGTTATTTTTTATCAAGTATTTATCTAAAAATACTTGCCTTTCTCCATAATCAAGGACTTTAAAATAGTTAAAAATATTTACTCTTTGGTCATATTTTACTTTTTGAAAGCATTTCTTCCTACATGTATTTTTACATGGATAACTGTGTTACGTATTTTCTTTTTCCAGAACCACTTTCAGAACGATTAGAATCATAGTCCGGATCTGCATCTGAATCATCAAATGGGGATAACTGTGCGTGACTGCTACCACCAACTACTGTATACTGCCGTCCTTAGGAAAAAGGCCGTAACTACATTTGTTATAGTTTTGAGAAAATCGCAAAAAACTGTTTCAACTTATGCCATGTTGAAGATCAATAAAATATCCAATGTTTTTGCGGGTAGGCTATGAACAGCTCTGTCGTAATATAGCAAAACCTAGTAACTCGCTAATTTTAAGGTTTTGGGAAAAAGCATTTTTTACAAATTCCATAGCCGTTCAACATCCTTTCATGAAGTAAATTTTGTTGCCACTGATATTATGTTTTTTGGCAAGCCAGTTTTAAAGGCATCACTCAAATTCGTCTAAAAGTAACGCAAATAGTAGAAAAATGATATACTTGATTTTCTACGTAGAAGTTATATTAATGAAAAGAACTAAAAAAATATTTAAAACCTAGAAACTCAACTTACTATTTGAAAAAAAAATGAGGAATACATCAAATACTACATAAATAATATTAGTAAGTCTAATTACTAACTTCCAGTTTATCATTTACGAATAACAAAGTTATGCAAAAATTTGAAAGTTGACTAAATTATATTAAGAAGAAACATTTTTGACAGAAAAACTTGAAAACTAGTATGTTAACAGAACAAAGTGTTATTACTTTTCAGATACTTGACACAAATCCGTGGCATTGTCATTGGTTGGCAAGAACTACCAAAATAGTTTTTTTCGTTCGTCTTCAAAGGAAGGAATAAGTTTTTTCAATTTTTTTTCTTTCTTGGAAGTATTTAAACCAAGAGGTTCTTCATAAGAATTTTCTGGAAGTTGTGTTACAAATTTCTTTTTTAAAAAGTCGACTTCTGTCAAAATTTCAGCGGAATGAGAATCTTTGAAAAAAAGATTTCTTGAACCCTTATGAAATTCCACAATCTTCATATTTTCTAGAAGGGGTATGTTGTTATTTTTCCTCTGCTTCGAACCATCTTCAAACGGAAAAAAATCAAAAAAATTAAGGGCCAAGCATTTAGTGTTTTTAGAAGATTGCTCAATAATTTTGAGTAGTTGTTCGAAATCATATATATTCGAGTGCCTTTTCATCTCAGAACTTATACGTCCATGAACCGAATCCGCCGCCATAAATGAATGGCCAGGTTCGAAATATTTCAATGTAATTTTGTGGGGTCCCCATACGGTATTCACAAAACATACAAAAGCTGAATATAGCGTCCAGTTTTTATTTTGGGCAGAACAGTTATCTACCCAAAAGGTAAACTCTTCTACTACATCATCGGAGTTCTTTATAATGTTGTAGTAAGTTGAAGCTACATCACATGCTGATCTTCCACGTATTGCTTCATGACACTTCACGCATTTATTTTCATCTCGGTTCAAGGAAGCAAATGTCTCATTAAAAACGACTAATCTAAAATATAAATTAAATCCAACAATTGGTAAAAAAATTCACTTAAATATAATTTTAATATACCTTGGGATGAAGAAAGATTCCTTTGTTGACATTTTGGGCAAAAGTAAGACCTTTTGCATGTCCACAGCATATACTTTTTCTTTGTTGGCTATCTGTCTTTTTGAATCTTCTTCATAGCTTTGCCTAGCCTCAGTATAAAACTTTTTGTGTTTTCCAAAAATAATACAACTGCTGCAACGCTTTCCTGGCAATTTTGATTCGAATTTTTAATATGTATATCATGTTTTAAACAAGAAACACATTCGTTTTGAGATGGTTTTGTGAATCCAATATTTTGTTGGTCGAATATTTTCCTATACAGATCATAGGAAATCTTTTTTATACCACAAAAGTCTTTCCACGGTGTTTTAATGGTTAATTCAGGAGACAGATAGCGTCTGTTGGGCGCATGTGCCAAATTGTAATGAGAGACTACAGGATTGTAGGAATTTATATGTCTTACTATAAGTTCTGTAGTCTCTTCTTTTTGGTTTTGCAATATGCTCCGTGAAATTAGCCCCCTATCATCAGCTGTCTTAGCCAGTCCTTCTGAATCATTTCTTTTAGATTTAATGTGGCAAGTTATCATTCCATCTGTTTGTGTGTAGGAACATAATTTTACAAACTTGTACTTTATCGAAGTTTTCTTCTGGTCCATCAACTTGCATTGACAAAAAATTTGAAGCGAAACATTCCTGGTGCTCGTTTGGGCTTCTTGGCGTCGCATTTTTATCCTACATTCTTTCACATGAGCGTCCAAAAAAAGTCTCCTTTCAGCAAAACTGAACCGCCAGAATTTCTTTCTTATAATTTATCTAAAAGGTTCTTGAAGTTTTGAAAAACACTTTCTTCTGCACGTTTCTAAGCAAGGGGGTAATAAACAAAGCTTTTCAATGATAGTTTCAAAAGTCTTCTTGGAAACATCCGTTGTGCTCTTGCCTACACAATCAGTGACATCCATGACAGGTTCATCAGCATTAGAAACCTTGTTTAAAATATCCATTAAGACTTCCCCACATATTATTGAAGTATCTTTCACTCTAAACTCATCAGTTTCCATTAAATTTTGCGAATTATTCGCTAGAGACTCATAAGAATTACGAACGTTGTCAAAAATGTGGTCTTCCGGGGAAATTAAATTATTCAAATCAAAAAATAGTTTCCGTTTTTTGCCAGTAGTAGTAGCGGTAGGGTCGTAACTTGGGTCGGTATCAGAGTCGTCAAAATCCGAAAAATTATTTTCGTCATCGCTGTCATGGCTTGGTGCAACTTTTCCAGAGCCATCGTCTCTGCGGAAAAAAAATCTCTAATATTACATGAATCCTCGCATGAATCAAACAGACAACAATCAAGTATCAAAATATTTGAAAATATACAACAAAATACAAGATAAAATATTCAATGCTTATTTTCCTCACTTATGGAAATAAGTACCCAAAACGGTGGCGTGAAAATGAAAAACGCCCTATATAAAAAATCTGACTACGCTACTGGATAGCTTTTAAAAAGTGCATCAACAATGTGTTCACAAAATTTTGATATCCCTTTAAATAAAAAAGTTATGCCTTATTCTCAAAATGGCGCGAAAATAAAAAACGCCCTAGATCGGCTGTGAAGATAACGTCAGACTATTTTGGACCACCCTGAACAGTTATTTCTTGGCTTAATTGTTTAATAAATAATTACCTGTTTTTTAAACACAAATTCACTAAATACTGCCCTCTTTTCATCTTCTGTTTACTTCAGTTTCAACTAAAACAACACTAATTTAATTTCCACTTCTCTGCTTGATGATAACTCGACGCCTGTTAGGACAAGACTAAAAATTGTGAAATGTAAATATTCAGAAACTAGCAAGTAGACTGAACCAACAAATTTGTAATGAACTTCGGTCCTGATGTCTACTGTATGAACTGCAGTTAGAATCCAGTCTTTCCTTGTATGTCCATGTTGGTCAAATATTGCACATATTTCACACTCCTCCAGTCCCAATTTAGCAAAAGAATTATTTTGTTCTTTGACGACAGCTCTATACACATCATAAAAAGGTACGTTTACATCTGACGCTTATATCTGGACATGAATATCTTGTGTCGGATATAAATTCGCAATGCATGTTTACATCTGGATAGAAATTATTTTATTTATCTGAAATACATTTATGTCGGATATAATGTAAATGTGTTCTGATGTGTGGGTTCTTGAGTGAATTCTGAGACGAGAAAGCGATGGCGCAAATAACAGGCTTATGTCTGAATTGGTTATTGAAGATCCAATGCAATTTTTTAATTTTATGCGTATGTAAGCTGTTGATTTTGAAGATTTGGCGATAAAAATTGCTCCCATTGTATTCAAACAAGATACCAAATTCAGAACGGCCATTTGTGTACGGGAACGTCTAGCCGTAACCTTGAGGTTCCTAGCATCAGGTAAGTTAACACATAGGTTTTTATAACTGGCATACAATAAGAAAATTCTAATAAAAGGAAATAAATATGAAAATGTGATTTATTATTTTATTGCAGGTGATTCATATGCCAGCCTGAGCTATTTGTTTCGAATACCAAAGTGTACAATAAGTTTAATAGTCCCGAAAGTGTGTAGGGCAATTATTTCAGTTTCAATGAATGATTACATGAAGGTAAGCATTTACAGATTTATTTGAGTTTTAATCAATGATTTTACATAAAGGTGAGCATTTAAAGATTCTCATAGTTTTTGCTTTCGGCTTCATTGTATGATTGTTCCATTTCTATTTGGTATAAACCTGCTGGTTGATTCGAGAAGCCGGTGTGGCTTGAGCATGAAGAAACTGAACTCGGGATTGTGTAATAAGCATTTTGAACTGAACTAGGATTGCTATAAGTATTGGTAACTGATCTAGGAGCATTGGAAAGTAATTCTTCTTCTTCTCCATTTATTTCCAATATAATTTGTTGAAACTTTCTTTTCATTTTTCGACGTAAATATGCTGACGGAACATTTCTCATTTCGTTAGCAACATATTTTTCGAAAACGTCATATTCATCTTCTTTCTCATCCAGGGTGCGTAAAGCTTTTTCTAAAATATCATTTTTTTGTGAACCATCATGTTTTCACAACCTGTGGGTGTATGTCTCTCCGTATTATTTTGATCAAGCGACATATCTTCGGTTTCCAATTGTACTTCATTGGCAATGTTTTCCGCATCATCCTGCAAACCAATTTAAATTTTCAAATGTATTTTCACAGATGAACATATTATACAAAGTTTACATTGTTACAGGCTCCAACAACACCAGAAGAATGGCAAAAGGTTAGCAAGAAGTTTGAAATAAAATGGAACTTTCCAAAATGCTTGGGAGATATCGACGGTAAACACATTCTTGTTCAAGCGCCACAAAATAGCGGAAGTTATTTTTTTAACTACAAAGGTCAACATAGTACGGTCTTAATGGCAGTGGTTGATGCTGAGTATAAATTTCTTATAACTACAGTTGGCGTTAATGGCAGAGTTTCTGATGGAGGGGTTTTCAGAGCTACTGAAGTTCCCAATTTCATTGAAAATGCATCAAATACATTAGAAAAGACATCGCTTCCTGGACGGAAACTGCGTATTCCGTACACATTCGTAGCAGATGATGCTTTCCCTTTACAACCGCATATAATGAAACCATATGCCAAAAAATAATAGTTCAATACTATTAAACGCTTTACAAAATTAGAAAAATGAATTTCCAAAGAGCAGACCGTCCACTAAGAAGCAACAACCACTTCTCGGGCTATATGCCCCGACAGACATTGAATCACACTTCTAAAGTAAACGGGGTTGGTATATCTGTTAAGATAGAACCAACCATTCTGGTTTGCGATCAGAAGGAATAACATCACTTGTGGACCGGTTTCGGCGTTTTTGCACCTCATCAGCACAAGGTATATGCCATTCGTCCAGAAGCTTATTTATTGTCTCGAAACACTTCTGCAAATGTATACGCTCCCGAAGGAACATTTTACCGCGAAAATTCAGAAACAGCTGAAATAATACCAGGAACATGGCGGAAGAATGGAATATCGAATGTCATTGTTCACATATTTGTTATAAATTAAATAGTTTAACATACCTTAACATCACCACTTTTCAAAAACTTGAATACGGTTATAGTCTAGAGTGTTATAGTTGATCATATAAATTCTTACACTTATCTTTTTTGCTTTCAGTTTATAAACACTGGAAGTGAAAATCGAAATAATGTAACAATGTAAATAAATAAAGCATTATATTCTTCATTCACACATTGGAAAATGAAAACGTGCCACAAAAACAGTTAACAAAACGAAAACAATCCAGACTCTTTAAATATTTAAACAATATTGGGTAAAAAATGTCTATATTATGAACTCGACCTCTTCGTGATGGTTGTCAGTTGTATCAATCCCATCCATCTCAATAGTTTCAATATTAAAACCCACTGCCTGTCCGTAGCCATCCACGTCATCTACAAATTCGGCAGTTGACACTTTTCCAAGAAAGCCATAAAACTGCTTTGCATCGCTCGGAATTAACTTTAACATCTCCTTTAAATCTTTTACTTTTGCAGTAGAGATCGGTTTCCCAGTAGGCCAAAGCAGATGAAGTTCAATTTCCTTAAACATTTTCTGTTTACGATTTTTACTTAGTAGTAGTATTGTAGTAGTAGTATTGTTAAAACGCTTTACTAAATACGACAATTTTACAGGAAACTGTATTAATTCATTATTGATTTTTACTTGTCTTTGAAATATTGACAACTTTTGATGTAGTGGAATCACCAGTGACTGCATTGAAATAAAGATTACCGATTTCATTTTTTTTCATCACAATTTCGAAGGTTTTCAGCCAGGATATCTTATTTTTTGTCGTTGTCTTGCTTTCTGTTAGTTATAGCTTTTAGTAACGGAGCAACAGAGAAAAAATCTGATTTGGAGAGCTTGGTAACAGTAAACTTCTTTTTTCGTCTGCAATTTTCCATAACGTTAAGTAGTCGTCGTCTGTATAGAGACGATTATGTAGTTTCAAAGCACATTCTACATCTCCAAACTCCAAATCGTTTGGCAGAAACGTGTGGCCTGGCTGAAGGAATCTTAAAGTGATTTGTTCCAACTTATCGTGATTTTGAAGGATGTGAATAAGCATGACTACTAGTTTGATACTGCGATTTTGTCCACCACACGCGTCTAACCAACGAATTAAATGAGTGGCTATAGGTTTCAAACGTTCGTCGACAAATTTTTTCAAGCTAGATCCTACTTCTTGACAGCCACGACCTGCATCTATCTCTAGCCAAACGTTGAAAAAACCCTGACCTGTACTTCCACAATGGATTCTTAAATTAAATAAATTCATTTGACGTTTGTAATAGACTATACTGGTTGGAAGTCGAGGCAAATTATGCGTTTTTATGAGTTTCAATGGAGGCATCATTTTTTGCAAATTGTAAATCCTCTCTTAATTGATTTCTCAAGTTTGACGCATGATCTAAGTGAGCTCGGATTCCAAATCTTCCAGATCTTGCCCAGATGCTGTTTTTTCTTAGCCCGATAAGCATCGCATCTAAAGCAAGTGTCTTTATGTCGTTTCTTGAGGTGCAAGTTGTAAGCACTGTAGAAATAGTTTTTAAAAACGATAAACTTACTACATTAGGGTATTTTTCCTTGTACAAATCACAAATCATATACAATTCGTATATTTAGGTTCGGAGCTAATAACTTGGATGATGAGCTGTTTCTACAATAGTGAGACTTCTATTTTGGCAGACTATCAAGAAAATTTTTCATGATATTCAACTGAGCATCTGACATTTTATTTTTTCCACCGACTCGTAAATAATCTTTTTGAAGACTGCCCATAGCATCTTGCTTTCGTTTTCTGTTTCACGCAACTTTGGATTAACGCACATCTTGATTCGTTCGACCCCGAATTCCAGAACTTTTCAAATTCTATTATTCTTTGGTCAGTACTCACTTTTCCAGTACATTTATTAGGGCAGTTGCATTCAAATGTCTCTCCTTGAAATTGAATTCCTTCTACGGTTTTCCTCTACTGTTTATGTATTCTAGACCTGTGTTAAGTCTCTTCTTCTTAATGACTAGTTTGCTCTGGGTGTTTCCGTTTTCTGCCTTTCTTAGGTCGTCCTTTCTTAAAGGTATTTTTCTTTACAAGGCTAGCATCAGCAGAAGTATCAGCGCTAGATGTTGACTGAGTAACAAAAGAATCGATATCAATGATGGAAATGGGGTTGCTCTCATTTATTTGTCCTGCATTGGTACTACCATTCTTTTCTACTGCATGTTCCTCATTTGGGGTTGAGTTTTCAACCAAATTGCTCGTAGAAGAAATATTAACTTCTCATGTATCAACAAGTTTGCTAATGTTTTGAGTTACATCAAATATTCCTGAAAAAATTGCACTGCACCGTGAATTGTTGAACTCCACAAATTGCTCAAAATCACATGTGGAAATAGATATATTTGGCAATGGAAATTCGGCATCAACTACACCATTTCCTTCACTCGGCTTCATCAACTCTTGTCCAACTAGACCCCTTTCTTTTTGCAAGAATGTGTTAAGCTTGAAATAATGTGGTTTCAATATGTTGCAAAGGGCGAATTAATGATTTTCAAAACAGCTTCAAATGCTCTTAACATGTTTTTCACATGTTCATCATGCCACATTTCTCAATTTAGCAACAATGTGTTAAGCGGTGATTGAAACATTACTGCGAAATGAAGGACCATCTCTGTGACTGGTATGCAAAAAGATGTTAAGATACTTGAGATGTTATTGCTAAATGAGAATTCAGAACAACAGCATTCGTGGGTTGTTTTTTTTCAATTTTTTTTTCGTGTTAATCTTTTATGAGAGGAATCTCTGCACTCTTCATTACACAATAGTAACTCTAACTCAAAATAAACTTTTTTGTTGGTTAACACATTTCTGCATAACAGCGTCCATATGTATATAAGACAGTACACCAAAAAGTTTCCAGTATAAATAGTCACAGCGAACATGTGAAATACTCTAAAACTTAAATTTATAAATTCAGCTTATCACTAACATTAAAAATCAGAACTCAAAAGCTAACAATTCGGTAAAAATCAACAAGTAGTCTTCAAACAACAATTTAAATTAATTTCAACGAAATAAAATTTCCAACTATCAATAAATATAAAATCATTGGTTGGTTCGTACTGTCTTCTAACTATATTATCTCAATGCATGCCAGTGTACACTTTTAATATTCACTTACCTCTTTGGAAGTTCAAAAGGCACTTAGTTACACACAAGTGATAACCAGTAGGTACTTTTAATGAAGTTATAATATAAAAAAACAAACAAATTACAGATTTGAAATTCACGCTATGATGTTGTTGTAGTTGTCACTAAATATAATCGTAGACATCATACGCGAACACGTGATACTGCTTAGACTAAACGCCGTATCTGCACATCTGTTATGCAGATACGGCGTTTTTAGTGCGGCTTTTTTATGTACAAAAATGATGACGCGTTGTAGTTACGGCATCATAATTTGTGATTTTTAAGCTACTTCTAGCATATTTACGGCGTTTATACTTCGGAAATAGATAAAATTCATCACTGCCAACCTAATAAAACAATAAACCAAATTTCGATAAAAATTGTAGTTACGGCCTTTTTCCTAAGGACGACAGTATATTTGGGCGACTCGTCACATCTATAAATAAAAAATACAATACTGTATAATAATAATTTTTAATAATATCTCCAAAGAAATTATTGTATTAAAATGGTTAGGTACATTTAAAAATAAATACGTACCTATCTGAAGCAAGTTTGAGAAGTTTGCTTCCCCGACAAGGCGCTGCAGAAGTCATTTTGCAGAGCTGGGAAATACATCTTCACTCAATAATGCCTTGCAAATGATTGCCGCCCGCAGCCAGAGTGCCCAAGTCCAATTACCCCACCACATTCCGATTCAATAACGTTACATAACTAGATTTGCAATGTTTCTTTTTTGCAAACAAAATTAATGCAGCAAGTAGATATAACTTTTTAATTGTTTGAAAATGTACAAATAATAGAGTATATCCAGTTAGGTACTATCTTTTTAATTTGTAATTTTATAAAATTAAAATTATATGAAGACTTGCTACATTTTTGGTTGGTATTGTAATAAGATTTGATCGACAGATATCAAAGAATAAATTATATTATTCTACGCTTTACTAAATACGACAATTTTACAGGAAACTGTAATAATTCTTTAAGATTTGATCCCTTGGCAAAATAAAGAAATGGTTAAGTATCTCTAGTTACAATTTTTTCGATCGCACGGCAGTAATTGTGTAATACTCTAATTGATTAGTCATGTCTGTTACATGCATAGAATACTTACTACTCGAAGTTGTAGGAGTAGCCATTGGGCAGGCTTGTGTTGCCTCTGCAATACCTATTTGAGCACCCATATTCATTTCCTCAATAATTTTAGTGGAAGAATGTGCGGGGGTACTTGTTGGATCCATTAATTCAACATCTTAAACAAAAAATCAATTTTTACATAAAACAACGACTTACAATATTTTGAAAAGTTGAAAAAAAAATATTACTAATCAACTAAGCAATCAAGGCATCGATCACTACTTTTGACGAAGCTCTGGAATCGTTAAGGCATACAAACGGTTATCCCAAACCCGCGTATCAGATTTATAGAGAACTATTTTCGCGTGAACAAGGCAATGAAAAAACTGATATCTTTAATAGCAAAGCTCGCGCGCTGTTGTGACGTCTATCTGGAGACTCTGAAATTTCGGAATAAGTACAATTAGATATGGTTTATGGCTTATTAAACTCACGTATTAGAGAGAAAATGCCGCGAAATAAAGTCAATACATTTGAAGATCTCACTATAAATTGATTCAAATGTGAACAATAATCTTAACAACAATCGTAAAAGTAGAGTTCAATGTGTGTTTTGTAATGATTATGGTCATACTAAAGGTGAATGTCGTAAATATGCATCAATTAGAAGTAACAGCACTAACAATACCTCTCAAAGGGATTGCAACGTTGCCAACTCAACTGGAAATTATGTACTTTTCTGCTAAGGCTGCAAAGCCCCAGGTTATATTAAATCTAATCGTCCTAACTGCTCCAAACATGTTGAAATTGCCCAGGTGAGTAGATCTAGTGTCCATGCTGGCAGTGCTAATGAGTTTTTATGCACTTCCCTATATCAGGAGGAATATAAATCTAATATAAATCCACCTATGCGTCCACGCACCCAGGTCACAATTCAAGGTCATAACGGGCTTTCCTTTCACGACTCTGGTGCCCAATCTAGCATTGCTGGAGCGATGCTACGAAATATCTTGTTGAAAGAGGCAACTCCCTACACCACAAGGTCTATAGTAATGACATATAATAATAATAATGGCATATGGAAAGTCCAGCACTGTCAATTCTTTTTCTCCAGGCCCGGCCTTGCAAGATACGTCTAGCTTCAATTCCATTCATTTGGCTCAAATTGAGTTGAGAGAAGACGAAGGTGTCCGTCTCTCTCCTGCTGAAAAATCTGATCTTAACGAACTCCTTGAACAAAACCGTGTTGTATTTTGCGCTGATAAAGAGCCAACTCCTTTTGATCAACATACAATTGTTTTAACGGTATCATCCCATCTCAATGGCTCCATATCGCGTGCCCGAGGTTAAGAAACAGCAGATGAAAGAAGAAATAGATAGACTCCTCGCGGATGGTACCATAGCGGAATGTGAGTCACCCTACGCAGCTCCAGTGGTTCTTGTCCCCAAGAAAGATGGTGGTATTAGGTTAACGGTCGATTACCAAAAGCTTAACGCTGTCACTCGAGCCTCTACCCAGAATTTTATGATCTTCTCTACTCGACGAAAGAAACTAAATTCATGTCTACACTGGACCTGAAGTCCGCTTATCATCAAGTTGCCGTAGACCCCAAAGACAGAGACACAACCGCGTTCATATGCCCTTTCGGTACATTCAGATTCACAAGCGTGCCGTTCGGAATGAGAAATAGTCCCTCGACGTTTCAGCGCTTGATTTACAGATTTCGTGCAGGCCTGCAAGACGTCTATCTCCTAGCCTACTTGGATGATCTAATAATTATCTCTTTTTCTTTTCAAACTCACTTACAAGACATTGAAAAAGTTTTCTGTCGCCTCAAAGTTTTCAAGCTTCATTTGATTCGCTCCAAGTGTACTTTCTGCTGTGACTCTGTAAGATATCTTAGAGCCAGTTCCATAATTAAAATTAAAGCCCTCTTTATATGAAAAAGTGACCTTTACTGACAAAATATGTTCCATAAACTAATTTTGAAACGAAAGTTCACTTTGAAGCCTCCTTTATCATAAAGGCGGGATAACGGCACTTTGCGTGGGAAAAGTATCCTTTTAAGGTAAACATAACCTATAATTCGCCTGTCATATTTCATTTCTATTTTTATATTGGAGTTGAAAGTGATTAGAGGTAGACGTTATTATCAAGCATATTATGAATTCATCAAGTTCCAGTTCTTCATCTGACGATGAAGAAATAATAGTAAGAAGGCCTAAAATATACAGTGCTATTCAAAAGTCCCCTCCCCCCCTCGTATCTTTTGAACGGCTACACTTACATTAATAAAATTTGGAGGGTGAAAATAAAGTGTTGTAAACTTCTCTACGAATGGTAACAGGTGACGTAATAGTAATAGATGACGTCACAGTGCCACTCTGGCCAATAATTTTAAATAGGACCTTATGGCAAGTGATATCTCGTTTGAAAGGCATTGACATTGGCTACATAGCCATATTAATTTTGTTTGGGTTTAAACTAATTTTGACGGATAAATTAAATAAATACCAAAATTATTATTTCACATTTAAATATTGAAGATTTTTCAGTCCGCCTCTGGTTAGTTGTCAAAAAAAATTTTAATTTAATAGTATTTGTTGCTTTGCAAAGTTTTTCTAAATAGCTTAAATATTTAATTTTATTATTGTTTAACGAGACGTTTAATGGCCGCCACAGACATCGTTCTTTTCTGGCGGTTTTGTCTGCACGGGTAAAACTGTACGGGGAAAAACGAACACGACGTTTATCCACATACGAACGGATTTATCGTTCAGTTTCTTTGATATTACTGAGATGGATACTACGACCACGTTGGCAGTAGCGGCGACAGTGGCTATAAAATTAAAGGTTTCTCAAAGAAAACGTTCTAAATGGGCGAAAGAATGGTTGCTTAAGCGGAGGCATTTTTCACACGTAAATCTTTTAGAGGAATTACGACTAGAACCTGGAGACTGGTTTAATTATCTACGGATGGATGGAGAAACGTATTTAGAATTACTAACCTTAGTAACACCGCTAATTAAAAAGCAAGACACACCTATGAGACAAAGTATTTCACCACATGAGCGTCTTACCGCCACGTTAAGATTTTTAGCAACAGGAAGGAGCTATGAGGATTTAAAATTTTCTGTAGCTATATCGCCCCAAGCGCTTGGACAAATTATACCAGAAACATGCACTGCTATATATTCTGTTTTGAAACACAAGTATTTAAAGGTAACAACAACTATTTTATTTTTTACAAAATTAAAATTTTAATAAAACTAGAAATTTATTCTTAGATTAAGTAAAATACTATATTTAACATATATAAAAAAAAACACTAAAAGATAACTTCTTTAGTTCAACTCCAGCAGATCTGATGAGAATTGGGTGTAATATGTAGCCGTGTTTGCTTGTTCAGAAAAATCAACGTCATTTTGATTAGACAGATATCCGTAGGCTGATGTATTAGGGACATTGTTTGCAGATTGATGATGTTGCCTTGGTATTGCGTGTTGAGAAGCTTGTTCAGGCTGTACATGTTGTCTTATATCATTTATTAAAGACATTTTTGTGTGTCTTGTAATATTGCCCAGTGCTGCTTCAAACAGAATGTCTGAAATGAATATATCCGCCAGTAAAGCAGCTTCTGGAGACAAATTTCGTAATTTGTGGGCAACACTTTTTCCAAAAACGTCAAAGTTGTCTTCGTTCACATCCAGTCTAGCATTTACTTTATCCAAAACTTCATCAGCCTTGTTTCTTACCCGCTTTTTTGTACCCCTAGGTGTTATCGAAGAACATACTGAGGCTGAAGTGGTATTATCTGAGGCTGCTGATAGTGGTCGCGAGATATGGAGATTTTCAGTGGAAGGTGCAGGAGACTGTAGTGGCGTGTCGTTGGATTCATCCTAAAAAATAAATAATTCTTACAGTAATAGGTGCAGTAATAGGTGGATTCACACAAAAGCGAAAAATCGCAGCGATTTTTCTGATTACCTCTTGGTCACCTATTAATTATTGATCAAAACGGCTTACATGTCCCTATCCTAACTGGTTATTTACTATCTATTGCCATTTATTTACCACGAATACAAGGTGGTTCGGAATTAAGAATTTTTAAACCACCCTGTATTTTTTTTAAATAAATGGCAATAGATAGTCAATAAACAGTTAGGATAGGGACATGTAAGCTGTTATGATCAATAATCAATAGTTGACCAGGAGTGCGATTTTTCGCTTTTGTGTGAATCAACCTAATTTCTCACACTGTTTTAATTTACAGGCAAAATAAAATACTAACAGTAAGTTAATATCAATTCGATAACAAGCCTACGGATATACATCTCATCAAAAACCCAACCTATTTACGTCTTAAACATATTTTTTTTAAAGATGGGAAAATTGGTTGGCATAGGTCTAAATAAAAACCACAGAAATCAGTATAGTCTGTTTGCCAATGTTTCGACTTATATTAAGTCATGCTCAGGGCACTAAAAAATTCCTTTTTTTTATAATATATTATCAGAAAACATTTAGTTATTAAGAGGCACATTAAAACTCTTTGCAATTATTAAAAAAAACAGTATTATCAAACAAAACATAGATATAAAATGAATATTAAAAGCGAACAATAATTCATATTTTTTTTAGTTTCCCGGAACTAAAGAAGAATGGATAACAATAGCCAAAAATTTTGACCAAAACTGGAATTTTCCTCATTGTTTGGGAGCTGTGGATGGTAAGCACATAAACATTGTACCACCTGCTCAAAGCGGTTCCTATTATTACAATTACAAAGGTCGGCACAGTATCGTGTTAATGGCAATTGCTAACGCAAGTTATGAATTCATCATGTGCGACTGTGGCACAAATGGTAGAGTGTCTGATGGTGGTGTAATCGAAAACACACTATTTTATGAGAAACTTATGAATGGTACTCTCCGACTACCATCCGGATCTAAAACCGAGAACAGTAGTGAACCACTGCCATATGTATTTATTGGAGATGAAGCTTTCGCGTTAAGAGATAATTTTTTAAAACCGTTTGCACAAAAGCAGTTAAATAGAGAAAGAAGAATATTTAACTATAGATTATCCAGAGCGCGACGAATAATAGAAAATGCATTTGGAATTATGGTTGCAAGATTTAGGATTTTTCACACCGCAATTAATCTAAAATTAGAAAACATTGATAGAGTCGTTCTGGCATGTTGTATTCTACACAACTTTCTAATTAGGAAGCGACGGGAAAATTACGCACCTTCAAATTGTTTTTATTCAGAAGAATACGAGACAGGCAACACAGAAAACGGTTTAACTTCAGAACAAGAAACTATAAATTTACAACGGGGGCATAATAGACATGCGTCTGAAGAAGCAAAGCGAGTTCGTAATTTATATATGACTTATTTTAATAACGAGGGGTCTGTGCCTTGGCAACAGAAGTTTGTTTAATATATTTTGCAACTGTACCTACTATCGATGTTCCGCTAGATTTTTGATTTTCTTAATAAATGAATAGATAAATATTTTTTTTATTTTTACTTACTTGACTGTGAGATGTATCATCCTCTATATTGCTTACGCTTTCCCTGGGTGCCTCTTGGTCTGCAAGAAATAGTAGCTGGTCGTAATACCACAAATGGGGCTTGTACACTTCGTCTGCTCCCGCACCTGATTTTTTAGATGCTTTCACTTTTTTTAATTCTTTTCGGAAACAACCACGCATAGAATCTATTTTTTTTTAACTGATTCTCTTGTGGCAGACTCGTCTACTTCTTTTAATTTCACAATCATGTCTTCGTAGGCTTTATTTTTTTGCTCTCTATCGGAGTACTCGCTTGATTTCACTTTCCATAGACACGGGTAAGATCTATAAAGTGCTATAAACTCTGTAATAAATTGTTTACTCATGTTTCTTAAATCACTCATGTTTAATTACCACGACCAATGGACCAATCTACCAGCAAAAGTCGTCTGCGCGACACTGATTAAAACCGTCCTTTTTAACCGCGGTACACACACATGCACAGACTTGAACGAACACGTTCAAATCGGACGGTTAAAAATCAAGCCGCGACAGATATTTTTGAACGCCAGCAAGAAGGACAGTTTTTGGCCACACACCAACCGTTTTCCCCGTACAGTTTTACCCGTGCAGACAAAACCGCCAGAAAAGAACGATGTCTGTGGCGGCCTTAAGAGTTTACATAGGCAAAATGGTACGTACTCAAGCCCACAAAGTAGCAGCTATCTTGATAATTGAATCTCCATGAAGCGGAACGTTTATTTAATGAGAGATACCCTGATCGCCCTATCTCGAGAACTTATTTGAGGGAGCTTCTTCACAAGTTTGAAGCAACAGGTAGTGTTCAAGATGCCAAACGATCTGGTCGACCAACATTTAGTGATGATAAAAAAATTGATATAGTTGCTGAAATGGTAGTAAACCCTAATTCCTCTTCAACTAAAGTTGCGTCTATCTGTGAAGTAAGTAAAAGTACAGTACAGAGAGTGTTGGCTAAAAATAAATTTCATCCTTACAAGTTAAAAATGGTGCACCACCTTTCGGATGACGACCCCGACAGAAGACTCGAATTCTGTGAATGTATGACAAATAAAATTAGTCAAAGCCCACATTACACAAAAACAATTTGTTTTAGTGACGAAAGTACTTTTTGCCTCAATGGAAATGTGAATACACAAAATGTAAGGTATTGGAGTGACACAAATCCTCACACCTTTCGTGAACAACATACCCAATTTCCAGAAAAAGTCAATGTTTGGGCAGGTATTTTGGGAAACCACATAGTTGGTCCTGTTTTCCTAAATTCAAATTTAAGCGGTTGAGTGTATCTGGAGATGTTACAAAATGCAATTGAGCACATTATTATGGTGCAGTAAGACGTTATCTGGATGAAGAATATCGAGGTAGATGGATCGGCCGGCGAGGTCCTATAAAATGGCCACCTCGGTCACCAGATCTGACACCATTAGATTTTTTTCTATGGGGGTACTTGAAATCCAAGGTTTATACTACGGCACCAGATAGCATTGGCGTTTTGAAAGAAAGAATTATTGAAGAATGCAATGCAATTTCAGCTGACACATTCGAACGAGTACGACAAGAGTTTACTAATAGGATGTATTACTGTCAGGAAGTAGACGGAACACATTTCGAACACTTGCTATAAGAATCCATTGTTGATATTTGATTAATTAAATTTAAAAAAATAATTTCAATAATTTTGGTATTTATTTAATTTATTCGTCAAAATTACTTTAAACCAAAACAAAATTAATATGGCTATGTAGCCAATGTCAATGCCTTTCAAACGAGATATCACTTGCCATAAGGTCCTATTTAAAATTATTGGCCAGAGTGGCACTGTGACGTCATCTATTACTATTACGTCACCTGTTACCATTCGTAGAGAAGTTTACAACACTTTATTTTCACCCTCCAAATTTTATTAATGTAAGTGTAGCCGTTCAAAAGATACGAGGGGGGGAGGGGACTTTTGAATAGCACTGTATAGAAGACGAGAACAACATTTTGTTACTATGGACGATTTGGATTTTTTTAATCGATTTCGGCTAACAAAACCCACAGTATTATCTCTGCTGCAACAAATTGCACACTTATTACATCTTCCAACTAACAGGTAATGAAATTGTTTAAAGTTTTGTGAGTAGTCGATTTGATATATGAAAAATTTCTAGGGGCGGCTGTATTGATCCAATGAACCAGTTATTATTAACCTTGCGATTTTATGCAACTGGGAATATGTTATTGACAACAGGTGATTTCATTGGAATTTCAAAGACTTCTGCTAGTAGAATTGTTCGAAGAGTTTCATTCTCAATTGCATCTCTTCGACCACAGTACATAAAGATGAGTGACGGTAATGATGAAATGAGAAGAACAGCTGAACGTTTTTATACAATTGCTAGTTTTTCACGAATCATTGGTGCTAGAGATTGCACATTGATTAAAATTAATTCTCCTGGTGGTAACGATGCAGAAATTTATCGTTCACGGAAACATTTTTTTGCCTTAAATGTGCAAACAGTTTCTGATGCAGATCTCAGAATAAGAAATATCGTAGCGAGATGGCCGGGGTCAACACATGACCAAACTATTTTTAATAATAGTGCTTTGAAAAGACAATTTGAAAGAGGAGAGTTTGGACTGTTTACTCGGTGATAGTGGTTATAGGCTACAACCATATCTTATGATAAAATTACAAGAAGCACACACTGCAGCTGAAAATTTATTCAATGAGTCGATCATAAGAACCAGGAATGTGGTAGAGAGACAGTATGGAGTTTGGAAACGCCGCTTCCCTATACTTGCTTTCGGAATGCGGGTTAAATCAACAACAGTTATGGCAATCATTGTTGCCACAGCTGTATTGCACAATATGGCATTGGATATGAACGAAGCATTTCCAAATGGATGGTTAGATGAGGTGCAGGAGGAAGATGATTTACCACTTTTACCAGCAGGAATGCATCAAAATAACATTAATGCGGGTCGACATGTAAGGCAGACTATTATAAACGAACACTTCTCTAATTTGTAATTAATTTAAAGAAATAAAGATATTTATTCTGAATTTCTGTTTTTTTATTGATTTATAATGTGACTTGTCAGTGAATCGTTGATGCATAAATAAGGTGATAACAAACTGATAATTTTGTTGTTGAATCATTTAATTATCAATAATGTCAGATATAGAATTCCATCTGAGATTAAAAGATGCAGTGTTTCACAATGCCAACAAAAATTCAAAGACCCAACAGCATTAACCAAAACGTATTTTTAAAGGTTAAATATAAACTATTCAGTGAAATAAAGAACAAAATGAAAAATGATCATTTATTTTTGCTGCGCATCTCTAAAAGTTGCAAATCTAATATTTGCTGTTTTTTAATGTGAGCCTCTTCTTGTCTCCTATTTTCTTCTTCAATTGCCCACGTCAACTTCCCAAGATGAGCAATCTTTTTCCGATAATATTCTTCTTTGGCTAATATCGCAGGGTTTGTAATTGTTGGCCTCAACTGTCTTGTAACAGGCTCCTTCAATTTATACGGTGAATAATTCGACCATTTACGTTTCGATTTCTACAACAAAAGTAAATGAATGAAGTTTAATTAGATGAGAAAAATATACCTACTTTAAGAGATGCTGGTACTGTTGCTTCATTGACAAGTTCAATGTCCAAGTTGGTAGTGCACTTCTGCAGAGAATCTTCCTAAAAATTAAAATATATTCATATCATGAGACTCTTTCTACCATTTCAGTTTTACCTGCTTATCCTGAACGGCAACTGAAATAATTCCATCAGCAGTGTGGCTTCCACTAGGCTTGTTCTCTTCATTTCCATCATGAATAATCAAAATCTGAAGTATAAAAGCTATTAACATCATAAATAACATACCGGTAGATCAGGAATTTGATTTCCCACAGAGTTTAAAAGGCCAGGTTTAGAAAAATCATCCACTTCATTTCCTGTATTGTCTTCGTCCTACAAAATCACAAATAAGAATAAAATGATACTTATGGAAAGCAACTTTCTTACATTATCACAATCAAAAATGTTGTCATTGCCCAGCACCGTCTTCATATTGATTATTTTCAATACACTCTCTATAATTGGATCAAATTTATCATTTACAGGAGCTCCACCGCCAGTCCCTTTGATATAACCACGTTGTGCAGCTACCACCTTCCTGGTTTTTGTTTTTAAATTGTCATATTTCGACTTTGGCTGATCCATGTTTCTGCGATGGACAGCTACGGCATTGAATGCTGTAGTAACTCGCTGCCAGGCTTGGTCCTAAAAATAATTACTTAGAAACCAGTTGACAATAAAAATTTATATTTTTCACAGACCTTTTCATCATTTGATAGTTTGTTTGTCGTCTTATTCTCTATGATATGTTTCTCGCTCGCAATTAAATCTAAGAGACGTAATTGTTCTTCCACGCTGAAAGAAAAACTTGTCTTTGTCTTGTTCGATTCCATTGCGAATCCAAATAAAAATTTAGCATAAACATAAAAATAAATAACAAAAAATATGGTTATGTCGGTAGACACAAAACACAAATCAGTAATTTATACAATCACAGAACAACACAAAACACCAGAATGGATTTGTTCCTTTGACAAATTCGACGCTTGACCTTAAATATTTACATGATTACCACTACGGAATTCATAAAAATACAACTTGTCATGATAGCCAATAGTATAAAACATTTCGAATACCACTTTAAAGGAGGCTTTATCTAACAGGAGGTGTTGGTATGTTTATGGAACCAAAGTCACTTTGAAGTTTACTTTAAAGTACACTTTTTCATTAAGCTGACTTTAAATAAAGGAGTCTTTATGATGTTGATTATGGAACTGGCTGTTAGTCATATCATCACGCCACAAGGGATTAAGCCCGACCCGGACAAGGTGTCTTCTATTTTGGATAGACCACCTCCGGAAAACCCTAAGCATCTTTTCTTCAAACCTGTTCATGGTTCAGACGCTTTATTGAAAAGTTCGTTGAAATCAGCAAACCTCTTTCCAACCTCAAAAAGAACTCTAGATGAATATGGGGACCAGCCCAAGCTCATGCGTTCGAACAACTCAAACTCCTTTTAAGCTCAAGCCCTATTCTGAGACAAGTTGATCCTAGCTTGCCCTTTATACTTCGCATTAACGCTAGTTCCTATGCGCTCGGGGCTTGTTTACTGCAGGGGGAGTACCCCGAGGAAAGACCCATCGATTACGCGAGCCGTTTCTCACCCTACCTAACTCTTGAAGTATTTACTTTCACTAAAGTCACCCTCAGGTCGTTTGGCCCGATGCACTATCTCTCCAGGCATATGATCTTAGAATTGAATATACCCCTGGAATATTAAATGTCGTCGCCGATATGTTGTCGAGACCTCCTCTTAGTAACCTAGGAGTTCTCTATGTACAAGTCGACCTACCGGGAATATCCCTCAACTAAACAAGACAGCAGCAGTTAGATTACCCTGATCTCAAGAAAATCATAGATTCGTTCGAAAATCCCGATTAGGACAATGTGGACTACAAACGTCGGTCCCAGCCCGTATACCTTATGATCAGAGGAATTCTGTTCAAGTATCATCCAGATTCGGATTGCGAAGAAGCCCAACAAGTAGTACCTAAAACGCAAGTAGCTAATATCCGATGGGAGTACCATAGCTCTGCCTTATCTGGACACTAAGGTGTAGAAAAGACCTACTATAGAATAGCTAATCGCTATTACTGTGGCAGATTACGTAGCAAAATGCATTGAATGCCAGCGGTACAAGGCGACTAATTTAAAACCAGCCGGACTCTTCCCAGTTCAAGCTCAACGCCTTAAAACTGTCTCCATTGATTTATTTGGACCCCTCCCGGAAATACCCGATGGTTACAAGTGGATCTTCATTGTCGAAGACACCGCCAGCCGGTGGGTGGAAATATATCCTTTAATACAAGCTACATCCTCAAACTGTGCCCGTTGTTTAATTGACAAGGTTATTCTCCGTTTCGGCGTGCCCCGACGCATCATCAGCGATAATGGCACTCAATTTGTAAGCGCCGTAATGCAACAAGTGGCTCATTGCCTCGGTTTTAAACAATCCCTCATCCCTGTATATTGGCTCGCTGCTAATCCCGTTGAGCTGAAGAATAGATATTTGAAACCCCAACTGGTCATTTTGACTGGCACCGATCATACGTCATGGAAAGATCGTATTCCCGCAGTTAAGTTTGCTATGAACTCTGCCCGATCACTTTCTACCGGTTATAGTGCCGCCTACCTCACATTCGGTCGCGAGTTGCGCACCCCGAATGATGTGCAACGTGATTTCCGCGCAATCGTTGAGGATGACAATTTCGTGCCAGACATACCCCCCTAGCTAAAAACTCTTAGTGAAACCTTGCACGCGGCCCGCTAAAGTAGTGATTCGCAGCAAGACCGACATAAAGCATCGGCTGATAAAATGCGACGCGACATAAGTTTTCAGGTTAGTGATATCGTGCTCGTAGACGTGCATGCCTCAAGTAAATCTGGTAAATCCTTTACTTCAAAGTTCGCCCCGAGAAGAGACGGACCATACATAATTACAAAGGTTGTGACCCCGACTACCTACGAAGTATCATCTCCACATAAATTCGAGGTGCCACTGGGGAAATTAGGGAAATAACACGTTTCCGCTTTGATACCATTTCTATAGGAGGATACCACTGACGACCCTGTCCCAGTACTACCTCTACGAAGACGAGGCCGTCCTACTAAATCCTCATCTTGCACATCCACCTCTGAACTAAACCATCTCTCTGACGACTGTGAATTGGAAGCAGATACAGATGCGTCCAACGACTCCAAGAAACCAACCATCTCTTCTAAGGACGAGGATCTTACACTTTCCAACCAAACTCTGGAAGTTCAACGACGGCGACGGAGAACCCGACCGAAGTGCTCCTGTTGCCTATAGACTTTCTTTTGCTCCTACTCCCGGGACGGTTCGTGTAGCAAAGGGGGAGATTGTAACGCACTCACCTAGAGCCAGGCCACCACCAGCCATTGTTGGCTGGTATTTCTCACCAACGAGACCACTTACCTCGAAGAGTGAATGGCGACAGACGACAGGGGGCGGTTAGAACAATAATAGACGCTAAGCAATACAGTACTTTTCACTTTTACTTTGTTAAATAATTTTGGGTAATAAGTTTGGGTAAAGTACCACCCTTTATTATCATACCCCTTCAGAACACGCAACAATACAATAATATAATTACAATACCAAACAATAAGATTTTGCAAATCTACCTACAATTTTAGATTTAAATCAAAAGTGATTCAATATAAAATTATTTCTGAAAGCTAAACCTAACTGTTCATTATTCACAAAATTCACATCAGGGTCATTATGAATATCAATTTCAGCAGGATCCATGAAGTTCTTTATATCTTACAGATATATTGTAAAGAACCGCTGTTGCACATAATATAACAGTCTGACTAGTGGACAATTTTGCAGTCATTCCTCTGAATAGACACGGAAACCTTCTTTCCCATACTCCAAATAGTCTTTCCACAATACTCCTTGTTCGTACATGTGCCCTATTGTACCGTTCTTCATGTGCATTTGCTGCAAAATAAATGAGACTATTATCTGTGAATATATAAATGTGCTATTCAATTATGAACTGCTACTTATAGATAAATATATTTAGAAAATTGAATAAGCTCTACTGTAGTCATGGAATACAAAACATTTGGTTTCACCTTGACCTACAACTGGAGTTGATAAATATGGTCTACATGGGTATCCATTATCGCCTAATAATAGTCCTCCTACATTTCCACGTTCACACTTCTGTCAAATATGACATTGTCATGTGTATATCCCGGATGCCACACCAGGAAACCCATATATGTTTTGAAACCTAACTACATTCTGTCGCTTCTCTTCTATTGTGTTTGGTAAATGAATGTGGTCTGGAAGTGTGTCCGAAATACATTCAGAATCCCGTCTAATTATTACTGAGACAGACTGCTGAATCAATCCTCTAAATCACCGCTCACTAACTACAAAAATATGCAGATTATAATTTTTTCAACATAAAAATACTTATCTTACTTGGAAATTTGCAGTAGCATAATATCGTAGGGTCGTTAACAATTGTATTAATGAGGGATAGGTAGTCCCCTGTTGTTCAATTTGCTTAAATTTTGATCCACAATAGAAAAATAACGTCTCTTACAATATCCTCTAAATCACCGCTCACTAACTACAAAAATATGCAGATAACTTTATATTTTTTTCAACATAAAAATACTTATCTTACTTGGAAATTTGCAGTAGCATAATATCGTAGGGTCGTTAACAATTGTATTAATGGAGGGATAGGTAGTCCCCTGTTGTTCAATTTGCTTAAATTCCGATCCACAATAGGAAAAATAACGTCTCTCACAATATTTTTTGAGAATATATAACGAAGTCTGAAATCTTCTTCACTATACGATTCCATAGGATTTGCCGTATCTCGAATATACTGTTTTGGTATGCGAGTATGCGGCATTTCATCAACAAAGTCTAATTAACTCACTCACAGATTCACACTATAAATTCTCCTTCAAAATGTATAAATAGATAAACAATAACAAGACAACAAGTTGGCAAGATGGAAAAGTTGACCGATTTAATTTGCGAATATTGTCGAATAAAACCAAGCCAAGTCGATCTCAAGGTTGGCTTTTACATGACTTGGGTACGCCTGAAGTCACGCAAGCGCAGCAATCTTCCTTTCTGCTCAAGATTTGTCTATAATAACCCATCCCGTCTCAAGTCGTGGTTGACCTCGAGATCAACTCAAGTCCTGACTATAGGTACGGGCATAATCAGGTTCGTTTTATCAAATTATGCTTTCGCTATCGTCACACGATTTCATACGAACTCAAACGATAAAGATGAAGTTTCACTTGGCAACACCACAAAAAAATGTGTTGTCAATACAATACACAAATAATTATACATCTTTTCTCGTGTTTCGTGTTCCGTTAATGAAAGGCTGACAATTGACATAATAATAACAAATAATAAATCAAATAAAGTTATAATAATTATTGAGAATGTTGCCAATAAATATTGCAATGATTGATGCTGCTCAACGAAGAAATCATTTGCGTATAACTCGGGAAGAAAGTATATTGATCCGTGACAGAAGTGATCCTTTCAGCTTAACTGACCAACGATTCATCTGGCAGCAATCACAAGTTAAAGTTCATCTTCAAAATGCATTTGAAAACGGCCAACATAACACTTGGTTATTGGGAGATGCTGGTTATCCTCAAGAACCTTGGGGTGCGTTCAGATGCTTTGTCTGATAAAGAAAAAACGCACGGTATGATTCTTCTTGGTTGAAGTCGTTGACACGAGATTCACCTCAACGACTTGGTGTAATATTTTTAGATGTCATATTTCAACTAACACTTTTAACAGGAATAAACATTGGTGATAATTTGTTAATGTTTATGAGTGCAAAAATAAATATACAGGTAGTTCGAGAGTTATCAAATATTATATTTCAAAAAGTGAATCGTCATCATCTGACGATGATATTAAGACTAGCACCTTGGCATTAGTTGGAGAAGTTGGGAGAGAAAATATTGTTCGAAATCACGAATTTTTAGAGATAATAGAAAAAATGAGTGACGCAGAATTCCAACAATTTCATATTTTATAGATTTGTTTCAAATATTTACTTGTTTTTTTTTAAATGTACTTTACCTTGTGTTTTTGTTAAATATATTTTGCTATTTTCACATGTAGTTTTTGTTTAACCCTAGAATACGGGACTATGTTTGCCAAACATAATTACGGGATTATCGTAAATTTTACTACTCAAAAAAACAACAAAATTCCTTCATCAAACTTTATTTTAAAAAAATACAAAAAAACCTTATATTCTTCATTATCGGAACAAACGTGTAAAATTATAAAACCAAGATTTTTTTATTATTTTTCACAGCATACGGTGCAAATAACTCCTCGGTGTTCTCCGCAAATTGGATTTTTATACTCCATACAATAATTAGTGGTCATGCGCCTTTTTTTGCTTGGGCAATAGTAACAAGTCTTCCTCTTCTTATCTTGGGGTGTGTTCACAACGTTTTCTTTTGATATACCGAGGATTGCAGCTATGTCTTGTCGAAGATATCGACGTAAAGTTTTGCTGTTATATCTATGCTGCATCCATGGTTTGGCAAGGCACATACTTAAATCAATCATAAATTGGTATCTTGAAATAGGTTTTTCGCCTTTTTTTAACGTTTTAAAAGTGTAAATGACATAAGAGTTTATGCTGGCCATATTTATCATCCCATCCCAATAAGCATGCCACATCCTAGGGACGTACATTTTAGGTCCATTTTACGACTTATGTCCCGGGGACTACCAGGGACGTACATTGTACGTACATGAAGTAACGTATAGGCGAGCGGCACACCCCCAAAAAGTCGTTTAGAAAACGAAAAAGTGACCAGATCACTTCTAATCGCTAAAAATCATGTTACTTTATGTTTTCGAGGGTGCTGAATACGAATATGACGTTTGTTTTTTTCTAAAATTGGGGGAACATTGTTCAAATCTACAATTAAGTGAAAAATTGGAAAAAAAAATTTCGCGAATATCGAACTTCAACTCGCTGCCATTGACGGAATAATCAATATTTTTTCATAAAAATGTAATCACACATTTTTGAACTCATTTGCAAGGCAGTAAAACATACCCGAAGTTTCCAAAGCAATTTCCCACCGATCGGGAAATTTCGGAAAATTTTTTACTACTCTTTCTGACTTTGTGCATACTTTTGCAAAAGTTGAGTGACAAAGTTTTTGATTTTCAATTTCTACATATGTAGTCTCCAAGTGTAATATACAAGGAAGTTTTTCAGAAAATTTCAAATGTTTATTCGCAAAAATAAAAATTATACAGCGTCTTAAACCTCAGCGTTCTAGTCGCTCGACGCTTGCACTGGGCGCGTTTCTCTTGGATTTCATGCAGTGAGCGAATAATGAATCTAAAATTTTCTATTAATAATTTTTTTTATAAATAATGATACAATAAATAATAGTAGAAAACCATGTATAAATGTAAAAATTTATTCACTCTGTACATTCATCATTAACTACATTTACGTTATTAGTACATGAATCTCGGCAACTACATAAATCACAGCATTCCAAACTAGATTTTTCACAAGGGCACACGTCGGTAGAGCAAGAAGATTTTTGAGCACAAGAACAGAAGAAATTTTGTAAATATTCCATTGCTGATAATCCATTGTAAAAATCAGGTAACACATTCCCCTCGTCGATCAACCATCCATATTCTTCCAAGTTTTTTGTAAAAATCGTGGAAAATGTCGCCTGATTCCATTCGTTGATTTGCCAAATGCATCTCAATACGTGTTTTTCTAATGCAGGCTTAGAAGGTGGTAACTTATCAATACATGAATTTTTCAATAAAGCTAAATTATATCTTAATGAGTTAATATCTGTGCGAATAGCTTTAGACTTGTTACGTGAATCGTACAACACAGATAGAAAATTACTAACAATCTCGATGGCCCTTTCAATAGGAACGTTGCATAGATTGGCAAGATCACTCAATTCTTCATCTGACATCTTTTTTAACGCTACGTATGCAGTCTTCTTACCGATAAAAAACAGTGATGACGTCGTATCGCATCCAGTTAATGCATGCATAGCTATAAGTGATGAAGTTAAGGCAGGTCTTAGTTTTTCTGTCAAGAGGTGTATTGGGATGTATCTCCTGAAATCTATGCGTATTGAAATTTTGCCAGTATAAAACCAAACCTGTGGCTTATTTTGACAATATTGATAATTACTTAATAACAATAAAAATACATCTGTATCTGGCGACTCAACAATAATAATTTGCTTATCATTTATTTTACTTTGAACACATTTCACGTGATATATTTAACGAGTGTCAGCATCTATGTGATTGCAAGTATACATAGGATCTACTTTGCACATGCCATTTGTATCAATAACAAATGAATTTTCTCGTGGTTCCAATCCACCAGCTAAATATACATGTTTATTAGTATCTGTAAGCTCAATACTATGTTTCACTAAATTATCTTTTATATAAGCACATATAAAATTAGTTAAACTAGATTTGCTTTCATTGTTTGACAAAACCGCTTTCAAATCTTTCAAGGGTCGATTTCCAGTTATATCATACGTCTTGCTAGATAAACCATACCTACGATTTCTTTCTTCTTGCTTTGGATTAGGCGAATTATCATCGTATCTATCAAAAACGAGATGGACTTCATCGGCTGTCCGTAGACGATCGATGATATTTTTCAAAACTGTTTCTCCTAAGCAATTAAAATTAGCAAATGATTTTGAAGTGAGTGCTTGTAGTGTGGCCATACCATCAATAATTACAATACAATATAAAGGAGACTGTCTTACAATATATTGCTGTACTTCGTTTTCTACAACGTGCATCAGATCAGATTTTTTAGTAGTTCTTCTACACCCGTCGGGTTTAAAAAGAGAGGAAGGTATTGCAGTAAGTGGAAAACTTAAAATCATCTTTAAATCTACATCTTTTCTGTTTGCAGATACTGCTAGAGCCCTTTGATATACGCTTTCTGGTGGTATTATTTTTTTTTACAACTTGGCCATTTACCTTGACTAGAGTTTTTTTTGCTGATTCGCTAAATGTTTTCATATTAGTTTGTGTAATCGGATCGAAAAATCCTAACGGTTTTTTCAGCAAATTTTCAGTGTTATTTTCTAACCGCTTTGATACGAAGTCTTTTAATTTGTTGGTACCAATAGATCTCATATTTAATAAGAATTCTTGTACTTCTGGTGATGCAACAAGTCCACTGCTTATATTTATAAGAACATCTCTTCGCACAGATGAAGAAAACGGATCTGTCATGTGATTTTTTACGTACTGCAAAATCATAGCAAAGTGTTTTTCGTCTCTCGAAATTTGACTTTGTCGTTCTCCTTCGTGTTCGTAATGATCATCAATATCGGTAGATACATTACTCCGAGTTTGCATGGCTGAAGAATAAACACCTAGTACATTTCTGGATACTGTCCATCTCAAAACAGTAGGCTCTTTCGTAGTAAACCCAGGTATTCCAGTAGGGCCTTTTGTATCTTTAATTACCGATGATTCAACCGCCATGACACTAGACTCTGAAAGGTCCAGGTGTAAATCTTACAGAAAAATTTCCATTCATAAACTCATCTCCTACCTCTTTCGGTAATCTAAGCATCATTTCTAATACATGGTAAGTAGCCCATCGAGAATAATTCATTTTGTTACAAACAAAGTAATAAGGCAACATAGTAGCCTCGGAGCTTTTGTTTAATTGCCAATCGCCTTCTCGTTCTGATCGCCATAATTGTAATACTAATTGTAAACATTGTAAGCATTCATCCCATAATTGAAAAGTTGGTATTTGAGAACTCCTCATACTACGAAACTCGTTAAATAATTCTGACAATACAAATTTCGACTCTGCAGTTAATTTATCTAAATCGTCCTTCTTGCAAGCTTTATCAGTGTACTTTTTATGAAAATTTTCGAATGAATCTTGCAGTTTGTTGAGTAAATCTCCATTTTCTTCCGCTAACCAATCAAAAAAAATTTCAAACATTAAATAAAGTAACACTTCATAACAGAGGGTAAAAGCTCGCATTGTTCGATGGAACTGTTTCCCTTCGAGCATTTGATCAACTGAGTTTGCAGCATAAACACCAGATTCAACAAGCATATCACGTAAGCCACAATCTCCCCATATCTTACCTATGCAAGAATTGAATACATTGTTTGTGTGAAAGGAACCCATGCGAAGAACCGAATTTGCAAATTCTTCTTGTAAATGGAATTTTACTTGTTGACCTACTGCAAATAATTGCTGATCAAGAGTATGCACACTATACTTTTGTCCACAAGCTTGAACAAATTGTTTGCCTTTTCGTAAAGTTGTATAAACTGTACTCAAATCACTTGGCTTAGCATTTATAGCCGGAATATATTGCACTTGCGTATAAGTAGTTTTTGGATCCGCAAAGTGTGTATTATATGGCACCCAAGAAGGTATAGATTGCTCAACTGCATTTTCAGAAAGCAGATAGTTTCCAGAAAAAATGTCTCTCGATACGTTTCGCAAAAGTGCCCATGTAAGATCGGTCAAATTAAAAGCTTCATGTTGCTTACTTAAATTATCTAAAGCCAAAACAGCTCCTGTGAATTTAGGTGGATTAGGTCTGATTGATGGCTTTTGATAGAATGAAATATCAGATGAATCGTTAGAATTTTCGGAGAGTGCTCTTTTAAGACTTGTCTTTGGTAGTCGATCTAAACATACCGATTCTCCGACCTGTTGACTTTGAAATATAACTCTCGCCATCGCATGATATGTATTTTTGCCATCGATTGTTTGAGTGTTTATGTCGATATTGTCGTCACCTTCGTGAATAGATCCGCCACCATTATCGCGATGAATAATTCCAGATGGAACATAAATTTCCGCATTTTTTTCGAGCTCTTTTTCTGCAGTGATTGTAAGGAAGCGGCGTAAATCGTCATTGGAACAGCAAAAACCGTGAGAATGTAAAATATCAATCAGTGATTTTTTTGCGAACATATGATGCAATGATAACGTTAATCCAAATTGAAAAGGCGGAGTGAGAGAATTATTGTGACTCCGTCGTGCACAATAAATTATTGTCTCTGAAATACTAAGTGTTCGACGTACAATCTTATCATCGACTGCTAACTGACCTTTGAAAAATGAATTATTTTCAATTGTCCAACAGACTAATTTTTGTAATATTTGTGGAACAAATGTCTTTGAAAACTCTATTGTTACTTCACTTGGAAGGAAATATTCTGTAGGTCTAGGTATCTTATCAATTTCACTTCGAATTAATCCAGCTACTTGATGAACTATCGAGTTTTCGTCTTTTTTATAATCAATATTTTCGTAAGTTACGCTGTTCTTCTTATTTACAACATCAAGTAAATTATGAACAATTAAAACAAGAGGAAATTGAGATGAAGCAACAATATCAGCTTTGCCTGGATGTGAGTAAAATCTTAATTGTTCATCGGCTACTTTCATCAATTTCGATTTAATAAAACTCGATTTGATATGCATAGCATCATCATAACTTTTGATACCTTCGTCAACAACAGCTTGAATGAAGGTTTCGCAAAGTTTTGGTAACAGTACTATCTCGCCAGACTCGAATTGATCTTTATAAGCAAGGAACACATTTTTTGCAATGCTATCGTAAGCTTCTGTCCTTGTTGGCTCTGTGTTTGTTATGTATTTAAGAGCAGTTTCACTAACATAATTTTGATAACATTTTGAATGATATCGAGCTTTCTTTTCATACAAATTTACTTCTTCATTACTCAATAAATTTTTGACAACGGAATCATTTCGAACATTAGCTGCGCTGAGAATTTTTGATTTAATATCTACACTTTTACCTTGAGATACGTTTGTCAACTTGATATTTTTCTTCGGGTTGTCTGCTTCGCCACACATAAAACACAGGCTTGACCAATCGAATGACGGTGATTGCAAAATACGCACCCTTTTATTATCTGCATCGTTCACAAAGTCATTAGATCGCCGTTTCGCCATTTCGAGATACTGTTTGCGCTAAAAGAATTAATGAATTATGTGTGAAATTATAGCACAACAATCGTTGATTAATCGATACTTACATCCTTTTCACATTTTTCCAATTAATTACAGGCTTGAAATGTATTTTATTCTACGGCTAAACAAAACGTGCAAGTCTGACCGATTTGGCTGCGAGCAATACCTGTTATCAGGCTTGCACAGAGCTAGACGCGCTCGAAGCGCGCGCACTACGTAAACCGCGCGGATTTTCGAATGACCGTAAAATTTTTTCTTTTTCAAATAAACATTTGAAATTTTCTGAAAAACTTCCTTATATAATACACTTTGAGACTACATATGTAGAAATTAAAAATTAAAAACTTTGTCACTCAACTTTTGCAAAAGTATGCACAAAGTCAGAAAGAGTAGTAAAAAATTTTCCGAAATTTCCCGATCGGTTGGAAATTGCTTTGGAAATTTCGGGTATGTTTAAATGCCTTGCAAATAAGTTCAAGAATGTGTGATTAAATTTTTATGAAAAAATATTGATTATTCCGTGAAAGGCAGCGAGTTGAAGTTCGAAATTCGCGAAATTTTTTTTTTCTATTTTTCGACGTAATTGTAGATTTTAACAATGTTCCCCCAATTTTAGAAAAAAAACAAACGTCATATTCGTATTCAGCACCCTCGAAAACATATAGTAACATGGTTTTTAGCGATTAGAAGTGATCTGGTCACTACCATGTCATTTTAGGGGTGGTTGCCGCTCGCCTAGTATAATTACGTTTTCTTCCGGACGTAAATGTGTTATTAGTTTTGTATAAGGAAGACGTTTCACGAGAACGTTATTCCTTACACAGCATATTTTTTAATATGTTGTATATAATACCTATATCTATATACTAAATAAATCTCCGAATTTTAACAATTAACCAATTGAAATGAAATTATGAAGTAGAAACAATTAAGCTTATTACAAGAAACGTGATTTAAATGACTTCGGTAAAGGCTAATTAAAATATTAAGTTTTGCCATGATTTGAGCTTTTAAAAAAAACTTGGTTGTGTACATATAATTGACAGTATTGACATTTGAAAGTTCAGTTGCGTCATTTTGCACATGATCTAACCCAATCATAACCTAACTTTCAGTAAAGCGTAAAGCGTTTCTGCCACATAATTCAGTGTAATTGTGAATTGTTATAGTTGTTAGACCTAGAGTTTTATAGTATTTTAACGGTAATTACTGCATTTGTTTATCTGATAATATTCAGCATCCCTATCATTACATTAAGCATATTTTTAATATGTGGAGAAAATCGAAATCCAGTAAATATTATAGAAGAGCAAACAAACATCTCAAGAATTTACAAACTTCATTGAGTTCTAAAAGTGAATATTAACTCCGCTCCCGGTGTGTCTATAACTGTTCAGAAATGCAACATATGGTGTGTATAATTGGAGCAAACTACTTGTCTTAATTGCTAAATTTGTATATTATTAAAAATAATGTTTTTAGAGAGCTATGAAATAGCCAGGTCAAAGGCTGTATTGACTGAAGACACCAGTGACCTTAATTCTGATGCAGAACTAAATAAAAAAAGGAAACTGAGGAGAATAATATACAGTTCCCCAGAATCACCAGATGGCTGTAATGAAGTTTCTTTTATGAATCCTCCTCAATATAAAATTAAAGGTGAGTTTGTTTGATTACTCCTATAAAGACATACATCCATTTATTTTTATGGACATTTTTTTACATACTGTATAATTTATGAATATCAACAGCTGGCCTTTGTTAAACTTTGGAAATTAATTAATTATTGGAAATATTCACTATTAGTATAAGTCAGCAAGTATTCTCATTATTAGTGCTCTATTAAAATTTTTAAGAATGTGAATTGTATGTTTGGTATTACTTAATCAAAATTATTTACAGTATCAACACTAATTATTGCTGAATATTTATTATATGAATTATATGAATTATTGTCAATAAAATATCTGCAACATTTTTAAAAATATTGGGAATATAAAAAGTACATAATCCTTTTTGTTATTGTTTCAAGTGTTTTATAATACATTGCAACAGAGTACTCTTTTTGAAACACTTCATATTTTATTGATGTATTTTAGAAACTATGAAAAAAAGCTTCATCTTGAATTAACACCTGAAATAGCGAAGGCTCAAGAACATTTCGTACCAGAGACTACTGAGTGAGAAAATAATAATATTCAGAATTTAGAGTGCTATACGCAGGGTGTTTAGTTATGAATTGAAAATATTTTAACTGTAGAATCATGGACTCTAAATATTAATATTTAAGTCAAGCTACTTAGATAAAATGTGACTCCTTACTGAGGTACAGGCTGTTTTATTTGAAAATTTAAAAATCCGTATCCGTATCATATTTCGCAGGAATTGTAGATACAAACCATACGTTTTTTAAGGTTTCCGAGCTGATTAAGATAGGGGGAAAAGATGGAATTCGTAAAATGCTGTATGTCATTTTTCTTCACCAATAAGCTAGCCTGCAAATATAGCTGGCTGGGGCGCAGTCAGAAGAAGGCTTTCAACAATTTTAAAATTGTCAATTTACTGGTGGGTAAGTAAAATAATAAGTATTTACATTAAAATTTATGATCGTAACATATTTTTCAATATCACTTTTTCTCATAATGCCGTTTCAATTAATGTCTAAAATTTTGTGAGACAACCTGTAATGTATACCTACATAACTTATTTAAAAACTAGCCATACATAATTGAGGTTCATATTTCACAAATGATATATTAGTGATGAAACAAGTAATTAAAATACCAAAAAATCACTACTGACTGAACTGTAAACTTTAAGTAAGTAAACAAAAATATTTAATTTGAATTTTGTTTTTCAATTTCAAGGTGCTGCTGACCAGGGGAATTTTTCAAAAAATGCCAAGGAAACTGAAGAATGTATAAAGCAGTGGCTTCGTAGGGCTGATGAAAAAAAAAGAAAAACAGATTTAAAAAGTATTCAGAATAAATATTTGAAATCAATTTTTAATTGTTTTATTTAGACGGCCATTGGACGTAACCTTTGTTTTCAGTATGTACGAGTTCCGTCCCTCGTAGGTCCAGTAAGTTCGGAATTCGTCCGTTGTTGGACGTACATAGTACGTCCTAACCGTTGGAAAATGTACGTCCCAAATACGTCCTTCGGATGTGAATGGGATTTGAGATTACGTACCTGGGATGTAGTTATGACCCGACAGTTATGTACGAGGGACATACATGGTACGTACTCATGCTGTTTGGGATAGAACACACATAATGGCCATCTCCGTGTTTTTCTGCTCGAACTCATATTTGAACACATTTGGTCGAAGGTCCACACCTGATTTGGTCTCATTATAGTTATGAATTATCATTGGCTTACCGGTTTCTTCTTGGATCTCTGCCTTTTCATGCATAGTCGAAAGTATCAAAACTCTTTTTTTCTTCTTTGGCATATAAGATAACAATGTCTTTTTTTGATCGAAACAAAACATTGATGTATATGCTTTTCGACTTTTTCCATCCAAGAACTCCTTGGGTATCTCTTTTGTATTTTTGCGTATAGTCCCTATCATGGTTAATTTGTAAGGACTTTGTAGCAGCTGGTCAGCAAGGGAAACCGAGGTGTACCAATTGTCCATGGTTACATTGCGATTTGTACCATGGATTGATTTCGTTAACTCTTTTACATAAAATTCGCCTAAAGGCAAACTATGTGTCGTTTTTTTCCCCAAGTAAGGACTTGCATCTAACATATACTTAGTAAAAAGTTGGAATTAAAAACATTTTTTTGTCATGTCATAAAAAAATGACTAGAAGTTTCTTCAAATTTATTATCACAAAAAACTAACATTTTCCTCAATCCCATTCACATTTTAAAATGATTTTCAATGATGGCCTGGAGAAGTTGTCTACCAGCTAATAGATCAGCATTTCCCAGTGCATTGGGCACAGGAGGGTGAACATTCTGCACCATCTCCATAACTTCAAAAGCTGCATCTACTTCTGGTTCTGGAATTTGATTAGTTATATATATATATATATATATACAAACAGACAAATACTATTGAGGTTAGCAGCAAAAAAGGAAAAGTGTACTCTTTTTAAATTTCCAAGCTTTCGTAAATCTTTATTTACATCATCAGGGAACTACAAAAGTGAGAAAAAACATAAATTATAAAGCGGTCCGCTACAACAGTTTCATAACTTACGTTAATCGAGAATGATTCCTTGATCTTAACATTGGGAAAAGTGTTAAACAGTTAGCACTGAAGAATGAGACAAGTCCGGCTTTCATTATAAGCAATAGCTAACAGTCACATAATAAAATATATTAAAAATCATTACAAAGTTAAAATATTAAAAATGAAATAATCCACACAAACACGTGGATTTATACATGTTATTAATTAAACAATGATTGAAAATAGGTTAAGGACAAGTTCTTCTTTTCTTTGAAGTAGAAAAGAAGAGATAACACGACTATAATGACATCAACCAAAAACAATAGAAATATAAATCAATTGAAATACGAGGGAGGTACAAAAATTAGGTAGGAGTTATGATGAAATATTATTTGAATTGATATCAATTTGTTTATGAAAATTATGTTTATCCAAAGTTAATAAAAGTGAGTAAAGATTACTTAAATTTTGAATATCTGTTTTCTTATTAATATGATCATCCTCCTGAAAAATGAAAGCCATTTCTAGAAATAATCTTTTACTATAGTTATTTTCACGGGATAAGATCTTAATCCCTTCAAAATCTATTCTATGATCTAAAGAGGAAACATGATTTGCAAGAGAACATCTTTCAGGATGTAATCTTATATGTGGAGAGATATACGGCTAGCAAGTTTTTGAGAAGTTTGACCAATATAAGAAAGATCACAGCTATTGCAACCAATTTTATAAATCACATTACTATTATCTAATGTAGGAATTTTATCTTTTAACGGATTGTAAATAGATTTTACTACTAAGGCACTCTTACATGCAAACTTAACATTTTGTAAATATTGAGAAAAAATCTTAGTAAGTCTGGGAGTAACTTCCCTTATATATGGTAAAGAAACAATTGAAGTGGTAGGAACCCTTCCTGAAATCGAAAGAGCATCCTGATCAGTTACACCTGCTTCCACTACTGAAAGTGTAGGAATTTGTGTCATAACAGATGATGTATTGAAAATAATCTTTCTTAGTAACGATTTGGGATAGGAATTATCAAGGAACAAATTGAAAAGACTATCACGGTTCTCATTCTTAAAAATGGGGTCGGAAAGACTCATAACCCTAGCTGTCATTTGTTTAACCAAGTTAACCTTTATGCTAAATTTATGGTAAGAATTGTAGTTGAGATATCTCCCAGAGCTAAATGGTTTTCTATACCAATCAATTATCATCACATTATCAGGTGTCCTGGTAAAAAGTGTATCAAGAAAAGGCACAGCCATATTTGGGTTTTCCACTTCAAGGGTGAACTGGATATAGGGATCATAACTATTAAAAGTGAACAGGAGATGATCTGTGGAGTTCTTAGGACAAGCCAAGATAATATCATCGACATATTTCTTGATGAAAGGGATATTAAAAGGAAGTACCGGAATGACTACATCCAACAGATCATCCATTACGTAACAAGCCAATATGGGAGAAATGCTAGCTCCCATAGGAGTACCAAAAGTTTGTTTATAAAATTTATTATTAAAAGAAAAACACGTAGAACTGAAAAGGAAGTCAATCAACTCGATGAAAGTATCTTTGTCAATATTACACTGAACACTGATTGAGGACCAATGTTTGTGTATTGACCGTATGACTGCTTGCAAATAAACATTACTAAAAAGTGAAACCACATCCAGACTGACCAAAACATAATCATGAGGAAGAACCTTCCTGTTAAATAGTTCAAAAACTTGAAAAGAGTCCTTAATGAAATAATCATTATCAGCATTGTATGCCTTTGTCAAAATATCAGTTAGAAAAGTAGCAATAAGTTCAGTTGGGGAGTTTATTGATGCAACTATGGGTCTCATCGTTAGGGTAGGTTTATGAATTTTTGGAAGAGTGTAAAATTTTGCTATAACAGAATTATAGGATGTCAATTTTTTCCTAGTGATTTCATAAATTTGTCTTTTATTATATAATCTCTTAACTAGAGCATTTGATTTAGTTTGAATCCCCCTACTTGGATCTTTTGGGAGAGAAACATAGGAAGAGTCGTTATCAATTATATCTTGGGATAGCTTTAAATAATCATCCTTTAACATAACAACAGTTACATTCCCCTTATCTGATTTTGTAACAATCAACTCAGGATGTAATTTAAGAAAATTTTTTGTTTCTGACAACAACTTTTCAACATTAGGAGGGATGTTAACATTAACATTAATGTTGAAAAGTTTCTTTCTTTTGGTCCTAAATTCAGTGTGGAACCTCAATTAGGTTTTGATATCCCAAACAAATCCATCCTTTCCGGCATAGATTATATTTCCTCATTGATACCTAATATTGACAATAGAAATTTAGCAGTTGCTAAATCCATTAATGTTATCACTAATCATGCTTATAGAAAGGATAGTCATAAATCTATTTTTCAAAAATTGTTGTCAGAAACAAAAAATTTTCTTAAATTACATCCTGAGTTGATTGTTACAAAATCAGATAAGGGGAATGTAACTGTTGTTATGTTAAAGGATGATTATTTAAAGTTATCCCAAGATATAATTGATAACGACTCTTCCTATGTTTCTCTCCCAAAAGATCCAAGTAGGGGGATTCAAACTAAATCAAATGCTCTAGTTAAGAGATTATATAATAAAAGACAAATTTATGAAATCACTAGGAAAAAATTGACATCCTATAATTCTGTTATAGCAAAATTTTACACTCTTCCAAAAATTCATAAACCTACCCTAACGATGAGACCCATAGTTGCATCAATAAACTCCCCAACTGAACTTATTGCTACTTTTCTAACTGATATTTTGACAAAGGCATACAATGCTGATAATGATTATTTCATTAAGGACTCTTTTCAAGTTTTTGAACTATTTAACAGGAAGGTTCTTCCTCATGATTATGTTTTGGTCAGTCTGGATGTGGTTTCACTTTTTAGTAATGTTTATTTGCAAGCAGTCATACGGTCAATACACAAACATTGGTCCTCAATCAGTGTTCAGTGTAATATTGACAAAGATACTTTCATCGAGTTGATTGACTTCCTTTTCAGTTCTACGTGTTTTTCTTTTAATAATAAATTTTATAAACAAACTTTTGGTACTCCTATGGGAGCTAGCATTTCTCCCATATTGGCTTGTAACGTAATGGATGATCTGTTGGATGTAGTCATTCCGGTACTTCCTTTTAATATCCCTTTCATCAAGAAATATGTCGATGATATTATCTTGGCTTGTCCTAAGGACTCCACAGATGATCTCCTGTTCACTTTTAATAGTTATGATCCCTATATCCAGTTCACCCTTGAAGTGGAAAACCCAAATATGGCTGTGCCTTTTCTTGATACACTTTTTACCAGGACACCTGATAATGTGATGATAATTGATTGGTATAGAAAACCATGTAGCTCTGGGAGATATCTCAACTACAATTCTTACCATAAAGGTTGACTTGGTTAAACAAATGACAGCTAGGGTTATGAGTCTTTCCGACCCCATTTTTAAGAATAAGAACCGTGATATTCTTTTCAATTTGTTCCTTGATAATTCCTATCCCAAATCGTTACTAAGAAAGATTATTTTCAATACATTATCTGTTATGACACAAATTCCTACACTTTCAGTAGTGGAAGCAGGTGTAACTGATCAGGATGCTCTTTCGATTTCAGGAAGGGTTCCTACCACTTCAATTGTTTCTTTACCATATATAAGGGAAGTTACTCCCAGACTTACTAAGATTTTTTCTCAATATTTACAAAATGTTAAGTTTGCATGTAAGAGTGCCTTAGTAGTAAAATCTATTTACAATCCGTTAAAAGATAAAATTCCTACATTAGATAATAGTAATGTGATTTATAAAATTGGTTGCAATAGCTGTGATCTTTCTTATATTGGTCAAACTTCTCAAAAACTTGCTAGCCGTATATCTCTCCACACGAGTGATATAAGATTACATCCTGAAAGATGTTCTCTTGCAAATCATGTTTCCTCTTTAGATCATAGAATAGATTTTGAAGGGATTAAGATCTTATCCCGTGAAAATAACTATAGTAAAAGATTATTTCTAGAAATGGCTTTCATTTTTCAGGAGGATGATCATATTAATAAGAAAACAGACATTCAAAATTTAAGTAATCTTTACTCACTTTTATTAACTTTGGATAAACATAATTTTCATGAACAAATTGATATCAATTCAAATAATATTTCATCATAACTCCTACCTAATTTTTGTACCTCCCTCGTATTTCAATTGATTTATATTTCTATTGTTTTTGGTTGATGTCATTATAGTCGTAGTATCTCTTCTTTTCTACTTCAAAGAAAAGCAGAAGTTGTCCTTAACCTATTTTCAATCATTGTTTAATTAATAACATGTATAAATCCACGTGTTTGTGTGATTATTTCATTTTTAATATTTTAACTTTGTAATGATTTTTAATATATTTTATTATGTGACTGTTAGCTATTGCTTATAATGCAAGCTGGACTTGTCTCATTCTTCAGTGCTAACTGTTTAACACTTTTCCCAATGTTAAGATCAAGGAATCATTCTCGATTAACGTAAGTTATGAAACTGTTGTAGCGGACCGCTTTATAATTTATGTTTTTTCTCACTTTTGTAGTTCCCTGATGATGTAAATAAAGATTTACGAAAGCTTGGAAATTTAAAAAGAGTACACTTTTCCTTTTTTGCTGCTAACCTCAATAGTATTTGTCTGTTTGTGTCCTAATTGATCAGCAACGATCACATGCGTTTATCGCTTTTCAGTATATATATATATATATATATATATATATATATTGTGTAGAACACAACACGCAATAACAATTTTTGCTGCTTTTTCTGACTTGTGGTGCAGTACCCGATGCTTTAATAGACATCTAAATCTATTTTTTAAGACCCCATTGCATCTTTCTATAATAGATCTTGCCGTTTTAAAACAATTGTTGAACCTCTCTTCCATTCCTGGAGCTGGGTCAACCAAGGTCGTAATGGGTAACCCATAAGAGATGTCATGTATATTTTTGTAACCTTTAAAATCATTCACACATTGGCCTTAGGTACCTGAATCACCAAGAAAGAAAAAATTATTGTGAGGATCATTTCTATAAATATCTTCCATGATTATTGAAATATTGGATTGTGCTAATATATAAGAATGTGCACTTCCAGGAAAATTTGAGTCCACATTCATAATTTTCGGATTTTCATCACAAATCTGGAAGACAATTTTGAGATAATTGTTCTATAACTGGTTAAACTTATACTTACTAGCTGAACATTCACTGAATGGTAGTTTTTTCTGTTCACATAAATGTTTTCGTCATCTCTAGGCACAAATATTGCAACATGAGAGCAATAAATAACCCCAACCCCTCCAGGAATCCCTGTGGCATTATAAAATCTGTGATGAATTATGGAGATATATAAATGACAAAAATGTTACCTTCTTCTTTGCTGTACAAGTTTCTCTAGGTTATTAGGATATTTTATCCATATGGATGTCATTTGAGGGTTGTTCAGGAGATTACTGATATGCTCTATTGCTCTTGAGAGACTGTAACGTTAATTTCGTTCACTTTACTTCCCTCGATTGAATTAATAAATTATCGTATGGGCGGCGAATAGCCAGTCCTTTCTCATGCCCAACACCGAGAAATGTTTCAAGGCTGAATATATTTACTGTCGACGAGAGTCGAAATCAACGTTTCTATGCGCGATGATCGAGGCCCGTCTGTCGGAAAATAGTCACGCCCATCTTGAAATTCCCACTTCGATTTCGTGTCTCTTCTTCTTCTACCAATTATAAATCAAATATGAATCAAGAATTCACTACTGAAAGGTAAATTCCTTTCCTGGTCAAAGCGTATGAGCGTGACACGAACATGAGACGTAAGTCGGTTGTCGTTCACATGATTTAGTGTATTTAAACAAGTGGCAAAGGGGTTTCGTTCTTTTCTTTCCTGCATACATGTGCTATTGAAGCCTTCTGGCTTATATTATCTTATCTTAGAAGTGCATTCATTTGAGTGGTAAGTCATTTCGCTTAAATGTATAACTAACTCTCCTTTTTTAATAGCTTCTACCTTCCTATCTTTATTATGTAGCAATATCATTCCAGTGCCAGGAATAATATATATCGATATGAATTTGTTTTTTCTTTCAGTTTTTTTATATTATCTATTTAAAAATATCTATTTAAAAATATATACATATTTAAACAAATGTATGTATTTACCGGTGCAGAATCGGTTATTCTATTTTATCGTTTTTTTATTTGCTTTCTTTTTATCTAAAAATACAGGATGTATGAACCACGTTGTCAAATAATTTTCTTTAATATCGTAATATCATACTTGTAATATCATACTTCAGACATCCTGGATTTTAGTTAAATTGGAAAATTGTGAAAATTGTTCCTGATACTATATCTGTTCCCTAGCACTTTACCAGGACCCGAAACTTTACCAGGACCCGAAACTTTATCCGGAATACTTTACCTGCAGCACTTTACCTGGAGCACTTTATCCGGAATACTTTACCTGGGACACTTACCCGAGACACTTTACCTGGAATACTTTACCTGGAATACCTCATCCGGGACTGCAAGTTTTCCGACAACTTTACTACAACAGGAAAGTACAATAGTTCTTGCTCCCCAACAACAACATATGTCGACTAGTCATTTTTTTTTTGCTATTTAATTTTTTTTGAAAATATACAACTTGTAAATTTAATAACGTTGTTCATATAGTTTTTTTCCCTTCCAATCTTCCAGGATTTGTCGCTATAATGCAGAGGTGAATAACAAATAAACTAGTATTATTCAGAGTGGCGCCCACTTACCTTTCCTAATTTACATAATTTATCTTTATTTCACCTTAATTGAATTTCAAGTAGAATTACCCGCGAACCGGTAAGACTACTCTCTGAATTTATACTAGTTTGGTCTCAGAATCTACACCTGAGGTGCTCTCTAACCTGAGCAGCCGTTGCAAATTGGCACCCGAACGTGTGTGGGCCTTGTTTTACACATCTGCTTTATATCAATAAATCTTGAAACTTGGAAGTTTGGACAGTAGTTGAAGTCAGAAGCAATATCTTCTCTTTCACTTATCGTATTATTTATCTTTCTATCTTTTACCATATCGTTCATATGTTGAGTTGGTAATATCTATTTTTATTATCGTTTATCTAACATATCTTTATATTTTTATCGTATATCTTCACGTGTCGTACCTATAAAATTTTCTTTTTCGTCAATATCAACAGTACTCGTTTTTTCTCTTTTATCTTATATTTTTAATACCGTCAATTAACGTATAAAAACATGGCTCGAATTTCCAAATTAAATGTTGATTATCTTTTATCTCATGAATTGGATTACGAACTTTCTTATCGTGGCTTGGAAATCCCTTCACTGGTTACAGAGAAGAGGAAATTATTACGCGGTGTTCTAACACAGGAAGTATCTATGAGGAGTTCGATTTCATATGTTGAACTTCCTTTTATTACCGAAATTACAGGTATTAAGATGTCTTTTGCCGACTTGAAGAAGAAGGTTCAAGATTTTGTTGGAACTTCTTCGGATGTCGAGTACAGAAGATTGACTTGCCGTCTAACTCACCTCACTCAACGTACTTCTCGTGTAACTTGCGAGGAGGACGAACAAGAACAAGTAAAGAGACATTTAACAACAGAAATATTTTGTTTAGAAGGTGAATTAGATAGCAAAATCAATGTTATCGATTCAGACAGACAATCCACTCCAGTAAATACAAGTCAAAGCTTTTCTTTTTCTAAACCTGTACCTGTACATAAATGGGGGATAAGATTCTCAGGAATAGATTCCAAAGAATCTGTACTTGGATTTTTAGAACGCGAAAATTTCCTCAAACTTTCGAGAGGTATCACAGATGCTGAATTGTTTTCTAGCTCAGCTGATTTATTTAGTGATCAGGCTTTTAATTGGTATCTTATTAACAGATGCAAAGTTCAGAATTGGGAACAATTAGTGACCAAATTAAAATCCGATTTCTTACCGTATAACTACCAAGATGATTTACTAGAGGAAATCAAAGCTAGAAAACAAGGTCAACATGAACGAGTTACCTTGTATATTAACGCCATGTGTGGTTTGTTCAACCGTCTTGATGACAAACCAAGTGAAAGTGCCATCATTCGTATTATTCGTAGAAATCTTTTACCTCATTATGCACAACCATTAGCTTTAATTGATATTGATACTGTTGATATTTTGACTGAAAAATGTAAACGACTAGAGGAAACATTAACTTGGGACCAACAGTTCACAGCTAATCATAAAAGCAGTCAATATTTACTTGAACCAGATTTGAGCATACCTAGTACCTGTTTTAAGGATAATTCTTGTTTTAAGCAAACACGAAAAAATCTATCTGTAGTATCTTCTACCTGGACTTGCTGGAATTGCAAACAAGCAGGTCATATGTATTATAACTGTCAAGTTCCTAGGAAACTGTTTTGTTTTGGTTGTGGACATCCTGATACAGTAAAAACGAAATGTCCAAAGTGTTCAAAAAACGAACAAAGCGGTGGTCGAACTTCCCACTCAACCACAGTCGCTCAGAAACCGGGAACATCAGGAAAATCCAGCACCAAAGTAAAACCAAAACCTCAGGAAAAACCTACAAAAGACAAAAATTGAGGTTATCTCAAATAAATCCTGTAAATTCCAGTTCTGCAAGGAAAATTTCTCCTTCTATCTTAAAAAAGGTTCCTACTGTAAGTCGCTCCGACTGGAATTCATGGCTTTTATTTGTCAAAAATTTCTATAAACTAAATTCAAGATCAAGTTCAATAGTTTCAAATTCGAAGCATAAGTCTTTAGCAAATGTAGGGTCACTGTTGTATAACATGGAAAATGATAATCGACCTTATGTCGATATCATAATTTTTGATAAAACAATTTCTTGCCTTGTTGATACTGGTTCAAATATCTCATTGATTGGTTCTCGTGCACTAGATTTTATTCATAACTTATCGATACCTATCTTAGACGATGATAACTTAAAAATATCTACTGCAGATGGCAAGTTGCAGGACGTTCTTGGTTATATCGAAACATATGTCATCACAGACAAGATATCTAGGCTTATGAAATTTTATCTAATACCTTCTGTTAAACATGACATTATTCTCGGTATGGACTTTCTTAAGATTTTTAATGTAAAAATAAATTTCTCTAAATTATCTTTAACTGTAAATTCTCTCTCGTTGGCTGTAGTCAATACAATTCGGGATGTATCTCATTTAACTCCTAATCAAACTGGTAAATTAAATCAAACTATTGATCTCTTCAAGACTATTAGTCCTTCAGATAAAATCGGCAAAACTCATTTGATAGAGCATTTCATTGATACCGGAAATTCCCCTCCCTTTAAACAAACCCAATATCCCTTACCTCAGGCAATGCAAGCTTACCTGGAAAAGGAAGTAGATACTTTGCTTGAATTAGGTGTAATTCAGGAAAGTAAATCTTCATATTGTAGCCCTATCTGGTTAGTTCAAAAGGGAGATGGTAAATACAGAATGTGTTTTGATGGACGTAAATTAAATAGTGTAACTTTAAATAAAGATGCTTATCCCTTACCTTCAATCGAAGTTATACTGAGTCAACTTCGAGATACTCGTTATATATCTAGTATCGATCTGAAGCAAGCATTTTATCAAATTCCGTTGGAGAAATCATCTCGGGAAAAAACAGCTTTTGCAGTTAAGGGTAAAGGTTTATTCGAGTATGTCACTACCCCTTTCGGTTTAGTCTCTGCTCCTGCTAGTATGTGTCGTTTGATCGATTTGGTCATTGGTCCTTCCTTAGAACCGTATTGTTTTTACTACCTGGATGACATCATCATTTGTACTCCTGATTTTGACAAACACATGGAAATTCTCCAGAGTGTTTTTGAGAGATTACGAGATGCCGGCTTGACGGTGAATTTAGATAAATGTCAGTTTTGTCGTTCTTCCCTTAGATATCTAGGTTATGTAGTGGATGAAAATGGTCTTCGTACCGATCCTGAAAAGATTTCTGCTATTTGTGAGTATCCTGTTCCGAAAACTGCCACTCAGGTGCGTAGATTCTTGGGAATGGTTTCGTATTATCGACGGTTTCTTAAAGATTTTTCTTCCTTATCTGCTCCAATTTCTGATCTTCTAAGTGAGCGAAAGAAACACCAACCCATTACTTGGACACCCCAAGCAGATCAAGCTTTCGAAAAGGTGAAAACTGTCTTAACTACCGCTCCTATCTTAAGTAGTCCCGATTTCACCAAACCTTTCTTCCTTATGACAGATGCTAGTGATGTTGGGGTAGGAAGTGTTCTTTTTCAACTGGAAGATGGACTCGAACATCCCATAGCTTATATGAGTAAGAAACTCACAAAGGGTCAAAAGAAGTTCAGTACTACCGAAAAGGAACTGTTAGCAGTTTTGTTAGGGATCGATCATTTTAGGTATTATCTTATCGGACGTCATTTCACCGTAATTACCGATCATTCTTCTCTGGTTTGGTTGAATAACATGAAAAAACCTTCTCCTCGCTTAGCTAGATGGATATTGCAATTGTCGCAATACAACTTTTCTATCGTACACCGTAGATCTACCGGAACTGTAGTTGCGGATGCTTTATCTCGTATACCTGAGTTAGTATTTTAGACTTATCTACCTTGCATCCTGATAAATGGTATAATGACATGATTTCTCATGTTCAGGATTTTCCGGAAAAATACCCAAGTTTTCGAGTTGAGAATAACATATTATATAAACATGTCTTTAATAAATTTGGACCAATTAGTAATATTTCCGATTGGAAAATTGTCGTTCCTACTAAAAATCGAAATTAAATTCTACATCATTTTCATGATAGTCCAACTTCTTCTCACTTCGGTGTTTTTAAAACATTAGAGAGAATTTCTGAAATTTATTATTGGCCGAATCTTAGAAAATCGGTTTATAAATATGTCACTCGTTGTAAAATATGTGCATCGTGTAAACCATCTAACTTACCCCAAGCAGGATTAATGGGACAATATCGTAATATTAACTTCCCTTTCCAATTAGTATCGTGTGATCTTTTAGGGCCATATCCCCGATCTCGCAAAGGTAATCAGTTCGCACTTGTTGTAGTTGACTGGTTCACTAAATTCGTATTGGTTCATCCCTTACGTCAGGCTACCGCTCGTTCTATAGTTGATTTCTTAGAAAATCATGTTTTCCTCATTTTTGGAATACATCAAATCGTTTCGTGTGATAATGGTAAACAGTTCACGAGTCATCTTTTCAAAAATCTCATGGAAAAATATTCAGTACAAAAGATATGGTATAATGCTAACTTTCATCCGCAAATTAATCATACTGAGCGCGTAAACAAATCCATTGTCACAGCTATACGATCTTATAGTTATGAAGATCATAGAACATGGGATGAAGAAATATATAAAATTGCTCAAGCAATTCGGCTGTCGAAACATGAGGTTACCGACTTCACCCCTTCCTTCCTTACCTTTGCTCGAAATGTACCTGTCTCGGGAAATTTTTATGGTAAAATTGCAGAAAATGCAAATAATCAGGTTACCATTTCTGACAAAGTTCACCGAATTCAGGATACACAAGAAATGCCTAAATTTTTCGAAGTGGTGAGAAAGAACTTGCAAACAGCATATCGACAAAGTAGTCAACGTTATAATTTGCGCAAACGTGATCATAGGTTTTATGTAGGTGATCGGGTTTGGAAAAAGAACTACCCAAAATCGGACAAAGCCAGATATATTTCCGCAAATTTTTTACCGAAATATACACAATGTACCGTATATCGTGTTATCTCTCCCTTAGTGTATGAATTAAAAGATGAAACGGGAAAAAATATTGGTCGATGGCACATGAAAGACCTTAAAGCTGGTATCTTGTCTGATGATGAGTGTTCTGATATCGATGATTCCGAAGCAGCCCTAACGTAATCAGATAAATATATCTTTCCTAATTTTTCATTCTATTTGTGTTGTATGTTGGTGTCTCACGTTTCAAGGCTGAATATATTTACTGTCGACGAGAGTCGAAATCAACGTTTCTATGCGCGATGATCGAGGCCCGCCTGTCGGAAAATAGTCACGCCCATCTTGAAATTCCCACTTCGATTTCGTGTCTCTTCTTCTTCTACCAATTATAAATCAAATATGAATCAAGAATTCACTACTGAAAGGTAAATTCCTTTCCTGGTCAAAGCGTATGAGCGTGACACGAACATGAGACGTAAGTCGGTTGTCGTTCACATGATTTAGTGTATTTAAACAAGTGGCAAAGGGGTTTCGTTCTTTTCTTTCCTGCATACATGTGCTATTGAAGCCTTCTGGCTTATATTATCTTATCTTAGAAGTGCATTCATTTGAGTGGTAAGTCATTTCGCTTAAATGTATAACTAACTCTCCTTTTTTAATAGCTTCTACCTTCCTATCTTTATTATGTAGCAATATCATTCCAGTGCCAGGAATAATATATATCGATATGAATTTGTTTTTTCTTTCAGTTTTTTTATATTATCTATTTAAAAATATCTATTTAAAAATATATACATATTTAAACAAATGTATGTATTTACCGGTGCAGAATCGGTTATTCTATTTTATCGTTTTTTTATTTGCTTTCTTTTTATCTAAAAATACAGGATGTATGAACCACGTTGTCAAATAATTTTCTTTAATATCGTAATATCATACTTGTAATATCATACTTCAGACATCCTGGATTTTAGTTAAATTGGAAAATTGTGAAAATTGTTCCTGATACTATATCTGTTCCCTAGCACTTTACCAGGACCCGAAACTTTACCAGGACCCGAAACTTTACCAGGACCCGAAACTTTACCGGGACCCGAAACTTTATCCGGAATACTTTACCTGCAGCACTTTACCTGGAGCACTTAACCTGGAGCACTTTATCCGGAATACTTTACCTGGGACACTTACCCGAGACACTTTACCTGGAATACTTTACCTGGAATACCTCATCCGGGACTGCAAGTTTTCCGACAACTTCACTACAACAGGAAAGTACAATAGTTCTTGCTCCCCAACAACAACATATGTCGACTAGTCATTTTTTTTTTTGCTATTTAATTTTTTTTGAAAATATACAACTTGTAAATTTAATAACGTTGTTCATATAGTTTTTTTCCCTTCCAATCTTCCAGGATTTGTCGCTATAATGCAGAGGTGAATAACAAATAAACTAGTATTATTCAGAGTGGCGCCCACTTACCTTTCCTAATTTACATAATTTATCTTTATTTCACCTTAATTGAATTTCAAGTAGAATTACCCGCGAACCGGTAAGACTACTCTCTGAATTTATACTAGTTTGGTCTCAGAATCTACACCTGAGGTGCTCTCTAACCTGAGCAGCCGTTGCAAGACTAGCTTGACTTAGACAAATGAACAAATTGCTTCCCATTACTCTTTTGTAGCTGCCTTGGCCATAAAACATAAGGGTCGCCAATAACTAGATCATGAAAAGAAGGAATTATCAAGTCAGTTATTGTTGCAGCATCTAGTTGATAAATTTTGATCAGAATGAATTTAAATGAACCTCTGGTTTCAATTCTACGTTATAATCACCCTAATCAGTTGTTGATTGTAATTTTAATTGAATCCAGTTAAAAAGAATCTGTATAAAACAATGTTTCATTAAGAATAATTAAGTTCTAAGTTAGTTGTAGTTATTATGCTATTCAGTGAAACTCTAAGTATGTAATATATAGTATATATTAAAGTATGGTAATAAATAGAACATATCCCAGTGCCAGAAGTCGTAGTTTTAGTCAGATGACCCTCCGAGTGACCTGGAAGACCACCAATTTAAGAGGCCTTTCCACACTAAATCCCCAATATTACATGGCGATCCTGCAAACAATTGGAATTCTGTGAAACATGGGTGGTCGATCATCAAAACAAGAGGTCCTAGAAAATGGAGTGGTAACAGCAATTTCATCGTCCAGGAGGAAGAAGTAAGGGCAGACTTAGAGGTGAAGACACTCATTTATATAATTGTAGTAGTTTTGGTGCTACAATTCGCATGGTCTGTGAACAAGACCTACAGAAGACAGATGAAGAGAGAAATTAGAAGAAATCTACAGCAAAGTACATTAAATTTTTTTGTAAACTTTAATTGTATATTCTGTTATATGGTTATATTCGATATTGTTATTATTTAACTTAAGAAGTGATATAAACCAGTAATTTTTCTTGCATTGAGATATTATTTAATTATATCATTAGAAAAAGAACATTGACGTGAGAATTATTACCAAAGTCAAAACTACTGTCAAATTATAACAAAGTTTTTAAACGAAACAAAACTAAAACTAAATAGATATCGCAATAGTCCGAGTTTAACCAGACTAGGTCCGCTACAAGCGCACTGCTATTTTGACAAAAGTCTTTGAGGCGTTAACATACCCCCCAACTTGAAGTAACTAAGCTTCAACCTGAAACAACACTAAATAATCAAGTTCACTGTTCATTCTAACGGTAATGGGCAAAGCTTTTGAAAACCGCGTTTTATTATCCCAGAATCAGTCTTAATGGTTGCCACTTGCGGTATTTCATCCTTTCCAAGATGAATTTCTAGGACTCTCCCAAGTTTCTATCGACCAGGCGGCAGATGTTCTTCTTTTATGATAACAAGAGCATTTTCCTTCAGTGAACTTTGGTTATTTTTCCATTTCACACGTTTCTGAAGTTCCGAAACGAACTCTTTGCTCCATCTTTTCCAAAAATGAAACTTCATTTGCTGTATGTGTTGAAATACGGAGAGGCGATTTACAGGAATTATACTAACGTCGTGTTCTGGTATTGAGTTTAGCGGCTTGCCGACTAAGAAGTGAGCTGGCGTCAAAGGTAAAAGGTCACTGGGCTCAGTAGATAAGGGAGATAGTGGTCTTGAATTGAGCACAGCCTCGATCTGTACCAAAAGTGTATACAAGCATTCAAATGTTAAAGGCGTTTCACCGATTACCCGTTTCAAGTGATGTTTGGTACAGCGTACACCCGACTCCCACAGCCCACCGAAATGTGGTGAGTACGGAGGAATAAATTTCCAAGTGATACCATCATTTGACATTTTATTTACAATAAATTCTTGATTTGATTTGACAATGTAATGACAATATGTGTTCATTTTTCAAAATTAATTTTGTTAAATGATGCTTTTCTTATAAAATTATAGGATGCTTCTTTTCATACTTGAAATTGGAAAATCTAAGGCGACCTCCAACCCTCAAAATACCGATTTCATCCAAAAAAGGATTCAAGGAAAGAATTTTACTATCATGAGGGACAAACTTTTTATCTTTAAGTTTCCTAATCTCCTTAAAAAAGGTTTCATTTTGAGAAATTTTTATTATGACATTGAAGGAGTTATTTAATTGTAAAACACTAAGGGGGCCTGTTGAGCGACTTTCTTTCGACTGTTTTTAGTTATTCTTCCATCTTAACATATAAGCAACCACTCTTTTTAATTTAAGTAATGAAGAGAAATTATTTATGAAAGGACATTCAGTTATTTGTTGAAATGAAAAAGTATTAGACTTGCGCATATGCTGAAGATTGTTTGATTTAACAGTAGTGCTGGGCCAGGATGATTAAGAACTTTGGGCCGAACCACCATAAACTTAGACTTTTGATTTCACTTGGTTTGATCCCACGTGTCAAAATATCTGCAGGATTAATGTCGCCCGAAATATGGTTCCAAGAATAGGCCGAAGTAATATCTTGTATTTCTGCAATGCGACTGCTCACAAAAGGTTTTAACATACTTGGCTCTGTCGTTAACCATCCCAGTGCTACCGTCGAATCTGACCACAAATATTTTGCGTTAAATGATAACTTAAATGATTTAACCACCTGCTCTGGCAACCTTGAAACTACTAAACACCCACAAAGCTCTAATCTGGGAATAGTTATTGTTTTTAGCGGAGCAACGTACGTTATAGCGCACAACAATTTTATGGTCACATTGCCATATTGATCGATTGATCGGATATAAATACATCCACCATAAGCACGCTCGCTGGAATCCGCGAAACCATGCAGCTCTATCCATTGAGGATTGTCACAAATAACATGTCTATCAATTTCTAGACTATTCAGTGAAGGAAGTTCTTCGCTGAAGATTGCCCAAGCTGTATGCAAATGTAATGGAATACCCTCGTCCCAAGAGATTCTCTCCAACCATAACTTTTGCATTCGAATTTTTCCAATAATTATGCATGTACTTAAGAGTCCAAGCGGATCAAATACTTGAGAAATTCGTGATGAGATTTCCCGTTTCGTTACAGGCACGTTATTTTGTTGCTCACCTATTTTATACATTAAGTTATCTAAGGGCGGCTTCCAAATTAAGCTTAATGTTTTAGAATTTTCATTTTCTCTTAGGTTCACTACTTTAGCATTTTCATTACTACCGGGAATCTGTTTCAAAACTTCAGGACTATTTGACATAAATTTTCGAAGATTAAAGCAGCCCCGATCCAAAATATTGGATATGCCAATACATATGCGCCCCGCTTCTTCAACTGACTCACAACCAGTAAGCAAATCGTCCACATAAAAATCGGACTTGATAATTTCTGAAAACTCTGGTGCCAGCTTTTCATTTTCTAATGCAAGCTGGTAAAGACAACGAATTGCTAAAAATGATCCGGAAGTAGTACCGTAAGTAACCGTCTGGAGTTCATATTTTTCAAGAGTATCGCTAGGACTAAATCTCCACAGAATTCGTTGCAGAGGCAAGTACTCGTTAGAAATATTCACGTTTCTGTACATCTTTTCGATGTCAGCAGAGACCACAATACTATGCTTTCGAAATCGTATTAGAATTGAAAACAGAGTGTCTTGTAATGTAGGGCCAATAGGCTGTAAATTATTCAAAGAATAGCCAGAGGATGAAGGTGCAGATGCATCGAAAACAGTGCGTAATTTTGTTGTTAGACTGTCCTCCCGGAGGACACCGTGATGTGGCATGTAATATGTAATTTCATTATCTTGCTCATTATCTATAACCCTTTTCATGTGTCCCATTGTAATATATTCTTCCATGAAATCGCAATATAATTTTTCTAAAAACTGGATCTGTTTGTAATTTATTCTTTTCTAGGTTTAGAAAACGAATTTTAGCTTGACTGTACGACTCACCAAGTTTTGAAACAGAATCCTTCAATGGTAACGAAACAAGGAAACGACCGTTAGGTAAACGCTTAAAATTTTCCACAAAATGCCTTTCGCATAAAGAATCTTCCTGGGACAAAGGTTTTACATCAGGTAATTCCTCAATTTCCCAGAACCGAGATAGTTGATTTTGAATATTTGTTACAAAATTATGTGAAAAATTACTTGAAATAGACGAAATCTGAGGTTTGGCTACTGGACCGGATACGATCCATCCAAGTCGAGTTTTCTGTAATATTGGTTTGTTGTTACCTAGTATATGCTGACCGTTACTTAATAAACGCCAAAATAGGTCCGCACCATTTTCCATTATGGAAGTGTGTGTTTGATGAGGTTTGTGGGATAGTATGTGAAGAGGGATGTGAGATTACGGTGTATGCGGACGATGTGTGTCTGGTAAGTATGGCAAAAGGAGAGGCGGAGATAGAAAGAAAGGCGGAGAGAATGTGTAGGAAGATTGTGGAGAAGATAGAGCGGTGCGGACTAGAAGTGGCGGAAGATAAGACGGTGGGGTTGCTAGTGAAGGGACGGAGCAAGACAAGGGAAGTGGGGGTGATGGTGAAGGGAAGGAGAATTCGCATGGAGGAGTGTGTGAAATACCTAGGGGTGTGGTTGGATAGTCAGTTATCCTTCCGAACACACATGTTGAAGGCGGCAGAGAAGGGGAAAGTGAGGGCAGCATGGCTGGGGAGATTGATGAGTAATGTGAAGGGGCCGGGAGAGTGGAAGAGGAGGATCATTGGTAGGACGGTAGAGCAGAGTTTGCTGTACGGTGCGGAGGTGTGGGGTGAAAGAGCGGGAGTGAATGCGAGGGTTAGGCCACTACTGCGGGTGCAGAGAGGTATATTGCTAAGGGTAGTGCAGGGGTACAGGACAGTGGGTGGACTGGCAGCAGCGGTGCTGGCAAGGAGCTACCCATTGGACGTGATGGCTAGAGCCAGGAATAAACGCTGGAGGGGTGCGACCAGAGAGGAAGTACAAGAATGGATGGATGAGGAAATGGAGAGAAGGTGGGAGGAGTATGAGGGCGCGCTGAAAGGAGCGATTGGGAATAGGAGAGATTGGATGGATCGGAAATTCGGAGAGGTGAACTACTTCTTGACACAGGTGTTCACTGGACATGGGTCGAGAGTAGGGTACCTCCACAAGATTGGAAAAAGAGAGACTGGAGTGTGCGAGAGATGTGGAGTGGAGGATGATGTGGGGCATGTGTTCAGATGCTGGAGGAACGAGGAAGTGCTGAGACGAAACTAGGGGAGGCGGTGTATTGGGAGAATATGGTGGAGATAATGTTGAGGGGGGAGGAGGAATGGATGGAGGTAAGTGGCGTAGTAGAGAGCATGGTCAGGGGGAGAGAACGACTCGATATGGCATGAGAGGTAGGAGTGGAAGTTAGGGAGAAGACGACGATGTGAGCGGAGAGTGTGCGAGGGACCGCCGCCCGTCTCGAAGTATGCTAGGGTAGTGATTCCGAGGCGGGGGTAACGGCGAGTTTGAGGTGGGTTTGGTTGGTAGGCATCTCCTTGGGGATGAGTCCAACACTGTTTGGGTCCTGGACCCATTCGAACATGAGTTTCCCATCTCGGCCCGAAAAAAAAAAAAAAAAAAATAGGTCCGCACCTATCAGCATATCGACCTTTCCAGGCACATAAAATGTTGGATCGGCTAGTTTTATGTTTACAGGAATATCAAACTTACTCACATCAATTTTCATACTAGGAATATTTTCAGTAATTTGAGGCAAAACAAAACAAGTAATATTTTCTGAAAAGTTATAATATTGCGACTTCAATGAAACCTTGCATTTTAAATCGATGCTAGATAGAGTACCATTAAGACCTTTTACGGAAATGTTAGTTTTTTCCACTTTTAAACCCAACTTATCACATAACGCTTTTGAAATGAAGCTCGACTGGGAACCGCTGTCAAGCAGTACTCTAATGGCATGCAATTTTTCTTTTGCGTCTGCTATGTCTATAAATGCCGTGGACAATAGTACACCATCAACTGAACCACTTGCCGAAAGAGCATTGGTACCCGGATTCTGATTTGTAGTTACTGGGTTTGAATGTGCATTATTGGCTGTATTATTGACATGAGTAATATTTTCTGAATTTGAGTAATTTTGATTAAAACCTAAGCTACTTTCTGAATGTAGTAAAGTGTGATGTTTTCTGTGACACTTTCTACACAAGGAATTTCTACAGTTTTTGGATATGTGTCCAAAACGCAAGCAATTTAAACACATTCTAAGAGAAATAACCTTCTTGCTCCTTTCCTCATTAGATAACCTCAAAAAATCCGAGAAATTTTGAATGAAATGTGAGCCCTTGCATAACTGACAAACAGGGGAACAAGACTGAGCATTAGAACCTTTCATATCGACTTTGTCTGTAGACAAAAAACCTCGAGTTATATGTGTCTTACGCTTTTCGGTTGGTTTGTCCGTAGAGCGTATATCTGTAGAAATATTATGCTCAAGCGATTCTAAAAATTCTGCTCTCGATTTTAGAAAAACTTTAAAGTCTTCAAACGTTGGAACAATACCTTTACTCGTTTTTAATTTTTCCCATTCAAATTTAGACGATTTGTCCAATTTTTCTGAAGCTAAGGCAATTATTAATACATCCCAATTTTCTGTAGGCTGTCCCAACTGTTTCAAAGCTCTTAAGTTTTTCATAAGTGTATCACTTAAAGCTCTAAGTTCAACCGAAGAGTCTCTTTTTACCTGTTCGATATTAAATAATGCTTTGACATGGAAATCTATTAACAATCGAGGACAGTTGTACCGTTCAGTAATGCACTTCCATGCCGTGGCATAATTTAGAGCACTAAACTCCATGGTTTTGAGAATGTCGGCGGGAGCACCTTCCAAAGATGCGCGTAAATAATGAAATTTTTGAATCTCACTAAGAGTTTCATTATTATGAATCAATGATTCGTACGTGTCACGATATTCTAACCACTCTAGATTTTTACCCCGAAACGTGGGTAGAGAAATTTTAGGCAATTTTACCAAGTTAGTCAAGTTTTTTTGTTGACTATGACCACTATGGATGGATGGAGATGGACTATCATTATTTACAGTTAACTGTGACATTAAATTCTTTACCAAACTCAACTGATCATAAAAGTTACTTTCAAACTGTGACCTGTCATTAAATTCTACTTCTAATTCTTCATCTACATCCTCACCAGTAATATTATATTCAATTTGCAGTTGAATCTCGTCAAATTCATGAATAAGCTTTTGATATTTCTCTAATCTCTCTTTGATATTTATAGCCTCAATATCTGTAATATCCCTAATATGTTTAGTTAAAAACGGCGAAATGAATTTAGAAAAAATTGTAAGTTTGCTTTTTATCCCACGTCTTTTACGTTTGAGTTCCTCGGTAGACATTTTGTACTTTATGTTATGTTTGACTTGTCTGAAGTGGTAATAAAAGTATTTTTTAATAGAAATTAAAACCGTAACCAAAAGTAATTTTACTATTTTACACAAGCTTGATAAACTCTGATACAAATCGAAACAGTAATCAATCAAGGACCTTACCTGGGAATAAAAAAAAGATACTCAACTTCTTAGCGGACTTTACCGCGTAATGTTCCTGTTTGTATTTCTATTGTAAATGGAGTAGAACTTCAGTGATAGCGATCGTCGAAAACATGCACCAAACCAGGCTGTGTCTTGCAGGCAGCGACAAATTGCGTAACATTGTTGTACTTTTATACAATTTACTGGAAAATATCCGACTCTCGAAGGACCATTATGTTATTATTTAACTTAAGAAGTGATATAAACCAGTAATTTTTCTTGCATTGAGATATTATTTAATTATATCATTAGAAAAAGAACATTGACGTGAGAATTATTACCAAAGTCAAAACTACTGTCAAATTATAACAAAGTTTTTAAACGAAACAAAACTAAAACTAAATAGATATCGCGATAGTCCGAGTTTAACCAGACTAGGTCCGCTACAAGCGCACTGCTATTTTGACAAAAGTCTTTGAGGCGTTAACAGATATTTTATTTTATTTTTCTCATACATTGATAATGAATCAATTAATTTTAAATGTAGATGTCGAAGAATAAAAATATATTATTCTGCGCTTCTCAACTAGTTTTGAAAAATATTTTTCAAAAACAGTGACCGTTCAACGAAGAAGAAACAACTACTTCCCGGGCTACATGCCCCGACAGATATTGAATTACACTTCTAAGTCAAACGGGGTTGGTAAATCTACAAGATTTAAACCAACCATTCTGGTTTGCAACTAGAAGGGATAACACAAATTGTAGACCGGTTTCGGCGTATTGCGCCTCATCAGTACAAGGTATATGTTATCGTCCGAGAGTTAATCCCGGACTGAAATGTGACTATAATCAACAACGGTACATATTGTCCAGTTACGGAAATATTTTTGATGCGAAAATAGCGACATCTCACCTCTAAGTCACAAACCAAAATTCGAATGAGACAACAAACCACGTGGATTTGAAACAAAAATGAATTAATACAGTTTCCTGTAAAATTGTCGTATTTAGTAAAGCGTTTTAACAATAGATGTCGAAGAATAAAAATATATTATTCTACGCTTCACAACTAGTTTTGAAAAATATTTTTCAAAAACAGTGAACGTTCAACGAAGAAGAAACAACTACTTCCACGTGGTTTGTTGTCTCATTCGAATTTTGGTTTGTGACTTAGAGGTGAGATGTCGCTATTTTCGCATCAAAAATATTTCCGTAACTGGACAATATGTACCGTTGTTGATTATAGTCACATTTCAGTCCGGGATTAACTCTCGGACGATAACGTATACCTTGTACTGATGAGGCGCAATACGCCGAAACCGGTCTACAAGTTGTGTTATCCCTTCTAGTTGCAAACCAGAATGGTTGGTTTAAATCTTGTAGATTTACCAACCCCGTTTGACTTAGAAGTGTAATTCAATATCTGTCGGGGCATGTAGCCCGGGAAGTAGTTGTTTCTTCTTCGTTGAACGGTCACTGTTTTTGAAAAATATTTTTCAAAACTAGTTGTGAAGCGTAGAATAATATATTTTTATTCTTCGACATCTATTGTTAAAACGCTTTACTAAATACGACAATTTTACAGGAAACTGTATTAATTCAATTTTAAATGTCCTCAAGTGATGGAAGTTCAGTAACTTGGGATAAATTTGAGGGTCGATTGAATTTAATTTTAGATGAAATACGTAAGCATAGTAAGAGATAGATGTTATAAATAATTTAAGTAATTCATTAAATACTTTCCTTATTTTAATAAATAAAAATTGGCACAAGCTAAACGAGGTTCAGCAGAATACATGTGTTATATATTTTAATAAAATCAGAGAGAAAGTAGTAAAGTCCTTTCAAGTGTTAGATTGTCGGTATAAAGTTCCGTCTCACTTGATTACGCGTAATAATTTAATCAATAACGAAGTATTACAGGAATTGAGCAAGAGTTAAAGTGATAAAATGGCATTAAGTATTGTGATTAAAACATTTCGGCCATTCAGTATATCCATATGAATTTTGGAATACAGCAAATAAATCTAGTTTGAGTTTTTTTACTAAAATTATTTTGAAGCGATTAGTGGGAACGAAGGCATAAATAGCAAAACAACAGTTTTGAAAACAATAATTAGAACTATTCTTCTCTCCGCTCTCGCCTTCAATAAGTCCGAAAAGTAAAACGGCACATACAGCGTTCCTCGAAAGTGGTGAACCTAGTGTTTTCAAGGTAAAAATTATATTTTGCTCCGTTATATTTCCGAATAAATGTATTTTGTTTAAAATTATTTTGATAGTTAAATTTTACATTCTGTACCAATGAATAAATTTGTTGGATCTACTACCGTCAGATAATACTCAGTGGTTTTTATTATTTGGTATTTTTACTTTTCGCTTTTCCGATAAATAAATGTAAACGATACGATATATTTTTTTTTATCGTACATTTTGAAATTTTATTTGTCAATTTTGTCCGTAGATACTTTAAAGTTTTGAACCAGAATCAAGTTTTTGTAAGTAACGTTGTTATTCTGGTGGCTTTCTTTACCGGCATTTTTTCCTATCTTTCGTTTTGTTTATAGGAGTGTCTTCGCTTGGGTTTTAAGAAATCATATTTGATTTCTGGACGTCTCGTTCAGGAATTAAATTTATATCTTTAACAGGAATCTCAGTGAATCGCCGACTGACTCGGGTCTTATTGAGATTTCTTTCTTTTCTTTCCGTTGAATTCGTTAGTAGTTGCCTGGTTTTAAGAAATCATATTTGATTTCTGAACGTCTCGTTCAGGAATTAAATTTATTTCTTTAACAGGAATCTTAGTGAATCGCCGACTGACTCGGTTCTTATTGAGATTTCTTTCCGTTGAATTTGTTAGTAGTTGCCTGGTTTTAAGAAATCATATTTGATTTCTGGACGTCTCGCTCTGGAATTAAATTTATTTCTTTAACAGGAATCTCAGTAAATCGCCGACTGACTCGGGTCTTATTGAGATTTCTTTCTTTTCTTTCCGTTGAATTTGTTAGTAGTTGCCTGGTTTTAAGAAATCATATTTGATTTCTGGACGTCTCGTTCAGGAATTAAATTTATTTCTTTAACAGGAATCTCAGTAAATCGCCGACTGACTCGGGTCTTATTGAGATTTCTTTCTTTTCTTTCCGTTGAATTTGTTAGTAGTTGTCTGGTTTTAAGAAATATTTGATTTCTGGACGTCTCGTTCAGGAATTTGATATATTTCTTTAACAGGAATCTCAGTGAATCGCCGACTGACTCAGGTATTATTGAGATTTCTTTCTTTTCTTTCCGTTGAATTTGTTAGTAGTTGTCTGGTTTTAAGAAATCATATTTGATTTCTGGACGTCTCGTTCAGGAATTAAATTTATTTCTTTAACAGGTATCTCAGCGAATCGCCGACTGACTTGGGTCTTGTTGAGATTTCTCCCTCTTTCCGCTGTTTTGATTTGAGTTATAGGGTTTTCCGGTTCCCAGAAATAATATTTAATTTTGGACGATTCGTGGGTTTCGTTCGGGGATTAAATTTATTCTGCCAGGTTTTTCAGCGAATCGCCGCCTGCCCCGGGTCTCGTTGACATTTTTATTTTCTATGATTTTTTTTGTTTGATGGAAATTGACTTTCAAATTTTGTTAAACCGTGCTTAAGACCGTGAAATATTTTAGTTCATGTTTATAAAACCACTGAGTCCTTAAAAATCTTAGGTTTTTATTTTATTATATTGTATTATACATGAACCGTTTGTTTATATCTGCTCGCTCATATTCTGCCTAGTGTATATTATTTATTGGGATATTCGTCTGCTTACTGCCTTGCTTTGGTAGCTTGGGTAAAGTTTTTGTGTTTGCTTTATGACTCTACCTACTATATGTTAGAGAATATATACCGTTATTGAATTATTGTAGTTTTATTAATATTTTACTAATACTTTGGTACTACCATTGGTTCCAAATGTATTTTCTCTAAGTTTGACAACAGCAGTTGCCCTATTGGCCGATTATTTTAGGGTAATTTTGTGCGAACCGTCGAACAATAAAGCACTATAAAAACAAGTATACCGTACTTATTTTATACAGTAAGTTACAATCCGACCCCTGGCATTTTCCGTACCTCCATCTGTTGTTATCCGGAACTCTCGAAAGTTTGGAGTCGAGGGGCCGTGGAGTTAACCACGATAAAAATCTGGCGCCCGAGAGAAAACTTGAATCCGCAGTTTTGGGGTGTCAATTGTGACGTGTCCAGGTACTTAGTCTCGACGTAAAGTACGAGGAGGAAGAAAACCCGTTACAGTATGAATGAATTTTTTAATTTAGCAGGTAAGATATTACCGAATGAATTCAATGGCGATACGAGTAAGCTACAATCTTTTGTAGTTGCGGTTAGCTTACTGCAGGTATACGCAGCAGAGCATAAGGGTGATGCTGTGTTATTTGTGAAAACTAGGCTAACTGGAAAAGCCAGGATTCTGATTACCACGGAGAATTCCTTGGTAGGAATCGTAGAAACACTGAAAAAGGGATTAAGAAGAGATAGTGCTAGTTTGGTAAGTGCTAAACTGTACAAACTCAGGCAAAACAATAAAGATCTCGTCGGATATGCTTCCGAAATGGAGGAACTGACAGAACAATTACAAGCCGCGTACTTGGCAGAAGGAATGCCAGTACACTTAGCAATTAAATATACCACAGAGGCAGCGGTGAAATCGTTGATAAGCAACTCTGCATCAGAACGGATAAAAACCGTAATAGAGGCGGGAAATTTTACTACGCCGCAAGAGGTAATGACTAAGTGTTTCAATGGAAATGGGAAACAACCAGTCATCAGAAAGTTTTCTGCATTATAAAGCACACCGGAATAGTTTTTGTCGGGAAATAGATATTTCCCACAACATAAGCATTCAGATGTTAACAATAATGGAAGGAAGAATTTCCATACGAAAGGAAAATCAAGAAGAAAGGAGATTTAATGGTTATAAAGGGAGACCAAAGGAATATAGAGACTGGCCTTACAATAGGCTCAATAATAATTATAGAAACGTAAGAATGTTCGAAAGCGAGGAAAAAAGAGATGAAAGAATAGGACAAGAGCTAGATTATATTAAAAGTGAACTCGATTTATTAAAATCAGAAAATAAGGAGAGGAAACTAGAAAATGAAAAACTAAAAGCAGAAATACGGACACAAAACAAAAAGATAGAGATGCTCGAAAGAAATCTAAGAAATAAAAACCTAATAATATTTGGAGTAGAGGAAACCGAGAAGGAAAACACAGAAATTCAGGAACAAAAGGTTAAAGAGGCACTAGATAAGACTGGAATACGATTGGAAACAAAACATAACATAGCGGACATAAGAAGAGTAGGGAGAAAAGGTAAAAATAAAGACAGACCAATGTTAATCGAGATGACAAGCGGAAACAAAAGAATGGAAATTTTAAAAATCACAAGGAATCTTAAAGATACAAAATGGATATTCAGCGAAGACTATCCCAAGGAAATACAGTTACAAAGAAAACGCTTGCTTTACCACATGAGGCAAGCAAGAAAACAGGGACACTTAGCGACAATTAAATACAATAAACTTTCTCTAGAGGATGTAAAGCGATGGAAAACTGGAACACCCCACTCATCCGAAGGCAATGTTGAATACAGGGGAAATAAGTAAAACAAGAACAGCAAGAGAAAGAACACCAACGGAAAACGATAGAATGGAGAAGAAAGGTATACAACGAGAAAAACAGAACGATATTTAGCCAAGCCTTATTAAATACAATAAATCTATAGGAAGTTGTGAAAAATTACGTAGAACGCTTAATTAGTATGTTAGACATTTCATAAATGAGAGCAAGAATGATTGGTATGAATGGTGCAAATTATTTGCTTATTGCTATAATACGACTCCAAATTCTTATCATGGTTATACGCCATTTGAATTATTGTATGGAAGACTATTAACCTACCCGATAATCTCACGAATGAGATAGAACCATGCTATAATATCGATGAATATCAAAATGAGTTAAAATATAAACTTCAGATAGCGCATCAGAGAGCAGAGAAATATTTAGTTAAATATAAACTAAGTAGACAAAGCCAAAATAGTAAAGTAGCTAAAATAGGGGATTCAGTTTTAGTAAAAAGGGAAAATTCCAAATTCGAATCTCAATACATAGGTCAATTTACAATCACAGAGGTGAGTGATGTTAACTGTAAAATCAAATTAGATTTAGGTTTGATAAAAAGAAATACACAAAAACAGAATACACCCTTACTGTAAAATAAATTAAAATTGTAAAGCAGGAAGATCAATGCGAGTGATTAGTTTACAAACAAGTGAAAGTTAACAAATGTGAATAACAAACACGATAAACAATTTAATTGAGCGTAAACAAATTTAATAAACAATTAAGTGATCGTAAACAATTCCGAAAGCTAATGGAAATTTATTTTTTATAAATATATGTAACTAGGTTAAGGATACTATTGGTAATAATTTATCATCTATTTTTAAGATATCAGTAAATTCATTTCATTAGGGGGAAAGGCAGTTCAACGCAATTTATTCTTTTTGTGAAAGGGGAAGGTGTGATGCCTTTTGGCATAATACATAATAATATAATAATAAAATAAAATAAGAAATAAATTACCTTGAAACAATTTTCAATAAATCATTAAACGTTGAAATATTACATAAATATAACTAGCGAAGTCGGCAGGTACCGAGTCAAGTTCATCACGTAAATAAACATTTAACAGTAAATAGTAAATACCAGCGAACTTGAACTATAATATAAACATATTAGAACCAGTCGACAACATATTCATAATGTAAGTAATATTCAGATCCACATTCAAGGGCGGATTTAAGGGGGAGGGGGAACTGGGGGTAATTAACTCCACCAATGATTATATAAATATAATTTATAAAAAAACTTATGAAAAGTAATCGTAATTCCCACAAAATTATTTTACATGTATAGGAATAAATTTTTTTTTGTAGAAACGACAACAATGGATTTCAGTCTCTCTTCGCGTGTTGCTTGCCTTGGCGATATGTTGGCGGTTAAGGTGGGGTTCGGTTGCGCGCGCTTGGGCGGCTTGATTTGTTTTTGATTACTTAACTTACCAGTATTCACAGATTATATCCAGCATTGCACGGACCACAGAACGTGAATCAAAGCCGCGTGGATCGAGGAACCACAACCGCAGTATTTACTTTTTACTTTAGTTGGCGTGTGCATATTATGTTTAAAGTTTGAATTGTGTATTGCATATGTTTATTGAAAAACGACTTAGTTGAAGGTAGATAGGTAAGCAAGAAACTAACTAAAATAAATGTAAAAATAAAATGAAAGTTTTTGGTTTCAAAATGAGAAAGGGGCAGAGCACATTACTGGATTTCGTTATTTTATTGGGGCGTCAGAATATTGCTTTTAGGACACATCGCGATGATGGTTTCAGTACTTTTAGTTTAAGTGACGAAACTGAAACAAATGAAAAGTCCACCGAAGATTCTTCGGTCAATCGCGGAAATTTCAAAGCTTTATTGGAATACCGAGCAAAATGGGATCCTATATTAAAAAATCATTTATCAACTGCTACTGCAAGATCGACATATATCAGTTACACTATACAAAACGATATAATTTTGACAATTGGTGAATTGCAGGAATCTTGAAAGAAAACATTGGTAAAGCTAAATTTATTAGTATTATTTTTGATGAATACTAGTCAAATGTCTTTCTTTGTTCGGTATGTTTTCGATAATAAAGTTCACGAGGACTTTTTATGCTTTTTACAAAGTCACCAAAAAACATACGCAGATGGTGAAGTTTCTATAGAACCAATTTTATCAGGCAAGGTTTTAGCAGGGACGGTAATGAAACCTATGAAAGAATATTCTCTTGATCTGTATAACCGCGAAGCCATTGGCTCGGACGGGTGTAATGTTATGTTGGGTGAGCAATAAGGTGCAGTACAAGAACTCAAGGAAACATTAAGAAATGCTTCAAAGTCGCCCTGCTACAACCATTGTTATGTTTAGGAAAATAATCCAACCCAGGAGGTTGGCAACGAACTGACAAGTGTCAATTGTCTATTCCCTTCAGACTGTAAAAATGTTGTTACAAGTACTAGGAATAAAATAAATAATAAATCTACGATCATCCGTCATTTAAACCTGCAAACACAACAGTTGGCGACGAGGAAAGAAGAACCTATACAAGTGGATTAAAAGATAGATTTTATTTTCGAGAATTCCTTACAATCACATTATTTTGCTTAAGGTAACTTAACCTGACTTTATAATGCCGAACGAAAATGGAGGCAATGCTAATACAAATCCTACAGGATCAACAGCAGAAACTGTTCATCACTCAATTCAAACATTGTTTTCAATTGAGACGTACGATGTTACAAAGAAATTCGATAGATGGTTGATGAGACTGGAAAGTGCTTTCAAAGTGTTTGCAATACCTGAGAATAAGAAGGCACTTTACCTTTTACATTACATGGGACCGGATGCATATGATGTACTGTGAGATAAATTCTCTCCAGATACCCCAGATACAAAGACATATATAGAGTTGGTAAACACCATGAAGGAACATTACAACCTGGAACCACTCGAAATTGCTGAAATCTTCAGATTCCTCCAGAGAAAACAGCAAGAGGGGGAAAGTGTTAAAGAATACATAACAGTGTTACAAAGGTTAGCTACTACATGCAATTTTGGAGAATATCATAGAAAAGCTTTACGCAATCAGTTTGTATTTGGATTACGAAATGAAAATATTCAAAGTAGATTACTAGAATACAAGAACCTAACGTTAGAGAGAGCAGTCGAGGCTGCTACTAGAATGGAGACATCAGCAAGAGATGCAGCTCAACTACACAAATCTCATACATACACACAAAATGTTAATACACTGAGTTCCAACCAGAAGAAGTATGAAGACTCGAACTCTAGTGGAACTCACATGACTTTTGTTCATATAAATAGTGCATTTGCAAACAATCAAACATTAAAATGTTTTAGGTGTGGATCAGAACAACATCTTGCTAATAAATGTGAAAAGAAAAATCTTATATGCACACAAGGGTCACCTGAGCAGGGTTTGTATAAAAAGGAAAGGTACAGTAGCTGTTGGTGAGATAGATGAAACACAGGTAGAGGAAATATTACATATTAAAAGTGAGCATTGTAAGTATAGAGAGAAATTTACATTATCGTTACAAGTAAATAAAGTTCAAATACAGTTTGAAATGGATTCTGGAGCAGCTGTCACAATCATAAATCACAATGATTTTAAGAAGTATTTTTCTAATTTAATTTTAAATAATACTGATTTAAAATTGGTTACATATGACGAAAAACTACTAGGCATACTAGGTTTTGTTGAAGTTGAGGTTGTGTACAAAAATGTTTCAAAAATTCTTAATGCTTATATTGTTGATTCGAACAAAAAACCACTTTTAGGGCGAAAATGGATTAGGCAATTAGGTTTAAATCTACAAAATGAAATTGCTCAAGTAAATGATTATGGAGATTCAAAATTACACTTATTACTAGAAAAATACAATTCAGTTTTTAAGAAGGATATGGGAAAATTGTAGGCCTACAGGCTAAGTTGAAACTCAAAACAGATACACCATGTTTTTTCTTGAAAGCAAGAAGGGTACCCCATGCACTACTTCCAGAAGTAGAAAAAGAAATTTAAATTTTAGAAAAAGAGGGAGTATTAGAAAAGGTTAATAGTTCAGAATACGCAACTCCTATTGTTCCGGTGCTTAAATCTAATGGTAAAGTTAGGCTATGTGTGGATTTTGAAAGCACTTTGAATCGTTACCTTGTAGTAGATGAATATCCACTGCCTACTATTGAAGAATTATTTTCAAGCATGGCAGGTGGTGATAAATTCACAAGAATTGATTTAAAACAGGCATATATACAAATGGAGGTACATCCAGCTGATAGAAAATATTTGACTTTAAGTACACCAAAGGGACTACTTCGGAGTACACGTTTAATGTATGGAGTAGCTAGTGCACCAGCCATTTGGCAAATAAAAATAGAAAATTTATTGAAAGATATGGAGGGCGTTTCCGTTTTTCTTGACGATATAAAAATTACGGCCCCAGATGATGCTACACATTTTCCTAGATTAGAATTAGTCCTTGCACGTTTACAAAAACACAATATACGTGTTAATTTTGAAAAATGTCAATTTTTAACTGATTCAATTGAATATTGTGGATATTCAATTGATATGGACAGGATTCATAAAACAAAAGATAAAATAGAAGCGGTACGAGAAGTTGAAATTCGAACAAATAAAACTGAAGCTCGTGCTTTTGTTGGTTTAATAAATTATTATGCCAGGTTTTTGCCGAGTATCAGTCATATATTGCGCCCAATTTATAATCTGTTAAAAGATGGTACAATATTTAAATGGAGTAAAGAATGCCAAAAAGCATTTGCAAGGGCAAAGGATGAAATTATATCCGACAGAGTTTTAGCTCATTTTGATCCCTCATTATCTTTACTCTTAGCTACTGATACAAGTCCTTATGCAGTGGGGGCGGTGTTATCCCACGTGTACCCAGATGGTACTGAACGTCCTATTCAATTTGCTTCACAAATGTTAAGCTCGGTACAACAAAAATATGCCCAAATCGATAAGGAAGCATATGCAATAATCTTTGGATTAAAGAAATTTCATTATTATCTTTTTGGTAGATCATTTTCATTATTAGTAGATCACCAACCTCTTGTGCAAATATTTTCACCTTCAAAAACCTTACCTACACTTACAACTACTCGATTGCAACATTATGCTTTATTTTCACAGAGATTTAATTATACAATCAAATATAAAAATACCAAATATCATTCAAATGCAGATGCTATGTCTAGGTTACCACTAGAAAGTTTTCCAAATTTTAATTATGATGTTACGGATAAATTTGAAATTTCTCAGATAGAAATGTTACTTATCACCTCTAATGAGTTAGCTAAAGAAACAGCTCATGATATAGAATTACAAAAACTATTTCAAGGTTTACAAAACGGTAGAAATGTAGAACCAGCTTACAGGTTCAATGTGCCACAAATAGAATTTACTTTACAAAATAATTATATTTTAAGAAATGATAATGTAGTTATTCCAGGTTGTTTAAGAAACAGAGTATTGCAGGAATTACATGCTGCACACTTTGGTGTGGTTAAAATGAAATAACTTGCAAGGAGTCATTGTTGGTGGCCAGGGGTATTGAACATTTGTGTAAAAATTGCTCTGAGTGTAATGAACATAGAAATAACCCTAGTAAAGTACCTGTAGATCCATGGCAAACTCCTACAGCACCTTTTGAACGTGTACATATAGACTACGCTGGTCCATTTATGAATAAATACTATTTTATTCTGGTTGATGCATACAGTCGATGGTCAGAAATACACATAGTTAACGATATGACTAGTAAAACTACAATAGGTATCTTAAGGAAAATTTTTACTACTTTTGGTATACCATTTTATTTAGTTTTAGATAATGCTCAAGCATTTGTTTTTTATGAATTTAGAAGATTTCTTAAAGAAAATGGCATTTTTCATAAGTTAAGTGCACCATATCACCCTGCTACAAATGGTTTAGCAGAGAGATATGTACAATCTTTCAAACAATCTCTTCATAATTTACAAAATACTACTCCTGATAAACAATTACAATTAAATAAATTTTTATTTCACTACAGAATTACTCCAAATACAGTTACAGGGCTTAGTCCTTCAGCCCTAATGTTTGGTAGGGATATTAGATCCAGATTGGATATATTTAAACCTAAAATTTTAAAAGAGGAGGTAAATAGGGATAAAACAGTTAGGATATTAAAAGGGGGGGAAAGAGTGGAAGCTAGAGATTACCTACATTCAGATAAGTGGCAGTTCGGTAGAGTTGAGGAAAAATTAGGCAAATTACATTATTTAATTAAGTTAGATACCGGTCAGTCTTGGAAAAGACATATCGATCAATTAAAGTTAATAGGGGAAAATACACCATATAGAATTCCAGATACATTTACACAACTGGAACCGCCTATTATGCCTAGTCTGATTCAAATCAAACTGAGAACATACAATTGCCTGATGACTCTGATAAAAATGCTCAAAATAAACCTACGTCATCTGACCCACCAATAGCTGCTGGCCAGCCGAGAACTTCTTATGAGTCTACTGAGTTTCTCCCATACTCAGGTGTAACCTTGCGTCGTTCAAAACGAAATATTAAACCGCCAAGCAAACTAAATTTATAATTAGTAGAATTCTTCATAAGGAGGGGAAGAAGTGTTATGTTTAGGAAAATAATTTAACCCAGGAGGTTGGCAACGAACTGACAAGTGTCAATGGTCTATTCCGTTCGGACTGTAAAAATGTTGTTACAAGTACTAGGAATAAAATAAATAATAAATCTACGATCATCCGTCATTTAAACCTGCAAACACAACAACCATGCTTTCTAAAACGAAAAATGTTCAGAGTGTTAGAAACTCGTCGGCAAAATGAAAGAAACAATTAATTTCTTTAACGCATCACCAAAGCGTTCAGCTATTTTTAAAAAGATATCTGATTTGAATTTAACGAAATTTTGCGAGTCGGGGTGGGTAGAGCGCCATCAATCTATATTTCGATTTTGTAGTTTTGAGTCGATAATAATGGCGTTGGATCATATCTAAAACTGGAAATATAGGGACTCTTCTTCAAAATCAGATACATTACGAAATTCTCTATTAAAGACAGAATTCATTGTCACAGTTTTTTGCCTGTCGGAAATTCTTTCCTCCACAGTAAATTTAAGCAAAATTTTGCAGGGTATTAACATGAATAAAGCAGCTGCCGGAGGTATGGTTTGCAACGTACTAAAAACATTGAAAGTTAAACGGATCACAGCAAAAATAGATTTTTCAAAAATCTTCAAAAATATAATATGAAACTCAATATAAATGTATCTAAACTTCGTTTAGTGGGGAGACAAATACTTCTTCTGAATATCAAAACAGAAAACATTGAAGATTATTATCGAATAACAACCTATATCCCTACTTTAGACTTCTTAATAGAGGATTTGGAACATAGATTTGATAATGTGCTTATAAACATTCCAAGTTTTAATATTGCGTTACCGCCATTATTTTCAAAGTGGAGACGAGCTAAATACCTCACTAAAAAGTATATCTGACTTTCTCAGTCAGTACAGTAGAGTTTTTCCGTAAATTTTGAAAATAAAATTGAAAGCTGAAATCGAATTATGGCACAAGTCCTTTGAAAACATCGACACTATTGTGGACAGGTCAACCCATTTTTTCCATGCAATGTGATAAAGAATTTTTCCCTTATATAAAAATAATTTTTCAACTTTTACTAACATTTCCCGTGACCGTTGCTTCAGCAGAGAGATCATTCTCGACACTAAAGCGACTAAACTATTAGTATGTAATATATAGTATAAATTATAGTATGGTAATAAATAGTTTTATTAAAGTCAGATGACCCTCCGAGTGACCTGGAAGACCACCAATTGAAGAGGCCTTTCCACACCAAATTCCCAACATTACATGTAGACTGTCACACGGTCAAATTAGCTTCAGTTTGGCAGTTGACTAGTTTGATCAAACTGTAAAATGACGTCATCAGTTTGAAATTGGGTCAAACTGAGGGGTCGAAGTACAACAAACTAGTTTGATGGGTTTAGGAGCGATCCTATTCGTATCAAACCAGATTGATGAAACTAGCGTTTTCATTGGTCACCGCTAATTCCCTCCAGAAAATACGTCCAAATAAACAACTACTTGGAAATTCAAACATTTCAAACCACAGATCTGCCACAGATCAACTAATGATTCAAACGTGATTTGTGATTCAAACCTAAACTAGTAATTATTTTATTTATTATTTATTGTTTACTTGCAAACTTTCTGACCACGTGCTGACGATTTTGGACTTTTTCTTTCTTAGTTGTTTTGATTTTATACTTATATTTTAGTGTTTAGTTTGTGTAGTGGACAATATGGCCTGGACAACTAATGCTACCTCATTATTAATATATTTATATAGGTCCTTTGAAGTTTTATATGATGTAAGCGATCCTTTGTAACACAAGAAGGCGGCAAGAGTAACTGCTTTGGAAGCAATTGTAAAGGACTTACAAGTAGTTTGTCCCGACACACAGCAACTAAATAAATTTGAGAGTCAATTACATGTTTTTTTATGTATAATAATTATTTACAGTAAAAGAGGTCACTACCAAAATAAATAGTCTGCGAACGCAGTTCGGCAAAGAACTGCGCGACCTCAAGACTTCGGCCAGTGGATCTGGATATAATGAATATGTGCAAAAATGTCTTTTTACACAGCTGTTGTTCGTCCAGGACCACTTTGAAAGTCGAAAAGGAGTTTCAAATGTGGGAGAAATTGCAGCAGCCTCTTGTGAAAACATTATTCTGGAGGATTATTCTCAATTAACTGAAGTTTCGGTATGTTTTATTTATTTTTAGTATGAAAATGCATGTTATAGTTATATTTTCTGATGTTCCATAATACTGGCACTATTTGCAGAATGAGAAGCTACCATTATGTATACCATTCAGTATATAAAAGAAGAATGGGGATATCAGATAAGGATGAATGTATATGTGGAAAAGTAGCTGATTTACAACTGTAGTATTGGAATATATTTGAAAATTAAAAAAGTATATATACATTATACATGAAAACAAACAAATCCTATAACTATGAGCAGTAATTATACATAAACTAGAATGATGGTAGAAAAATATAAACTTTAAAACATATTATACAGAGAACTTAAAATATACTATCTAGTTGGTTATGATAACCATTTCAAAATAAACGTATTTACACACACCTATTACAAATTGTGTCTATTCAAACTTTCTTGTTGCCATTCAACAGCTCCATTTGTATTAAAATAAACTTGGAATTCTTCTTGAATAGCCCGTGTTCTTGCAGTGTTTCGGCTTCCATAAGTTTGTCTGGGAATACTTGTTAAATTCAATTCCAAATCAATGTCAGATCATCAGCATACTTATTACATGTTGTCGCTAAGAAATTGTGCAAAATAACTGAAGCATAGGTTACCAATTGCACCTTTTCAACAGACACATTCCTATGCTTAAAAAATATCTGGAATCTGATGATAAAATTCCAAAAGCTTTTTCGTCTTGCACGGCTCACCCTATAATTATATGTTTTTTGTTCATTTGTTAAACCATGAACACGATAGGGTTTCATAATAAAATCTTCAAGTGGAAATGCTTCATCTGCAACTAAAACATATGGCACATTCATTTCTCGGCCAGAAAGAGGCACCCTCGTGGGCAAATTCAATTTATTGTGGTCAAATGCTGTGCAAATTGGACTTCTTGCAAAAACACCACCAGCGCTAATCCTACCATTTGTTCCAATTTCCACCATGATAAATTTATAATTGGCATCCACTACAGCCATCAGAACTATGCTGTATGTGTAAAAAAAATGTGCGTAGGGTGGCAATGGGACTGTAAATAACGTCAGAATAAGCTGGTTTCAACTAAGCTCAGCCTTATACATATTCTCGGGAAATATAATAATAAATAATAAAGAAATATAATCGAACGGAGGACCACCGAAATTCATTTCGAAATTAACAAACTGCATTGAAGGTAGGTTGGAAATAAAGGGCTCAAGGCAACAATATACGATATACTTAATTCGAGATCATCCCGATCACACCCGATATTAACCGCCGATGCGGAAAATAGCACTTTTTAATTAACATTAAGAGTGTCTATATATTTATTAAATACTTTCATTTAAACGTCCCGTGAGAGCTGAGAAATTTATTTAGTTCTGGCAATATCGCAATTTAAAGACGTAAATCTGAATGGAGGTGAGTCCATTTTAATGTTTCCAATTCATCATGCATTTATTAGAATAAAGATCAACTATCTTACCCATCAGATGGTATAAAAACACTGGGGCACTAAACTTACATGATATTACACATTATATTTGTCAGTTTATCGAGAAATAAGAGAAATTAGCGGCACAAATGTGACAAGCATGTCAACCGAAAAACAGAGAGGTTGCTAAAAGAGATTTCTAGGTTCGTCTAGCGGGGTGGCGGGCGGTGGTTGAATTAAAAGTTCGTATATCTTTCGCCAAGGGTCGTTTAGGTTCGGTCAAGGGTAAACGGTGACTCTATGGATTGGCGCGATGCAAATTGATTTAACATAATAGGGACCGGAGTAGCTCACGCGGAGTGAGAACTTTGTTCTAAAACGTAAGTTTTTGCAGTGTCTGTATTTTTATAGTTTCCATAAAATGAACCGTCCTTTCTCAATGGACGGAAAGTAATGTGCTTCCCATCCGCTTGCCACAGTAGCCCATTCTTCAGGAGTATTTGGTACCTGAGAAAACAACCACATTGAATTATTTTTTTTTTAGGAACAGGATCCGGATTTTATAGAGTCTACACAAGTTTGTGTAACACCTTCAACCCATTTACTTGGGTCATCAAGACCAAGGGCATCCACCTCATCCTCATCAGAAGAGCCGACCAAGAAGAAAGTGAAGAAGAAAGAAAAGGAGGCCATGAATAAAGAAAGTGAGACATTGAAGATAATTAGGGAACCTCTACAAAAAAATGTTGGGAATGAGGAGAGTTCCACTCCCAGCACTTCCCAACCATTCGCTCAATTTTTGGCTGGTGATCTACAATATTTTGTATTCACTAAAATGTTATTTACTATAACTGAATTTTTTTAACGGGAATTGGATGCCTTCAATAATGAGCAACTAAAGAAAAAATGTATGAGAGCGATGCTGAGAATATTGTTGGAGCACCAAGAAATAAATGATGGTTTTTAGAACAGATATTTAAATTAAATTTTGTTCAAATATATATTTTACTTTAACTTATTTGTTATTTTTCTACCCACCTTTAAGTATGTTTCTTGTAAAACCTCAACTATAACCATCAGAACTTCTTTTATAATTACACTTAACATATTATGTGGAATTCTCGTAGACAAGGCCAATGTTTTTAGAGTTTCCCGTGTGGCAAGGTACCGTAAAGTAGCAATTAGGCTGAAACAATCCCAAAAAATAAAATAGCAACATTATTTTCAATCAGCAAAAGTATGTTTCAATATTAAGCTTACCGATCTGTTGCAGGAATTGCCTGCCTCATTACAGTATCTTCTTTGACAATTGATGGTTCTAATAAAGTAAGTAGGACATCAAATGTTGCTGCATCCATTGGCATATAATTTTTAAAATTGTAACGTGCCTCCCTTCTTACACGTGGCTCCTGCCACAAGAACACGTCACTATGGACACCCTTGATGCAAAATTCGGGTTTTTAAATCTCGGGCGCCAGATTATTAACGTGGTTTGCTCCACGGCCCCTTGACCCTTAGCGTCAAGATTTCCAGATAGCCTCAGATGGAGGTTACGGAAAATTCCAGGGGTCTTGTTGAATTACATTTAACTAACTAGTGAAAATCCGGAAAAGCCAAATCTTGGTTCTCCAATCCAATAGGAATTCAAAACTTTGATCTATTAATACTCTGTGGTCTATTTTACGAATAATTCTTTAGTGACAAACAAATTAACCGGGAAAAGAAAATGAGGTATGTATTACCTATATCTGGGATTTTAACGGACTTAACGGTCAGGTTATCAAATACGGTTCAAATCTACCTGGTTTAACGGGGTCCCTAATGCACGATTTAGATCTGCCGGGTAATCAGACAAATTGTGGCTAAGCCTCTTCCAAGTCTGATTAACCCTTGAATCCAAATGAAACCGGCAACTATTATTCCGACGGGGAAAAAAAAAATAAATAATGATTCTACGAAACGGGAAAAGAACGATTTAGATCTGCCGGGACATCAAACAAATTGTGGCTAAGCCTCTTCCAAGTCTGATTAACCCTTGAATCCAAATGAAACCGGCAACTATTATTCCGACGGGGAAAAAAAAATATAAATAATGATTCTACGAAACGGGAAAAGAACGATTTAGATCTGCCGGGAAATCAAACAAATTGTGGCTAAGCCTCTTCCAAGTCTGATTAACCCTTGAATCCAAATGAAACCGGCAACTATTATTCCGACGGGGAGAAAAAAAATATAAATAATGATTCTACGAAACGGGAAAAGACCGATTTAGATCTGCCGGGAAATCAAACAAATTGTGGCTAAGCCTCTTCCAAGTCTGATTAACCCTTGAATCTACTAAAGCCGGTAACTATTATTCAAAAAAAAAAAAAATTTAAGAACGAGTTAGATCTGCCGGGAAATCAAACAAATTGTGGCTAAGCCTCTTCCAAGTCTGATTAACCCTTGAATCTACTAAAGCCGGTAACTATTATTCCGAAAAAAATAAAATTTAAGAACGAATTAGATCTGCCGGGAAATCAAACAAATTGTGGCTAAGCCTCTTCCAAGTCTGATTAACCCTTGAATCTAAAGGAAACCGATAACTATTATTCCGAAAAAAATAAAAATTAAGACTAATTAGATCTGCCGGGAAATCAAACAAATTGTGGCTAAGCCTCTTCCAAGTCTGATTAACCCTTGAATCTACTAAAACCGGTAACTATTATTCCAAAAAAAAAAAAATTTAGGAACGAGTTAGATCTGCCGGGAAATCAAACAAATTGTGGCTAAGCCTCTTCCAAGTCTGATTAACCCTTGAATCTACTAAAGCCGGTAACAATTATTCAAAAAAAAAAATATTTTCCCACGAGTTAAACGGTACCCAACTATCGACACACAGAGTAAAAATATTCGTACTAGCATAAAATTAAAATATTATAATCCACTTGGATATCAATTTAATATAAAGCTACTGACAAGCAAAAGCGTAAAATAATTCGAGAATCCACTAATAACTCATATCAGTTAATTAATATATAATAGACGCAGTAAATAAAATTCGAAATCAAATTACGGTTGACAAATCTTTATTTCCAGATAAGAGAAACAAAATAAAAAAACCAAATTTCAGTTCAACAACAAAAGAAAAAAATAGCCGGTCGGAAAATTTTCAAAACCATACATTTAACAATTTATTACCAAGCGGCGATACGGAAAGTTTAGAATACACAGTTTATTTGTTAAAATTTATTTACCTTAATAAATACAGCCCACACACAATCGAAATCCGAAATACACAAAATTTCCCGCACTACGGTTTTTCGGTTTTTCGGAAGAACGTTGAACGGAGAATCACTACTTTTTAGAGCCGGAATAAATGAGAGCGCGAATAAGAATAATCTAGACGGAATGAAAATCGGAGCGCGAAAAATAAGAAGCTTTTAAAAATGAATTGTTTCTTGAGAGCCGAAAAATGAATTGATTCTCGAGAGCCCTGAATGATGCGCGACAGCCAATTTATATCCAAAATTTTAGTTACATTTTTCGGCCGTCGTGCAGTTGTCGGAATTAAAACGTGAAATTTATCTAGTTTCGACAAAAACTTGTAAGTATACTAGATGGCTTTCGTTTTAATTAAAATGTTGTATATACCGGGCGTCCTTTCAGTTGAAAAATTTAAATATCGGGAATGAATAAATTGTGTATGCTAGAATTTGGATTTGCGTAACTCGGACTTATACTAAAATATACAACGGTAATAACAAAAAAATCAATCAATGCGGTAGTAGAAAGGGTTGTAAAGTAACGAGTTATATACACCCTAGTGGCAAAATAAAATATATTACGGAACAAAATAAAATAAAAATTAAACTTGCAAAAAGCAAAAAAAAATAACTCGTTACAAAATCATAAGGGCTGTCAGGGGCAAGTTCATATTTTATTAAATCCATGTTGTTAGCTTCACTAGCAACATTGGTTAGTTGGTCTCTTTTCTTGATCCATTCCCTAGACCATATTCTCTTCTGCTTTTTTTTAGTCTCTTGTTTAGCTTCAATTATTTTTTGGTATAAAACTATGCCTAAGGCTGCTATTGATATATTCAATAAATTTTTAACCTTAAAATTGACCGTGACAGTCAAACTGATGAAAATAGAGTCAGGCATCAAATTCGCAATGACGTCACCAGTTTGATGGTTTGATCAAATTCAGTTTGCTGCTAATTTGACCGTGTGACACAGCGCTTAGGTAGAAGTTAGTAATATACAGGATGTTGTTCTATATTTTTTTGAGGAAGGCGGCATATTTGTTTTTTTAGATAGACTTCATAATATATAAAGTATTGTTATTACTTTCGCATATCTGTTGTTTTCGATGATTTTCATGAAATTGGTGGTTATGCAACACCATTAAAAATGATGCGTGAGTAGTGTTGCATATCTGTTGTTTTTTATGGTTATCGTAAAATTAGTAGTTAGTTATGCAACACCATTCACAATGATGCGTAAATAGTGTTGTATATGGTAAATTTCGAAAAATTTATTTCTATGTGAATGAGACGACTTTTTTAATCAGATTTATTATTTTTGGAGGTAAAATGTTAATTAACACAAAGAGAAGAAGAAGAGGGCTCATTTTAATGATAAGAAACCGTTAGCAACTGTACAGCACAGGCGCATTTTGTTAAAAGCGTTCGCACAAGCCAAACCAAAAATCAGTGATAAAAAATCCAGTACAAAGAAAATATTCGGTTTGAAACTGATTGGCAACAATGACAACCGTCAGAATAATTCGCTGACTAATAAGAAATTTCAAGTTGGAGAGATGTCAGACACGCGCAGTTCACAATCACATTGATCATTATCTAGGAGGAGCTGTTTGTTTTTTGTTTGGTGTTTGAATTTGATAACAAATATTTGTATATGATCAACTAGGGATAAAATTACAAAATTAGGCACAGCACAGAGTAACTGAAGCAAGGTATGAAATACATTTTCATTTGTGTTTTAGGGTTATTTATGTAGGTACACCAAGGATACAGATTATTGTTTTTTTTATTTTAAGATGTTTGAAAGCGATTTATTGAGTTTGTAATTAAGTGATGAAGAGCTATTTGCGGTGTTTGATCAGCGACCAAAGCAATTGAAAAATCAAGTATATTATTGACTCTTTGGATTTTAATATCAAGAAAATTGATTGAGTTATTTTCTTCAATCATATTAATAATTTACATCCAAAAATCAAAATTTACATTAGAAGTTGAAGAAAATAACTCAATCAATTTTCTTGATATTAAAATTCAAAGAGTCAATAGTATACTTGATTTTTCATTTAACAGAAAACCAACACATACTGATGTGACTATACCATATAATTCCAATCATCCCATGTCACATGAATTAGCAGCATATAATTCAATGATACATAGAGCATTTTCAGTTCCCATGAACAAATATAATTTTGATAGAGAAATTAATATAATTAAACAAAAAGTCACATCCAACGGTTATCCATTACATGTAATAAATAAATAAATTAATAAAAAAGAGGAAAGAGTGGCATTACAATTAATAGTTCCTGAAAAAACTAGAGAAATACAAAATTACAAAACCATCACGTATGCTGGTAATATTTCTAATAATATTTCAAAGATAATGTCTTCTTCAACAAATTCAGCAATTTCTTTTAAAACAGAAAACAATGTGAGTAAAAAATTGTTTTATGTAAAAACAAAAATACCCCCATTAAAAAAGTCTGGAATATATAAACTTAAATGTCCAGAATGTAATGCTGTCTGTATTGGTCAAACAATTCGAAATTTTGAAATAAGATACAATGAACACTCACGAACATACAGATTAAAACAGCCAGATAAATCACAACACGCAAAACATCTTCTTGACACAAAACATTCATTAACACCTAACACAGAACTAGAAGTACTGCATATTTGTGATAAGAAACAAGAACTAGATTTCCTTGAAGAACTAGAAATAAGAAGACACTTAACCCGCGATCACTCGCGTTCTGTTTTGTAACGTCGTTACTCGCGTGTTAGATTTTATCTAACATTGTAAAATATTAAAATTTCTTGTAAGCAATATGAACGATAGTATTTTGAGCGAAATATAAATATTATACTTTTCGTTTATAACTTTATTTATACCAGAAAAATAAAAAAATATAAGGTTTACACTTCTGTAGACTTGAAAAATTAAAACTTAAACGTAAATATTTATGTATTGATAAACAAATAATAAAAGGTGAATGATAAACGGTAATAGTTAGTCTTCTTGAGAGTTGCATTCGGTACATACAACTTTTGTTCTTCCTGTATGCTCTTTACATATAGGTTTCGAGCAATCACTGCACTGGTGATTGGTAAATCTATTTTTTCTCACTGGACAGAAGGAACATCTTTGTTTCCGCCTAGGACCTGGTTCATCATGTGGCTGATCGACTCTTTGCTGGAGGTATTCTACACCCAGAACGTTTTTAATTTTTTGTCGTAGTGGGATTGAAAGGGATTTGATGTTCGTTCGTTTGAGCAAATGAGCTCGCGTAAGTTGCCTTGCTAATTTTGTCAGATAAATTCGGCGTGGAACTTTATTTCCGGTGTTTGTAGTGTAAATAATTTGAGAGTTTATGCCTCCTATATTCAATTCTGTGCTGAATAATATTGGTGACTATCTGTTACTGACCCTAGTTACGCAGTATTCTGTTTTCATTCTATCAACGACATCTACTGCTCCTTTCGTAAGATTATAAAAGGTAATCACAGAAGGCTTCTGTTCATCACCAGTCTCGATGTCAATTTCATCGTCATCGTGAAATGTTGAGAGCATTAGGACATTTTTACCAGGCTTTGGTACATAGGACGTTAGCATACAATGATTAGGGGCTTGTCCATATGCAAACATACTGGCTTACTTGGCTTACGAATTTTGGTGTCGAGAAACAAAGGAAAAATCTCCCTTTTATTTTTTCTGAGAGTGCCTACCAAGGTAATTTTATGATTTCGCTGTAGCTCATTTGCTAAAGGTACTGAAGAGTAGTTATCGACAGTTACGTTTCTTCCACTTCCACTGCAATGTTTTAGGAGTCGTTTTACGACATTAGCTGCATCATTAGGTAATTGGTATGGACCGTTTGGTTGTTTTCCAGCATATATTTCTAAGTAATGAGTATAAAATGTTCTGGCGTCGACTGCTGCATATATTTTTATGCCATACTTTGCAGGCTTATTCGCGATATACTACCTGAACCGACAGCGGCCACGAAACGTCTTTAACATCTCATCTATCGTTATATATTCACCTACTGGGTAATTTTGAACACATCTTTCAACAAAGTCATCAAAAATATATCGCACAGCAGCCAAATGATCTTCCTTCGCCCTTTCTTCTCGAGTTACCTTATTATCATATCGGATAGCTTGCACAAGAGTATGGAATCTTCTCTTTGACATAATAGCGGCAAAAAATTCTGGAGCTGTGTCATCTGTAGTCCACAACTCATTTGTATTTAAGTGTTGTGCTCTTTTCACTCCAGCTAGATAAAGAACTCCTATGAAAGCACTTATCTCTTCAAAATCCGTTGCCAAACAATCTCTCTCACGTTGATAAGTAGTTCTCATGCTGTCAAGTTGATTATTGGTACATTCAACAATGTGCATAATAACTTCATCCGGAAAAAATAGCTTCCAGCAATCAATGGATGTTTTGCTATTTTTTGCAACATTTCGTACACCAGGCAGTTTCGTGACAATGTTTTTAGATTTAGTTTTAGAACGTAGCGTACGTTTGTGTTTCAACCATTTCATTTGACCATCTTTTCCAACAAAATAGCCTTCATCAGTAGCAGGGCTAGTCATAGTATTAGCAGAAACAACCAATTCATCCTCAGAATCAGACTGCTCAGTGTCAGTATTATGCTCACTGTGTTCAGAGACATCATCAACATCTGAGGTGTTACACATTACATCGGATAAACCATCTTGATCTTCTGAAGCCTCCCAAAGAGCCAGAAGGCGGACTTGATCTTTTTGGTACGACATTGATTTTGTAACAAACTAGGAAATAAACAACTACGTGATAACTCGTGCGTTAGATTTTCACTAACAGTCTTGACGCGGTGACATATACTATAATATTGTGTTCGTGTCACTATCTTTAAATTCAATTAAATTTAGGGGCGTGTTCTAGACATGGTCATCTGAGAATACCCGATGCGGCGTTGCCGTCCTCTATATCGGTTCCCTACAATTGAAGAAAAGCTTTGAATCTAACAACGCGAGTGATCGCGGATTAGGAGACCCACAATATGAAGTTGTCAATGAATAGATAAATCTAGGGAGCTCTCCACTATCAAATTGTCTTCTTAAGTAACAATTGTAAAGATCAGCAGATATAGTTTTCCTTGGTTCCCTATATCATTGCACAGTTATTCTGATCTTAAATGGGAAAAATATATCCAGGATATCCCCATAGGGCTAATAATACCTAAGCTTTAATATTTGTAAAATCATATCTTCTTCTTTTTTCTATTCATATATTAAGACGCATTTATCGTCTTAGAAAATTTCAGATCAAAATTTTAATGATTAAGAACAAAAAGCACATAACAATTATGATATATCTAGTAATAGATACATTTGATACACCCTGTACTAATTTTTCAAGAGTAAAATTTTTATAAAAAATTGAAGAAAGGTTTAGAGATTGAAATTAAATAAAAAGGGTACAGTCCAATAAAGAAATAGGCCTTCTCAAGCAGTAGACAAAGAAAAGAATTTTCAAAGTATTTAAAAAACCAATTATATTTGCTTATTGTGTAGTAATTTATTATGGTAGGTAAGAAATTATATGTTTATCTATAAGAAGATTGGGTAATGTAACTTGAACATACGAAATTGTGTTCTATATTAGTGTTTTAAACTTTTATTTAAAGAATAAGATAAATAAAAAAAGTTTGAACTGTCAAGTGCGGGTGACAAATTAAAGTTTTAGTGCGAATAAGTGGTTTGTCAGGAAAAAGAAGATTAGTTCCAGAATCAGGAGCTCAAGCTCTATAAAATGGGGCCAAGCAGAGGTGTCCTAGCCGAAATAAAATTTTTTGAAGTCCTTATATTTACAGGTTATGTCATCAAAAAGTCCACATCAGTATGTTTTTTGTGTTGTCAGAGGAGCATGTTGGAGAAATGCTCTGACAGTCTTTTGTTTCTGTGACTACAGACTCAGATCACTAGAATAAATACAAAAAGTTTAAAAGTATTATTCTGACAGTTTTTAATAAGTAATGGTTGTCAGAAGTTTTTGGAAAGAAGCAAATTTGAAATGGTGCAGTAAAAGGTATTAATAAAATAATATATCGAGAAAAAGTAGATGAATACATACCTTTATCGTCTACAAAATCTTATGAAATTTTAATGAAATATAATCCAGGATAATTCCACACAATACACGGTTTATCGATGAAGTAACTTCCTCGTCTTTTGAAGGTGCAGGGTAACAAAACATTTCAACAATATTTCATTGGAAATAGCCTTCATATTCAACCTGAAAACTTGAAGAAGGAAATAGTTTACTTACTTGAATAAGTTATCGTGCATATTTAATTTCGTATATAAAATTGACTATAGAACTATATTCCAACACATTTAATCGGCCAATAAATAAAAAACTATCTATCGTATTCACATACCACATGTCATTAGGTACTGTATTGAATTTAGGTTAACTAGTTAAGTCTTCTTCTTTTTTACGATAGAAAGAATGGATTCTGATCTATTCAGCCAATAGGCAAATATAATTAAAATTCAATATGTAGATTTAAATAAGGATAGGTAAGAAAATTGTTGATTCAATATTTGAAGGTTTTTATTTGAGCATATAAAATTTCGTTTTTCACAATAAACTTATATTGATACAATTAGCAGTTTTTATAGTAGATAGTGTTTATAGTTCAGTGGCGAATACCATAGATCTGAATCATAAAGATCGAACCCGTATGCCCAGAGTGCTGACATATTATATTGTATTATATATGGTGCTGACGCACAAGAGTCTGCAGTTGATTCACTTGAGGAAGGTAAAGTAAATTAAAATTTTCATAAAGTTAAAATTTTTCAAAATAAAAAATATTAGAACAAACAATATATTTAGTTAGCCGGAGCCATAAAAAAAAGTTAAAGAAATATATTTAAATAAAGTAAAAAAATATTTCAGAATAAAAATTCAAAATTTAAAGCTTAAAATAAAATAAAAAAATTGAAAAAATGAAATAAAATATCGTCACAATATATTAAGTCAATCACAAGATTCACTTACTATTTGATCTAGCCAAAATATTAAACATCAAGTAGGCATCACATAAAATGTAACTTCTGTCATTCTGACGATGATGTATCAATATCGAAATAATTATCAACATCTTAGAGTTTTCATAATTTTTTCATTAAATTTAACTAATGAAATTCAAATATTTATTTGAGCATAAACAGCAATGGGTTAATAAATAAATTTAATGTTATAAATGAAACCAACTGTTTCTAATTAATTCCACTATTTAATTAAAAAAAAATTTATGAAAATTATTAAAGGATATTGATAATTATTTCGATATTGACATATCATCCAGAATGACAGAAGTTACATTTTATGTGATACCTACTTGATGTTTAATATTTTGGCTAGACCAAATAGTAAGTGACCTATCTTGTGATTGACTTAATATATATGAATAGAAAAAAAAAGAAGATATGATTTTACAAATATTAAAGCTTAGATATTATTAGCCCTATGGGGATATCCTGGATATCTTTTTCCCATTTAAGATCAGTATAACTGTGCAATGATATAGGAAACCAAGGAAAACTAAATCTTCTGATCTTTACAATAGTTACTTAAGAAGACAATTTATTAGTGGAGAGCTCCCTAGATTTATCTGTTCATTGACAACTTCATATTGTGGGTCTCTTAAGTGTCTTCTTATTTCTAGTTCTTCAAGGAAATCTAGTTCTTGTTTCTTATCACAAATATGCAGTACTTCTAGTTCTGTGTTAGGTGTTAATGAATGTTTTGTGTCAAGAAGGTGTTTTGCGTAATGTGATTTATCTAGCTGTTTTAATCTGTATGCACGTGAGTGTTCATTGTATCTAATTTCAAAATTTCGAATTGTTTGACCAATATAGACATCATTACATTCTGGACATTTAAGTTTATATATTCCAGACTTTTTTAATTGGGGTATTTTTATTATTTATTTTAATATGAGTAGATTCCACAAAGTAAGGGTCCAAACAGTAAATTGAAATAAATTTAAATTTAATGTTTTATTTTTAGGCTTTGGAATACCACAATAAATTCCTATAGTGAATATATATTTAAAACAATTCCTTACAAGTCCCAGTATTGGCCAAACCTGAACATTGTTACTTTTGTACAAAGGCAAACCATCTATGTCAAAACTTAAGACAAAAGTATTATAAGAAAACGTAACTTGCTTTTTAAGAAAACATTCCAACCCGTATTTTTCCTTTTACTATCCAAATTTAAGAAAGTTGAATAGAAACCTGTTTATAGTTGCCAATTCTTCAAAATTATTAACATGGTTTGTTAATACACCTTCACTAAAAATCTGCTCTCTTCCTCTCCTGTGTTCGCTGACCCTTGTCTCAATCAACAGATCTATAGGAGGTACTCCTGCTATCACCTGGACTGCTACGTCCGAAATCGTCCGGTAGCCCGACACCACCCGCAGTACCATCCCTCTTTACACCCTGATTAACTCCTTCCTATATTTATTAATCCCAACCATCCCCTTCCAAATCAATCGGTGCTCCATAAATAAGGATTGATTTAACAACCTTCCATAGTAGTCTTCTTTTGCACTCCGTTGGCCCCCCAACATTTGGCAGCACTCTCCCAAGTGCTGAGGCCCTCTCTCTAGCCTTCTTGATGGTCTCGTTCATAGGTTTCCTGGAGTTCATCCCTGACCCAAGCCTAATACCCAAGTACTTAAGATCCCCCCTTGGTACTACCATCGTTCCCCCCGGATGAAATCTCACTACTTTCCTCCTGTCTATCCACTACACCTCCCTCGTTGACCAAAAAAAATTTTTTTTCTATAGTAAATTTTTTTTCTCTAATTACACAATAATATGTTATTAAAATTAACATAGACGTTGAACATTATCTATAAACAAATTCAAGGTATAGTATTACTTAAGTAAACAATAAAGTATAAAGAGACTAATGAATCAGCAAAACTAAAATTTTTGATTTTTGCAATTTTACACATATTTAATTTAATAATGCAGAGGTTTTGAAAATTACCTAGTTTATTCCTATTTCCTATACATAATAGAAAAATATAATAATACATGTTTAAACAATAAATAAAATATATCAGATAAAAAAATCATGAATTATATAACTTAATATTATTTTTATGAACTTCAACATCTTTACCTCCAATTTTTACAACTACGTTACTATTTTTATTTTCTATGACCTTATAGGGACCTTTGAATAGAGGATCATATTTTGTAGAACTACCCATGTTTTTAATTAGTACCTTATCTCCTACTTGACCATTAACAATATTTATTTTTGTATCGTATTTCGCTTAACGATGTATTTTTGATGCCAACAAATTATTTCTCGCGTCATTCCAAGCGACTTGCAATCGATACTTTAATTCTTTCGGATAATCATCGAAGTTATAGATCGGATCTATATGATTTGATACGATTGAAGGCAATCTACTAGCTTCTCCAAAAACTAACTCGTAAGGGGTATAGCACGTTTCTGTGTGAACCGTGTTATTATAAGCAAAACACCAAAAAGAAACCCAAGAACTCCAATTTCTAACATGATTTGACGCGTATATGCGTAAGTAAGCGCCTAGATTTTTATGTGAGTTTTCTAGAGCTCCTTCGTGATGATATGCTGTAGAGTTTAGTTTTTGAATTTTTAAGAATTTACAATCTTCCTCGAGGGTGGAGGAAACAAATTCGGATTCCTTATCCGTTAAGATCTGTTCGGGGATGCCAAAACGAAGTATAAAATTTTCAACAAAGGCTTTAGCAACTGTAACAGTTTCTTTATTTTGTCTCGGATATGCTTCGACAAATCTGGTTAAATCACAGTGTAACGTAAAGTCAAGGAAAACTTTCTGAAAAGCTGAGTAAGCAGTAGATGTAATTTGTAATGGTTGTTTTATGTTTTTATAATATTTATGTCTTTGACAAGCATCGCAACGCTTAACAAAGTTTTCAATATCTTTTCGAAGTCCCGGCCAAAAGTACAATTTTTTAATATTTTTATACATCCGATTAATACCGGTATGACCTCCGGTTGGAAGCATATGATAGACGTTAATTATTAGCTGTTGTGTTTCTTTATTACTATTATTTTGAGTACTCTTTATTACAGTTATTTTTATACCTGCATTTCTTATATCATTGGGAATTTTTTCAGTTTCGCAAATTTCTTTCAAGGCTCTCAAAGACGTGCCTAAGCTTTCCGTCTTTGATAGAGTTGCTTGATTTATATAAATAATATTTGCTTTTTTATCAAATTTTTCAAATTTTTCATTTTCTTTTTTCGGGATCTTGTTATTACGTTCATATTTTCAGCTTTGGGTGATAAAAGCAACTTCAAGTCATCCGAACTAATTGTTACCCGTGACAACGCGTCGGCTACGACGTTTTCACGACCTTTAACATATTCAATGGCAAAATCGTACTCTTCTAAAGTTAATCTAAATTTAGAAAGTCTACTAGATGGGTTTACCATTCCAAAAAGATACACCGAAGGCCTGTGATCTGTCTGTATCAAAAAGGCTCTAGAAAAAAGATAAGGCCTGAATCTTTTCACTGCCCAACAAATAGCCAACAGCTCCTTTTCTATTGTACAGTAATTCATTTCGGCTTTATTCAATTTCCGACTCGCTATAGGTTTATCATCACCATTTGATAAAATCGCACCTAATGCCAAATTTGAAGCATCCGTTTTTAAAATAAATTGATTTCTTTCAGAAAAAACAGGGTAGGCTAAAACAGGGGGTTGAATTAATGCTTTTCTTAACGTTTGAAATGCTTTTTCGCATACTGGAGTCCATTGAAAAACTACTCCTTTTTTACTTAAATGGTTTAAAGGTGCTACAATTCAAGCGAAATGTTTAATACATTTTCTATAATAATTAGCGAATGCTACAAAACGTTTAGTTTCGCTTTGAATCTTTTGGTGTGGGATATAATTGCATCGCACTAATCTTCTGTGGGTTTGGCGAAATTCCCTCAGAAGATATTACATGTCCTGAATATAATATTTGCTTTTTTAAAAATTCACACTTTACAGGATTTAATTTTAAGTTAACTTTTCGTAAACGGTGCAACACTTTTATTAAGTTTTAATTATGAATTGTTAAATTGTTTCCGCCATTGCTATAGTCATAGCTCTTGAAAAAGCACTAGGACTAATTTTTAGACCCATAGTCATTTGAAATTATTCTCTGACTGTTGTAAAAGCTGTGCAAGGTCGCGAAGCTTGCTCCAACTCTACTTGATAGTAACCCTGAGACAAACCTAAATGAGAAAAGTATACTGCTCCCGATAAAGAATCTAAAATTTCGTCTATACATGGTAAAGGAAATTTATTATCGGTAATTTGCTTGTTTAATTGTCTGTAATCGATAACCACTCTATAGCGTTTTTGACCATTAATAGCTCGTTTGTCTATTAGTAATAAGGGACTAGAAAACGGTGACTTCGCCGGTTCGATAATACCATCATTTAATAATTTATCTATTTGCTTATGAATTTCAGATTTTTGTGCATGAGGTAATCTATATGGTTTAACATAAACCGGATTTGAATCGTTATTTAGATGTATTATTTGTTTATAAACATTGGTCACTATAAATGGATCGTTCTCTAAATGAAAAACATCTGAATGTTTTGCACATATTTTGTGAATAGATATTTTTTCCTCTTCATTTAATCCATTAACATTTATCATACTTAATAACTTATCTAAACGATCAACTGAAAAAGGGATATCTCCGAATTCATGAATGTCAAAATTCGAAACATTTTCTAATTTAGGTTTAAAATTTTTAAGTGTAATTTCTCTATCGTTAATATTCAGAATTTTAACCGGTACCTTATTATTGCAAGGACTTGTAATAATACCTGCTAAAAAAAGACCTTGCGAAATTTTTTCTGGAACTACTAAGCTATCATTTTTATGTTTAACTTCAAAATAATTAAATAATTTCGCAACGAGGTGGAATTATTGTTAAGTTACTGGGTTCAGATTCTAAAGGAATAGCTATTTTTTATCTTTCACGTAAAAATAAAACATGTATTTTTCGTAATCTAAAACTGCATAATGTTTAACAAAGAAGTCTGATCCAATTACACCATTTATATTACCTTCAAAGTCATTTACTACATGGAAGTTATGACCTATCTTAATATTATCATATTGTAATAAAATATTTGCTGGCCCCATTGTAACTGTTGACCTTTTATTTTCATTCGGTTTGAGGTGTCAACAAACTGATTATCGCTAATACTAGATGGAAAAATAACACTCACGGAAGCGCCGGTATCTGATAAAAAAAACTAAATCTCTATTTTGATTTTTCATTCGAATGTAATTTAAACCGTTTATATCTAATACTACGTGACTATTTTCATCATTACCTTTAGGGACGAAAAAAACGTTTTCACTGTTATTTTCGCTCCTCTGGTCATCATTATGCATACAAAAATTTCGTGGAGCACGATAAGGATTTCCCCGAGCTCTCATCCCGCGATTATTTCCTCTGTTTTGCTGTCTAGAGAAATTTTGATATCTGGACGAATTTTGGTATCTCGAAGAATTTTCATTTCTAAAAGGATTTTGATTTTGTGAAAAATTTCTGTTTTGAGAGTAATTATTAACTCCCCTGCCGAAAACTCTACCGCTATTATTAATCGACCTAGATTTGGATCGACCGCGCATGCTAAAAACGTGGGGATTTGCATTATTCGTAATTTCTTTGTCTTTCGCTCCTCTTATCGCCTCGTTTAACGAATTATAATTTCGTGCTTCAACTATAGTTTTCAAGTCGTGGTTGCGTAAACCATTTGCAAAAGCATTAATAGCCAATTTTTCATTCGCAACTTTTAAAATTTTTGCCGCGCCGGCATCACCGTCAGCTTGCGCTAGTGTTATATTTACCATTAACTCTTCCACAGATTTTCCGAAGTCATTCGATTGACTTGTCTTTTTGTTTTATAGTATGTAAACCTAACGATAAAGAAGCTGCTGATTGCTTTGTTAGCAAATTACTTTCAATATGTGTAATTAAATCTGCATTAGAATTGTAAGTTGAATTCAATTTTAATTTAGCACATTGTGTCAACCTAGTTTTTAAAACATATTTAATTAAGAGCTTTTTACCGTCATTATCTAAAATGCTATCGTATAATTCTATGGCATCAATTAGTTGTTTAACCGATTCCTCGGTATCGTTAATCATAGGGATTAAGCTAGAAGCTGTTTTTAAATCAAATTTCTCTCCCATATTGACTAAGTTATCCTTTGAATTTATTATAATCGCCAATCTATCTTCTGAACTTTTACTTACTTCAACAATTATTTTCTCAATTGATTCCACAATTGATTTATCTGTATCAACAGTTTCTGTACTATGAGATTTTAGATTAAATGCCTTTTTTAAAGCTACAAATCCTCTTACTATCTGATTTAATTCACTACTCTGCTGCTTATTAACTTCTAAACTAAGACGCCCTTTACCTAAATTCCGTTTAAAACCCTTAATGTTTTCATCACACCTATGTCTCCTTACATACCCTGATGTATTAGATTAAAACAAAGCAAAACAAAAAAAAACATGCTCACAATTCTTTAATTTACAAAATAGATTAATCGAAGTATATAATGAACCATGTTTCAAGCAATTACGTATTAATTGTTGTTTTTAATATCTATTATTGACAAAACAGTGTTACTTCTGAGTGAATGAATATACCCCTTCAATTTATTTTTGTATAAGTTAAAATTTGAATTTATATTTCTTATTAAGATAGGTATAGAGTTATATACTCTAGAACCAATATAATCTGGGCTACGCTGTCCAATAGTCAGCCGATAATTTGGTATTTGTACTCTTATATCATTTTTAATTCGTGTTGGATATTTATGTTCAATTATATTTATTCTACTTCTATTTTTGTGAAAATATGTTGATAGTTTATAGTAGTATAATTTTCTGGGATCCATAATCTTACATTCGTCAAACAATAGTTCACTAGAATATAACTTGGGCTTTCGATAAATAATTTTAATAATATACTTCTGTAATATTTCCAACTTCCTTAAATGACAATTAAGAACTCCATCCCATCCAGGGAGACCGTATGAAATTCTTTGCTCAACCAATGCATTATAAAGTATTTTTAGTTGTTTTATATCAAGATATCTTTATAGGTATTTAAATTTGTAAATTAGAATCCTCAATATTTTCGTGACTTCGTTAATGTGGTGTTCCCATCTTAAGTGCCGATCTATAAAAATTCCTAGATATTTAATTTTGTCTGTAGAGGATATGCTGACAGTTTGGCCATTGTTTACATTTAATTGGTCAAAGAATTAGGAGCAAATGGCAAGAAAACAGTTTTTTTATAATTTATTGATAATCTTTTATAATTTAACCAATTAAATATCTGAGATAGGTCACTTTCTGCCGTTTCTTTTAATTTTTGCCACGAAGTGTCTTTATAAAAAATAACTGTATCATCCGCATAACTGATTATTTTTCCAATAGATCGTATAGAAAATAAGCTATTTATGTATTGTAACGAGTTTTTTATTTTGTTCCGTAATATATTTTATTTTACCACTAGGGTGTATATAACTCGTTACTTTACAACCCTTTCTACTACCGCATTGATTTATTTTTTTGTTATTTCCGTTGTATATTTTAGTATAAGTCCGAGTTACGCAAATCCAAATTCTACCATACACAATTTATTCATTTCCGATATTTAAATTTTTCAACTGAATGGACGCCCGGTATATACAACATTTTAATTAAAACCGAAGCCGTCCAGTATAGGTACAGCTTTTTGTCGAGAGTAGATAAATTTCATGTTTAATTCCCTCACCACGGCGACGGCCGAAAAATGTAACTAAAAATTTTGGATATAAATTCGCTCTCAATCGATTATTGTGGCTGATTAATTTTCGCTCTGATTCATTCGCGCTCTGATTTATTCCGGCTCTAAATTAGTCTTTCGTGATTCTCCGTTCAACTTTCTTCCGAAAACCGAAAAACCGTAATGTGAAAATTTAGTGTATTCCGATTGTGTGTAAGCTGTATTTAATAAGGTAAATCATTTTAACAAATAAACTGTGTATTCTCAACTTTCCGTATCGCCGCTTAATATTGAATTGTTAAATGTATGGTTTTGAAAATTTTCCGACCAGCTATTTTTTTCTTTTGTTGTTGAACTGAAATTGGGTTTTTTATTTGGAAATAAAGATTTGTCAACTGTAATTTGATTTCGAATTTTATTTACAGCGTTTATTAATTAACTGATAAATTATTAGTGGATTCTCGAATTATTTTATGCTTTTGGTTCTAGATAGTTTTATATTAAAGTGATATCCAAGTGGATTATAATATTTTAATTTAATGCTAGTACAAATATTTTTACTCTGTGTGTCGATAGTTGGGTACCGTTTAACTCGTGGAAAAATATTTTTTTTTGGAATAATTGTTACCGGCTTTAGTTAGATTCAAGGGTTAATCAGACTTGGAAGAGGCTTAGCCACAATTTGTTTGATTTCCCGGCAGATCTAACTCGTTCTTAAATTTTATTTTTTTTGGAATAATAGTTACCGGCTTTAGTAGATTCAAGGGTTAATCAGACTTGGAAGAGGCTTAGCCACAATTTGTTTGATTTCCGGGCAGATCTAATTAGTCTTAATTTTTATTTTTTTTCGGAATAATAGTTATCGGTTTCCTTTAGATTCAAGGGTTAATCAGACTTGGAAGAGGCTTGGCCACAATTTATTTGATTTCCCGGCAGATCTAAATCGTTCTTTTTCCGTTTCGTAGAATCATTATTTATATTTTTTTTTCCCCGTCGGAATAATAGTTGCCGGTTTCATTTGGATTCAAGGGTTAACCAGACTTGGAAGAGGCTTAGCCACAATTTGTTTGATTTCCCGGCAGATCTAAATCGTTCTTTTCCCGTTTCGTAGAATCATTATTTATATTTCCCCCCCCCCCCCGTCGGAATAATAGTTGCCGGTTTCATTTTGATTCAAGGGTTAATCAGACTTGGGAGGCTTAGCCACAATTTGTCTGATTACCCGGCAGATCTAAATCGTGCATTAGGGACCCCGTTAAACCCGGTAGATTTGAACCGTATTTGATAACCTGACCGTTAAGTCCGTTAAAATCCCAGATATAGGTAATACATACCTCATTTTCTTTTCCCGGTTAATGTGTTTGTCACTAAAAGGAATTATTCGTAAAATAGACCACAGAGTATTAATAGATCAAAGTTTTGAATTCCTATTATTTTCATTTTTAACCGCAATTTATTGATTGGAGAACCAAGATTTGGCTTTTCCGGATTTTCACTAGCAATAAGGATACTATATTGATATGAATATTCTCTGTGTTTTTTTCTTGGTCCTAGTTTTTCTGTTTTCTTTTGATTTAAATTAATTAGAGAAGCTATATAGTTGACCCTTTTATCACGACTTCCCAAGTTCCAATAGTCTTGAAAACATCTATCCCGGTCCTCATCTGAAAACCTTTCTTTACATTCCATACGACATGCTTTCAATGGCTTCATATTTCTAGACTGTATCACCTTTCCTTTTTCAGTAGTATAACTTTTGCCAGCATTTCTTAATTCTTTACTTTCTTGTCCCTGCTTTCGTGGCCTTCCTTGTTTCTTCTTTTTTCCGTACTATTTAGCTCGCTTTTCACTGAAACATCGTCTTTGTCTCTTTCATTTAAGTTATACGAATCTGTTCCTGTCGTTACCATTTTAGTTTAATCAGGGGTGTAGTCTAAGTTTACATCTTTAATGCTATTTTCTTCTGTGCATTTTTTCTTCCGTTGGGCCTCTAAAAACAAGCTTAAGATAATACGAATTTCAAGTATTACGGACCTTTACCTTCAACTTGATCATAACTTTCGTCAGTAGAGGATTCTATGCCTTCAACAAAATCCGGATCAGCGATACTGTCATCGGAATCGAAATCAGTCTGGTTTAGGTGGCCGTTATCGTCAGCTAGATAATTAAAAGTACTTGTGGACGGAGCGGGATTAGCATCAAAACACTGTACTCCTACAGAAGATGTCGCAAAAAACTTGCTACCCTCGGCGCAAATATCTGTTTTATTTTCTATTTCTGAAAAAAAACTGCTATACAAAACAAAGTTAATTAACATTGTATTGTAGTCTCATTTGCCGTTTTGTAAATGTTTTAAACAAACTTTTTAGTACGCCCTATTTTCTGAATTTTATTGGCTAATACAGAAGTAATTACAATGAACACTTACCTGGTTTAAAAAGATCCGTAGTAACACTTTCTGATGTTACAATAATGCTGTTTTGATTGTTTATTTCTGCTTGTATTACACTTGGTCTTTCTAGCAACTTCGGACACATTGCCTTGTATAAACCCTTCCAAGGCATTTTTCATAATTTGTTTAACTCGATCTCCCATTTTTTAACTGCTAAGACACCTAATAATGATTAAAACACCGGCTTGCATGGATATTGCTTGCATGTGTACTTCATAACCTCAAAACAAAGTGGCACAACTTTTCTTTATCTAGTTACTTCCCATTCAAATGCAAGGCCCACTGTTTTTTGTCATGTTCATAAACAGGTAATTCATAATACCGACAAAAATAAAGGAAAGTACAATGTGTCCAGGCGGATATTTCTACATACCTGGTTATTCACCAACTGAATATTATGTACACGGATGGTTAAGTTGAGTTACCCTATTTCACACAAATATTAACAGTCCTAAATAATAAACAAGTCGACACACCTTTATGCACGTTAAATATGATCAAGTCAATAAGTAGACATGTTTAGTTATCCAGGTATTTCAAAACTATATTTGTAATTCTTTAAAAAAATAAGGGTAACTCTAGATATTGGTTTTCATACATGAAAAATCGACAAATCCAACTATTCACGGCCTCCTCCAGGGTAACTATTGTATAAAGGCGAGGTACCTACTTATTCACCTGACGAAATTTAAAGAGAACTTTTTGATTATACAGATATCCTCTTTTTAAAAACAATTGACTTATCCACTTATTCACGGATGGTACAGAATTACCTGACGGATTTTATCCCTATGTTTCTAACATCATTTGTTCACTACGAAAGTACTTCAGTAAATTAATTTATAATCTTGCACTTGTTTTTTTTAATTATCATTTAAATTTCATAAATAATTTCACATTTGGGCTCGAGCTCAATTTTTAAGGTTACATTCTGATATCCAGTCTACAATATAGTTGCCCCTTTCATTATTCCTGATAGATCCCCATTCACTTGCCCCGCCGATAATAGTCTCTCTGTCCGTCCGCTTCACCTCCTCCATGACTTTGTCTTCATATGTCTTAAACTCTTCTAGGTCTATGTTTGGTGACACGTAGCACCCTATGATATCATAATCATCCAGTGCTACCCGTATATATCCATCTCCTTTGTCTATTCTTGGATATTTTAATTCTCCTGTCATTTATGTAGATTGCTACGTCGCACCTTGTATCCCGTAACTATCCCGTCCCTCTTACGTATTTTGGTTCGCTGACTATAATAATACTACAATCTTCCTCCTCCGCAGTTTTGTATGCTCATCGTGTGCCCCGGTAGACCTCCCCGCGTTCACTTGTAGTATTTTTACGAAGGCACCGAACTAGTCCCTTCCTTTTGGCTTGCTCCTACTCCCCCTCTTTCATTATTTACTAGATCACTGAATACCGGGCATTTCGTACTGTGTTCCTTATGTGATCCTTGACGCGTCGTGCACCGTGACGGGTTTTTACAATTTGCCACTTTATGTCCCTCCTCCCAGCAATTTATACATTTGTCTGACATATCTTTGCCTTTGCACTCTCTTCTCTCATTCCCCCATCCCATGCATCTATAGCATCTAGTTAGCAACACTTTTTTTAACCCTTCAGTTAAGTAACTCTATCTTCATTCTCCCCATGTCCTCTAGTTTTGCCGCAGCCTTTTTATTAGCATACAGCATTCATTTCCATAGCCAGCTCCTCTTCTTGATTTTACTTCTACCATATCCCCGTATTCAATGTTTCCTTCCCTCCTTATAGCCTCTTTGATCTCTTCGTTTTTTACTGTGCAGTCTACGTCGAACATATAGAAATAAGTCTCTTGCTCCCTTATCTCTGCTCTTGCCCCTGTTTTGCCTGAAATGTTGTTTTAAAGCTTGACCATATTTTCCATACCCCCTTCTAGGTCTGTCATTAGATCCCCCTTTTCCATCTTCCTGACTCGTCTTACATTTACCTCACTCCTGTCTATCTGGACCTGTCTCCCCTTCTCACCATTATACTTGCTTTTTCTCTCCCCTTTTCTTCCAGTCGAGGTACCACAAAGTAGATCTCCGTCCCAGTACCCGCTTAAGTGCCCTCGATACCTTTTCTGTAATCCTCCCAATTGATCCCTTCCCCTACAATACACGTAACATGTGATTGCTCCTTTATTTCATTTGCCGCTTCCTCGATCGCCTTATTAAGTCTCGTGTCCCCTCATAGACCTTTCCTACCTCTTCCTGGGCCATTAAAACGTATGCCACCGTTACCCTGTCTTTTTTGTTTCCCCCTCTATTTATATAGTTAGCTACGTAATCGGACCTCTCTCCCGCGTTGAGAACTAATTTCCTTATCCCTTCATGCTTCTCCATCCAGCTATGAAGGTAGGTGTCCCCTGTCTTAGTTGCTTCCTCTTCTTTTGAGTCAGGAATATCACATCTCTCATATCTGGTGGTTCCATCTCCGATCTCGTAGTTATCTTGGTATACTTATAGATTTCCTCCGGCCACTCCCATACAGCTATTTCTTTGAACTCGTCCAAAGTCATGCCCTTTTGGAGAGTTTCCTCCACTTTTCTCTCCCGCTCTCTCTTCCACTCCTTCGTTTCTTCGGCTATCATATCCTCGTTCACCTGGGTTCCAAGTTCGCATTTGGCCACTCCAACTTGTATATTCCTTGGGGCCTCGTGTGCTTCCATCTCCTCAATCTTCCTATTTATCTTCTCTATTGCCTTGTGTAGAGCTGCTATTCTTCCTTTTATTTCCCATTTCGTGTTTGGGTTTTCTTTTACCAAACTCATTAGAGCCTTTGATCTCGCCACCGTTTCCATCCTCTCCACGGACTGTTTTTGCTTCTCCTGGTTTCTTTGAGGTTTCTTGTTCCCTTTTCCTCTTATGTCTATCCTCTTTTAGGCTTTTGGTCGCGTTTTCTTCCTCACCATCATCATCACTTGCTAGGATGGCTAGCAACACACTTTGTTTGTCTATATCCTCTCCTTTTCCCAAATCCTCTTCTGCCAGTCTATCCCAGCTATGTATTGTGTCTTCTCTTTCCCAGCTAATCATGCGTTGTGCTTCCTCTGATTTACCGTCTTGCCTCGTCTTCACCTCGTCGTCTGTCGGTCTTTGTGAACTAACCATCGGATTCCTTGGGGACTTCTGTTTTTTTTTTAAAAACCTCTTCAACTTCCTCCATTTCAACGCTTTTTTCTTGCGTTCTTTCCCTACTTTTTATTTTTCTTTTGTCATCCATTTTTCGTCCCACGAGTAGCTAGGGAGTTTGTAAGTCCACCACCACAGCGCCCTGCTTATGGTGGTAAGGCTGGGTACTCCGGGAGGTCGTCAGGGGTGCGTTCGACAACGGAATTCTAAGGAGAATATCATTCAATCGGTGGTGGGGGTGAATAGTCCTGAAAGTTTAATCTCCTTTGTCATCGTTTTCGAACTATCGAACAACCTAATGTCATACAAAGCGCGCGTAAACTAAATTAGCAGGTTAAAATTAAAGTTATGTTATATGATTGGATATTTTGATGAGTTTAGGTATTCAATTTAATAAAAATTATGATTGTTTTAAGGTTTAATTGAAGTAATAATCGGTGTTTGTTTCTTTCAACTAATAATAGAATTTAAACATTAAAAATGGAAAATCGGATAAAGAAGATAATGGCTGGTGTTAGTACCGCAAATAAATTTTTGTATTCAATGATTTTTGAAGGCGTTTCTGATTCTGAGGAAGAGGAAGATGCGCATGGAGGCGTACTAAATATGATGTTGGTAATGATAAGGAATAGGCTAGATCCAAGGAAGGAAAATCTACCTCGCAGACAATTCCTAGGTACAATCCATCCCAATTTCAGAGTCATTTCAGAATGTTACCTGAGGCGTTCAATTCGTTGTGTGAGTATACCTAGGTTGCAAGAAAACTATGTCACGGGTAGGCCTATAGGGAATCCACGAAAGCAGATTTTATCGATAATCTGGTTGCTAGCTACTCCTGACTCGTTCAGGAAATGAGAGTGCAAGTATATTTTAAGAAGATTTTGCTTGAGAATTTGTACCTATGCCTTATCTAGATAATCTGATTTCAACCTGGGATTATTTTATTTATTATAGGTCTGTCGGTGACTGGTTCAATCTTGGTAAGGCTTCAGTGTCAGATGCTTTCATATGAACTATCAAAGTATTAAATAAAATCGCACCTCAAATAATCAAATGGCCAACAGTAGAAGAAAGAATGCATATTCAACAAAGATTTGAAGCTTATGCTGGAATGGATGGTGTAATTGGTGCAGTTGATGGTACCTACATTCGAATCAAGGCACCAAAAGGTGTACATTACTAGAAAATGTAACTACGCAATGACCTTGCAATGCATTGAAGAACCCAGCTTAAAGTTTATAGATGCCTTCATTGCCTATCCAGGCTCTGTAACGGATGGAAGGATTTTTCGGAATTCAGAAATATACAAGCAAGTCAGAAACAACATGGATAATTTCTTTAATAATAATAATATTCTTGCTGATAAAGCATACCCGATTTTAACTTGGTGTATCCCACCTTATATAGAAAGGCAAAGGCACACTGCTGTGCAGAGAAATTTTAACACGATTCACAGCAAAACACGACAAGTAAGTAGTTTTGCATGTTCCTAATGAAACAATGATGTTAAAAATGCGAAAAATTCTTAGGTTGTGAAATAAGTTTTGCACTGCTATTCAGGAGATTCCGAAGGCTGAAATATCTCGATATGAATAGGGTAGACCTTATCCCACAGGCTGTTATAGCATGCTGTGTGATGCATACTATTTGTTTGCATCACGAAGATCTTCTACAGCAAGATGAATATATACAAGAGGGGTATGGTTTTCTTGAAGAGAATGACAATAATGAAAACTTTGCAGAAGAAGGTATACTGTTTCATGAAAATGTAGACGATGCAGTTGCTTTGAGAAATAATTTGGCACAGATTTTGTATGAAAATAGAGGGTAGATCGAGTATAATGTTTTCTGTGTAGTTTTTTATCTTTTTGTACTTTTATGTTATATAAATTACTATTATTATAATATATTGAATACAAAATTATTTAAAAAAAATGTTTTATTGAATATCAAACAAATCTTCAACATTGGAAAAAGCTAAAAATAAGTAAACAATCTTATAATAACTATAATAAACCAACAATATCATAAGAGCAGGCACAATAATTCACCCTATTAAATTTAAATCACATTAAATAGGTATTTGGTAAACATGGACAAAGGTGACATCAATTTAAACTAAATAGTAAATTCTTAGTAATTAATAAAAATAAACAAAATAACAATTAAATCTAGACAAACAAAAATTAACAATAATTGAAAGTTGAAAATATCAAGTTCATCTAAATATCTTTCCTCGCTTTTTTGGAGCAACTCTGAAAGTTGCGCAACTTCTTGATTCTACTTTTCTTTTGAGGGGGTTCTTCTCCCTTTTCATCATTACTATCATCTTTCAAGCCCCCCAATGACGATGCAGATGAAATAGGTACGATATTCGTTTTTTTTTCCAAAAATCTCGTCCATTTCATTGAAATAGTGAAAGTATATTGGTGGCTCGCCAGTACCTTTGCCACCCATATTATCAATTCTTTTAACATATCGTCTTTTAAGGTATTTTAATCGTGTTTCACACTGATGGGGTGTGGATGTAAACCCATTTTTCACAAGCTCCTCGCTAATTAATTTCCACGCAGCATCATTCTTGGTTGATTTTGTGTCAATTTTATATTTTTTAAAACAGTGCAGAATAATTGTTTCCCTCCTTTCCCATTTTGCTGCTGAAGTGATGCTGCTAAAGGATGCAGTTCCGGGTCCTGGCAAATTAGTGCTATACGAGGTTTGTGAATCCTGCTGTGCTGTTGCTTCAACTGATATTTCCTCGTAAGCATTTTCTGGAATACCAAACATATCATTTAGTTCCATTAGATTCACACAGTATTACTTGAATTTTAATCAGAAAATTAAAGAAGCAGATGTTGTTGCTTACCTGTTTCATTGAACATATAATACTTGTCTTCAATTTGAATGATATTGTTTGTACAGGACATCGTTATTATTGTAATACGATAGTTTTACGTAAGTATAAGAAAAAGAATGCAAACAATCAATTAAAAACCAATAACAAAACAAAAAGTAAATAAGGCGGCAAACTGAACTAACCTACAAATAAACTAGTGCGCAAGTCGAATACTTTTCATTCTACTCTTAAATCGATTGACAAAGGAGGACGTCGAATAATGTTATTCGATGTTTTCGAACGGCCGATACAACGTTGCCAAACTTTGCCTACTCATACCCCCCCAGGTATTCCGGAGGCACCGTTTCTGACAGCCTTTCGCGCAGCCATTCATCCATTGTCACGGTGGCTAACAACGTAGATTGCGGATTGTTTTATCGAGGTTTACTCCTCTTGCTTTTTCTCACGGTTGCCTCCGGGCGCAGTGGCTACCGTTGCCTGCACTACACCACAACATAGCTGCTTATCCCTAAGTTGCTGGTTTTTTATCGAGGTTTACTCCTCTTTTTTACCGGTTGCCTCCGGACGCCGTAGCTGCCATTGCTTCACTCACCCAACATAGCTGCCTCCCCTATGATGTTGGATTTTTGATCGAGGTTTACTCCTCTATTCCTTTTGATCCGCGGGCAATTTTTCAGGTTCCCATGCTGGATCCTTATCCATCACCTTTCCCGAGGGTTGGTCGGTCATGAGTCCCTTACAGTGCTCAAAAGCGCCGGGCCCTTACAACGTTGAAAAACAAATGGGACCCCAGCGCTGAAAAGCGCGAGTCCCATGACAGACCACGTCCCCTGGAGACACCCCATGAGCCATTGGGACGCACCGTGTCTGGTGGAAAACCCCACCTCCGAAAACTTGTATGAGAGATTAGGGGTGTGCCACTTCCAGCCTCTCTCGGCCAACCCTCCGGAGCACGGAACCTAACCTAACCTTCTTTTTTGCCGGCTGACCACGGACATTTCGGAAAGAAGGGGGTTTCTATTCTAAAATGTCAGCAGTCAGTCGCCGGTGTAGAGGTGGTTGAAACGCAATTTACGCGCATGTGGTGGCCCCGGTCGCCCGCGGCCGACCGACCGCTGCCACCACATAAAGCGGGACTAAGCTCCTACGGAGCCACTACCCGCTAAACAGTCCACCTCTCCTTCCGCACCATGCATCTGGAACCGCCTCGTGGGCATAACGTCGGATGCAGGCCAGGTCTTCAACCATCAGCGTTCTACAATTCAAAACATGTTGGATAAAAACCAAATGAAAATGAAAAAAAAAATTCCTTACCTACACTCATTGAGAAAATAACAAGAAACCAAAGAGAAAAGGCCATGTCTACCTAAATTCATTGAAACCATTTTAAGAACACCTTCCTGATCCGACCCGATGACCTGTTTCCTTGCACACGGCGCAATATTTCACATCGTTTTTGCACGCTGCCGCAAGACGATCCTTCTCTTCCACATCGAAGACATGCATCCCGTCTATCCTCTCCTTTGCAAGCCCTTGCTTCATGCCCATATCCCCAACAACGGAAACATCTCTGCACCTCTTGCCACTCCCTCACCCTACAAGGGACCAGTCCGATTATCAGCCTGGACACTTGTTGGGCTTCTATAGCCAGTTCTCAGTCTATGGCCACTAATGCCATCTGGTCTCCAGACCGCATTGGCTTCATCTTGGTGACTTCCATCTGGCACGCTCTCTCACCGCTTCTTCCACCTCCTGTTTAGTAACAGTAGGGTCCAGATCTGTGACCCTGAAAAACACCCCATCCCTTGTGGTTCTCCTTGTTTGGACGCCCTAGATGCTACTCTCAAGCGTCCTTGTCATGTCTCCTACGAGGTCATCTCTTTTTTCGAGTACGAGCAACACTGCTCCATCCCTTGTCTTCCGGACCTGTTGTTTCCCCCCACCGCCGTCTTCACCTTCTTCAGAAGGTCGGCATAAGTCGAGTTTCCCTGTCGGATAACTATTCCTTCTTCTGCCGCGTGTCTTGCCTCCTCCCTACCCTTATGGCTGTATATGTCCACCCTTATCTCTGTCTTGTGGATTATATACTCCACAAGCTTCCTGTGGACCTCTGCATTTTTTGGTGGTCGCCACTTCCACAGTTCCGTTTTTAATTAGGGAAGCTTTAAGCTCCCTTAAAGTTTCCATCCTCTCCCCCTTGGTTGTCCCGGAGATAAGCTTATAGATACTCCTCTCCTTAGTTTCCAACGGGTCCTCCCATCTCCTGGACTTCCGGGTGTCTCTCCGTTATCTGTAAGCGTGTACTTTCCTCGTCCTCCCAGAATCTAACCTTTTTTGTGGAAGTGGGGAATCTTCAACAAGACTGGCGGCTGGTATACCCAGCCAGTGTGGGTTTCCAACCCCCCCAGGTCGACAACAGATATACCTCCCGAAGTAGATGTATCCATTGTCCACTTTGAGTATTTTAATTTTTTGCTCTGTTTCATTTATTTGAAATGTGAGCTGGCGCCGGGCATATCTAATTAGAAGTATAAATTTTAAATTTATTAATAGGAGAGATGATAAAATTAAATCATTAAATTAAATAATAATAACAACCTATACACTACAATATATACATACACATATATACACATTTTTATTTTTGGTCTCGCAAGTGATGTGTACACCGCCTCTTATACAGATTTTAGTTCACTCAAATACTAACCAGAGGTCACTTCAGTAGATCTGTATGTAATTGCTATTAACAATGCGAGACCCTCATAAATACGTTAGATTTACAAGGAGATTCCAGTTTCCGAGACCCTTAAGCGTGGCAACAGTGTTTATGTATTAATGAACAAGATCATTTCCCCTTTTTCAAACCTATTCATAATTTTCTGCAGTAATATACCATTAAAATTCATCAAGTGCACAGAACTGTATTACCTACTTTGGAACTCCTTGAGCATATTTTAATGTCATTGGAAAGCTTTGTTATTTTTATTATTAAATTATTCTTATTTTATTGGTTTTAATAATGTGATTAAATTATTTAATGTTTATTAATAATTGATCAATGATCACGTATAAAAACATCGATGGAAGCTGTAAAGATTTTAAGAGATGTGTAAAAGTGTGGTTATCTAAATTATTCCCCAAATGATGAACGAGTAAAATAAATAATACATAAATGCATGGATGAAAATATCTGTATTTCTACATTCTTGAGAAAACAAAAAAAAAATAAAAAATAAACATAATCCTAATAAATGATGGAATAATAATAATAACATATTGATAAAATGAGCCTACATATCTCGGTATTCATTATAAATAGAAGTTTTAATTATTCGAATCCAGTCTGTACTTCCAAAAGCTTTATATTCTTCGAGCTTAAACTCTTCAACATCACATTTTTGGGAACTTTCTTATTTTTTATAAAATTTTTGAAATATTTCAACATAATATTTTTCTTTCGAGTACATCCAATATTTTAATGTTCAAACATCACTTATTTGTATCACAGTGACAAATATTAAAATTACATTTGTCATCACGAAATGTCAAAATTTAGCTTAGTTATAAAACCTGTTGTTAAACATAATGTAGGAAGCCGAAGGCGGATTCAGCGGATGCATAAGCATAATATTTTCATTAATGCATAATCATAACTATTACAACTTCTCTAACACATAGTGCTTAACAGATGGGTCATTTATCCATTCCTCAATGCATAAGCCTAATCATAAGTGTTAGTGACAAGTGACAGTTCTATCTATCACGGAACATATAAAATTAGTGTGTTCTGCAACCCTCGTCATCATTCAACAACAATAACAGAGTTATAACCTCATTTATTGATATTTCTGTATTTCAATTTCATCAAAATAATAAAATATTCATCATGAAGACCAAAAAGCTCCTTATATCGTTATTCTCATACTACTACACATTATTAACGACAAGTGTCGCAGCTGTTGCATCAAATATGAGAAAAGAAAGACGTTGGGGTGTGAGGCCTATCAACTGCAACAGGGGCACTGAAGGTCTATATGCAACTCTCATCAGGGACATGGGTATGATCGATGGAGAGCAGTTCCATAAATATATAAGAATGAGATTGAAACAATTCAATTACATTTTCAAGTTGGTTTGTAGAGAAATCAAAGAAAGTTGTAAGGGAAAATTGAAAATATCACCAAAACAGCGACTAATGTTGACTATACAGTAGGTACATGACACCAGTTTTATCAAAATAAATTATGTTTACCAAGTTTTTTCTGTTTCAAGCTATTTGGCTGAGGGCTGTTCTATGCAGGAAATTGCAAAATTGCATGGGGTTACCGCTTTAAAAGATGGAACCTCCCAAATTGTATAGGTGCTATAGATGACTAGCACATAAATATTATGGCACCAGATAATTCTGGGAGCATTTTTTTCAATTATAAAAGATCATTCAGTATTGTTTTGATGGCAACTTGTGATGCCTATTATCGTTTCACCATGGTTGATATAGGTGGAGCAGGTTCCAATCATGACTCTTCTGTATTCAGAGTTAGTACCCTAGGAAGTGCTTTCCTTAGTGGAGAATTGAACATACCCCCACCAAAAGCATTGCCAGACGCAGACATAATTATGCCACACTTTTTAGTTGGAGATGCAGCATTCCCATTGCATGACAATATTATGAGGCCCTACCCAGGTACCTACTTAGGCCAACAGAAAAATATTTTCAATTATAGACTAAGTAGGGGACGAAGGTGCATTGAGAATACATTTGGAAGTCAACGCTGGAGAATTTTGAGGAGACCAATCAATGCCAGCTTAGAAGTGGTAGATCTGATTGTCCAGGCAAACCATTGTACTTCACAACTACCTTCAAAATTCTGAAAAAGACATTCCTCCATCAGAACGTAAATATTGTCCCACTGGCTATATTGATGATGAATCAAATGGTATAGTTAATAAAGGAGTATGGAGACATGAGGGGCAAAATTTACAGTCTGTCAGAAAAATTACATCTAATAATCATACAAAGCAAAAAGTTATAGGGACAGTTTATCAGATTTCTTCAACTCCAAAGAAGGTTGTGTACCTTGGCAAGAAGCCTCTGTTAATAAGGGTGGTCTGCCTGACTAATTACGTTATCTGGGTTTTTCTTATTATGTTCAAAATTATTAATATGTATATTTCAATAAAATGACAAAGTCCAAAACTACTGTTTATTCACCATGGTGTAAAATGCAAAATAAAACTGTTAACAGAAACTCAACTCAACAAATATTTCGTATTCTTAATAAACTCTAAAGAGCAAGAGTATTCTTGACTAACAATAATAAAAAAAACAGTCATCTCTTGATAAAATGAAATTGAAGAATACCAATATTTATGGAAGAGAAACAGGAAACAAACATATTTGAGAAGAAAATGTCTAATCATCCTCCATGAACTCGGCAATTTTAAAAAGGATTTCAGATTTGACAATAATTTCCGATCTGTTATTCTCAATCTTAGAAAGGGATTCTGCAGTAGACAGGGCAAAGTGGTAATCTTCTTTGTTTCCTTTTTGAGACTCATCATCAGAAGTTTGTTTTATAAATGTATTTATACTCTGCCCAATGCTACTGCATTGGGCAATGAGATTGTTGACTGACTCATCAGTTTTCTTTTTTTTATGCATTGCGCTCTTGACGAAGAGACCCAGCTTGAGATTTGCTAGAAACTGGAGTTGAAGTCTTAGCTTGAGCTTGGGTATTCATAGGTGATTGAGCCACACTACTTGTAGAAGCAGGCACCTCAGAGGCTTCCTCTTCTTGGGTATCTTCTATAAGCATGCCATCATCTTCTATTTCAAAATTTTGCCACACATATGAAAGTGGATCTGTTTCGAGTGGTCTCTTTTTCAAAATATTTGATATTGTTCTGCAAATGAAGGTATGTTAAATTCAACCCACAGCAATCAATAACAATATTCACCTCCTCTTTTGAATAATTGGGGCAAGGAATCCCATTTTATTGAAATGTGTCCATGTCCCACAGTATATTGCAGAGCCAGATGGTAATGTTTTTAGTGTTTTCCTTTCTCTGATATATTTGTTCCTGAGGCTCTTCTATAACTCTTGGCATTCTTCAACTGAAAAAAAGATTCAGATATCCAGGAAAATTGCAAAACATCTTTAGACATATATCCATGCATGAAATTTCAGTATTCATATCTGTCAGCACATTATCAATGCTACAGGAATTCTATGCAAAGAATGAAAATGAATAATATTGCCCTACCTGTACACTCTGCCAAAACAGACAATGTCTCCCAGGCATTCTCCAGTACCACTTTGTTTTTGTGTTCTCTATTTTTGAGATCCCATATACATTGGAATTTTTCAATTTCCTCAATGAAAAGCCCCTCTTCCAAACTCATACTGACAGGTTAATTTTAACAAAATGATTACTTATTTATATCATGATTCTGGACAAACTTTTGAGGTTAACAAGTATGACTGAGACATTTGGGAATACAAATACGGCGCAATGAAATCCACGCAGGCGCACTTTCTATTTCGACACATCATTATCCATAAAAGTTAAAAGTTGGGAACTTCAAGGTTATGCGTTATGAAATGTGCATTACAACTAACTATTACGAGTTGGATAAACCGTCTCATTTGCAACTACAGTGTTCAACTTTTATGAGTTATGCATTAAAGTTATGCTAACACAAAAAATTATGCTTATGCATCCGCTAAATCCGCCCCGAGTCGTTAAACGTCAAAAAAGTGAGTTGGGTGGAACACAATTCTAATTGAGAAATATTTCCAATTTATTATTTCACAATGTAGGTACTTAATTTTTTCAAAACCAACTTGTGTTATCTGCAGTGTGTTTCACTTAAATCCTCGAAGCATAGTTACTCAACAAAGCTCATTTTGGGAGATACCATTTTATGTTGTCATTTTACGTCGCGATGCACCAACAAACACATCCATATTTCTCGAAATTATTAATTATGTTCAAAATTGTTGTTCGTGAAGGAATTGGGCGATTTTCAAATGCCACAATAAACAAATTAACTATTGCATCAGCCGAATGACCTCCAAAATATCATTTTATAATTTGCACTTTTTCGCAGGTTTCGTATTTTAATGTGGGCATTGTAAAATGTTTTATTTTCAAATACAACGGCGTGCGCTAACAACCAAGGTCTGTAGCGAAAAGATAACATACGTTTAAATACGTTTAAATGTGAGTTCTTTATGTAAAGGACACTGTTGCCGGATGAAGGTGTTTAATTTTACCTAATAGTGTATGAGCTCGAAAAAAAGGTAACGATAACGTGACAAAAATATCATTTTTACAAATTAATCTGAGCTTCTTGCAACAGCGATTGAACTAGTGGGGCGATGAACACACGCCCAACTGTTTTGGTAGAGGGGACTGATCTCTGGGCTAACAAGTCTTCTCTCTCTTTCACGTAGTTTTGCTCATATTTTCCTTGTCGTGCTTGTATAAGTCGCAGCGTAAGAAAAGGATTTTCGCAATCTGTAGATAGAACAGTTATATGAGTTGAAGAATGTCATTTTTAAGAAACCTTCAAACATTTGTTTTATTAGTCAAGTGCTCAATAAATTACGATAATAATGATCTTGCTCTTTATAAGCTTCTAAAATTTTAAATGCTTAGTAGAAATGTAAAATTGTAATCTTCATTTTAATTGAAATTAAACAAAACTTTTCCATAACTACATTTGAATACAATAGTTGAAACATAGGAGAGTTACGAAAGTATTAAAATTACCTCAACTTTATCGACGCTGGTGTTTTTCGAAAAGCCTTGCAAATTTTTGTCGTGAATTTCCGTTTTTGTATGAACCTTTGTTTTCTCGCCAATAGTAGACTGAAATAAAATTAAAATCAAGTATCTACTAGATTTTTGCTAATTGGTGAAAAATATTTGGATATATTAAAAAATTTCCAACCTCACTCGATTTCGTAGAAATACTTTCAATGTCCGCTTCATCAGAACAAAATACGGAACCGTGATTAGAAAATGTTGATTTTTACACAGAATTCTCATCGGTGCTTTCAACTGATTTATGATCAGACCTTTTATCAACAACTGATTCTGATTTTTTGGAAATATTCTGAAATCAATTTCCTAGGTATTATTCGTAAAAAAGAAATTTATTGAGTTAAAAAATATTTGGATATATTAAAAAATTTCCAACCTCACTCGATTTCGTAGAAATACTTTCAATGTCCCCTTCATCAGGACAAAATACGAAACCGTGATTAGAAAATGTTGATTTTTACACAGAATTCTCATCGGTGCTTTCAACTGATTTATAATCAGACCTTTTATCAACAACTGATTCTGATTTTTTGGAATTATTCTGATTGCAACGGCTGCTCAGGTTAGAGAGCACCTCAGGTGTAGATTCTGAGACCAAACTAGTATAAATTCAGAGAGTAGTCTTACCGGTTCGCGGGTAATTCTACTTGAAATTTATTTAAAGTGAAATAAAGATAAATGATGTAAATTAGGAAAGGTAAGTGGGCGCCACTCTGAATAATACTAGTTTATTTGTTCTTCACCTCTGCATTATAGCGACAAATCCTGGAAGATTGGAAGGGAAAAAAACTATATGAACAACGTTATTAAATTTACAAGTTGTATATTGACTTTTGTTACAAACAAAGTAAAAAAAAATTGACTAGTTTTTATTGAAGTCGTTGAAGAAGCGATGAAATATATATATTACTTTCCTGGAGTGATGGTGAGGAGATGGTGTCCTTGGTGTCCTTTTGAAGTTACATATCTTGTCCCAGATAATATTCCCAGGTAGAGTATTCCAGGTAAAAGTCCTGGCCCAGGTAAAGTTCCAGGAAGTGTCTCAGGTAAAATTTAGTCCCAGGTAAAGTTTCGTCCCAGGTAAAGTTTCGTCCCAGGTAAAGTTTCGTCCCAGGTAAAGTTTCGTCCCAGGTAAAGTTTCGTCCCAGGTAAAGTTTCGTCCCAGGTAAAGTGCTAGGGAACAGATATAGTATCAGGTAAAGTTTCACAAATTCAACAAAATCCAGGATGTCTGAAGTATGATATTACAAGTATGATATTAAAGAAAATTATTTGACAACGTGGTTCATACATCCTGTATTTTTAGATAAAAAGAAAGCAAATAAAAAAACGATAAAATAGAATAACCGATTCTGCACCGGTAAATACATACATTTGTTTAAATACGTATATATTTTTAAATAGATATTTTTAAATAGATAATATATAAAAAAACTGAAAGAAAAACAAATTCATATCGATATATATTATTCCTGGCACTGGAATGATATTGCTACATAATAAAGATAGGAAGGTAGAAGCTATTAAGAAAGGAGAGTTAGTTATACATTTAAGCGAAATGACTTACCACTCAAATGAATGCACTTCTAAGATAAGATAATATAAGCCATAAGGCTTCAATAGCACATGTATGCAGGAAAGAAAGAACGAAACCCCTTTGCCACTTGTTTAAATACACTAAATCATGTGAACGACAACCGACTTACGTCTCATGTTCGTGTCACGCTCATACGATTTGACCAGGAAAGGAATTTACCTTTCAGTAGTGAATTCTTGATTCATATTTGATTTATAATTGGTAGAAGAAGAAGAGACACGAAATCGAAGTGGGAATTTCAAGATGGGCGCGACTATTTTCCGACAGACGGGCCTCGATCATCGCGCATAGAAACGTTGATTTCGACTCTCGTCGACAGTAAATATATTCAGCCTTGAAACATTTCTCGGTGTTGGGCATGAGAAAGGACTGGCTATTCGCCGCCCATACGATAATTTATTAATTCAATCGAGGGAAGTAAAGTGAACGAAATTAACGTTACACACCCTTACAACCCGAAAAAAAAATTTTTTTCCAAAAAAATTTTTTTATAAGTGAAAATCATTGAGCTATTACGAGACTGAAATAAAGAAGATATTAAGAAGATATTGAACGATAGGAAGACTAAGAAGAAAGGAACGAGTCACTGCGATACTGAAGGAAAAGAATTTGAGGATTCTTCCGAATAATTAATTTAGAGAAAAATAAAGATAAAAAAAAAATGAAAGAAAGGGAACGGTCCAAAGTCTTCACCGGTACGCCAGGTGATTTTCTTTCTTCCTAGGCTCTTACCAGGGAGGTTGCCAGTTAGCGTCCACAGTAGCCATTGGTCATCGCGCAAGCAGAACACTAGGAAAAAAAAATCATCTCACAAACACAGCAGAAACTTTGAACGGTAAATTCTGAGAAAAGCGGAACCAGTACCAGGTATCTACATACCAATAATTTTAGAAATTTAATAGTAAGATAAATCACTGCATCAGTGGGTTCCCGAAGAAAATGACTTAAGATAAGATAAGATAAGATAAGGAAAGAAATGAGACTCCCATCAGATACATTGATTATCCCTCAGTTAGATAAAAAAAAGATATGGATGAGTTATTATTTATCAAATGTTTCTTTATTTAATTACTACTATCATATGAATAGAAAAAATATATATATTTTTGGAACAAATCCAAGGAAGTTTGTATTACTCCCTAACAGAATGTAGCTCCTGTCAAGCTAAAATGTTTTGGAACAATGCCAAGGAAGTTTGTATTACTCCCTAACAGAATGTAGCTCCTGTCAAGCTGAAATTTGGGGAAAAGAGAAATTGACAACGGCATCCCACAACAGTACTGTTGGAAAATCCCCAGAGCGATATGTGAGCCATGTTGGCACAAACGCAGTAGCTAACCCCCCAAGTGGATTTAACTAAATGACAGCAGACCTTAGCCACCTCTGCCTCCCAGGCTGATTAACCCCCCGACGCTGAACCCTGAAACACATTCCAGACCGCTCTGAGCTCCCTCAACACCCACTGCTGAGAAATCCAACAAAAAATATAATCAAAAAGGGAAAATGTGATGCAATAAAATATAGACAGATTGAATCCATGTCTATAAGTGAAATATCTAGATCAATCTTTCGGAATGATCATAGATAGAGGTATGTAATGAGCAAAATAGAAAAATTTTAAGTATCAAGATATTAGGTAAGATATTGATTGAAGATAGGCAAAAAGAATTTCTGTAATGTAAGTTGACATCTCGAACATATTAACAAATAGATAATAAAAAAAATTTAAAACACTTGAGATACTAAACATTTTCAACATGAAGGTAATGAAAATTTTTAGATAATTAAGATAAAGGAAATTTTAAAACAGTTAAGATATTAAAATTTCAAGATAGTTAAGATAATAGAAATTTTAGATAACTGAAGTAATAAAACTTTAGAGCTAAGATAATAACTTCGATATCCCCTGATATGTCAGCAACTATGTAAGTTAATTGCAAAGTCAAATTGTCAATGGTCTAAAAAAATTTTAATATACCCTTTCGGTATATAAATACAGACAAGACACTTTGTCTGTAACGATAAGATAAGATAAGTACTATAAAACATATAGTACAGTAGACAAAGTTACTACCCTTGTCCACTTAGATAAGATAAGGTAAGATAAGGTAAGATAAGGTAAGATAAGGTAAGATATTTATCGTAAACTACGATAATTAAGATAAGATAAGTTACTGAAGATATAATATCCACCCCTAAAACATTTAAGGTATATCCGATATTTCTCCAAATCAATTAGACCCAATTCATTAACCTCTATGCATGTACGCAACAGGTTTATTACTCAATTTGATTTGACTGTGCAAAAAAAACTTTTTCAAAATTATAATAAATTTGAATATTTTAAAAATTCGAAAAAATTCTCAACAGATTTTATATTATAATTCTTAGATTAGAATTCCATCCGGCTAGGAAAATATTTATTACACTACTCATTTATCCCAGAACACGAATGTTAATTTGCTAATCAGTAGTAGGGAAAGAAAGTCATTATCGTTTTCTAGTCAACGAAAAGGAAAATCTCTATGATAAAAAGATTAAAAAAATATTCGAGACACCAACATACAACACAAATAGAATGAAAAATTAGGAAAGATATATAAAAATGAGGTACGAAAATTTTCAAAAATAACTTGAAAAAAAGTATTAAGTAATAGTTAATAGGTAATTTTTATGCTGTTGTGCTATAAGAGTCAAAAATAAAGGAAACTATCTTTAGCAAGCTAAGCTAATATACGATACTTGTTCATTGCGACACAAGGTAAGATAATTTCCATGTGCCATTTACTCTGGCACACAAAAAGGTAGGTAAGGTAAAATATTCCAGTTTGTGTAACTCGACACAATTCAACTGGGAAAGGGAAGGTAAGATATTTCAGTTTGTGTAACTTGACACAATTCAACTGAAAAAGATAAGGAAAATATTCCAGTTTGTGTAACTCGACACAATTCAACTGGGAAAGGGAAGGTAAGATATTTCAGTTTGTGTAACTTGACACAATTCAACTGAAAAAGATAAGGAAAATATTCCAGTTTGTGTAACTCGACACAATTCAACTGGAAAAGATAAGGAAAATATTTCAGTTTGTGTAACTTGACACAATTCAACTGAAAAAGATAAGGGAAGATATTTCAGTTTGTGTAACTTGACACAATTCAACTGAAAAAGATAAGGTAAGATACAGATATATAATATTATGGAACATACTGATTTTAGCTTGAACTAATTAACATTCCAAAATTATATACCCCAAATTGAGTAACCTTATGTTACAATGATGTTATCTAGTTCACACCCATGACTGATTAACTTATAGCACCACAGAGACATATTTTGAAGAAACGGGAGTTAAATATATAATCAGAAAAATGAAATTAAAGGAAAAAAACATGGTTTAATCTAACAAAAATTATTAACTATTGAGCTTTTACTAAATTTTGAAAAATCATTCAATCCAATTCATGAGATATAAGATAATCAACATTTAATTTGAAAATTCGTGCCATTTTATCATACGTTAATTTACGGTATTAAAAATATAAGATAAAAGAGTAAAAAAAACGAGTACTGTTGATATTGACGAAAAATAAAATTTTATAGGTACGATACGTGAAGATATACGATAAAAATATAAAGATATGTTAGATAAACGATAATAAAAATAGATATTACCAACTCAACATATGAACGATATGATAAGTAACAGATAGAAAGATAAATAATACGATAAGTGAAAGAAAAGATATTGCTTCTGACTTCAACTACTGTCCAAACTTCCAAGTTTCAAGATTTATCGATATAAAGCAGATGTGTAAAACAAGGCCCCACGTTGGGCGCCAATTTGCAACGGCTGCTCAGGTTAGAGAGCACCTCAGGTGTAGATTCTGAGACCAAACTAGTATAAATTCAGAGAGTAGTCTTACCGGTTCGCGGGTAATTCTACTTGAAATTTATTTAAAGTGAAATAAAGATAAATGATGTAAATTAGGAAAGGTAAGTGGGCGCCACTCTGAATAATACTAGTTTATTTGTTCTTCACCTCTGCATTATAGCGACAAATCCTGGAAGATTGGAAGGGAAAAAAACTATATGAACAACGTTATTAAATTTACAAGTTGTATATTGACTTTTGTTACAAACAAAGTAAAAAAAAATTGACTAGTTTTTATTGAAGTCGTTGAAGAAGCGATGAAATATATATATTACTTTCCTGGAGTGATGGTGAGGAGATGGTGTCCTTGGTGTCCTTTTGAAGTTACATATCTTGTCCCAGATAATATTCCCAGGTAGAGTATTCCAGGTAAAAGTCCTGGCCCAGGTAAAGTTCCAGGAAGTGTCTCAGGTAAAATTTAGTCCCAGGTAAAGTTTCGTCCCAGGTAAAGTTTCGTCCCAGGTAAAGTTTCGTCCCAGGTAAAGTTTCGTCCCAGGTAAAGTTTCGTCCCAGGTAAAGTTTCGTCCCAGGTAAAGTGCTAGGGAACAGATATAGTATCAGGTAAAGTTTCACAAATTCAACAAAATCCAGGATGTCTGAAGTATGATATTACAAGTATGATATTAAAGAAAATTATTTGACAACGTGGTTCATACATCCTGTATTTTTAGATAAAAAGAAAGCAAATAAAAAAACGATAAAATAGAATAACCGATTCTGCACCGGTAAATACATACATTTGTTTAAATACGTATATATTTTTAAATAGATATTTTTAAATAGATAATATATAAAAAAACTGAAAGAAAAACAAATTCATATCGATATATATTATTCCTGGCACTGGAATGATATTGCTACATAATAAAGATAGGAAGGTAGAAGCTATTAAGAAAGGAGAGTTAGTTATACATTTAAGCGAAATGACTTACCACTCAAATGAATGCACTTCTAAGATAAGATAATATAAGCCATAAGGCTTCAATAGCACATGTATGCAGGAAAGAAAGAACGAAACCCCTTTGCCACTTGTTTAAATACACTAAATCATGTGAACGACAACCGACTTACGTCTCATGTTCGTGTCACGCTCATACGATTTGACCAGGAAAGGAATTTACCTTTCAGTAGTGAATTCTTGATTCATATTTGATTTATAATTGGTAGAAGAAGAAGAGACACGAAATCGAAGTGGGAATTTCAAGATGGGCGCGACTATTTTCCGACAGACGGGCCTCGATCATCGCGCATAGAAACGTTGATTTCGACTCTCGTCGACAGTAAATATATTCAGCCTTGAAACATTTCTCGGTGTTGGGCATGAGAAAGGACTGGCTATTCGCCGCCCATACGATAATTTATTAATTCAATCGAGGGAAGTAAAGTGAACGAAATTAACGTTACATGATATCAATTTCCTAGGTATTATTCGAAAAAAAGGAATTTATTGAGTTAAAAAAGAGCATTATGAGTAAATTATCTGTTTATTTGACGGTATTCTTAAAAAAAGTTATATTACAATTTTTTTCAAGTTGAGGGAGGTGAATATTTCAAATAATTAATTATTTAAATGCTATCAAATGTACCTCACATGTAATGTTTCCATTATTTTCATCGTTCTTATTTTGACTAATAATGTTTTCGGAATCAATGGTACACTAAAACAAAAAGCACGAAAACATTTTAAAATTAAAAACAGCACGAACAATAATTTTAATATTCAATTGAAAAGCTCAATAAAAAAAAGTTCATGTGGCGCCTCCTAGATGAGTTTTCGCTCGGTTGGTACAAATATCTGAAAGACAAATTTGGAATTCTAACAATAATTAATCCCCGTTTATAAACATTCATGCAAATACCTCAAAACCATTCCAAGCAAAAAAAAAAAGATAAATTTGGAACTCCAACGCCCTCCATGATTTTATCTGTTAACTTTTTCACTAAGTTATATTGGATGAAATGGTATATTTTGGTCCTAAAATAGTCCAATAAAAAGTTTAAATATTTCAACAGAATCCCGAATAATGCATAACTTTTCTTGGTCACCCTGTATAGTTAAAAAGTTGTCACTATAAGAAAATATATATTCTAGTCGCCAAAACAACATAGTGGAATTTAAAAAAAAATTTGTCGGTCTCCATTTAACAACTTGTTCTATATCTACTTATTGATATTGATGTCTACAATTAATTTATCAAGTGTTTACTTACATCTTTAAAATTTTGAGACTTTAAATTAACAGGCTGTAATAATGTGTACGTTTTGTCAAGGCCTTTATCATCATTCAGAAAATCATAAATATCAGCCGACTCAGATACTGGCTCTAACGTATTGAAATATATTCATTTTGTTATCTAAAGATTCCTTTGTTAAATTAGAGGCATCTGATCTGCGTATAAAACATTTTTCTTGATATGGTATTGTTTTATTCATCCTATTTTGGGAAATGACATTGTAACGAGGTTTTTTTTTAGTTACTAGGAATTATTTTGTTTAAAATATATTTTGAGTCAAGATTGTATATAACCCCTTATACCCTCTGACTAAGGGTAGAAATAATATTTTCTCCGATTTATTGTAATCAAAATTGTACGTTCACCGCGCTGCGGTCCGAAAATTCATGTTTCCCCACTGCCACTAAATATAGAGTAGGTAGCGCGCAGGTCAAGCTGATCGAAGGAAGGGGATAGCGAGACGAAGCCCGGAGAGTACTGGCGGATAGCGACACCGATTCTACTTTGGCTCTGAGCTTTCCGCATGCGCAAATTCGTGTCAAACATAACATAACCTAATGACGTCATCAATTTGATGGCGTAAATGAGAAGCGGATATTTCCCACTTTGCATTCCACGATTGGTCGTCTCAAGGTTACATGAATTTGAAGCTTGTGTTATATTGGTTAAAACTTAAAACAGATATTTGATTAATTTATCGAGAAGGGCAAGGAAAATCATATATAAGCCATTTTTTCAACACTGTATAGCTTCTTCAATGATTTTACTTGCCCTTCTCGATAACTTAATCAAAGATCTGTTAACACAAGCGTCAAATTTGCGCATGCGGAAAGCTCAGAGCCAAAGTAGAATCGGTGTCGCTATCCGCCAGTCCGGAGAGTCAGAGAGTCGAGAGGACAGTTCAGTGCTGGCTGGCGGAGATATGAGTCGCTAGCATTGAACGCTCCGTCTGCCGATTTACTTTTGTTGTTTAATATTTCTCTGCTTTTTTTTTGTATTTTGAATTGTTTTTTTTTAGTAATTCACTTTTATGAGATAAAAGTATAAACCGTTGCTGTGAAGGTAAGAATTGATTGGAAACTATTTACATTTAACACAGGTGGTCTTTTAAATCACTAATAAATAAAGTTTATTCCATTGTATCAGAATTATATTTTACAGTAAGTATTTCCGTTTCATAGCAAATATTTCCGAATTCAAGTAAAATTTCCTTTTGAAAATCCTTTAATATTCATTCCCGATTCCGATTTCCCGTCCCGATTGAAATATTGAGGAGTGCCAGGCGTCTTAGCCAGGGCTCTTTGATAATTTAATTCGTAAAGCCGCTCTAGATTAAAATCTTGAGGAGTGCCAGGCGTCTAAGCCAGGGCTCTTTGACATTCTAATCCGGGGACTACCCTTGTTTTGATATATTCATTCCCGATTCCGATTTCCCGTCCCGATTGAAATATTGAGGAGTGCCAGGCGTCTTAGCCAGGGCTCTTTGATAATTTAATTCGTAAAGCCGCTCTAGATTAAAATCTTGAGGAGTGCCAGGCGTCTAAGCCAGGGCTCTTTGACATTCTAATCCGGGGACTACCCTTGTTTTTTATATATTCATTCCCGATTCCGATTTCCCGTCCCGATTGAAATATTGAGGAGTGCCAGGCGTCTTAGCCAGGGCTCTTTGATAATTTAATTCGTAAAGCCGCTCTAGATTAAAATCTTGAGGAGCGCCAGGCGTCTAAGCCAGGGCTCTTTGACATTCTAATCCGGGGACTGCCCTTGTTTTTAGATATTCATTCCCGATTCCGATTTCCCGTCCCGATTGAAATATTGGGGAGTGCCAGGCGTCTTAGCCAGGGCTCTTTGATAATTTAATTTGTAAAACGGTTCTCGATCAAAATATTGAGGAGTGCCAGGCGTCTAAGCTAGGGCTCTTGGATATTTTAGTTCTGGGACCACACCCTTTCACCTCTTCTTTTCCGAATTGATTAAAAGTTTTAATGTTTGATTTGTTTCCATTTTAAATAACCGAATTAGTGAAAAGACACCTGAAACCTAATTTTGCTTTGTGTTTTTACCGCTTCTTTTTCATACAAAACATTTGAGTGTGTTTATAAACCTTTTTTCGCTTATGTCCTGCCCGCTTCGTCTCTATTTTGGCTATTAACGCATGAATAATGTACATATAACTCATAGATCACCGTATAGTAATTATATTTTTGTGTTTTTTTTTGGATACCAGGGTATTGTTTCATTTTGTAACTTATTATTGTAACATATGTACCTACTATTGAGGGTGAGTGTAGTAATAAAACTTAACTGAACCTGTGTGTTTTTCTGAAGTACTGTAGAGTGTAGAGCTTCCCTATCGTAGAGTAGTTGCTTAGTTGCACGAATTTAGCTTCACCGCATTGTGGGCCAGGAGTGAGAACGTTTGTTTCAGGAACAACGAGGACCACTACCCCAGCCGGTTTGGATATAACTAGACCCCTGGACATTACCGTACCTCCATCTGAGGCTACCTGGAACTCTTGACGATTGAAGTCAAGGGGCCGTGGAGTTAACCACGTTAAAAATCTGGCGCCCGAGAAAGTGTAAAGTTGTCGAGGGTGTCAAAAGTGGCGTGCCCTGTTGGTAAAATCCAAAGGGGTAGGTAAAAAGACGTCACAACATTACCCTTATTTGGGTTTCAAAGAGTTTCTAAAATTGAAAAAATATTAGTTCCCAGTTAGGTAGGGTCAATAGTTTTCAACTTTTTGATTTATAAAAATATCTTAGGTAATTACAAAAGTCCAAATTGCTAACGGTTCTATAAAATAGAAATTTTCCCAATTGTAATTACATAAATAGAAACATTACAGAAAAAAACTTACCTGGGCTATTGCTTAAGACCATTTGTAACATTTGTGCAGACCGATTCATTTTAAATCACAACCCCACACATTAACAACGAATAATAATAAGTAATACAGTATACAGTGTAAGCTAAAACCTCTAAAATGATTGTGATAGTATTTTTCGCGGGAAATTATATTGACAACGTCGCAGGGTCCCGTATGTGTACTAAACATGTTCTATCTACACAGGAGGCCTCGCATGTTTCCGCTGACTCCAGCATACATCCTACCATGTTTTCCATCCCCAGTACCAGTCCCAACTCCCTCTCTACCTCCCCCCTCTCCCTATCCCACTTTTCCTGAATTTCCCTCTCTATCGATACTTTATTTTCCCTGCCCCTATTCCATATTTGAATTCTCTCCTCGACTAGTAGGTCTATTAGAGGTATGCCAGTTATAATCTGGATCGCGTCGTTGGATATGATTCTATACCCCGACGCAATCCTTAGCAACATGACCCTCTGTACTCTCGTCATGTCTTCTCTGTATTTTTTTATACTTAAAGCCCTTCCCCATATGGGGGCACCATACAACAGTATAGATTTGACCACCCCCCACAAAATTTTCCTCATTGCTTCCCCCAGTCCTCCTATGTTTGGAAGCACCCTGCTCAGTGCTACCGCCCTATCTCCTGCCTTTTTGACTACCTCTCAAATATGGGGTCCGAAGTACACCCCTCTATCAAGCCAGATGCCCAAGTATTTACATTCCCTTCCCGGTTAGTAGATGAATAAGGCGGGTATCACTACAGATATAGGAAAACAATGTGTTAGAGAGAGAGTGTGTGGGAGAGAGATAGCCACACCCCCCATGTGATGACGTCACACGTGTTTTAAAATTAAAAATTTTTTGTCGGCGTGTGGACGCGAACCGTCGACCTGTGCATCTATAGTCAGACGCTTAACCGATGTGGCTATCATCTCTCCTATATGTGAGGTGCGAATATAGTTACTGTAGCCGGGGGGGTCTTAGAGGGTCAAGACTCATTGGTCTTGGAATCTACAGGGTGTCTCAAAAAATGCTTCGCGTGTCAAACATCACGTCGGGTGTCTCAAAGTTGTTAACATTTACGCTGCGTGACAACACATATCAACGTTAAGGTTCTTTTGACTTTGTGTCCGTGCACGAATCTGTTACACGTCAACATTCCTTTTGACATTTACTCAAAGATACTTTTCTCGATCCACCATATCTAACCACACTCCTAATAGCTCGCGCCGGTTGCAATTACGAATCAATTATCTCCTTATCTATTTCCGGGGTATATCTAACCTCACTCCTATCGGCAGGCGCCTGTTAGATAGCAATTACAAATCAACTATCTCCTCATCTCTTTCCGGATAGATAAGACCCACGGTATTCGAAATTTTCGTGGGCTGAAGTGTCGCAACTCCTACGCCACATCGTCAAACGTCACGTCGTCAATCGTCACGTCGTCAAACGTCACGTGTCAAACGTCACGTCTTCAAACGTTACGTGCCACCGGCCTCTCTTTTGTAATATGTCTTCGGAAGAGTACAGACGTGGAATTGAAGTGTTTATTAAGAACATTGGCAAATTAAATGAAGAAATTGCTTTTTATGAGGATAAAAGTGAGGTTATGAGACAAATAGAGAATTTTAGTTTATCTGGTGGGAACAAGGAAGAAGAAGTACGACAGACGTGGAGCGGTCTTCGTATAAACTGGTTGCCTAAAGAGCAGGACAAATCAGCCTGCAGACAATTACCACAAATTACTTATCCCTTAAGACGTATTCAACCATGTTCAACAGAACAGAAGAAGATATAAAAAATTAAATAATGTTTTTGCTATGTCATGTATAATATTAGTATCTGTCTTTGTTTTAATTTTAGAAATTATTTTAAAAATTGTGAAACGAAAATTTGAATCTTCATGCAATATAAAAGTTGATGAATATACAGAGTGTTTCGATAAAAAACCAATGTTCCTTTGAAAAACTTTATTTATAATGGTAATACAGTATTTGAAAACCAGTGGCGGAGGCTTTGTACATTTCGTTCGGTACACGAATATAGTCCAGATGCGTGACAGGGGTTTGGATCTTGAACAAAGTTTCCTGTTGCACACGGCGTACCATCAAATTTGCAAACATCAATAATGTGTGGAAAAACACCAAAGATGTGACATTTCTTTAGCAGAAATTCTACTTTTTGTTGTCCTCGAACGTAAATGTAGTCTGCAGCATACAACAGCTTGCTTTCTAATATTTCATTTACTTTGGAATATTCTACATCTCCTGAAGAGTATCGAATGCCATGCACATTCCTTTCCAAGTAGGATGTTGTCTTTTTGTCCTCGTTACTCAATGTAGAAAACGGTTGCGGCGGTAAAAATATGTAATGTGAACTTTTGAAACCAATTTCTATGGTGAGTTCTTTGGCAACGAAAAGCCCATCTACGACAAAGCCTTGAATGTCTACAGATGCTACTCTCATGGTGACGTCTGCTCGAATACTAACTCTGATCATCATCTAGTTTAGGCTTTTAACAATTTCGGTGAGGGGAAAGTATTCCATTACGCAGTCGTGAATTATGATGCAATAGACTTTGGTATTTTCGGCCTATGTTTGCTTCAATGTCAAGTTTCACATCGACTGTGGACGCCTTCATGATTTCCTCCTGTTTTGAACAATCGATAACAAACAAGGCACGACGTTTGAAAGAAGAATAATCCAGCAAGGGGCGCTTCTGTGTGGAGTTTGCGTAGTTGGGATAGAATTCAGTATAGTTAAAGTATGCCTCATTGTAGTCGGTTTTACCAAAATCCAATTGCATTCTTTCATTAGGCCAATAATCACCATTAAGTGACAGTCTTATACTTTGTACGTCGGCATTGTCAAATAAGGTCGGGTCAGCTGTACTCATGTTACGTTTTTCGGTTTGAAAGAAAACAATAACAAAACGAGGTCTTTCAACTGAAGTGGATGTTTTAACAGCTCAAACTTCACGTCTTGCGCCTTTAGTAATGGCAGGTAATTCGTGTAACTCCCACTTCCTAAATGGAATAACTATAGGTTGATCTTTTTGAATGGATTTCATGAGATTCAATTTTATATCGTCATTAGGAAAGATATGTTTAACTTTTAGTTCAACGCTTGTAATGTTAATTTTAGCAGTTGTACTAGAGAGCGTACCAGAGACATTCTTTTCAGTAATATATATGCAATCATTATCATTTCGTGCTCGAACTAGCCGTATTGTTTGTCGTCCACATGTAATCATGGGATAATCGTTGAAAATGTTGAAAATATGTTTGAGAGGTAGTTGAAGGTTGAAAGACTTGTCGCTGACATTCAGAATAGGATCTTTCGGGTAATTCCAACCGGCTATAGCCATATGATTGGAATCTTCTTGACTGTAGCAAGTCATGGCACGTACGGCACTTACGATTCCAGGATCCCGAACTGTTTCCATTTCCCTGGCACTTTCACTGTACGTACATGAATCGAATAGAAAGGCTCCAATATTATTTGCTAATTTTACGTCACCAGCTCCATGTGTTTCAAGCGAACCTTTAATGCACAGCAAAGTTTCGCTCATTGCAAAGAACGAATCAACTCGAATAATGCTAAACTCCACAATGTCACTGCAATTGAATGACTTTATGAATGGAACATAGGTTCTGTATTCAGCCTTTCGAATTGAATCATCAAACATCGGCTTACGATAGATATCAAACATTGAAGGCATGTTGTCGTTTTGACGAAGCCGTTTTCCACACATGGTTGTCATTTTTCAATTTAAAACCCAGCGATTGCAGGACCAATTTGTTTGCGAACGTGAGTTGCTTCAGCTTTGATGGTTGCTTAGCTAATGAAGTTGAATGCTCTGCAGACTGTCTTTTATGATTGATTATTAGCCCCATCTGCTTCTAGCTCTAAGCTCCAATATCAACGTACTCGATTCACCTCTACAGGCTGGCCGTCTTGGTCAAAGGCAACAACAGTGATATTGGTTATTTTCTCTTGTGGTATAACAGGTAAGTAGAGCAAATTATGAGGAATTTCGTCAATGGAAATCCAGGATCTACTTGTATGTCGAATTCGTAGATAGTATGAGCAGGTCTGTTTGCATCGAATGCCCCAGTGGTAATGTTGCAATCGAAGCGAATTCTGGATACTTTAATGATTTTGACGGGGAGATCGGAAGAGTGCGTTTTGTTAGCGTCGAGTATTTTCGACGAAAATCCTAATATTCTTCCAAGACTATTATCTTCCATGAATGAAATTTTTTATTTGCTGAAAATTTCACATTTCAACGTATTATGGTTGGGTTTTAGTGAAAATATATCCTCCGGTCTAGTTGAATTGCTCGCACCCAACTTATCACTGATAAACGCTTCCAAATCAGCAATTTCATAACATCCAGTGGGAAAATCAAAACTTTGCAGCTTGCTATTGGTATCGTAGTAGTAAAAAATACAATTTTCAATGTTTGGTATACTGTGATAAGAATGAAAAAATCTTAGAGCTATTTCGTAATCATTCTTCGGATCGAGCACAATAGGCGTAGGAGGTTGAAAGGTAAATTCATGATTGTTGCTGTTTACTCTCAGCAACTGCGAGATGATGACCAATGAAATTGGATAGATGTTTGAATTTAAATAACACACAAAATGTTCAATTATTTATTGTTACAAAGAAAACAAGTGTATTGAGAACTCGGAGGACCGTCACAATGCGTCGTCCAATTAGGTCGATTGTAATGGATGAAACAAGGCAGACGTATTTGTAGTTCAAAATTTCCTCGATATTCATTAGGAAGTTTATGCCATATATCCAACAACTCTGAAGGTCTTGCACTCTTTATTAGATATTCGATGGGAAAGTGTTCCAACTCTTCTGCAGTGAAACTTCTTAACGATTTTTCGTGGTACATATGTGCTAATAATAGCTGCGTCATTGTTGTAAAAATTTCAAGCACAAATGTCCGCAATTTATTTGATTGTAGTTTTGATATTGGGTATTGTTGTAGAAAATTCTCGCACTCTTTCCGAGATATTCAACAACTTCTTTCGGCGGCTTCAAATTACCAAATGAATCAAAATTCTCTACATTGTTGTTTATCTTTCTGTATGCCACCCAATGACTTCCACTATTCTTAGAGACATCTAAATTAACCACTGCACATTCTTGACTTCGAGGACCGTCTTTGGGCAGAGTGTCTCGCATGAAAACTCCTCGAGAATGTGGTATTTTGAGTAATTTTGCGTGATGCGTTATGTCAAAGTCAGATTGTGCGTGATTGGGTAGCTTTATTAGTTTTCTTGCTTTTTTAAATACAATCCAAATCCGCCTTTTGAATACTTTTTCAAGTATAGGCCAGATCCTACACGTTCCATAGCCTTATTATGACGTACATCTTCTTCCAATTTCTTTTGCGCATGCTTAGCATCAATGACGGTTTTTGCTTTCCCAGCAGCACCACCTGACAAAGCTTCAAGTGCCGAAAGACCAGCAAACAAAGGAATAAGTGGTAGGAAACCTCCAGATTTCGCTACAGGTATTACTCGAGGAACCTCAACTTCTTTTTTACCACCAAATTCTTTAATAAGTGCTTTGGTTGCTCGTAAGGCAAACGTTGCAGTGTCTTTTAAAGATGTTCCTCTCTTCATGGACTTTCCCACTTTCAGAACAACATCTCGATGGAAAGAACGACGTTTGCGGTGACAACCCATTCCCAGCTTTCTTTTCACCTTCATTCCGCCTGTCACAAGTAATGCAGCAGTTTTCTCCCCCAAAGAAGCGTCTTTTGATTTGACGCGTGCCCAAGCTTTATCTTCAAGTATTCGATCGGCTTTGTGTCGTTCCTCGAGAGACTTATTCTTCCAGTAAGAAATATCGTGTTGTTTACAAGCAGCGTCCGGGTTAATGCCCGGATCTCCTCGATCAAGACGTTTTTCCAATTCTGTACCAGCTAACAAAAAAAAACATTTAATTTTTCACAAAAAAGGGGTGGGGGTTTACTTACGTCCACAGTACTGATAGCTAGGTAAGTGAAGTTCACTAGGTAGTTTATTGATGAGAGAATTCAAAATACCTTCTCCTTCAAACACCAACATTAAGACTGATACACGTAAGTAGTGACACCTATATTCATAGAGTAGCACTTAGAAAAATCGACGCACACGATGAAGATAATTCAACAAGAGCAGACCATACCTATTGAAAATCTAGATTTTACCTGAACGTCAACTGTTGGAAAACATGGCAAATTGTTACCAAATTCTTTCCGTGCTATTATATGCGGTCCCAGCGGGTGTGGAAAGACGAATGCCTTGCTGGCGCTCATATTCAATCCGAATGGCGCGAAATTCAAAAATGTTTATGTTTATTCAAAATCGTTATTCCAACCGAAGTATCAATTGCTGCAAGAAGTGATAGCACAAGTCAGGGGTGTTGGGTATTTTCCATTTAAAGACAATGAGGAAATAATTAGTCCAGATAAAGCTCGACCAAATTCCATCTTTTTATTCGATGACGTAGCCTGTGACGGTCAACAAAAAATTCGTGAATAATACTACATGTGTAGACATAAAGATATCGATGCTGCATATCTTTGTCAAACATACTCAAAAATACCGAAACAGCTCATACGTGACACTTGTAATGTAATTGTGTTATTTAAGCAGGATGAGGTAAACTTGAAACATATATTTGACGAACACGTATCTCCAGACATGACATTTGACACATTTAAAAATATGTGTTCGGAGTGCTGGTCTGACCGCTATGGTACTTTAGTAATTGTGAAGGATTTCACCTTCAACGATGGTAGGTATCGCAAAGGATTCGATAAATATATAAAATTGTAAGCTGCATCTTTAGTCTCTACACCAATATGTCTGACGATAAGGTTGCTAATGCATTGCGTAAGAAAAAAGTGTCTGAACTTGCTAGATCAATTCGCAAAAAATACTTGGCGTTGAAATTAGGCAAATCAGAGCAAGATGAAGAAGAAATTCTGCAATCCTCAAAAACATTACAAAAAACGATTACAAATTTAAATCCAATTAAAAGTTCATTTAGACACGTTAGATCGTCTTAAGGGCTCAAGTACTGAAAAATATCACTACATCATAAAACCTTTATTCAAAACAAAATCTCTAACGACAACGAATAGATCGTCCCAGGTATTGACTCGTCTAAAATCGACTCCTTCAGCAAAAGGAAAAGGTATCGATCGTTTAACATATAATGATAAACCCTATGGAGTATATTTATTGGGACGAGGCCAATGAATTGGTGGATCGTTTGAAGTTGTTGATTGCTTCAAAAGAGGCAGGTAATACGTCACACGACAACGAAATAGTAGCAATTATCAATGAGCTCAAGGAGGCTGATATAATAGAATAATACAATCTGAAACTTGTTCATTTCAATTATGCCTGTCGATAAATTCGGACATAGACATCAAACGCCTTATGCGCGTTTACCAGCGGAAATTACTTTTCCTCATACACCGGACGGTAATATTGATATTGAAAATGTGAAAATTTGTAATGTTAAGGAACCGACAACAAATAGTGACGCTGCAACAAAAAAATATGTTGATGTTCAATTGAATGACCTACGTACTATCAACTCACCATTAATTCAAACACATGGTGTGGTGCTGCAGCAACAAGACCATGATATAAAGGATTTAGCAGTAGGATTGAACGAAAGAAGAAATGAGCTTCATAAGACAAAAATCCCCATATTACAGGCGCATATTACCAACTTACAAAATAAAACTAACGAAATTGATGCATTTATTTCGCGAAATCACCCTGTAGCAGGTAGGGATATGGCTACGAAGCATTCTCGGACATTCTCGCTCATACTAAACAAATACCGAAAAATCTGCAATCTGATCAGGGGACGGAATTTTACAACAGCAAAATTCAAAATTTAATGAAAAAACATGGAATAAATCATTATAGCGTATTCAGTACGATGAAGGCTTCTATGGCTGAGCGTGTTATAAGAACGCTAAAATCAAAACTCTACAAGTATTTCAGTTTAAGTGGCACCCACAAATGGATAGACATTCTACCTGAAATTACTCTAGAATATAACAATACAAAACATTCAACAACAAAATATAAGCCTTCACAAGTCAACAAATCCAACGAAAAATCTATTTTGAATAACACCTATAGCCATTTAAAGATAGCTGGCCCACGAAAATTTAAAGTTGGTGACATTGTGCGCATATCCAAGGCAAAACATGTCTTAGAAAAAGGTTATACACCCAATTGGACTACTGAACTCTTCAAGGTCGTTAAAATTAAAATTACCAATCCCGCTACGTACCTGTTTGAAGATATGTATGGTACACCAATCAGCGGAGGATTTTATGATGAAGAGTTGCAGAAAACAGCGAATCCAGACATTTACTTGGTGGAAAAAGTACTTAGAAGGAAGGGTAACAAAATGTACGTCAAATGGCTCGGCTTGGATGGGAAACATAACAGTTGGATAGAAAATGTTGATATTATATAGATCTACTTTTTGGTTCGCTGCGTATGAATATAGTTTTTTTTGAAAAATACCGCAAAGAGAGGGACCTATAAAATGGCGATAGTTGCAGCTCTCAGCCCCAGTCGTCATTATGAGTTTCCAAGATAGTGTTGAAAGTAGTTCTGATTTAGACTATAGTTCAGAGTTAGATTATATTGTGAAAAAGTATGAGGATGCTGCCAAGGCTGAAAATATCCACCTGCTTTCAACCACATATATGCTTTCCGGTTATGAGGTAAAATGTGGAATTAGTCCAGCGAGATCATTTACGCCAGCCGTAATTTTAGCTCAATATTCAAAGCCCAGCAGAATATCGTTTAGCACATATGAATGGACCACCTTTACTTCCATAATGTCACAACAAATGATTGATTTCTTCCAAGCGAGTCTACATGATGAATTTCAACCTGTTTCATTTTCGTGTGGAGAATACTGTACAATTACCCTATTAGTTTACGATGATTATAAATGCATTTTTTTCAAGAAACATGGTGTGGTGTTCTATATGGACGAAGGAGAGGTTACACAAATTTTAGAACTAAATAATAATTTAATTTCACCACGTCTAACTGTTTTAAACAATTTGAACTTTTGTCAGTATTATTATGATGTTTTGAATTTTTGTAAAAACTCGAATAGTTAAGTCCTTTGCAATTGTTGTATGCATTTTGTTCTTTAATGCCGAATGATATGTTAAATAGTGCTCTCAAAGAATTAATTTATTTTTATAAACTCAAAGTAATCAATGATTTAAATAATATTTGATGTATAAATGTTGTGTTGAAATAAAAGATAAAAAATAGATAAACATATATTTTTATTTAAAAAAAGTGGTTATATTCATTCCAGAGAGAGAGAGAGAGAGACTGATGGATACGTTAAATTACTGCATATTTACCTCAAAAGACTCAATATCGCTGTCAACATCAGAATCATCAAACCGAGAATATCTGGGTGTTTCATGTAAAGCATGAATACATGAATCAAAGCTTTTTAATTCAAATAAAACGTTTTTAAAACAACTGTGACACCAATAATATGACTCTTGATATACACATTCAACAATATCGTCAGCATCATAAGTTTGGTGAGAGTGATCATAGTTGACTAATATGTACTGATTTAAAGTTTCATGTACTTTTTTAAATATATAAAAACATGATTTGCATACGTTTAGACGATGTTGTTGAAGCCAATATCCACTTAACCATACACAATAACTTAACTCTTCTTCTTCAAATATATACCCCCAATCTGTTTTTCCTAATACCGTATTTCGTAAATGTGTAGGTATTTGTTTGGAGCAGTGAATAAATTCCATTCCTCTATATGAGGGATTAGGATCATTTTCGGCTTCGTTCACAATCGCACCCCATTTATATGTGGAAAATCGTTTCAAAACTTTCTTGGTTAACTTCCAAGGAAGAGAGGACTGCTCAGCAAAATCTGCTGCCGTGAATCTATGAATCGAAATTTTATGTTAGTATCTGATTCGTTAAGGGTGAATGAAATATATTTTTCTTTATTAATGGTAGACTGATGTTTCCTTTTTTACTTAAGTCTCTGATCATAAAATGGCTGTCATACGAGCTCATATTGTGAAAGACTATTGGCACAACAAACAGTTTTCGAAAATTTAAATTACATGCTTGGTGCGCAAAATTTCTGAACTTCCCCGTAAAGTGATCGTGATCTCTAACAATTTTTTTCACATATGTGACACATTACAGTCTCACTTAAGTCGGGTTTTTCTTCCATAGGTATAATCGTTTTAATTTTTGATTGAATATTTTTAGCTAAATTCGACAATTCATTTGCAAACCAATCCATGCAATCTATACCTCTGTAGCTCTTGAAAAAACTCAGTTCTTCGTTATAGCTACATTTTACATAGTAACCAGCACTATATGCAATATTCTTTTGATATTTCTTAGTTTTAATATGAAGCGGTGTTTTATCGGTAAACTGTTCCAGCATGCACTCAAAGTCAGCATATACTACAAAAGGTGTTGTCTGTTTATATACATAATTTTTAAAACTAACGAATTCATATTTTGGGAAAGACATTTTATGATTATTTGAGTCACAACACAATTTTATGTGTTCATTTAATTTACTTTCACTACTAAAATAATTTATACATCGATCACAAATGTATTTTTTTTTGTGATATCTAATTTCCAAATTGTTATCATCATCATCATTCTCTACAGGAGGTGCCTCATAATCATTTAGCTTAGGAAAATACTGACTTTGAACTAAAAGAAGATTTTCATGTTTTTCATATACTGCTTTAGTAAGTCTTGCCGGGTATACTGTGTAAAATGACTTTTCTTTATTTTGTATTAATTCCAAGGCATAGACATTCACTGAAATATTATTGGATTTTTCAAATTTTGGATTTGTATGCAAGGGCATTGGAGAGTCCAAGTCCTGCGTTTTCAATACAGTACTGTACCATGCGTATGAGGAAGTGAGTGCTTGATGAGATTCAGCCGGAAAAAGTGCTGAGACAATTGACCAATAAAAACATGCTTGATCAGAATTTTTTATATTAATACAAGCCCGCTTTTTTTGAAAAGGTTCAGGAAGTTTGATATATGATGAGCCATTTCCAATTTCATATTTATTGATATTTACTTCTAAAGAAATAATTTTATTTAATGCAAAACCAGAGTCTTTTTCCTGAAATTCCGATAATTTATTATTAATTTTATCTTTAACATTTTCAAAAAACCAATGCTTTATTGTAACAGGAGATCCTGTTTCTCTGCTCAAAATAATTCGTTTTGCTTATATATTACCTACTTTAGTACCTCTCGAGCCATCTAACGGCAATACCTAGGAACGCATGTAACTACATTTTATTATAATGTCGACGCACGTTAGATTCCTTACTTATGTTCTCATATCTTTTCTGAGAGGGCACTGTTAAAGATTTAAAACATCCGAAAATTGTCAGAAATGTTGTGCGCAGAGAAGTTTGTTGGTAATTAGATACCATTTTGGAGACAAGCCTGACCGGCGTTCTCTTGATTGTCTAAAAAGAAAGACAATTATAATGTGAGTTGTGTCGAAGGAAATTCTAGGTAAGTCAATACCTTTTTATACATTACTAATGATTGTCGTGTATATATCTTTGAAATGTTTGTGGGTGGGGTAAATTAATTACTTCCGCCGACAGCACTTGTTGCTTGTAGAAGCTTCTAAAAATTCCTGTGTCTTTTTAGATTGCAACAACTCTCCATTCTACCTTCTACATTCTACGTTCTACATTCTACCTTCTCCATTCTACGTTCTACATTCTACCTTCTACATTCTACGTTCTACATTCTACGTTCTACATTCTACGTTCTACATTCTACCTTCTACCTGATTCAAATAGCAACTTGATTTGAAAATCAATTCAGTTCGATTCTCTACTTCCGACACTACGTTATACTTGCTTTTACAAGTATGGATCATCTTATGTCCAGTACTTTATGGACATAAAATTCGTTTCTCTTCTCCATTGGAGAATACGAAAACCATTTATAGATGGATAAGCCGATATATATTTCTTTGATTCATCATATTTTTGTAGAACCTTTAGCATTGAACTAATATCCCTAGGAACCTAATTAATTTGTATATTTAATGTACGACGGCCAAGGGCCATATTTGTAAAATAGTAGGGACCAAGTCGACTTTAAGTAGGATATTCTTCATTAGATTGTTAAGTTACTTTCCCGTTTTTTTATTTAATGATCATCTAAGTCCCTATAAAAACCATATACTCTGTTTTTCGTCATTTGATCAGGGTAAATTATATTATTTCATATTACAAATGACGTGGCGCTCAAACAATTTATATGCCAGACAAATTTTTATTATCTAAGTGTTATACAACATTTAGGCGAAAATTCACGACCCATTGTTTTACCTAGAGCTTAGTCGAAGGCATACCGTAAGTAACACTAGAATTATTATCTTTTTTATCGTTATATCTACCTGGGTAAGTTACACTATATCTGTCGATATGTCGTTAACAGCATTTTTTGTGTTAAAATAATTAAGAGTAAGAATTCCATTTTCACCGGATTTTTTAATAAACTCTCCACAAAAGCAAATATTAACTTTAACAACCGGATGATTTTTTTTCAAAATTTCACTAATTTTATTTTTTAAAATAATTTGACAATCATTTAAAAATTGTGTCAAGTCCTTGTGATATAAATTCACTATAGCACCAGTCCTAATTCTTCCCGAAAAACCAGAAACTATATTTTCCCATCTAACCCTATTTTTTAGTTTACTACCCACCCCCATACCTATATGTCTATTTAAAATGAGTCGTTTAAAATGCTTAAAATGTCCTACACATGTTTGTAATTTTCTAATTGTACCTATATGCATACCTCCTTTTTTTATTGTTCCCTTTTTTATTGCATTATTACAACCTTTAATTTGTTTTTGCAACCTGTTTAACCAAACTTTTGCGTCTCTAGCTGTGAATTTGTCAAATACTATTTTTCTGACTCTATTGATAAATAGCAGTAATTTTTCAGATTTTTCAACAATATTCATGGTACTTACCTCTCTCTCCCAGCAACACAGAAACATATTGAATAGATATATGTTATGTAATTTTTGAAATATAAAAGTCACAGTTATATGAAACTGAAGTCACAACTAGATAATATTTATGTATTGAATACTGACAAAGGCCGGCACAGCTAGAGAACAATAATGATATAAAAGATACATATTCATATTACATATCTATTATGTATATTATATTACATCTCAAATATGTCCAAATTACTATGTAATATATATGTAAAAATGAGATAATATCTAAAGAATATTTATGTATTAGATAATACATAATATAGATGTAACAAAAGTTATCTATTTTTTCTTTTGTCTCACCCCTTACCTAAAATATTTTATTTCATTGGATCTATGAAAAAATCCAGTGAAATTCTCAACTAAAAATTAATTCAGAAAAATCTGTTGAAACATTATTTTCCATAGATGAAATGAAATACAATATTTTTAGTATCGATGAGGGTCAAAAGAAAAAAGGAATTATTGTTACTATATTATTCAATACCTACCTTATGAATATTTCAAACATAATAAAGCAACTTAATATTTATATATTATAAATGGTATTTGTCTATATTTGGAATATTTAGTAGCTGGTGGATGTTCTTAGTTACTAAAAAAAACAGCAAATGAATGCATATAAGTACATTTATTTTATTAACATTGACAATAGCTAATGCAACAAAAATATTGCAAAACTAAAAATATTCAAAAACTAAATGATAACAAAATATAAAAAATAATAGAAAACTAACTAACACTATCCCTTGTTTTGAAGAGTTACTGTTTCACTCTTCTTTCCCTCTGGAATCTCTGCTTACTGAGCCTTATCCACTCCGAGGTGATTTGTTCAAAATCAGTGCATTTCATAACATGAAATTGTTTTAGCAATGTTTCTAAAAATGTAGGTGTATATATTATATTAAATAAATAAATCATACAATAACAATACCTTGAATTAACTTAATTGACTTTAAGTCCCTCATTTTATAATTACTTCTATGTCCTAACCATGAGCAATGGACAGTTAGCTCAGATGCATAGAATTTACTCAAATATCTATGAGTTGCATCTTTGAAATTTTTTCCGTCGATAACGGACAGGAAACTCATCTAAAAAATATTTATTGAATAAAATTTATTAACAACAATTACAAGTTTATATATACTGTCATTCAATATATGTTTTTTTAGAACAAAAACGAAAAAAGCTGAACCTTATTCAATCAATATATAAAATATGCCATTTACCATTGTTTTTACATTCTCCTCGTTTTCAAGATAGTCTTCAAGACTTCAAATCTTCAAAATTCTTTACCGGTAGATTTTTAAAGAAATTTTCCGATTTCAATTTCTACTGGAAGTTTCGATTTCTTTATTAAAAGTAGCAAGCTCCAGTCGCTCCAGCCTACTCTCTATGCTTGTCAACAATATATTATTAGATTTAGTAATTTTTAATATTTGATCTGAAAAAAAATTAACAATTAAATAAAACAATTCACTGAATGTTTAGAGATGTTGATGTGGCAAAACTTTAAAATAAACCGAAATATCAGTAAAATTTTATTAAAATAAAATGAATTGTTTTACCTAGAGTTACTGTTTTAGCAGTATTAGATTTTTCATCTTCAATTCCTTGTGTCTGAATATCCACATCTTCAATAATGATGTCCGTATTGTTTACTTCTATAAAGAATAAAGAATATATTAAATTATTAATGTGATAACTTCGCTGCAATAAATACACCTGTGTTAACATTTACATATTCCATATGCAGAATTTCAAATCCGTCAGAAGCTTCATTATCAGTATCTGAAATATAAACAAATCAATTTTCTTAATCAATGACAAACTAAATTTTAATAAATGTCATAAAGATAATATCTTAAAACTTACCTTTTGAAGGAACAGATATATTTAGTTCCTTCTGTTCCAGATTATTCTGCTTCGGCTGTGGAAGATTTTCTAAAATATAAAATAAAAGCTTAGTCAAGAAAAAAATTATACATAAGATCTGTTAATTTAAAGATTAGACATTGCATTGAAGGTTGATAAAATGGTAACAGTACTTGATTTGATACTTTATTGAGACTGAGGCCTGATTAAGACTGTGAATTTGGTTGTTTGTATTATAAGGACCTATCTCCACTATGTAAATCTCACATGTTTAGTCTTGCCATTAACAGCATGTATTTTTTACCATAATCTGATTGAGAGGAACCCTCACTATCAGTGGAAGGTTTTCTTGTGATTTTCCTTTTGCACCTGCCCAACTCTTCTTCATCTGCCGAAGTTTCGATATCTCGCTCTGCCATAAGTCTGGCCCTGCTCAGTGTACCTAGCAACACAAATATTGTTTTTAATACATAGGTAGTATTGATGTATACAAGGTCTCAATTTAAAAATGTTCAATGGTTATATCTCATGTGCCACACTTGGTACATTCCCTATCTAAATTTTAGGGATGGTTCACCCCACTGCTCCAGGGTTGAAGTGCCAATGATGCAATTAGGGAAAAAAACTAAAATCGAAGGGTTCGAGCTTTTTTTGATATCATCTTTCGCTCATGAGATAAAAATTTTTAAAGTGTACATTATACTTGAACGAATGACACATTTGACAATTTTATATAAATTTTAGAGTTTCTTTTGAATTGAAAATATTATGTAAATTATTTGAATTAAAAATTAGTTGATAAATTAAATAATTATAAAAATATATAAAACAGCGCTAGAGAGGCCTAGTGGCCCAGGACTAAATAATTATTAATGGTTTTAAATAAGAAAGGGCTTTATAATTTATTGACTGGCTAACTTACTAGCAAATCCCAATAAATTAATTTTATATTTAGTCCACGTCTCATCAGGGGTGGAACCAATTACCATTAATTTGGCAACTTTTTTATTATTATTGGGCCACCACCATGACCCATCGTCATCACAGAGCCAAGAGGTTGGAATTTCTGAAACAATGTCTTCCCCATCCTCTAAAAACATTACTATGGCATATGGTTTTCGTGATTTGGAAGACCTAAAAACTTAAAAGCTTAGTTTTGCAAAGCCTTTTGCCTCTTCAAATTTTAAAGGAAAATAAATAATATAAAACTTTCTGATTAAAAGAGAAATTATAACCTTTCTAATAAGTAGATATTTTTAAATATTGCTGCCACATCTTAAACACAACAAAAATGTTCCTTAAAGTTTAAATTAGAATAAGAGAAAAATTAATAATAGCTATTACTCACATGGAACAGAAGTAAAAAAAATACCACATATGCATAATGACAGCAAAATATTAGGTAGAAACCTACTAATTTAACAGAATCTGATTTTCACTATAGTGGTCTGGCAAACGATATCTTAGTGTGCTTTAATGATATGCAAAAAACACGAACATTTTATTCTATTCCATAAGCATGGCATTAAAGAGCCATGGGAAGATATTGTTTGCCAAATCGGTAAATCCTGGAATTATTTATATGGTTAATTTAATTATGATGCAATAAAGGAACCAATAATTTTTTGTTGTTGTTGTCAAATGCTAAACATTTTCTATATATTTCAGAACAGTCAACTTTAATATTTTCTACAATATCCTCTTGTACAACAACAATATTTAATAAACTTGATTTTAGAGGTTTCACAAAAAAATCTTCTATATTTAAATAATTTTTAAAATGTAATGTAATATTTCCCCCAACTTTTTCAGATATATTAACTACTCTACAAAACTTTCCATTTTTTAGCAAACAAAAGCTTTCTCTATGCTTTAAAAGAACTGTAAAATTTCTTAACTCCAAATCAACAATTTCATTCAATCTATTTCTTTTCAATATAGGGAAGTCTTTTTTAATCCCCTGCTTTTTAATATATGTACCTTCCTTGATTCGATTGTGAATTTGCTCTAGAGGTTTACTAGAGCTTTGTATTCTATGTTTTAAGAATTGCATAAAGTTTTCGAATTTAAATGCACTAAAATTATCAAGGGGCCCATTCAGCATTACCTCCTCGTTAAGATGAATTAAATTATGGATGTTGTATGATACATACTGTTCCCCATAGAGGTTTTTGAAAGATTTTACAAAGAATATTAAAAGGTCCTTTGCATAACTATTATAGTTGTAGCAATACTCCTCATCTACCAAAACTCTGATAGCTACATTAAGGCAAAAAAAGTTTGTGTACATTTTTTTACTCAAGACATTTCTTAAAACTACTGGACCAGTGTATAACAGAAATTGTCTAAATTCTGTTGCTTTCCAATAATCAACATCAGTAAGACTTCTGGGCTTTCGAACAAATTCTTGTGTGATTGATAACTTTCCTAATGAAACTAACATTAACTTTACCTTTCACCAAAAACCTAATTAACTTTTTTACTACGCCTAAACACACTACATGCATGTAATCAAGGCTGATCTGTGACACCATTCCTATATTTAAATTTTGAAGAGGAGAGGAGTAATTATGGTGTTCCGGTTGAGATTTATTTTTAAAAGACGCAACATTTCTCTCTACACAATCAGTTTCTAAAAAAACTACTGTGTTTAGTACATAGTCATCTTTTACAGTGCACTTTGAGCACCCATAGTAACCTGAATGATTTTTTATACCACTTATGAATGCTTTAGCTGGAGCATCACAAATAAAGCAATTAATAATTATTGGAACTTTATGTCCATTTATTACAATTCCCCCTGCATCAACTATGCTTTTCAACTCATCTACAAACATTTTTAAATACTCGGAACAGTTGTTAGGTTTATCTGTACCATGATATATACCTACAATAAAAGGATCTGTATGAAATATATCTAAGCTAAGATAGGCCAGAAATGACTTTTTGAGCTTTTTGTTAGAGGCAGTCCATCAACGTTAAAGTTTATCTCAAGAGTTTTAGGTATTATATCATAATACTTCAAGACATTATCAATTATGCCAATTTCCAAACCAAAATGAATATATCTTCCACTAGCTACATTAATAATACATGAAACTTCTCGAGGAGTTTTTAACAGAGTTCGAGCATCTTTTGGCAAATTTTGCAAATATGAATGATCAACATTTCCCAAAATTTTCAATAATTCAGAAAGTGCAGAATGACTAATATTATGTTTTTGAGACCAGACAGTTAATAAACAATTTTTACTGCTTTCTACTGAGTTCTTTTTAGTTGGACTGTGGTTAGGGCACGGCTCTGGAAAAATCTGATCCGAATCAGAGCCCAAACTTTGACTGTTTTGATTTAGACAATGTTCTACAAATTTATTTTGATTATCTCTAAAAACTAAATCCGATGACAAATAATTTCGAGAAATACACTCAGGAGGCATGTAATTTGAACGATCTTGAACCAACATATCATTATTTCCCAAGTGAGATATCTCTAAATTATTCATTTCTGATGGTTCACCTTCACCATTGTAAAATTGTACTACTTATCCTTTTATTTTTCTGCCTTATTGATAAATCACAGAAGTCTTTCAATTTTTTTCTTTTTAAACAGTTATTTTGCCCTCAAATTTATAATTTATATTAATCTAAGTTATTTGAATATAAATCAATATTATCTTGAAAAGGACTTTAGTGTGATAGGTATAATATAATGTAATTTGTAATTGTTTTTTAATTAAATTTACTTAATTTTATATTTTGATCTATTTAAGCTTTAATATATTTGTTAAATAATCATTTGTAAACGACAGATGAATGAAATCGGCATGTCGCGTGACTGTTCAAAATAATAATAATAATAGTACTTACATAATATTGTGTTCTCCAATCCTCCAAACACAAACACACAGACAAAAACGTTATTATACTCACAGATCAACTTTATAATTATTAATAGTTGTGGCAGGTTGTGGGTAGCGTGGGTGATTGCGCGGGTAAAGCTTTGCTCTCTCGACTCGGATTAAAGGTTATAATTTTCTTCTTCTTTTGCAAGACATAACGAAGTACGTGTATGGCGATAGCAAATGTTACGTAATAAATGTATATAATTTTTTTATATGTTTATGTAGCAGAATTTACATCTTGAATACATATAAAGTTAGATGTATCCAATATATAAAATATTTTATAATATAAATATTGAGAATATATAACAAAATTTATAAAGATTTTGTTACATAAATACTACGTAAAAAAATATAAATGGTTTATATAAAAATCGTTCCTCCTCTGTAATATACAGTGCTACTCAAAAGTCCCCTTCCCCCCTCGTATCTTTTGAACGGCTACACTTACATTAATAGAATTTGAAAATAAAGTGTTGTAAACTTCTCTACGAATGGTAACAGGTGACGTAATAGTAATAGATGACGTAACAGTGCTACTCTGTCCAATAATTTTAAATAGGACCTTATGGCAAGTGATATCTCGTTTGGAAGGCATTGACATTGGCTACATAGCCATATTAATTTTGTTTGGGTTTAAACTAATTTTGACGGATACATTAAATAAATACCAAAATTATTGAAATTATTTTTTAAATTTAATTAATCAAATATCAACAATGGATTCTTATAGCAAGTGTTCGAAATGTGCTCCGTCTACTTCCTGACATTAATACATCCTATTAGTAAACTCTTGTCGTACTCGTTCGAATGTGTCAGATGAAATTGCATTGCATTCTTCAATAATTCTTTCTTTCAAAACGCCAATGCTATCTGGTGCCGTAGTATAAACCTTGGATTTCAAGTACCCCCATAGAAAAAAATCTAATGGTGTCAGATCTGGTGACCGAGGTGGCCATTTTATAGGACCTTGCCGGCCGATCCATCTACCTCGATATTCTTCATCCAGGTAACGTCTTACTGCACCATAATAATGTGCAGGAGCACCATCTTGTTGAAATGTTATTTCCAGATGGCCGAATTTATCTGGATTATCTTCCAGAATTTCAAGAATTAACGGCTCAATTGCATTTTGTAACATCTCCAGATACACTTCACCGCTTAAATTTGAATTTAGGAAAACAGGATCAACTATGTGGTTTCCCAAAATACCTGCCCAAACATTGACATTTTCTGGAAATTGGGTATGTTGTTCACGAAAGGTGTGAGAATTTGTGTCACTCCAATACCTTACATTTTGTGTATTCACATTTCCATTGAGGCAAAAAGTACTTTCGTCACTAAAACAAATTGTTTTTGTGTAATGTGGGTTTTGACTAATTTTATTTGTCATACATTCACAGAATTCGAGTCTTCTGTCGGGGTCGTCATCCGAAAGGTGGTGCACCATTTTTAACTTGTATGGATGAAATTTATTTTTAGCCAACACTCTCTGTACTGTACTTTTACTTACTCTACAGATAGACGCAACTTTAGTTGAAGAGGAAGTAGGGTTTACTACCATTTCAGCAACTATATCAATTTTTTTATCAGCCCTAAATGTTGGTCGACCAGATCGTTTGGCATCTTGAACACTACCTGTTGCTTCAAACTTGTGAAGAAGCTCTCTCAAATAAGTTCTCGAGATAGGGCGATCTGGGTATCTCTCATTTAATAAACGTTCAGCTTCATGGAGATTCTTTCTAGATTCACCAAGATAGCTGCTACTTTGTCGGCTTGAGTACGTACCATTTTGCCTATGTAAACTCTTAAACGTCTCGTTAAATAATAATAAAATTAAATATTTAAGCTATTTAGGAAAACTTTGCAAAGCAACAAATACTATTAAATTAAAAACGTCAATTTTTTTGACAACTAACCAGAGGCGGACTGAAAAGTCTTCAATATTTAAATGTGAAATAATAATTTTGGTATTTATTTAATTTATCCGTCAAAATTAGTTTAAACCCGAACAAAATTAATATGGCTATGTAGCCAATGTCAATGCCTTTCAAACGAGATATCACTTGCCATAAGGTCCTATTTAAAATTATTGGCCTGAGTGGCACTGTGACGTCATCTATTACTATTACGTCACCTGTTACCATTCGTAGAGAAGTTTACAACACTTTATTTTCACCCTCCAAATTTTATTAATGTAAGTGTAGCCGTTCAAAAGATACGAGGGGGGGAGGGGACTTTTGAATAGCACTGTATACATTTGTGTTTGCTGGGCTCTCTCCTTGTATTTTTACAATTTCTCTTTTTTGAATAATATCAGTGGATGATGTTTTCCCACTTTTCTCAGGCCTTTGAATGTCACAGAGTATGTTCCAGCCGAAAATTCCTTTAGGTGCGGCCGATACACTTCTGTCACACGCTTTGTCAAAAACACCACTTCTTCCTCCAAATCCAACAGCACCGATTCTCCAAACTGTGTTGACACAACTCTAGCTCCCTCTATTTTTTGTGGTGAATTGAGTGGTAAATCTTGCAATTTTCTCACTGGTTTTCTCTCTGCAAGAGACGTCTTATTAATTTTAGAAAGATCCAACTGTAAAAGAGAGTGAGAATCGTTGTCACACTACTTTTGGGGGGAGCAGAGAGTGAAAAAAACTTACATTTTTATGCTGCTTTTACACACTTGAATAACTTGAGATATTTTTTGGTTGTCCTCAGCAAAATCTCTCCGGCTTGCTTTAAAAGAGAAAATCGTTGTCATACTATATTTTGGATGCAGAGGAATGCAAAAAAACTTACATTTTTATGTTGCTTTTACACACACACACACTTTCAACTGAGATGAAATTTTTTTAACTCTTCAGCAAAGACTAATCTCTCCAGCTTGAGTTTGCCTATTTATATGTGTCTCCCCATGACACTTACACGATATTTTGCATTGAAGATTGTGAGCAGTGGCTCCCAACCTTTTTTCCAGTATTTATTTAATGTAATAGTATAATGCAAATGTGACGATTGTGCTTCGTAGTTTTTAAAATCAGGTTGAGAACCACTGACTGTGGTGTAATTAACCTTATCATGTTTATGTAGTTTTGGTTTTTGCAAAATTGTACCTTTTTGTGGTTAAAAGCTTCTTATCTAAAGATTGTCACTTCAGGTAGTTTTGTGGTTATGTGCGAATTTCTTTGAAAAACAATTTAATTATTTGTATAATTTATTTAAAATATGCACATCATTGATAAAAAGAAATTATTTTTGTTAATAAAATATGAGATGATTTAAACCGTCTCCATTAGGACATGGAATATCAAACATGTTCCAATTGAAGGGTCCGGCTGCAACAAGTTTTTTAGTAAACTCATTATATTTGTAGTAGGTAGTGTTTTTAAAAAAGTACATGTGTCCGTCAATGTACTGGAATGCTCCTGTAACATCTGTTGGTAGCCCAGGGAAAATATCTTTTATTTGACCTCTATTCTGGGGAGTTTTCAAGTCCATGTCATATTCAATATAATTATTGTTATCATAAAATATATATATTTTCCCATGATTGCTTTGAAACATTGTGTTTATTTGAGAATGTTTAGGTATGCTTAAATTACTTTCCTGAAGTATTCGCAATCCGGGAAAATCTGCTTCATAGTATTTGCGAGCATCTTTATTGACTGCTATTAAATGGCCAGAAGAACGTTGAAAAATCTGAATTAAGGATCCAACTTCTTTAGGTAGATAATCATCGAGTATGTCTGGTTGTGAGTGAAAAAGTTTTGAGTTTAAATAAATTTTCCATAGGGAATGTTCATGAATAATATATAAATGATAATTTTCAAATTGACCGCCCATCGCAATAAACATATACATATACATCAGATACAGATACATCATTGCATCATCAACCTCACTGTGGGTAATACCTAGTATATGTCCAATTTCATGAATTAATACCATAAGTAAACTAGTCTGATCACTTGAACTTGATCCATCCAAACTTAAATCCCACCTTTCATCACCATCAATATGAAGTTCCATGCAGCTGTTGCCATTTGGGTGATAAGCATGTGCCAACACCTTTCCAGGACCATCAAATGTAAATGGACATACATCTTTACCTTGGCAATCTGCTCTAAAAATGTGTTTTTTGGATTGCACGGTGATAGTTATATCGGGAGCATAAATGTCTGTTTTGCGTGATAATTCAAATGTAAACTTTGAACTGTTGCTCCACACTTCAAAAGCCTTTTTGGTTACGTCGCGATATTCTTTAGTTGCCTGAGAAAAATACCATTTCAAATCAAATTTGGTCCATTTTGATCTAACTCTAAAAGAATGATCATCGTCGGAAGCTGCTTCACTTACAGCACATCTTGGTCTATTTAGGAGTTGTATTGTTTCTTCATCTAATTTTCCTGTTGCAGGGATATTATATCTTTCTTGAAAACCCACCAAATAGTCCTCAAATTTGGATAAATCATTTTCGCTTGCGTTAAGGTACCCGAAACGTTGTAAATACTTCATAGCATACTGTTGGTCGACAACACAGAGTGCTGGACATAGCGCTGCAGTTAATATAATTATTAACATGATCTTCACCTGTGATCATCGAAAAACTAATCCTCAACCACATTAATATTAGCATATGTTCAAAGCCCTCCTTCTCCTTCCTACGATATTTTTAACCAGCCTGGTATATCACGCAGCGTAAATGTCAACAACTTTGAAACACCCGACGTGATGTTTGACACGCGAAGCATTTATTGAGACACCCTGTAGATTCCAAGACCAATGAGTCCATATTCTTGACCCTCTAAGACCCCCCCGGCTACAGTACCTATATTCGCACCTTACATATAGGAGAGATGATAGCCACATCGGTTAAGCGTCTGACTGTTCGACGGTTCGCGTCCACACTCCGACAAAAAAATTTCAATTTTAAAAGACGTGTGACGTCATCACATGGGGGTGTGGCTATCTCTCTCCCACACACTCTCTCTCTAACACATTGTTTTCCTATATCTGTAGTGATACCCGCCTTATTCATCTACTCCGGTTCTATTCCATACCCCCCTATTTCAAGAGATACATTTCTCCCTCTAGGCCCATACAGTACCAGCGCTGCCGTTTTTTCTGGAGCTAATTCCATCCCCTTGTCCCTCATCCATTTCCTTTCTTCCCACATTGCCTCATTTACACTTATCTCCAAGTGCGCTTTGTCGCCGATGCCACATCATCGGCGAATCCAACCACCTCTACTCCTTCTGGTAGCTTTAACCTCATAAGTGGGTCGTAGAAAATATTCCACAGGGTTGGACCCAACACCGATCCCTGTGGAATCCCCGCCGTAACCTCGTAATGGTCCCCCCCACCCATAATTATCCTCCTTCCCTGGAAGTACCTTGTCAAAACACGTAGCAGGTATCGGGGTATACTCCTTTTCTCCAGCTCACTCAAGATGTGTTTTGTTGGAACCGTGTTAAAAGCGTTTTTAATATCCATCGTGACCATCTCACACCATCTCTCCTTTGAAGCCGTATTGGTTTTCGGCCAGGTCGCCACTCTCTCCCACCGCTTCCTCCAACCTTCTCCTAATCAGGTGCTCATAAAGCTTTGACAAACTGTTCGTTAAGCACAGTGGTCTATAGGAAGAAGTCTCCCCTTCCGGACTTCCAGTTTTCGGTATCAGCACCATCCTGGCCAATTTCCAACATAGTGGGAACTCACCCCTTGTTATCAAGTCGTCCATCAAGTTTCCCATTTCTCCTATATGGTCTTCGACAAGGTCCTTAATACATTCGGTGGGTATACCATCCGGCCCTGGCGCTTTCCCTGTCTTGAGCCTTAGGCATGCATTTGTTATCTCCTCCATAAAAAACTCGGTATTTCTTCTCCTTCCCCATTACCCATATTCACATTTTGGATTTTTCCCTTTTGGGAACAAAGCTTTTACAATCTCCTCTTTTTTCTCCCTTACAAGTTGAAAGGATCGGCTTCCACCCTTAAAAGCTCTGATGACTATATTATATCCTTGTCCCCATATATCCCCTTCCAGCTCATCCTTTTTTATTTATTTTCTGAGCACTCTCCTCTGCTCCTTGAACCTAACCAAACACTGATATAACCAACAGTGAAGCAGAGCATCCTGCTATTGACTTGAGAAATGTCGCTTATGCGAATATTTTAAAACAAGATATGACTGAATTATCCAATAAAAAGCTGGGATCATTCACCGTACCGTTGGAGATAATGTGCTTCTGGGTAAATACAAATAAATCAGTCAAGTTTTTGGTTAATAAAACATTTTTTTTAACTTTTAATAGGTATTAGTGAATTCAATAGAGGACAAGGTGACCCAGCCAATCTCATTGGAGTAGTTATGGCAGAAAAAGAAGGGGAATTTAAAATTGGTACGAAGCGGTTAGAAAGGAATTTGAAGGAAATTTAAAAAATTTAAATTAAATGATGTGCCTAATTACGAAACGAAAGTTCGAATGCTTGTTCGTAAAGGTTCAGTTGGTTCTGGACAAGGCTATAAAAGATGCAACTGCAACAAAATCTGCAATTCGAACAGATGCAAATGTTTAAAAACTAATTAGTTATGTTATTCAGCTTGTCATGCTGGCAGAAGTTGTAATGATACCAAATTTTTTTATATTAAAATGTATTTACATGCGAAAATTTATATGTAGAAAGAATACATATTTTTTGTTTTTCTAATAAGATGTTTAAAACACCACATAAGGTTATACTCGTATTGTTCAAACTATAGTTTCTGCCTATTCCTTGAAATAGGCAAAGGCAACTTAAATAATTCAAATTACATGAAATGAGCAACTCTGATGCCTATTTCGCAAATTCGGCAAAAATCTACCCAATGCACGAAACCGGCAATTACGCAAATTCGGCGTAACATATATATTGTTATGATACCAAAATAAGTTAAAAGAATAATGATATAAAATGTCAAATAATAAATCAAAGAAAGAAAAAAAAGAACAATTTAAGTAATTATAATGTAATATAAATTGTAAAATTTAGCATAGAAAAGTGTTCGTTTATCACTAACGCGAATAAAGTTAAACATAAATAATCTATCCTAAGTAGAAAAATTGAATTGGTATCACAAAATTAGATTTTTTCACTAAAATTACGTTATATTTAAGAAAGCTAATCCAATATCACATCAAATTGCACATTATTTCAAAATTACTGACAAAAACAACAAATATTTTAATAAAAAAGAGTTAAAAACTAGATTTTCGATTTCCATGATCCATGAAGACAAGAACAGGTCTGAAACAAAAACCCAGTACATTGTTACAAAAAAAAAAGAATTTTTGTTTGTTCGTCCTCTTACCATCATTATAATATTTTTTAATTAATAAGGGGAAGCTAATTTTTATGAGATGAGAAAATACATATGATTTATGTTCTTGGCAGGTGAACCAATCAAAATTAATATGACCTCTTGCAAAGAGTTCAGTTTTTTAAATAATATTCTCTACATGACCTAAAAGTGGTAACATATAGTATACAATGCCATGCAGCATTGAAAGAAATTTAATGACTTCCCTTTGTACATAAATCAGACGTGTTTTATCATCATTTTCTTTGAAGGAAATGAACGTTTAAAATGTCTGTCTGCAAATTAGCCTTACATTCTTCGCAATTAAAAGTTGTAATTTTTTTAACAACCAAACCAGAAACATAGCTTATTGCCTGAGTATCAAAATTTGAATCATTCAATTCTGAATCTAAAAACGGGAATTCAATATTTTCCAATTCACTAATTGTATTAGAATTTAATGGTTTTGGTTCATTATGAAAATTTAAAAAATAATTTAAGTTATCTAATAAAGTACAGTCATCTGCTTCACAATTTGTGTTGTAGTTTTTGGAAGAAACTAAACTATTTAAAATTGACAAAATTTCCAGCTGCTATAACGGTTTTTATCCGTTCTGTTGCAGAGTTGCTTATCAAGGATTTCACCTCTGCCTCTGTAGTGTACTTATGTAGTATACTATAGTTCGTTCATCACATAATGTGTTAGTAGACTGCAACTCAGGCATCTTACAAGGGGCAGAGGAGAGGTCAATGGCTTCTTTTTCACTAGAAGACTGCAACTCCAGTACTGTAAGGGAGGCAGAGGGCAGAGCACTGCCTTCTTGACTTTCTTCCGATGCTGTTGATTGTGCCTCACTTTCGGAACCAACACACAAGTCTTGTGCAAAAACCTCTCTAAGTGTGTCACACCGATTTGATGTAGTTAAATTATGTGGTTTGAGTAAATTTGGGTTGGTGAATGGCGCCCCTTGTTGGGCCATTTCTAGCCGCTTTAATTCAGCATTGGCTCTTTTGTAATATTTCCTAGAAGCATCGCTACGCCACATTTTTGTTAAGTAAATAAAGGTATCTCAACTTGCCTATAAAAACAAACTAGGATAAACACAAAAATCACTTTTCACGTCTAAAAAATGAGAAAAGCCCACCATTCAAATGAACAAAACAGCAAAGCCAATATTATCACAGATTATATAGACTAAATACTGAATACTATATTATATAAGTTGAACGAGAAAGCATCGTCAGTCAGACAGAACGGACAGCTGACAGAAGTGACAGAATCCGCAGAACAGTTTTTAAAAAGGAAGTGGCTATAGGTCCGCGGATCTAGCATGTATTTTTTAAATTAATTACAAATACGAATCGGGTTGTTTGGTTTGGCCGCTGGTTTCATAAGTTTTCTTCTTTTTTTGAATAAAATATTATTACATATGACAATAAAATGTCTTTGAATGTGATACTCACGGATTTATAAAATATGTTAAGGAACAATAACGACTCGCGGACCTATATCCACGTCCTTTTAATAAATATTAAGCACAAGGTTCGATACCGACCGGCGGCGTTTTTTTTTTAAACACTGATGAAATATTCAAAACAATTCTCAACCCTAGCCGTTTTTCGGATTTTCTTACCCTAAAAGAGGAAAAAATGTGAAATGTCAAAAATTCATTATACGTCACGGCACGAGGCTCCAATAGTCTACATTTACCGCTTTCTTTTTAATACAATAATTTTTTGGCGGAGTCTTGTGACATTACACACGGATTACTTTGCGCAGATACGTAAATCGTAAATTTAAAAAAATACTTATAATATGGTACCTACTATGGACGTACTATGTACATACATTCATGTACGTCAAATGTACATCCGTTGTTGGTCCTAACAGGTGCTGGACATAAAATGTACGTACCGCTATGTACGTACATGTGCGTACAGTTTTGTACGTACATTGTGACGCGTTTTACCTACCCTTTGGACTTTACCAACAGGGCACGCCACTTTTGACACCTTCGAAACCTTACACTTTCTCGGGCGTTAGATTTTTAGCGTGGTTAACTCCACGGCCCCTTGACCTCAACCGTCAAGAGTTCCAGGTAGCCTCAGATGGAGGTACTGTACGTTCCAGGGGTCTAGTTGTATCCCATCCGGTCGGGTTATGTCTTGAAAACGCTCTTATGGTCCTGAAATAAACGCTATTCTCCTGGCCACACTACGGGGAAGCTAAATTCATGCATCAACACAACTACTCTACCTTAGGGTTCCTCTAGTCTATAGTAGGTCAGTAAAACACAAATGTTCGGGTTGGTTATATTACAATTAACTTCAACAATCTATACAGGATCTGGAGCTGATCAATCAAGCCGTTACAAAAAAAAACTATATCCTACGCAAAAGAAAACAATACCATGGTATCCAAAAACACAGAACTATCTACTATATGTATATTTAACATTCGTTCATTAGAGACGAAGCGGGCAGGAAATAAGCGAGAGAGAGGTTTATAAGCACAATCATAAGCAATTTTTTAAAAGCGGTAAAAGCAATATTATCTTCTAGGGGTCTTTTCAGTAAACAGGTTAATAATTCAACAAATAAAGCGGATTATATGTTAATGCTAGCAAAATATTTAATCACTTTTGATGCACCCGGTTTGTAGAATAAACATTAATCATAAAGTGTTTGAGGGATCGGGAAGGAAAATACGATAGGGTTTTGGTACTCGAATCAAAATACAAACGAGCCCTGGCTAGACGCCTGGCACTCCTCAGGATTTCAATTTAAGAGAGAGTTCGACAGAGGGAGTAAATTTGACGGAATTAAGGACCTTCAACTAAAATATCCAAGAGCCCAGGCTAAACGCCTGGCACTCCTCAATATTTCAAACGGAACGTGGAGGCGAAATCGGGAATAAATGCTAACGGAATGTAACCGTTAAATTAAAATATAAAAGAGCCCTGGCTAGACGCCTGGCACTCTTCAATATTCCAATTAGAACGGGATTTACGTCTTCGAATTAAAATACCAAAGAGCCCTAGGCACCCCTAAATATTTCAATCGAAAAACTAACAAGATTCAATTGCACCTATTTTAGTTATATACAACGACACCACTGACTGACAGTGACAGCGCTTGGCTTGCCTTCTTAAAAAAAACAGTTATAATAATAGAAAAGAATTACTTAATTAATTATATGGAAATCACACGTACTTCCTTGTAAGTATTAGTTTATAATATAGATATAGTGGTTACTTAGCTAACATGATATTATTTTCATTGAGGTATCTGACTTATACAAGTAAATTGAAGATTTACATCTGTTTTAGATACTAAACTTATCACTTGTCCTAGCAAGTATAGGAAGAACTATACAGGATAAATATATAAATTTATAAATACACCTAGGCGCACTTAACCCAGTCAATGGAAAAAGAAGTTATAAAAATAAAGTCTGAGTAGTGGAGTCCAGATAAACTATATGGTAAAGTTCACCTCCAAAATATTAATAACGATTCTCGTCACTAATGAGCCAGTAACAAAAGATGAACTCTACTATAGGTATCACTAAATGCAAATGGAAAGGTCTTACTTGTCAGTTCGTCTTGAAGTCCTTTTGAAGCTACCTACAAGTGGATACTCCACTCTGCATGCACCTTACACCTCTTTGTATAGGAGAGTCCCTGATTATTAATGTTTTTTTCCCAATTCGCCAAAACCGTATTAAAACGAAGGTTGAACAATCATGTGGTCTTGGGAAAAGCACAATCCAAAATGGAGGGTTTCAGGCCAGTGGCATGTGTCAATGGCCTTGAAAGGTCAAGAGAGGTCTTCTACCTTTTCAGTTGGGGTCAAGGTCAAGTGGCTAGCTGGATATTTGAAGAATCCAGACACCTTGGAATTTGTGAATGACAATCTCACAGTTAACCTATGAACCAGTTCTTAAATGTAAACAATCAGTAATTCATTCCTTCCAATTAAATAACTATTTACAATGTACACAGTTATTGTTTCAATATAAATATATAACATATATACAGTTTTTAAGGTGATAAATAAATAAATCTTTTATGCATCCAAACCACAGTTATTAATTGACTATTTATATTTTAGGCTGAACCGTATCAGAGCGTTGGTCGGTATCGAGCGGTCACAACTAGAGGCCAGGTACTACCCGTACTTACTTAACCTCAGCCTTCAACTCTTCCTCGATTCAGTCTGTCTTTCCACCTCTCTCGGTTAGTTCGACCTGCGCGCTTCCTACTCCATATCTCGCGGCAGTAGGAGGCATCATAAATTTTATAAACTACGGCGAATTTTTGATTTTTTAAGTTAAAAACCGGAATGAATATTCTATATAACTAAAATAATTTTTACACAGAAGTCAGAGGTTATAACGGTTATAAGCATAATTAAATAAAAATATATTCGGTAACTTGAAATAATCATTAATAATAAAAAAACCTCGTTACATCCCCCCCTTACTTCGGTAAAAAAAAATTAAAGGACGCGTACATCTCTTGCGTACTTTACATTTTTTTTAACTTACTTACTACTTGTGGAACAAATTATCACTAAAATACAATTTTTCAAAACTAAACACAGTCTTTGTCGCACAATCCGGGCGTATCTTCTACAAGGAAGCTATGGTGGTCTGGCGTTTTAGAGTTGGTAGCCTCTGCTACGGACCCCGGGTCTTGGGGCAAATCCTTGGACTTCGGTATTTTGGTGCAGGTGGCTGGTTGTCGGCGGGGGTAGCATGGTACATGTGCATATGTCACATTGTACACCCTTCTCCTGGGTTATACATCGTTGACGGGAATGGGAACGGGGTACTATGTGAGCCTGAATGGCTACGGACCTCTTTGGTCTTTCAGCTCGTGAACGTTTGGTGGTTCTGTCACATGGACAGTCTCGGACATTTTCCCAACTCTTCCACATCGGGAATAAAATATGATTGTCGGATGGGTACATGCACGGTCGGTTGTGTCCAGTGGTTCCGCATTTCCAGCATAGGTCATCGGAAATGTTTATGAAACTCTCCGATACCGGGTATCGTCGCTTGCTTTCGGTTCTCTGGAAAGGGACCTCGGTCTGAGAATAGCATGATTTTTGCTTGGGCTGCATCCGGGGAACTTCGATGGCCTCTTTACTCTTCCCTGGTTCGCACGGTGAGGAATAAGGTTTAGCGAAACTTTCGGATAGATCCTCCATATCATCTGATAGGCTATCGGCGGTGTCGTAGAGACTCATCACTTCAAAAGATGAATCTGAATTGGGGTCCATTGTGACTTTCTTTGTTTCTGGTCTTGAATCAACTATAACAGAGCAAACAAAATTTCTATTATTTACTTGGTAGGGTTCTCACTACCCTCCTGATTTAGTTTGGTTTTACCACTCTCTTTTAGCTACCGGAGCCAACAAAATGTATCTAAATGGAGAACTTAAATGAAGGATTACATATCCCCAGCGGTTACCATTCAAGAAGAAGAGAGAGGAAAAAAAATAAATAATCCTAAGGACGCTTGAAAGGAAAAAAAAATAAATACAACTAAGTTCCTTCTCACGGCGGAGAAAACACACGCACCACAAAAAAAACTTAAATACCGTCACTGGTTGATTTTCAAAACATTGTCCTAATTCTCACATGGAGGAGGGGGTATCGGAATGTTATATCTTCGACCATCCGATCCCTTCATCCGAACGGTGTGCCACCTCCTGGGTTGAGCGGCACGGGGTCGTAAGAAAGCGGCTCGTTCCGCCCACTCTCTTGGCCATGGTTGGGAGCGCGGATGCTGTAGTGCGAATTCCAGCACAGCCTGACTTCGCGCTCTATGCTCTTCCTTCTCCTGAGTCGCCACCATCTCGGGTTCCGTGGCTGCTTCCACTTCCAGAATTCTGGTGGCTGGCTCCGGGTTCTCGATGTCCGGGGTAAAGGTGTGATGAACCCCGGAATGATATTGCGACACGACTTCCGTAATTTCTTCGTCTATTTCTAAATTCTGGTCCATGGTATGCACCGTCGTTCTCTCGTACAGGGTGCACACTAACTAGGTACGACTCCTTGTGTACTCCCGTCTCTGGTAGTGGTGGTGAGGGTGGAGGTGTGGCTCCGGGTACATACGGTTCTATATCCAACACCTCCGGATCAAATGTCCATTCCATTTCTTCCGCTGCCGGTATCTCAAAATTGAGATCCTCGGCGAAGTCGAAGAGGGAATCGAGGAATGAGTCCTCGGCTTCGAGTTCAGGAGGGCCTGAGGAAGACGGCGAGGAGGTGAGGTCCACGACCTCATAGTCGTCGAGGGTTGGTGACTTTCGAAGTCGTCGGGCGGCCTCCTTGGCTTGCTCGGCTCGCAACCCATACAAGGACCTGGTAGAGCGGCAGAGGAAGTGACTCACTTCCTCGGGTTGGTGCGTCCCACCGCGGTTTCATCCTGAAATAAACAAATTATGTAACGGTTTTAACTCCTTAATATGTACTCGGTTATATCGCTTGCCATTTCCGTCTCGTAAATCATAAACTACCGGGGACACGACGCGGACAATTTCATATGGCCCAGAGTAGTTAGGGGCTAATTTCGCAGCTATATGATCAACAGCGGAAGACAAAGTATTCTCTTTCTTCATGACTTTATCTCCCTGCGTGCATTTCCAGTCCCGGCGACGTAAATTGTAATAATGACTTTGACTGGTGAATGCTCTAGACATATTTAAGCGGACAAGATCGAAACACTCTTGTAATTTATCTAGTCTCGAGAGATGTGGTTTTGAATCTTCCTCCGCAGGGTTTTCAGTTTCGTTATCTTTTTTCGAATTGGTCTCTGTGTTATCTTCAGCTTCCCTCCTGAAGGCTTTCGGAATGTCGGGGTCTCGTCCAAAATTTAAAAAGGCCGGCGAAAATCTAGTAGAATCGTGTTTCGAGTTGTTCATCGCAAACTTTAAATCGGCTAACCTTATATCCCAGTCTCGGTGATCTTGTTCGCAATATTGCGCAATTATCGTCTTCAGTGTGCGATTGGCTCTTTCCACTGGGTTAGCTTGAGGCGTGTACGGGGGTGTAAAACGATGTCGAATTCCCAATTCTTTTAGCATATTCTTAAACAACGTACTATTATACTGGGTTCCATTATCGGTTAACACCGTACGGGGGCATCCAAATATTGTCAGAATTTCTTCATGAAATGCAGTACTGATGCTACTGGCAGTAGAACTTCTTAATGGTTTACATTGCACCCACTTGGTAAATCGGTCCTGGAACATTACAATATAGCAGTTTCCCTTCTTACTTCGCGGCAATGGTCCAATTATATCGGAACTAACAGTTTCCCATGGTCGTTGGTTTTGAAATGGCTGCATCTTCCCTGGAGGCTTCTGTTGTGATGGTTTATACTTCTGGCATTGCAAACACCGGCGAACGTACTTGGTGATATCTCTAATCATTCCAGGCCAATAGTATGATCTAGCAATGCGCGTAATGGTCTTGACGATTCCCAGATGTCCTGCATTTGGAGCATCATGGTTTTCTTCGAGAACACGAGTTCTGTCGGGTTTGGCTAGACACAGCTTCCATGGATCGGACAACTCTGATTCTCTGAGGTCATTGATGTCCCAGAAATGACGGTACAAACGGCCTTCTTTGATGCAGTAGTCAGGGAATTTGTCTGGTTCCCTCAGGACTTATTCCTTTTTATTTCGGTACCATGAACATTCGAGAGGGAGATCGGCCAAACAGAGCGCAGATGGTTGATCGACTTCCGAGCTGGCGGGTAATGGGTTTCTAGATAGAGCGTCAGCCACACGGTTTAGAGCACCTTTACGGTACTGAATCTCGAAGTCATACTGCTGTAGGAAAATACTCCACCGAGCTAAACGTCCGGACGGACTAACTATGGAATGTAACCATCTAAGAGATTGATAAGGATAAATAAGGACGCATCTTTTCAATTCCTCAAACAATGGCAAGACATTCTTTTTCGGTAACAGAGTAATTTTTCTCGGCTGGGCTCAGAGTGGCATACGCTACGACGTGTTCATTTCCATGTTTTTGTTGTGTAAGGGCTATTCCCAACCCATATTCGGAGGCATCGGTCTGTAGGGTAAATGGTATACTAAAATCGGGACAGCTCAATACAGGAGCTTCCGACAGATAAGTTTTTATTTTCGTGAAAGCGGCTTCTTGCTCTTCAGCCCACTTCCATCGCTGAGACTTCGGTAGTAACTTCGTTAACGGACCAACATTCTGTGAAAAGGACGGAACAAATCTTCTATACCATGAGGCAACTCCCAAAAATCTCCTTAATTCCCGGACATTCTTTGGTGCAGCAAACTTTACCATACTTTCTACCTTTTCGGGATCGGTACGGATTCCATCTCCAGTAATGACATGGCCCAAATACTTCATAGATGGTAAACAGAAATGACATTTTTCCGGATTCAATTTTAGTTGTGCTCCTCGTAATCGACGGAACACTTCAGATACATTTTCTAAATGATGTTCGAACGTTTCTCCCAGAATGATGATGTCATCCAAATAAGCAAATGCATATGGATCCAAATCTGGTGCTATGAGTTGATCAACCAGTCTCTGGAAAGTGGCTGGTGCAGAGTGTAGTCCAAATGGTAAAACCGTGAATTGAAATAATCCACGTCTCGGTACGGAAAGAGCTAGGGAGGGCAGCTGGAGGAAGAAGAAATTGGCCCTACTCGTGTTCTTCGACGTCGGGAACGCGTTCAACAGTGTCAGCAAACGGGCAGTGTTGAGCGCGTTGCTGAGGCTTGGAGTGGAGCAGGGGTTGGTTAACCTGGTGGAGGACTACCTGACGGGGCGTGTGATTGTAGACTCCAGAGGAAGGAGATATGAGATGGAGGCTGGAGTGCCTCAGGGCTCGGTTCTTGGACCGACGCTCTGGAAGTGTGTGTTTGATGAGGTTTGTGGGATAGTATGTGAAGTGGGATGTGAGATTACGGTGTATGCGGATGATGTGTGTCTGGTATGTACGGCAAAGGGAGAGGCGGAGATAGAAAGAAAGGCGGAGAGAATGTGCAGGAAGATTGTGGAGAAGATAGAGCGGTGCGGACTGGAAGTGGCGGAAGAGAAGACGGTGGGGTTGCTAGTGAAGGGACGGAGCAGGGCGAGGGAAGTGGGGGTGATGGTTAAGGGAAGGAGAATTCGCATGGAGGAGTCTGTGAAATACCTAGGGGTGTGGTTGGATAGCCAATTATCCTTCAAAACCCATATGGTAAAGGCGGCAGAGAAGGGTAAAGTGAGGGCAGCATGGCTGGGGAGATTGATTGAAAGGGCCGGGAGAGTGGAAGAGGAGGGTAATTGGTAGGACGGTAGAGCAGAGTATGCTGTACGGTGCGGAGGTGTGGGGTGAAAGAGCGGGGGTGAATGCGAGGGTTAGGCCACTTCTGCGGGTGCAGAGAGGGATACTGCTGAGGGTGGTGCAGGGGTACAGGACAGTGGGTGGACTGGCAGCAGCGGTGCTGGCAAGGTCCTACCCATTGGACGTGTTGGCTAGAGCTAGGAGCAAACGCTGGAGGGGTGCGACCAAAGAAGAGGTACGGGAATGGATGGAGGAGGAAATGGAGAGAAGGTGGGAGGAGTATGAGGGCGCGCTAAAAGGAGCGATTGGGAATAGGAGAGATTGGATGGACCGGAAATTCGGGGAGGTGAACTACTTCTTGACACAAGTGCTCACTGGACATGGGTCGAGAGTAGGGTACCTCCACAAGATTGGGAAACGAGAGACTGGTGTGTGCGAGAGGTGTGAAGTGGAGGATGATGTGGGGCATGTGTTTAGATGCTGGAGGAACGAGGAAGTGCTGAAGAAGTTGGAGAGGAAACTAGGGGAGGCGGTGTACTGGGAAAACATGGTGGATATAATGTTGAGGGGGGAGGAGGAATGGATGGAGGTGAGTGGAGTAGTAGAGAGCATGGTAAGGGGGAGAGAAGGACTCGATATGGCATGAGAGGCAGGAGTGATAGGAGGGAGAAGATGACAGTGTGAGCGGAGAGTGTGCGAGGGACCGCCGCCTGTCTCGAAGTATGCTAGGGTAGTGATTCCGAGGCGGGGGTAACGGCGAGTTTGAGGTGGGTTTGGTTGGTAGGCATCTCCTTGGGGATGAGTCCAACACTGTTTGGGTCCTGGATCCATTCGAACATGAGTTTCCCATCTCGGCCCGAAGAAAAAAAAAAAAAAAAAAAAAAAAACGTCTCGGTACGGTGAAGGCGGTATTAGGTTTGATTTCTGGTGTCAACTGGACCAGCTAATACCCACTCTTCAAATCCAAACTGGAAACATATTTGGCTTTTTGCATCTTGTCCAGGATAGCATTGATAAATGGAAGAGGATAGGCATCCTTCATGGTTACTTCATTAACTTTACGGAAGTCAATACAAAACGGTTTTTCCATCTTTCTTCTTTGCTATTACAATCGGAGAACTCCACGGACTGGTGGAGGGTTCTATCACTCCTTCTTGTAACATCATGTCTACCTCGGCGTTACATATTTCTTGCATTCTTGGATTCTGAGGCCGGTATCTCTGTTTGATCGGACGGGGTTGAAGCAAACGGATTTCGTGCTCAACTAGCGTAGTTGGACCTTGAATTTTCTCAAACCTTGGCAACTCACGGCTTATGAAAATGTTCAGTCTATCTGTCTGTTCTTTTGATAAATTCCTTTCCAAAATCGGCGTTATTGTTTCCAACGGACATCCTATATAACCAAAATTCTCGTCATCCCCTAAATCTTCCAAGGAGAACTCAGATAATTCAGAAACGGGTTGCTCCTTATCGACCCCTAACACCAGGGAGGACGCAGAGACTTCGGAATCAAATTGCTCCTTGTTAACCCCTAACTCCAGGGAAAACACAGAGACTTCAGAAACACATTGCTCCTTGTTAAACCTAACTCCAGGGAAAACGCAGAGACTTCAGAAACCAGTTGCTCCTTGTCAACCCCTAACACCAGGGAGGACGTAGAGACTTCAGAAACAAATTGCTCCTTGTCATCACCTAACACCAGGGAGGACGTGGAGACTTTGGAAACAGATTGCTCCTTGTCAACCCCTAACACCAGGGAAGACGTAGAGACTTCAGAAACAAATTGCTCCTTGTCAACCCCTAACACCAGGGAGGACGTGGAGACTTCAGAAACAGACAGATTTTCAGAACAGCGGTCTTTTGAGAGATGATTGTTGGTATTTTCCATTCTTAGTAGCGGTACAGCAGCATCGATTTCTCTCGTGGGCGGATTCACTTCCTCCAATACTCTCACAGGACTGGCCAATTGTGAACGCTTCACTAGTGTATCATTCATGTATATTTTCCCGGTTCCTAGTTCCAAACGGAAATTATACTTTTGTAGGACATCGTGTCCTAACACCATATCAGGTATTAGACCAGGGAAACGTTCGATCGGACCTTCCACAACGACTTCATGGATCTTCAACTTTAGCTCACAAGTGTCGGTGATAGAGACTAAGTTTCCATTAGCTAAACATGCCCTCGTAGCTTGACGGACGGCGGTTTGCTTTCTTTGGGAAAATGTCCTAGCTATCTGATCACCGATGTATGATTTTGCAGCTCCAGTATCCAACAGGGCTTTAAACTTATAGTTTTCAATTTCGACGTTGATGTGCGGTCGGAAATCGGTCATCTCTTCTGGCGTTTCAGCATGAGAGGCAAATATTTGAGGAAGCTGTGTCGGCCTCTCTTCGGGACAGCTTCGGATTAGTTTTCCTGCCTCTTGCAGGAACAGTCTCGGGAAAATACCCCTTCCTTATGGCAACGAGAACAGAATATCTTCTGAGGGTTCTGACAGTTATTTCGGTAGTGTCCAGATTCACCGCAGCGGAAACAGATTGGTTGACGGGTCGATGAGCCAGACGGTTGCTGAGTAGTATCTCGCGGCGGACCGCGAGAAGTATCGCTCGATGATGGGCGGCTGGTACCAGGGATGGCCTCTCGAGATGGACCAGGCGTCGAGTTATGGGACGGTCCATATCTTGCTGTACTTATCGTCTGGGGACGGGTTGATCCACGGTTCGGCCCACTCTTGCTGGGTACATTCTGGAGTTCTTTTCTAAGAAGCTCATATTCCCTAACCATATTCCACAAAATGTGGAGAAGTCATCAAAGTCCCCTTTTCGAATTTGCAGACGATATTCGGGCAAAAGGTTACGGTACAACCATGCTAACTGTTAACAGGAGTTAGCTTCCCATGTCTTCGCATGAGAGTCTGTAGTTCGGTCATATAAGTAGCCACGGACTCATTTCTTCTTTGTAGACGTCGGCCAATCTCGGCTTCTAAGTCAACTTCATAGTTGACGGGATAAAAGAAGATTCGGATATCCGTTTCAAATTCGTCCCAAGTTGTGTACCTGCTGCGGTTGTTACGGTACCAAAATGCAGGTTCACCTGACAGTAATTCCGGTAACACAGGAAGCAGATTATCTTTCTGGACATTCTTTGCCGTATAGATTTCCTCAATTATTTCGATGAATGCAGCAGGATCTCCCCGGTTTCCAAAAGAAACCTTCCAATCGTGTACGTTTATCGGTGGAGTTGCCATAGCGGTCGGATATTCCACAGGTTCCTCTAGGTCTATAGCGGATCGTGGAGCAATATTCCTTCGTCTCAAAAAGTTGACGAGTCTCTTCCGTTTGTTGGGAACGGTTCCAGCAACCGATAAATTTTTCTTTTTAAATTGGATAGTAAGACCTTCGTTTTTCAGTAAATATACCCAACTTACTCGCTGGTCTGTGACTTTTTCCACGGAACTTACGGTCGGTAGTTGGGACGGTACCGAAATATCAGATTCGGATTTTTCTGCTCCTCCTTGATCAAACAGACGGGTCAAGTCAATATCTTCAGAGTTTTCTCTAGACATAAAAGGTTATTTCGGCTAGAAAGTGGTAACTAGTCCGATTCGTATGTCTCTCTCAACTCTTCTTTTCCTCTTCAATCTTCGCAGCTTCGCAAAACAGTCTTCCCAGCACAAGAAAACCGGTTACAATAGCCCTTACTCTTAAAAAAAACAATACAAACGAAAAAAAAACAGATAAACAAGCTATATATAACAATCAGGTCCCTGCTCGGGCGCCAAATTTGTCACGTGTTTTAACTACCCTTTGGACTTTACCAACAGGGCACGCCACTTTTGACACCTTCGAAACCTTACACTTTCTCGGGCGTTAGATTTTTAGCGTGGTTAACTCCACGGCCCCTTGACCTCAACCGTCAAGAGTTCCAGGTAGCCTCAGATACGGTACGTTCCAGGGGACTAGTTGTATCCCATCCGGTCGGGTTATGTCTTGAAAACGCTCTTACTGGTCCTGAAATAAAAGCCATTCTCCTGGCCCACACTACGGGGAAGCTAAATTCATGCAGCAACACAACTACTCTACCTTAGTGTTCCTCTAGTCTATAGTAGGTCAGTAAAACACAAATGTTCGGGTTGGTTATATTACAATTAACTTCAACAATCTATACAGGATCTGGAGCTGATCAATCAAGCCGTTACAAAAAAAAACTATATCCTACGCAAAAGAAAACAATACCCTGGTATCCAAAAACACAGAAATTTAAGTTAACTATATACTGTATGTATATTTAACATGCGTTCATTAGAGACGAAGCGGGCAGGAAATAAGCGAGAGAGAGGTTTATAAGCACAATCATAAGCAATGTTTTAAAAGCGGTAAAAGCAATATTATCTTCTAGGGGTCTTTTCAGTAAACAGTTTAATAATTCAACAAATAAAGCGGATTATATGTTAATGCTAGCGAGAAGTATCGCTCGATGATGGGCGGCTGGTACCAGGGATGGCCTCTCGAGATGGACCAGGCGTCGAGTTATGGGACGGTCCATATCTTGCTGTACTTATCGTCTGGGGACGGGTTGATCCACGGTTCGGCCCACTCTTGCTGGGTACATTCTGGAGTTCTTTTCTAAGAAGCTCATATTCCCTAACCATATTCCACAAAATGTGGAGAAGTCATCAAAGTCCCCTTTTCGAATTTGCAGACGATATTCGGGCAAAAGGTTACGGTACAACCATGCTAACTGTTAACAGGAGTTAGCTTCCCATGTCTTCGCATGAGAGTCTGTAGTTCGGTCATATAAGTAGCCACGGACTCATTTCTTCTTTGTAGACGTCGGCCAATCTCGGCTTCTAAGTCAACTTCATAGTTGACGGGATAAAAGAAGATTCGGATATCCGTTTCAAATTCGTCCCAAGTTGTGTACCTGCTGCGGTTGTTACGGTACCAAAATGCAGGTTCACCTGACAGTAATTCCGGTAACACAGGAAGCAGATTATCTTTCTGGACATTCTTTGCCGTATAGATTTCCTCAATTATTTCGATGAATGCAGCAGGATCTCCCCGGTTTCCAAAAGAAACCTTCCAATCGTGTACGTTTATCGGTGGAGTTGCCATAGCGGTCGGATATTCCACAGGTTCCTCTAGGTCTATAGCGGATCGTGGAGCAATATTCCTTCGTCTCAAAAAGTTGACGAGTCTCTTCCGTTTGTTGGGAACGGTTCCAGCAACCGATAAATTTTTCTTTTTAAATTGGATAGTAAGACCTTCGTTTTTCAGTAAATATACCCAACTTACTCGCTGGTCTGTGACTTTTTCCACGGAACTTACGGTCGGTAGTTGGGACGGTACCGAAATATCAGATTCGGATTTTTCTGCTCCTCCTTGATCAAACAGACGGGTCAAGTCAATATCTTCAGAGTTTTCTCTAGACATAAAAGGTTATTTCGGCTAGAAAGTGGTAACTAGTCCGATTCGTATGTCTCTCTCAACTCTTCTTTTCCTCTTCAATCTTCGCAGCTTCGCAAAACAGTCTTCCCAGCACAAGAAAACCGGTTACAATAGCCCTTACTCTTAAAAAAAACAATACAAACGAAAAAAAAACAGATAAACAAGCTATATATAACAATCAGGTCCCTGCTCGGGCGCCAAATTTGTCACGTGTTTTAACTACCCTTTGGACTTTACCAACAGGGCACGCCACTTTTGACACCTTCGAAACCTTACACTTTCTCGGGCGTTAGATTTTTAGCGTGGTTAACTCCACGGCCCCTTGACCTCAACCGTCAAGAGTTCCAGGTAGCCTCAGATACGGTACGTTCCAGGGGACTAGTTGTATCCCATCCGGTCGGGTTATGTCTTGAAAACGCTCTTACTGGTCCTGAAATAAAAGCCATTCTCCTGGCCCACACTACGGGGAAGCTAAATTCATGCAGCAACACAACTACTCTACCTTAGTGTTCCTCTAGTCTATAGTAGGTCAGTAAAACACAAATGTTCGGGTTGGTTATATTACAATTAACTTCAACAATCTATACAGGATCTGGAGCTGATCAATCAAGCCGTTACAAAAAAAAACTATATCCTACGCAAAAGAAAACAATACCCTGGTATCCAAAAACACAGAAATTTAAGTTAACTATATACTGTATGTATATTTAACATGCGTTCATTAGAGACGAAGCGGGCAGGAAATAAGCGAGAGAGAGGTTTATAAGCACAATCATAAGCAATGTTTTAAAAGCGGTAAAAGCAATATTATCTTCTAGGGGTCTTTTCAGTAAACAGGTTAATAATTCAACAAATAAAGCGGATTATATGTTAATGCTAGCAAAATATTTAATCACTTTTGATGCACCCGGTTTGTAGAATAAACATTAATCATAAAGTGTTTGAGGGATCGGGAAGGAAAATAAGATAGGGTTTTGGTCCTCGAATCAAAATACAAAAGAGCCCTGGCTAAACGCCTGGCACTCCTCAATATTTCAAACGGAACGTGGAGGCGAGATCGGGAATAAATGCTAACGGAATGTAACCGTTAAATTAGAATATGAAAGAACCCTGGCTAGACGCCTGGCACTCCTCAATATTCCAATTAGAACGGGATTTACGTCTTCGAATTAAAATACCAAAGAGCCCTGGCTAGACGCCTGGCACTCCTAAATATTTCAATCGGAAAACTAACAAGATTCAATTGCACCTATTTTAGTTATATACAACGACACCACTAAAACCTGCTGTGAAAATAAAATTTTTAATTATATTCAATAAACTTGTGTCTAATGCCTATTGAAAAGACCACCTTTTATTTTAAGTATTATTTTCAAAAAGTCTCACCTTCCCAGCAGCTATTTTAAACTTTTAATTCGGGAAATAATTTCTTCACTATTAAAAAAACGGACTATAAAAAATATATCAACAACAAATCGTTGGACGGAGCGTTGGTCAGTATCGAGCGGTCAGGTACTACCCGTACTGACTTAACCCCCAGCCTTCAACTCTGCCTCGATTCAGTCTGTCTTTTCACCTTTCTCGGTTAGTTTGACCTGCGCGCTACCTACTCCATATCTCGCGGCAGTGGGAGGCATAAATTTTATACACTACGGCGAATTTTTAAGTTAAAAACCGGAATGAATATTCTATATAACTAAAATAATTTTTACACAGAAGTCAGAGGTTATAACGGTTATAAGCATAATTAAATAAAAATATATTCGGTAACTTGAAATAATCATTAATAATAAAAAAACCTCGTTACAACATTGTACGTCCCAAGTTGATCCCGGTACGTACCGACGTAAAATGGACCTAATATGTACCTCCCTGGTACGAAGAGTGCTGTATGGGACACTGCCAAAGTCCCCTTTTGTTTCCTGTATGATTGTCGTATTTAGTAAAGCGTGTTACCAACAGATATAAAAAAATAAATATACAGTATGTCGCTAATGTATGGAATAAATTCATTGTTTCCAAAATAAACGACTTTTGGAAGAAAACCAAAAACAGGTCAATTTTAATTTTTGAATCATCATCACATGATGTAGATTTAACGAACATTGCGTTATCAGTATTAACGTGGTGACGTAATCGGCAATTTTTTTAAATGCAACCTTTTGTCTCAAGACCCCTTATTGAAAAGTTCTTCTAATCGTCTTTACAACGATGTAATTATTTGAATATTTATTTCTACAGGGTCGACCAAAACTGTTTATTTGGTAAAATTTTAATCATAAATTCTGATTCAATGAACTAAGTCACCTGCATGTTTTAACCGTTACTACGTGGAATCTTTCCATAACTATTAAATAAATTCAATAAATAACAAATTGCACAAGAGACTCTAGATACTCTACATTCTCCATGGTTGAGATTGTCTTTTTGATAACATATTATAGATGTATACTATAAGTGTCCAATATCTTAGATCATATAACTTACCCTAGGTTACATATCGAAATGAGGTATCTTAGTTACTTGTTTATTTATATCAATTTCTAGAATTTACTCCTGACGATCCAAATGTTATTTGTGAAACCGGTCGAGTAATATATGTAGTATTTCTGTTGCGAATTTTTATTGATTTTATTTAACAATTATGAGAATTGTATTCATGGGAGAGGAAAGGTATGGAGTTCAGGCAAATAAAGAAAGGGACAGCAATCATATTGGAATAATAACTCATGCATGTTACATAGCATATGTTTGGGAATGTTCTAAGCTGATTGTCGATCCTTTATCCATTTGCGTGAACTTTGTAGGGACCTAACAATAACAAGTAATTTTATACTAACCATATCGTTTCGTTGAACTTGCATTTCTGCCTCCATCACGATCACCAGATGTTGCCAGTACTGAGGACGTTCTTTTTAGTACAACAATATCAATACATCGTTGTAACGTATTTTAACAGCTGCCAGTATAACCTTGTAGAGCTGTAAATTCGAAAAATTATTCTTTCCTTTCCTACCAACACCGCTAAATCCGAGGCTGAGTTCCTTAGACAACATTTTTCGTAGTATATTGGAAATTAGGTTGTTCATGTCTTTTCCTCAAACAAGCGAGACAGAAGCAAGCTAAAACAGAACAAAGAAAAAATTAATAATTATTGAAGTAACATCATAATCGAATTGAGTTAGATGTATACTCTACAAAATATACTCAGCAATTTTTGGAAAAAGTAATTATGTTCTGAAGCTTCTCTTTGGACTGTATGGGAAACATTGAAGCTGTTTCAACATCTTCTTGTGAAATATTACATTTTGCTAAAGCAACGTTCAAATTTGAAAATTGTTCACTCAAACCCCTTAGTTCATGTTGAATGCCACCAAGTATTTTTTTCCAAGGTACTTAAATTATTGGCCTGTTTCACCATAATCTGAAAATTAAATCAACGTTAGCTATTTGTATACCTTCCATAACAGTAAAAGTATGTTATATTTATTGTCTGAATTGAGCATTACCATTGAAACAATAAGTTGTTAAAGTTATTTTGCCAGTAGCAAAGGACCCCATTTCCATTCGAATACAATTATCTTGTAGGAAGGAATTCCCATCAGTTCCATCTGTAAGGTTTTCCAAGAACTTAACCAGCAATTAGAAAACTGTTTAAAGGAACGGACGTACTGCTCACTCTAACCAATTTTACCTCGGTATTGAAATTATGTTCAGGGATTTAGATTTATAGCAATTATAATTATATTGACAATTACAATATTTTATTCTGACAAATTACAACAACTGACTAGCTTGAAAACTTCTCTATTTATACTAACTGGACTGGCACTCTGTAACAAAATAGCGATAAAGATTCCCTTCTCTTCGCTATTTCGTACTCTATAACTGAGTTCGGTCGTTTCCGAGCCTAGCTGAACATGTCCGAAGATGCGATAGCGAAGTGAATGACAGCGACAGCTTCAAGGGTCTTTCTATTTAAGAGACGTATCGTTCTGTCTTATTCTACTCAATGTGCAAGATTTTTCATCTCTGTTCGATGAAAAACGAAAAGAGGTTATGTTGTTGTTATTAATTTTAATTTTCTAGGGTAAGTTGTGTTTGTATTATCATTCCTACCTGAAAAAAACTATAAAAAGGTAAGCATTTCATTTTAGGGATCTTTAGAACAAAGCTTTTTGGGTGTTGGGTTGTTATAAAAATTTTCTGTGTTAATCGCAAAGTAAATTATGCGACCTATCTATCTCTACCACTTTCAGTTGAATAGTTATAGCACAATTATTAATTAAAAACTGATAATTATGTTTGAATACTGCTATTGTAATATTATTTTATAAATTATAGAAACATGTCGTCACGGACCCCAAAAACAAATCAAAATCAATGGGTAGTGCTTGTTGACTTTTTATTGGAACATCCTGAAATGGTTACAAAATCATTTGTTGGATTGAACTCAAGGCAAAATTATAAAAGTTTGTGGGACCAAGCAGCAACTCAATTAAATAGTATGGGTTTTGGCTCAAAAACTACTGACAAATGGATAGAAGTGGGTTTTAATAACAATCTTTCAGTATTTCTAGTTTTTACCCAGCGCTCTAACGTATTTTTAGGCTTTCAGCAATTGCAAAAGCAAGGTCAAAGTAAAGGCTCAAAATATCAGGCTCAATATGAATAGAACAGGAGGAGGGGGACCATTACCACTGTTAGGCCTTTCTTTGTTTACCGGCAGCGATAATTCCGTGATAATATTATTTGGTTTGGTACCCCAAGAACAAAGGTACCAAATTAGCACGTGGGTGGTAAATAGTCACGAAGACCTATCGCCGACTCACTACGTTTAACAGCAGTAAAAGTAAACTACAAGCTAACTCAAATATAAATCTCAGGGATGGGTTGAAAATAGGCACAAGTTCCCTTTCTAGGATATAGGTATATTTAACAATCTTAGATGATGGCTCTAATAGGAAACTAATATATATATTAGTAAAGATATAAAAGCTTACGTACAGGCGATATTTAAAATCAACTAAATAAATAACGAACTACCTAAAATGCTGATATTCTACAAACCATTAAAATGGTCTAATGAGAGTTATAAATACGTATTTATTTACAGAGAGTTTAGACCAATATCTAAATAATGCATGCCCTAATTCGTAAAAGGTAAGTACGCTATTATTTATAGTATTGAAAGATATAATATTCAAATCACAGTAGGTTATAAGGTTAACTATATTCTACTCTTATCTGTTTTATTCCAGAAGACGGTCAAAGGGTGGTGGTTTTCTGGCTTCCCCAAAAGAACAGGTCCAGTTATTTTAAGAGCAGGAGGATCATCACCACAAAACACCGGTCATTCCATAATTATATGAGAAATACTCCTAAGCTTGCAACGTAAGTATCAAATCAACTTATACTCTAGACAATAAAGTTTACGTAAGACGTAAAACAACAAAATGAAGAAAACGAAAATAGAATAGAAGGCCTAAAACAATAAAACCACGTTAGTATCAACTTAATAGTAGGGCTCAACTAGAACTTACCACAGATGGTAGGGGGCCTAAAAGTGGCTTCGACCGAAGTAAATTTTGAATGCCAAATGTTTTGGTTTTAGTTAAATCCAATATCCACCAAGGTGCTAATTGTTAATGGTTCCACAATTAGATTAGATTTTCATAAAATTCAACAATTTGGTACTAAATCCGCAAAATGCGTCTTTCAGCAAGCTTTCTTGGCTTAGAAAAAGAACGTAGTCCAAAGGTCATTTTTTTTTGTTTGTGACCAAAAATACCGAGTTTTGCAGGGTAAATCTAGTGCCAATTTAATATTTGCAAATGGTAATACTGAAGAGGTCAAGGTCGTCTGTCACCTTGTCATACATTTGCTGGCAGAAGATGAAACTATTCCAAGGCCACATTTATTATCATGGTCTTTTTTTTTCCTGTTATAATTCGTGATACTAATAACGTTTTATTTTTCAGAAATTGGATCAAACAAATGAATGTGAATACCAAGAGTACTTTTGAAAATTAATAGAGCTGACTACCTAATAGCCTGACATTATTTCCAGTGAATAAAATATTTAATAACAAACCTGACGACTTTCATTCTATTCAATTGAAACCAATATCCTTTTTACTTACTTCTTTAAATAAAAAAGGTAAGTTAATTTAAAACTGTAACACACCCCCTCTTCCCGAGAAAAGCTTTTTTTTTCTTTTTACCGCAAAATAACCACACAAAAAAAAAGGTTTTAACTTCCCCAATACCCAGAAGTGTAATTGTTATCTCCACCTAAAGATAATAAAAAAAATACCTAATCTATTAATACACTATACTAACTATTGAATGCTAGCTTACTGAAACCACAACCTAATCAACTTGTGCCCTCATTGTCCGGAGGATGAGCTTTGAGATCTTTGGCATGCCAAATGCCGCAATCTTTTCCTGACTCATCTGAGAGTGCATACGTCCAAGGAGAGACAACTCTACAAACTAAGTAAGGCCCTACAAACTTGGGTGCAAGTTTAGCTGTGAAATTCTTTGACGCATCTGAAATGACATGATTTTTCTTCCAGACCCTTTGGCCTACGGTAAACCTTTCATCACGACGTCTGAGGTTGTAAGTGTTACGACTGTTTTCATATGCTTTATGAAGTCTATTAGACACATCTTCAAAAATGTCTGCCAACTTTCGATTGCGCAGTTTCAAGTCAACAGTTCGGTCAATATTAGGTACATCAGGTAATGTAGGTCCATCGCTGCCTGATATGGATAGCTCTCGTCCTAACATAATGAAGTTCGGGGATAGGCTGGTCACTTCATGACGAGCAGATCTAACTGCCCATGAAATCTTTGGTAGGAATTCATCCCATACCTTCTGATTCTCCTTTACATAGGCCGTTAACATAGTTTTAAGAACCCTATGTATCCTCTCGACGGGATTGGCTTGTGGGTGGTAGTTTGCCGTGAAAGAGTGAGATATCTTATATTCCAGCATCAAGTCTTCGAAAAGGCGACTTTTAAATTGAGCTCCATTATCCGTCAGTAGTTTAGCAGGTGCCCCAAATATTAGAATTACCTTCTCTTCCAACAGTTTAGTAACGTTAGCGGCAGTAATGGTTTTTAAAGGAAATAACAAACAATACTTACTAAAACAATCACTTTGTTCTGGACGCACACTGTCCAGTTTTCCCGTTCGTCCGTGCAGACCCTAGCCGGAGCGTGTTTTGGACGCACACTCGACCAATCACAACGAGCGAGACAAGTATAAATATAGGTGCCAGAACAACATACGGACAGTTGTCAGATTTGACATATCTTTGGTAAAATTAATATAATTCTGGATTAAGTCGATCTTTCAATATACGCGTTGATAAGAACAGTGCTAGTCGAACCCTCAACCAACTCGCATCGCAAGTCCGAACTGATCTCCAACAATCGTTTGAAATAGTGTAAGTTATATGCTTGGTTATATTTGTGAACAAAAATGGATTCATTTATGGAGCAGTACGAGTTGATGGACAACACGGAAGAGCACCTTGTAAGCTCAACCATATCACAACATGGCGCCCAACGTGATTTAGAAGAGGCTTCTACCATCCAGATGGATGACCGGACCGACGGGAGAGAACTACCAACGCCGAGCAGACGACGGACCATTCAACTGGACACATCGACCCAACCGGATCCACTCAGCATCATCGCGGAGTCCCTCAGACAGCTCACCCTGAACAACAACCAGCAGCAATGGAGACGAGACCCACCGACATTCAGCGGAACCGAGGACCAGTGCCCGGAAGCCTTCCTGCAGGTCCTAGAAGACTACTTCGAAGAAGTCCGAGCCCCCAGAAGCCAATGGACGAGGATACTAGCCAACCAGCTACAAGGAGATGCAGCCAGATGGGCCCAAGGATACGGACAACAGACAAGCTACAACTTTATGACGTCCAGGATGATAGACCACTACAACCACCCAGCCACCATCGCGAGACTGACATCAAAGTTCTACGGCAGCCTTCAGAGGGACGAGACAGCAACGACGTTCATCATGGCGAAATGGGCCACTTCCAAGAGACTATTCCCGGAGATGTCGGAAACCACACTGGTGAGGACCATCATCGAGCAACTGTGACCCGAGACGAGATGCCTGCTACGAACTTCAGCACCCAGCCGTATCGACGACCTTCTCCGAGTGACCGAGGACATCGAGAGGGATGCCAACGCGAGGACCAGGACTTACCGACCTACAAGAAGGATGACATCACCTCCAAGAAGGATGACATCACCTCCAAGAAGGATGACATCACCTCCCAGAAGGCCGACATCACCTCCCAGAAGGACGACATCACCACCTCCCAGAACGACGACATCACCACCTCCCAGAAGGACGACATCACCACCTCCCAGAAGGATGACATCACCTAGAAGGACGACAGCTCCACCAAGAAGGATGTCACCACCATCTAGGAGGTCATCACCAGCCAGATGGAGAGAAGAGCGAAAGGACAGATCACAATCAAGGCCCAGACCGACACCCAGGACTAGACAATCGACCCAATACAGACAACCGACCCAGCGGCCGGGAAACGACAACAGGGGTGCCCACTAGACAACACCGAACAGTCAGCCACCACCGAGACTCACACACTCAGCCCAGCCTGGGAGAGAGCAAAGACAGCGAGCCTGCCCGTCATTGAAGCAGAAGTCCAAGGACGTCCAGTACGAATCCTCATCGATACCGGAGCCACGTCCAACTTCTGCTCCACCAAGCTGATGACATCAGACGAAGTCATCAACCACGAGGTCCAGGTACAGCTAGCCTGCCAGAACCGCCAGGTGAAGAGTCCCGGTACCACTACGCTGACTGTCCAGATCCAGGATTGGACCTTCCCAGCAGAATGTCGTCTCCTCACAAATATCAACCACGACCTGATACTTGGGATGCCATGGCTCAAGACAGAGAACGTCCTGATGGATTTCTCAAGACGATGTCTTCACGCCGGCAAGACAACGAGACAGACCATTTTCTGGAAGACCAAGACGACACCACGTGAAGCACCCCGAACCACACTAAACCCAGACCAGACCACGCAGGAGGCCTACGAACTAGTCCAAGGTCTCCTGCAGAAGTTCAATGACGTCTTCGATGACCGAATTAGACAACCAACCACCAGCCACGAAAATGGAGATCAAACTGACCAGTACCAGGCCGATCAACATTAGACCGTACAAGTACTCACCTACAAAAAAGAGACTTATCTACGAGAAAGTGGAGAAGATGTTGGCAGCAGGTGTCCAACGCAGTCACTCTGGATACAACAGCCCCATCGTCATCGTCAACAAGAAAGACGGCAAGCCCAGATTCTGTGTGGACTACAGGAGGCTCAACGCCATCACAGTGGACGAGGTTTCGCAACTCCCACCGATTCACGAAACCGTCCGAGAGCTAGGAGCTGCCAAGATCTTCACAACCTTAGATCTGAAGAGCGGCTTCTGGCAGATACCGATGGCTCCTGACTCCACACAGTACACTGCTTTCACGCTGCCCGACGGATCAGCGTACGAGTTCAGAGTGATGCCGTTCGGATTGAAAAATGGACCAGCTGCCTTCCAGAAGCTGATCACCACAGTCCTAGTTGGGCTGATTGACGATTGTGTCAAAGTATACATGGACGACATAATCATCTACTCGGACAACTTGAACGAACACTTGAGACACCTACATCTCGTACTCGAACGACTACGAGCCCACGGACTGTGGATATCCATCCAGAAATGCCGCTTCGCCGTCTCTGAGCTGGAATACCTAGGCCACAAAGTTACAGCGGATGCCACGCTACCGTTGGACAGACACCAGACAAAGATCAAGGGATTCAACACGCCAGCCACCGTAAAACAACTGCGGTCCTTCATCGGCACAGCTAGCTGGCTCCGAGACTACATCCCGAACTTCGCTGAAGTCATAACACCACTGACCGATCTGACCAAGAAGGGAAGGAAGTTCCGATGGACCCCAGAAGCCGAAGCTGCCTTTTAAGAAGTGAAAGGGCAGATGAACCGGCCCCTCAAATTATCAAGGCCAGAACCAGACCTCCCCTTCTACCTACAGACAGACGCATCAGCGAAGGGAATGGGTGCAGTCCTCTTTCAAGGCAGTCCCGAAGACCGACGGATTATAGCATATGCCAGTGCCAAGCTGAACCACGCTGAGGAGAAGTACCATGCCAACGAGGTAGAATGCCTAGCAGTGATATGGGCCCTGAAGAGATTCCGCCACTTCCTCCAGGACCAACAGTTCACTCTACTGACAGACAGCAGAGCACTCACCTGGCTTCATAGATTCAAAGCCGACAAAGCCAAGCTGACCAGATGGGCCATCCTCCTACAAGAGTTCAACTTCACCACCGTCCACGTCCCAGGAAAGCTCAACGAACTTCCAGACCATCTCTCAAGAAACCCGCAAGAGGAAACGCCAAGAGATCCAGAAGAAGAGGACAACGAGAACGTCGACCGCCTCGCCTGGCCACCCATGGAGACACTGGACCACGACGACGACTTCCCCTTGCTCTGCCTTCTGGAGGAAGCAGACGAAGAAGACGACCAGGACGAGCCACTACCCGCCAACGCAACTCTAGAGGACAAGGTCAAGGCCAGCCACACTACGCACGAAGGCATGAGGAGGTTCAAAGCAAGAAGGAGGGAAATCCAAGCCCGAGGACCACAAGGACCAGTGGAAACGGACATCGTAGCACAATTCTCAGTAGAGGAGGGCGTCGTCTACTTCACACCCACCGCCGAGACCAAAAACACCGTCGTGCCCAGGCCATTCCGAAACGACGTCCTCCGAGAATACCACGACTCGCCCACAGCCAACCACCCCGGCCAAGAGGAAACTCTCAGGGCGATACGAAGGAAGTTCTACTGGCCCAGTGTTCGCAAAGACGTCCAGACCCACGTCAGAACCTGCCTCACCTGCGCAACAACGAAGTCGGCAGCCCGTCAACCACCAGTCCCTGCACAGCCCAGACTCCCAGAAACACCGTGGCATACAGTGTCATTCGACATCCTGGGACCGTACCCGCCATCCAGAGGGAAGAAGAATAGATTTATTCTACTCGCCACCGACACCTTCTCCCACTGGATAGAGTACAGATGCGTCCCTTCAGCCAAGAGTCTACAAGCTGTGCAGTTCATCAAGGAGGAAGTGTGCAACCGCTGGGGATATCCGTCGAAAATCATCACCGACAACGGAGCCCAGTTCAGAGGAGACATTTGGGAAAGATTTCTCGCCCAACATCATATACTCCAAGAGTTCTCGCCCACCTACCACCAGAGAGCGAACCCGGTAGAACGTCGCGTCCAAGAGCTGAAGAAAATCCTCCGCAGCCAAGTAGTCAACAAAGACGAAAACCGCTGGGAAGAACAGCTACCTGAGGCAGTCTTCAGCCTGAGGACCAGGTCAAACGCAGCCACGCAAACAACACCTGCCCAGCTGCTGTTAGGATACGACCTAAGACGACCGGAAGAGCAATCAATTCCGGGCCAACCAAACACCCCGGAGAGGCGAGAACAGCGAGTCCAAGCTGCCAAGCGTAGAGCAACGGTCTACGCGAGAAACCTTCTCCCAGACATGCAGCCCGGCCACCCCACATTCCAAATAGACGACATGGTACTGATCAGAAATCACGTACGAAACAACTTCGGACAGACATGGAATGGACCACATCGCATCAAAAAAGTCCTCGGCCTCCACACATACGAAGTAGAACGACCAGACGGCTCGACGTCAATAACACACTTGGACGACATAAGACGCGCCCCACCAGAAAGGCCAGGAGGTGAAGAAAGGTAGAAAACAAAAATTTTTAACTTTTTTTACTCGAATTTTGACAAATCCTGTATATACTTTTTTCAAAAATTCGATGTAACATGTATCTGACTTTTTCATACCATTTTGTATATAACTTGTATGTTTTTTATGTCTTAATATCTCGATGTAAAGTTTATTTTGTCTTTTCAGAATGTTTCCAATGTATCTCATATGTTTTGTTTTTATATCATAACTGTAAACTATGTAAAACTATTGTATATATTGGTTTTTTCAATAAAGACGACGGTTCGGCCTTCGGAGCGGGGGGGTGTTCTGGACGCACACTGTCCAGTTTTCCCGTTCGTCCGTGCAGACCCTAGCCGGAGCGTGTTTTGGACGCACACTCGACCAATCACAACGAGCGAGACAAGTATACATATAGGTGCCAGAACAACATACGGACAGTTGTCAGATTTGACATATCTTTGGTAAAATTAATATAATTCTGGATTAAGTCGATCTTTCAATATACGCGTTGATAAGAACAGTGCTCGTCGAACCCTCAACCAACTCGCATCGCAAGACCGAACTGATCTCCAACAATCGTTTGAAATAGTGTAAGTTATATGCTTGGTTATATTTGTGAACAAAAATGGATTCATTTATGGAGCAGTACGAGTTGATGGACAACACGGAAGAGCACCTTGTAAGCTCAACCATATCACAACAACTTACAGACACAATATATACAAATCCCGATGAACTTCGAGGTAATGGACCTACAATATCTACAGAAAGCAGTTGCCAAGGACGAGATAATGAAGGAGTCTTACTCAACATAAGGCCTATCGGTTTCTTTTGTTCAGGTTTTGTTTCTAAGCAGGTCCGGCAACTACGAATGTATTTACTGACGTAACATTTCATTTTCGGCCAGTAATATCTTTGACCTATACGACCCATAGTTTTATAGACACCCAGATGCCCACAAGTTGGAGGGTCATGGTGCTCCCTAATAATTCGAGTTCGCTCATGCTTAGGTAACACAATCTTCCAACTTTGTTCTAAATTGTCATCCATGTTATATCTTTCCTTTATTCTCTTATAAAGGGTATCACCTTCTACACGCCACATAGGATACTTAGATGGCTTTGCTTGGGTTAACTGTTTTTGACGAATGTACCATTTATCAAGAATAGGATGAGCCACTGACACTTGTGGAAGTGAATTGTCATCTACAACGTCGATTTTTGGGACTGATCGAGAGAGAGTATCAGGTAAAAGATGTTCTTTTCCTTTCCGGTGTATGATGTCAAAGTCGTATTGTTGTAAGCGGATCGCCCATCTGGCAATACGACCCACGGGATCTTTAATACTGAATAACCACTTTAAACTGTAGTGGTCCGTTATCACAGTAAATTTTGCTCCCTCGACATAAGGTCGGAGCTTTTCCACTGCAAACAATACCGCCAGGCACTCTTTTTCGGTGGTGGTATACTTACGCTCTGCCTTAGTTAGTGAGCGACTAAGGTAGCTTATGACATGTTCCCCATCTTCATATTGTTGCGTCAAAACAGCACCTAAGCCAAAATCCGATGCATCAGCCTGAATAATGAATGGACGAGTAAAATCGGGACAAGACAAAACTGGAGCCGATACGAGATAATCTTTAATCTGTTGGAGAGCTTTCTCACAAAATTAATTCCAATGAAATTTAACATTTTTCTTAAGTAGGCCGGTTAACGGTGCGGTTAGGGTTGAAAAATCTGGAACAAAACGTCTATACCAGCTTGCTAGTCCCACGATGCGCCTTACTTCCGACACGCTTTTGGGGCTAGGAATACTCAAGATGGCGTCCACCTTTTCAGGATCCACCAGTAATCCAGAACTATTGATAACATACCCCAGATATTTCAATTCTGACTTACAGAAACAACACTTTTCTTTATTTAGGGTTAACCCAGCTTCCTTAATTCTTCTGAGAATCTCTCGAAGAACGTCGATATGTAGGTCGAATGTGGGAGTACAAATCACGATGTCGTCAAGATAAACAAAGACAAATTTCTCGAGGTCCACTCCGATGACACGATCAATAAATCGTTGCCAAACGGCAGGAGCATTGTGTAGCCCAAAAGGCATACGTTTGAATTGATACAGGCCTCGCGTTGGAACTACAAAGGCGGTGAGAGGTCTTGATGCTTCGGCCATGGGTATCTGCCAATAAGCAGACTTAATGTCAAGTGTCGTCAAATATCGGGCATCTCTTAGCTTATCTAAGGTAGCACTCACAAATGGGATAGGATAAGCATCAGGGAGACTGACCTCATTCAACCTCTTGTAATTGACACAAAACCGAAACTTCCCGTCCGGTTTCTTGATCAAAACGATAGGTGAAGCCCATGCAGACGTAGATGGCTCAATAATATCATCGGCTAACATCTTCTCAAGTTCACAATTAACTTGCTGTTGAAGAGCAGGCGAAAGAGGGTAATGACGCTGTTTAATTGGAGCTGAGTCAGTCCGAATGACATGCTCAACGATATGAGTACATCCAGGTTTATCACCCATATCCTTAAATGTATCGACAATAAGTTTCTCCATGACGGAGTGTTGTGTAGGAGTTAAATGGTCGCTATCCTGAATTGCGTAAACCTCTGAACTTGATTCGTCTGTTTCTGAGTTAAAAACCCAATCTCCAGAATAAAGATCTGGTACTAGTCTCATAGCTAACCAAAAATCAATGCCAAGTATCAAATAGTGTGGAAGAGTTGGTACAACCAAAATATCCAACACCTTTACCTTGTTCTGTAATCGGATCGGAACAACAAGCTTTCCCAAAACCGAACATTCTTCTCCATTCGCCACAGTACATGCTTTCTGATCCGTTTTCTCCACATGACAAATAGTTTTAAATAAATTCCACCCCGGGCATCCGGAATCCAGAAGCGACAAAATTTTCTTGCCATATATCTCGACTTGAAGATAAGGTCTGGTATCATTTTTGGCATGAGAAATTACAAAGTCGATGATGGTTTTGGTTGAGGAGAATTCGGCCGTCGAATACTCTGGAGTAGACAACATACGACCTAATGTTGTCTTCCCCTTCCATTTTTTGATCGGCACTGAGGACAATCAGAAGCCATCACATTGTCTTTTCCGCAACGGAAACAGAATTTTCTCCGGGGCTTGGAGCACTTATTAAACCGATGACCAGCTTCCTGACAGTTCCAACACTGCGGGAGATTAGACGATGCCAAAGCGTTATCCGGATCTATGGAATCCGCGTGAGTACTAGACTTATTGTCCTTTCCTTTAACTGACACAGTTGATACGTTGGTAGTATTGTAGGAAGTAGGTTTATGGTAAGCTAAGTCGGGTTCCAAAAGCTGTCTATAATTAGTGGGTGGAGGACATAAACGTTCCGCTCTTACGGAGGTCTCCTCTATGGCGCGACCAAGGCGTATGAGTTCGGGAATGCTGGTGATTGGTTGAAGCGCAAGAAGGGATTGGATGTGTGGAAGCAAATTCCGACGAATCATCTGAACTCTAACTTCTTCTACAGGTTTATTTGTACCCAGTTTATTGAAAAGATTTTCCATGGCAGACACATAAGCTATCAGTTTTTCCTTTCCACCTTGTGTTCTTCTTCGTATTTCTTCCATAAGGTCAATCTCATAGTCATAGGGTAAGTAGTCCTCCCTAAGTCGTTCCATTAAGTGATCCCATGAATGAAATGTTTGAGTTCTGTACCAGTACAGAGCTTCTTTACAAAAAATTTCCGGCGCTGATCTGAATAATATTTCTTTAGATACTCCCCTAGAGATGCGTAATTCCTCTATTCTTTCAATAAAACTGGTTACACTGGAGCTACCATCGAATTGAAGTTTTAATCTTGAAATATCAAAGTATGAATTTGCCGAATTGTAACTATTTGAAATTCCTGGGCCTCCAATGGGCTCCAAGTGCCTAAGTCTAGCAGCTAAGTCTTGTGTCGAATTCATCATGGCTAAATTTCTATCAGCCTGTTCATTAGACACTCTAACTGGACTAAGTTCCACGTTGTCCGGTTGTCTGTTACTCGCTTCCGGTCTAAACTCATTAGGTCTTCTCACAACTCCCCCCCTCTCGAAAAATCGAACCCGATCTCCGACGGAACTACCAAAAAGAGGAGCAGACTGCACAATTGCACCCTGAGTCTGCCTGATAATACTAGCTACGTTCTGACTATTCGAAGAAGTATGTTGTTCCAATCTATTTTGTCTAACTTGTGACTCTAGCCGTACCTGATTACCAGTCTCGTTAACAATTTCTGGAATCAACGGATTCTTCTCATCAATCAACGAACCTTCAATTGGATCAACTCTATCCAAAATAGAAGCATCGTGTCCCGAAAGTTGAAGACTATGTTGCAACACTGCATAATTTTCATTGGGTCTTTCAACCGCTACCATCAATTGTTGACCCCTGTCTAACAAAAGCTTACGGTTTGATTCTATATCTGACCCACATTGTATTCTATTCAACCTCAAAGTAATATGATTCAATCTAGATACTATCCTTCTCAATTCATTCTCCCTGTTACAACTATCAAAATTATCTATATCAACCGACAAATCTACTAATTTTTTTGAACAGATATTAATTTCATCTAATGCTTGAAATTTAGCTACATTATTCGCACAAACAGTCGTTCCATCCCTCTCTCGACGAAAAGCCTCTCGAAGCGTTGATCTATTTTCCACAACCGTCCTCTCTACAGGTAAATCCCTGATCATCAACTCATACATAATTTCGTCACCAAGTAATCTGTTTACCTCCATCATGACGTAATACGAATAAAAAATAACCGAAAGTAGAAAAAAAATCTCAATTCAATATGCTACCTAACTTAACTAAATAAATCTACTTCACGTATATCGTCGTAATATCACACAACTATTCTAATATAAGACCTATGAAAAGAAAAAAATAATTTTTTCCCTTTTACTAATATACTAAACTCCAGTTCAACATCTGTATTCTGTATCTTTCACAATTCATAAACAAAGCCAATGTACTGAAATTATAAATATGTTTCCTCAATGATGCGCTTGAATCTGCATCGAGCCGACCTCGCTTATATATGAACCTTGATTTCAGTACTAATCACCGATTATAGATCTGTGATATAGTTGTAGATATAGAACTAAAAATTCTGAAGTAAATATCTATGGTTCAACAGTTGGTAGTACTGTGGAACTATGGTGTTTTGTGATTAGATATAAGCTGTCAAATGCAATGTCAATTTTTATACTTATAACCAAACAAAAAATGAAAATAAAAAATATTACTATACGAAAAAAAATAGCAAAACCACTGAAGAAAACTTGTGCTATTTTCCTGTTGTTGGGCGCCAATTTGTTAGGCCTTTCTTTGTTTACCGGCAGCGATAATTACGTGATAATATTATTTGGTTTGGTACCCCAAGAACAAAGGTACCAAATTAGCACGTGGGTGGTAAATAGTCACGAAGACCTATCGCCGACTCACTACGTTTAACAGCAGTAAAAGTAAACTACAAGCTAACTCAAATATAAATCTCAGGGATGGGTTGAAAATAGGCACAAGTTCCCTTTCTAGGATATAGGTATATTTAACAATCTTAGATGATGGCTCTAATAGGAAACTAATATATATATTAGTAAAGATATAAAAGCTTACGTACAGGCGATATTTAAAATCAACTAAATAAATAACGAACTACCTAAAATGCTGATATTCTACAAACCATTAAAATGGTCTAATGAGAGTTATAAATACGTATTTATTTACAGAGAGTTTAGACCAATATCTAAATAATGCATGCCCTAATTCGTAAAAGGTAAGTACGCTATTATTTATAGTATTGAAAGATATAATATTCAAATCACAGTAGGTTATAAGGTTAACTATATTCTACTCTTATCTGTTTTATTCCAGAAGACGGTCAAAGGGTGGTGGTTTTCTGGCTTCCCCAAAAGAACAGGTCCAGTTATTTTAAGAGCAGGAGGATCATCACCACAAAACACCAGTCATTCCATAATTATATGAGAAATACTCCTAAGCTTGCAACGTAAGTATCAAATCAACTTATACTCTAGACAATAAAGTTTACGTAAGACGTAAAACAACAAAATGAAGAAAACGAAAATAGAATAGAAGGCCTAAAACAATAAAACCACGTTAGTATCAACTTAATAGTAGGGCTCAACTAGAACTTACCACAGATGGTAGGGGGCCTAAAAGTGGCTTCGACCGAAGTAAATTTTGAATGCCAAATGTTTTGGTTTTAGTTAAATCCAATATCCACCAAGGTGCTAATTGTTAATGGTTCCACAATTAGATTAGATTTTCATAAAATTCAACAATTTGGTACTAAATCCGCAAAATGCGTCTTTCAGCAAGCTTTCTTGGCTTAGAAAAAGAACGTAGTCCAAAGGTCATTTTTTTTTGTTTGTGACCAAAAATACCGAGTTTTGCAGGGTAAATCTAGTGCCAATTTAATATTTGCAAATGGTAATACTGAAGAGGTCAAGGTCGTCTGTCACCTTGTCATACATTTGCTGGCAGAAGATGAAACTATTCCAAGGCCACATTTATTATCATGGTCTTTTTTTTTCCTGTTATAATTCGTGATACTAATAACGTTTTATTTTTCAGAAATTGGATCAAACAAATGAATGTGAATACCAAGAGTACTTTTGAAAATTAATAGAGCTGACTACCTAATAGCCTGACATTATTTCCAGTGAATAAAATATTTAATAACAAACCTGACGACTTTCATTCTATTCAATTGAAACCAATATCCTTTTTACTTACTTCTTTAAATAAAAAAGGTAAGTTAATTTAAAACCGTAACACCACCTTTATTACCTGTAGAAGAAAAGCTAATGGGAATTATTGGATGGACTGTAGTAGAAGGAGATAATACTACTGAATTACGTTTTGTAAGCATTTTAATACTTAATTACCTTTTAGGTACATATTTATTGATATTAATTTAAGAAAAATATACTATGTTTAGGGAAAAAATAATGCAGTTCATGAGCAACTATTTTAAGTTCCTTCTTGTCAACCGCTACCTGAGCTTGTTTATATAAAGAACCCCCAAAATATATCAAACTTTCTTACTCCTTCCACACCTTTATCACTACCTGCGATATCGGTGGAAATCGAAAATAAAAACAACACTAAAGACATCTCTACCACTCCCTCAACATCATCAGGAACAATTTTCATAGAAACAGAAACAATTTCTGTTGAAAAAGAAAATAAAAAATGAAAATTATTAACAAAAAATAAAATCATTGCAAAAAGAGTATCTAATAAAAAAGATGATGAGATAACCCTGTTGAGAATGCACCAAGAAAATATGGCAATTTTGAGGGAAATTAGTGCAAATATTTCAAGAGTAGCAGAAGCAATTCTTCAAAAAGTTGATGTTTGTCCACGGTGCTGCTCATTGACATCAAAGGAATCCTAAAGTTTTTTTTACTCAACTAGTCTGTGATTTCGAGATGACTATTTATTTATACAAGAATTATGTTCCTTTTTCATGTACCAAATATTATAGTTATTTTTGTAGTTTATAAAAGTTAAAGTTATTTTTGTAGTTTATAAAAGTTATAGTTATTTTTGTAGTTTAAGTTTTTATATTTTTTTACATTGGTAATATAAAGATATTTAGTTAATTATCCTATTGTCAATATAATTATTTTTGGAATAAGTACTCATCTGTTTTATAATTATGAAATATTTTTAATTTGAGTTTTTAAAAGATTTCAAAACGTAAAATTATAAACAATTTTCAACAGATGTTTATACTATGAAAATCTAGTTATGATAATTACTTACAACCAGATAAAGGTTAGGAGGAAGACATAATACTAACTACTCTTCAAAAATATTAACTTTAATGATACCAACTATTTTAGAAATATCTATTTACAATATTCTGCCTTGTTTGTCTACCTTCGTTTAGTACTGGGTTGTTGACATTGTGGTTGTTTGTTGTAGACTACTACTAACTAGGATAAGAGATTAAGGTCAATAAATGTCAGTGAGTTTTTGACAAGATAATTTCGAGAGTTGTCACCCATTTTTTGTACTTTTGTTATTAATATATTCTTTCTTAATTAACGACTTGAATAATGATATTCTACAGTAGTTAACAGTTTGGCGACGAGGATCATGGAACCAGAACTATTACAAAGAATGCTGGAGCAGCAGATGAAAATTCTGGAAATGCTGGCAGCAAACTCATCTAGCTCGGGTGCAAATCGTGATTCAGACACAAACAGCACCGAATTACTTATTGAATCGTTGGGAAGGGATCTTACAGAATTCGTACCAGACCCAGAAAACATCATAACATTCGAATCTTGGTACAACAGATACGAAGACTTATTCCTCAAAGACGCTTCAAGACTAGATGATACAGCTAAGGTCAGACTCATTATTAGAAAATTGAATATACAAGCACACGAAAGATACACAAATTTTATTCTTCCAAAACATCCACGAGACAACAATTTTGAGACTACCATAAAGATTTTGAAAAGAATTTTTGGAAAACCAGAATCTATTTTTAGCATACGCTATAAATGCTTACAGACGGAGAAAAATATTACCGACGATTTTTTGACTTCCGCAGGTTACGTGAACAAACATTGTGAAGCTTTTGATTTGAAAAGGCTGAGCAAGAATCAGTTTAAATGCCTCATATTTATAATAGGTCTAAAATCATCACGTTATTCCGATATTACTACAAGGTTACTGGCTAAAATTACCAAAGAAAAAGATGACTTATCTTTAAAAACACTAGTGGATGAATGCCAAAGAATACTCAATCTTAAAAGAGATACAGCTCTCGTCGAAAACAAAAACAATCCAACGGTTCACAAGATTTCAGATAAAAAGCATACGGAGCATGAGAAGCCAAGAACACCTTGTTGGCAATGCGGAGGCATGCATTTCAAGAAATTTTGCCAATATTCGCAACACACATGTGTAAGACAATTTTTTTTCTCACCCTGTTATTCTTAAAATAGTTTTCGTTTCAAGTAAAATAAATTAAATCATGGGTACACCCTAATATTTCAGAAATGCATTTCTCGACAATTATCTGAAATAGATAAGTAAAATATCATAATGTCACGTAGCCTTCGAGGCCACGAAAGGGGAAAGAAAGGTTTTAAGAACGATTTGGGTTTTAGTTGCTAGAAGATAACTAAAGTGTTCGCTTGAGCCAGATAAATTTAAATATATAAAATATAGTGTGTATTGTGGTGCATATCAGGAGTTAAATAGGTGAGTCTATCTCACAGAGTAATTCATTTTTGCCTGTTATTTGATATTTGAATTGAAAAGATATTTTATCACATAGGGTATATATATTTGCTAATTATTTTTAATAATAACTTTGTTCTTTAATATTCAACGTTATCAAGAACATTAATTTATTGTTGCATTTCCTATTCATCCAATCCTACTGTACTGTGGAGAGTTTGTGCCACTTGCAGTTTAACTCACATACCTATACTGTATTGTGGAGAGTTTGCGCCACTTGCGGTTTGTCCATTCCTGATACAGGGTGACTTCTCACGTCACCTATATCTCCTTCCACCCCCCTGTATTGTGGAGAGCTTGAGCCACTTGCAGTGTAACCTTATTTAGCTGTACTGTGGAGAGTTTGTGCCACTTGCAGTTTAACTCACATACCTATACTGTATTGTGGAGAGTTTGCGCCACTTGCGGTTTGTCCATTCCTGATACAGGGTGACTTCTCACGTCACCTATATCTCCTTCCACCCCCCTGTATTGTGGAGAGCTTGAGCCACTTGCAGTGTAACCTTATTTAGCTGTACTGTGGAGAGTTTGTGCCACTTGCAGTGTATTATTATTTTGCTGTACTGTGGAGAGTTTGTGCCACTTGCAGTTTAACTCACATACCTATACTGTACTGTGGAGAGTTTGCGCCACTTGCGGTTTGTCCATTCCTGATACAGGGTGACTTCTCACGTCACCCATATCTCCTTCCACCCCCCTGTATTGTGGAGAGCTTGAGCCACTTGCAGTGTAACCTTATTTAGCTGTACTGTGGAGAGTTTGTGCCACTTGCAGTTTAACTCACATACCTATACTGTACTGTGGAGAGTTTGCGCCACTTGCGGTTTGTCCATTCCTGATACAGGGTGACTTCTCACGTCAACCATATCTCCTTCCACCCCCCCTGTATTGTGGAGAGTTTGAGCCACTTGCAGTGTAACCTTATTTTGCTGTACTGTGGAGAGTTTGTGCCACTTGCAGTGTATTATTATTTTGCTGTACTGTGGAGAGTTTGTGCCACTTGCAGTGTATTATTATTTTGCTGTAGTGTGGAGAGTTTGTGCCACTTGCAGTGTATTATTATTTTGCTGTACTGTGGAGAGTTTGTGCCAATTGCAGTGTATTATTATTTTGCTGTACTGTGGAGAGTTTGTGCCACTTGCAGTGTAATATTATTTTGCTGTACTGTGGAGAGTTTGTGCCACTTACAGTAGTTATAATATTGTTTGTGGAGAGTTTGTGCCACATATTCCTTACATGCATTGGGGAGAGTTTGCGCCCCTTGCACCTTTCCTAATAACCCTAAATATTTACTATTAGGCATTTATTTTTGATCAAGTGAAGTTTTAACTTTACTTTAGTACTGATATGCATAATCACAGTTCAAACACATAAGATGCACCTTGTATATTATTAATACTTTCATCAATTTTGGGGATTTCAACTATACTAATCGTTAGTTAAATAATTAATCATTATTTATGGCAAATTGAATACTCAGAGTGTTTTTCTATCTAATTCCAGGTACGTCATCTCGGTTGTTCAACCTACTTGGACCATGTCCACATGGACTGTTCAATTAAATCCAGACATCACGTCCAGTGTCTTGTAAATAGTTATTTTCAACATTTAGATTTGTTATATTATCTATATTATAAACAATATAATGTAAGTACACAGTAAGTAATTAAAAGTTAAATTCTAATTAAATATATCAATCTTTACAAATCACTCATTCTCCTCAAGTCAAGTTTTTCCCTCCTTACAATTTATCAGAAGTGGGATAGAGATGACCTGGATTTATTAATTCAATGACATAAAATTACAATGCCGAGATGACACTATTTTTTTAAATGTTATTCTAGCTTTGTGTTTTTTTTTATTTTATTAAATATTTATTTACCGTATTTCTACCATAAATCACAAAAGTAATAATAAAATCAACTGAAATGGGTCCCCAACGTCGCAATAAAATACCGCTACCAATTGAAACCCAAGAGGCTTCGGGCTTCGGGTTCGAGTGAATCTGTTACCCCAAGAAGAAACCGTATTGATTCTTTGACACCGAATGACTATTGAACGATTGACCACTGTAATGACCACTTTCCTCGAAAATACTGCCGAACGAGAACGGCCTATCAAGACGGTCCGAGGGGATGTGGTACTGTACCTGTATTTGACCTCGAGGATAGGGTGCAATCGATTTCGGTTTGGCTTCAAAAGGTCGATGAACTTCGTGAAATTTTTCGATGTTTAGGGGAAGCCACTATCTATTACGCTACTACAAAGTTCCGAAGGTTGGCAATGGTTTGGTATAAGAGTTTGCTAATGTGTCAAGCCCAAGGCACCTCAGCTTTTAAGTTTTTTTTTGTTTTTTTTGCTCTTGGCTGCTCTGTTTATGTGAAGAGATTAGTTGCCCTTATTATGCTTAGTAGAGTAACTACACCAATACTGTGACACAAACCGGTTTTCAGGACCTGTTTAGCCGGTTTTGAGAACCTGTTTGTAGAGCCGCTTTTTTAGTTGTTAACCTTCAGTTTATTTATATACGTCAAATGAACGGATTGACCTCTAGACACCACTGGATACCAAATACGTAAGTTAACCTCCAATTGATGTATGTAGAGCGTTATTGAACTTTCTCGCTACCTATTACATAACCGGTAACCAGATACAAATTAGTTGAACCTCTAGTTTGAATACACTACTACTGGATACCAAATACGTAAGTTAACCTCCAATTGATGTATGTAGAGCGTTATTGAACTTTGTCGCTACCTATTACGTAACCGGTAACCAGATACAAATTAGTTGAACCTCTAGTTTGAATACACTACTACTGGATACCAAATACGTAAGTTAACCTCCAATTGATGTATGTAGAGCGTTATTGAACTTTCTCGCTACCTATTACATAACTGGTAACCAGATACAAATTAGTTGAACCTCTAGTTTGAATACACTACTATTGGAAACCAAATACGTAAGTTAACCTCCAATTGATGTATGTCTAGCGTTATTAAACTTTGTCGCTACCTATTACATAACTGGTAACCAGATACAAATTAGTTGAACCTCTAGTTTGAATACACTACTACTGGATACCAAATACGTAAGTTAACCTCCAATTGATGTATGTAGAGCGTTATTAAATTTTGTCGCTACCTATTACATAACTGGTAACCAGATACAAATTAGTTGAACCTCTAGTTTGAATACACTACTATTGGAAACCAAATACGTAAGTTAACCTCTAATTGATGTATGTCTAGCGTTATTAAACTTTGTCGCTACCTATTACATAACTGGTAACCAGATACAAATTAGTTGAACCTCTAGTTTGAATACACTACCACTGGATACCAAATACGTAAGTTAACCTCCAATTGATGTATGTAGAGCGTTATTGAACTTTGTCGCTACCTATTACATAACCGGTAACCAGATACAAATTAGTTGAACCTCTAGTTTGAATACACTACTACTGGATACCAAATACGTAAGTTAACCTCCAATTGATGTATGTCTAGCGTTATTGAACTTTCTCGCTACCTATTACATAACTGGTAACCAGATACAAATTAGTTGAACCTCTAGTTTGAATACACTACTATTGGAAACCAAATACGTAAGTTAACCTCCAATTGATGTATGTCTAGCGTTATTAAACTTTGTCGCTACCTATTACATAACTGGTAACCAGATACAAATTAGTTGAACCTCTAGTTTGAATACACTACTATTGGAAACCAAATACGTAAGTTAACCTCCAATTGATGTATGTCTAGCGTTATTAAACTTTGTCGCTACCTATTACATAACTGGTAACCAGATACAAATTAGTTGAACCTCTAGTTTGAATACACTACTATTGGAAACCAAATACGTAAGTTAACCTCTAATTGATGTATGTCTAGCGTTATTAAACTTTGTCGCTACCTATTACATAACTGGTAACCAGATACAAATTAGTTGAACCTCTAGTTTGAATACACTACCACTGGATACCAAATACGTAAGTTAACCTCTAATTGATGTATGTAGAGCGTTATTAAACTTTGTCGCTACCTATTACATAACTGGTAACCAGATACAAATTAGTTGAACCTCTAGTTTGAATACACTACCACTGGATACCAAATACGTAAGTTAACCTCCAATTGATGTATGTAGAGCGTTATTAAACTTTGTCGCTACCTATTACATAACTGGTAACCAGATACAAATTAGTTGAACCTCTAGTTTGAATACACTACCACTGGATACCAAATACGTAAGTTAACCTCCAATTGATGTATGTCTAGCGTTATTAAACTTTTTCTATTACATAACTGGTAACCAGATACAAATTAGTTGAACCTCTAGTTTGAATACACTACTACTGGATACCAAATACGTAAGTTAACCTCCAATTGATGTATGTCTAGCGTTATTAAACTTTGTCGCTACCTATTACATAACTGGTAACCAGATACAAATTAGTTGAACCTCTAGTTTGAATACACTACCACTGGATACCAAATACGTAAGTTAACCTCCAATTGATGTATGTAGAGCGTTATTAAACTTTGTCGCTACCTATTACATAACTGGTAACCAGATACAAATTAGTTGAACCTCTAGTTTGAATACACTACCACTGGATACCAAATACGTAAGTTAACCTCCAATTGATGTATGTCTAGCGTTATTAAACTTTTTCTATTACATAACTGGTAACCAGATACAAATTAGTTGAGCCTCTAGTTTGAATACACTACCAGTGGATACCAAATACGTAAGTTAACCTTCAATTGATGTATGTATAGCGTTATTAAACTTTGTCGCTACCTATTACATAACTGGTAACCAGATACAAATTAGTTGAACCTCTAGTTTGAATACACTACCACTGGATACCAAATACGTAAGTTAACCTCTAATTGATGTATGTAGAGCGTTATTAAACTTTGTCGCTACCTATTACATAACTGGTAACCAGATACAAATTAGTTGAACCTCTAGTTTGAATACACTACCACTGGATACCAAATACGTAAGTTAACCTCCAATTGATGTATGTAGAGCGTTATTAAACTTTGTCGCTACCTATTACATAACTGGTAACCAGATACAAATTAGTTGAACCTCTAGTTTGAATACACTACCACTGGATACCAAATACGTAAGTTAACCTCCAATTGATGTATGTCTAGCGTTATTAAACTTTTTCTATTACATAACTGGTAACCAGATACAAATTAGTTGAACCTCTAGTTTGAATACACTACTACTGGATACCAAATACGTAAGTTAACCTCCAATTGATGTATGTCTAGCGTTATTAAACTTTGTCGCTACCTATTACATAACTGGTAACCAGATACAAATTAGTTGAACCTCTAGTTTGAATACACTACCACTGGATACCAAATACGTAAGTTAACCTCCAATTGATGTATGTAGAGCGTTATTAAACTTTGTCGCTACCTATTACATAACTGGTAACCAGATACAAATTAGTTGAACCTCTAGTTTGAATACACTACCACTGGATACCAAATACGTAAGTTAACCTCCAATTGATGTATGTCTAGCGTTATTAAACTTTTTCTATTACATAACTGGTAACCAGATACAAATTAGTTGAACCTCTAGTTTGAATACACTACCACTGGATACCAAATACGTAAGTTAACCTTCAATTGATGTATGTATAGCGTTATTAAACTTTTTCTATTACATAACTGGTAACCAGATACAAATTAGTTGAACCTCTAGTTTGTATGCACTACCACTGGATACCAAATACGTAAGTTAACCTCCAATTGATGTATGTCTAGCGTTATTAAACTTTTTCTATTACATAACTGGTAACCAGATACAAATTAGTTGAACCTCTAGTTTGAATACACTACCACTGGATACCAAATACGTAAGTTAACCTTCAATTGATGTATGTATAGCGTTATTAAACTTTTTCTATTACATAACTGGTAACCAGATACAAATTAGTTGAACCTCTAGTTTGTATGCACTACCACTGGATACCAAATACGTAAGTTAACCTCCAATTGATGTATGTCTAGCGTTATTAAACTTTTTCTATTACATAACTGGTAACCAGATACAAATTAGTTGAACCTCTAGTTTGAATACACTACCACTGGATACCAAATACGTAAGTTAACCTTCAATTGATGTATGTATAGCGTTATTAAACTTTTTCTATTACATAACTGGTAACCAGATACAAATTAGTTGAACCTCTAGTTTGTATGCACTACCACTGGATACCAAATACGTAAGTTAACCTCCAATTGATGAATGTATAGCGTTATTAAACTTTGTCGCTACCTATTACATAATCGGCAACGAGAAACAAATTAACCTTAAAATAGGGGTACCCCTATATTTTTGGATACCTTGTATATTTGTATACCTTTTTACTTAAGAACAATCATAATATTTTATTAGATATTTATAACAAAGATGCAAGGGTAGCTCGTTACATAAAAACAGAATTTCCGATACACATTATAACAGAAAAGGCCGTTACTACCAACACAATATTTATATCAAAGATGCAAGGTAAAAAATGGTTATTATTAAAAAAATTACCTGAAAATAGTTATACCCCAGTATTTGTAGATACCTTTTTACACGAGGGCAGACCTATTACCTACTATACATTTATTAAATATTTATAACGAAAAACTGTTTTGCATAAACATATAGATTGTCTAGAAAACAATTAAATGTTATCGCCAAGAATTTATAACACTATCCATACGAGAGAAATATAAATAGTTTATCATAAATTAGAAGTATTTTCAATAACCACTCTGCAATTTTAAAAATATATTCAGACAGTAAAAAAAATCCGAGGTTATACTTTTATGAGGATTAAAATTTTGCATATAAAACACATACTTACTGGAGTTTCAATCAACATTTTTTACATAGGAAAGCTTGGTTAACACTTTAGAAAAATCAAAAACATTAACAGTCAGATTTAAAAAATAAACTGAAGATTGGAAGAAATTGCGTTGGTTTAAATACAAAATATTTTGATACAAAACCACCTTCAATAAGGTCAGACATTAAATTCCCAGACTGATTAACTAAATAAACGTTTTCAATGCCAGGGCGATGTAGCTTCCAGTTTTTTTTTGGTGAAGGTGAAGGAAGTCCCTTTTAAGAGAAAGTTGTTGAAATTTCTGTATATATATAGACACAGAAAATCATTTCAGTGTAGTTCCAGTTTTAGTAAAAATTTAAAAATGAATTGTGAGGGGAAGATAGAAGAAATAGAAGAACAGGAAAATTGGGATGACGAACCTGATTCTCCGACGTACATTCCAAATGTTGAAGCAAGGAATGTGATAAGAAAGGTTCCGCCAAAGCTATCAAAATCTGCGAAGAAAAAATGGAGGTTGTCTGAACGGAAACGGCTGAACGAAATAGCCAGCCAGCCAGCCAGAGAAGGGAAAAATTAGGTAAATATAATAGTATAGTTGAGGAGATTTACCGTGGCAAGGTAGTCAATGATACATTTATGATGACTAACGCCGCCTTACATCTCCTCAACTATATATTGATTTAATATTTTACGTCAAGTTTAAAAAATTGCATATTGCATTAGAATTATTTCTGTAATGCATCAAATTCATCCTAGAGTCGTAAATATTAACAAAATTCTAAGAATATATCTGTTTTTTTAATTCTAAACCCTTCGAAAGTTAGTTTAAAAATAAATTGGAATTTTACAACAGTAGTAGAATAGCGAGTCTTTAGATAAATTACAGTTCATGCATAGTACCGGAATAATTATTGTTGAGAGAGAAATAGAAATATTATGTTTTATGTGGTGAATTTTTACATCAAACTCAGACTAGAGTTAGAAATATTATCAAAATTCTGGAAATATATCTGTTAAAATTGTATTATAATATATTTCCATACCTCATACTTTAGCAAAAATATCAGTATTGTATATCTAAAATGTCATCTCAAAATTTCTTATTAATGAGTGAATTGTAACTTATCGCATGTATTTTAAACCATAATAAAATCTCCTCTCTCTATTTCTCATTATCTCGAAACCGACATTCCAGCCGGAGGCGCTAATGTCTTGAATCAATTTAAAATATTTTCATAGGCCAGGTATAAACATGAACATTTTTAAACACTAAAATGTTGTCACGACTTTGTTAAATGAATATTTTTACAGAATTTTCTTGGCGTGAACGTGTACTATTTCACTTCCTTTTCCCGTTTTCTTGAATATTTGGAATAAATTGATAAGAACGGAATGAAAAAAAAACAAAAAATTAGCATGATGTTTTATGATTGTTTATTGAATTTTGTATTTGGTTGCCAGTTTCAAAAATATGTAATTGTTGCTCCAAAGCTAAGCGATTTAACTCCTCTAATTTCTTCTTCTCTTTTCTCATATTTGCTAGCTGTTTTTGCATATTTGCAACCTGTTCATCAATCGTTTTAATGAGTTGTTCCCGATTACTGCACTCATTAACGATTAAAGTTAATTGATCGTCAAGTGCAGTTAACTCCACATCATTCTTAGTAAAAAATTCGAGACTCCTATAATTTTTTTCCTTTATATCTTTTAGATGTGGAGGAATCTGCTTCAATGAGGAGGGGGAGGTGGAGGAGGGGGAGAAGGAGGACGAGGACGAGGAGGACGGACCAACAGGATCAGACGAAAAAAAAGCTTCGATGTCTGAAGAACTCAAATCGATGATAGGCTATAAGAAAAATACATATGTAAATAAAAAAAATGATTATAGTTGGAAATACTTACTTGATTTTCTTTCGACATTTGCTCCAACGGCTGCAAATTCGGCAAAACTTTTTGCTTCTTAGGTGTAACTAACACGTTAGAATGTACATTGACGCGTTTTGAAACCATGTTAAAAATATTATCTTGTTTCGAAGAACACTGTGTTTGAGAATGTGTTGAAAATTGAAGTACGTCGGCTTAAATGCAATCTCTGTAGACATAAAAAAACAAGTATATACTTTCAAAGGTTACTCGGGGAAAAATATGAGGTGAAACAAGTTTTTTGTTGTTACTTATTATACAATTGGTAACAAGACAAAAATTGACTGACCTTTAATCATTGGTACTTTTTCGCTACCAAATAAATAAGTGGTAACGATTTAATCTGTAACTCTGAATAACAAGTAATCAAGTTAAAGTGAAGGGCAACAATCTCTGTAGACATAAAAAAACAAGTATATACTTTCAAAAGATACTCAGGAAAAAATATGAGGTGAAACAAGTTTTTTGTTGTTACTAATTGCACGGTAACGAGACAAAAATTAACTGACCTTTATGGTCATTGGTGCTTTTCGCTGCCACATAAGTGGTAGCAATGTTTAAGTCTGTTGATATTGAAAACAAGTAATCAAGTGAAGGTTAAGGATAACAAGTTGAAACTGCAGTTTTCAAGATCACGTGATTAGATTGGAGTTATATAAAAACCCGGTTGAAATAACAGAAGGTATCAGTAGTATTCACAGTGCTTACAAGTAGTATCAAAGTAAGAGAGTGACTACAAATCAAAAGGTAAATATACTGTTATTTCAATGATATCAATTCCGTAAACAATATGTATTTCCAGTGAAAAATGGATATGCAAGCTATAAATAAACATCTTCTTTTAGAAGTAGAAGATAAATCGATTGTGAAACTGAATACATTAGCTAAGGATACTCCTTATAAAATTACCACCGCTAGAATAGTGAACTCAAAATATGGAGAAATAGTTTTAGTAGAGTTGAATGACAACACAGTTTTTTTACCGGCACGATCAACGAAATTTTTGAAAGATTTTTTGGTAGAGTTGGGAAACGGGAAATATTCCCTAGTGTACATTGGACAAAAGGATACCGGTAAAGGAAATCCAGCGGAATTGTTTAAATTTGTAAATAGTAACCTATAATTCTGTCAGATAAATTATTTAGTGATGTAAGTAAATTAATTGAAAAATTTTCTGGAAAATATCCTGATTTTACAGTACAGGAAAGTAAAGTATGGTTGCATCATGTAAAGATTGCTATTAACTTATGCTCTGAAAAAATCCGTTCTAGTATATCTATTGGTAAAAAAAAGAAATGGTTAACCAAATTAGGTCATTTGAAATCTATATATATAAAATTAGAGATAATGGGTAAGGAAAGCACAGATACAGTCAAGTGGGAAGATTTAATTTCAATATATAAGAATAGAGTAACAACTGGAGTAATAATAAACCTAAAACATTTAGATGCGGACGAATTTTTGATAGATTCTTTTAAAATATTTTATAGAAAAATAGTTGATGCTTTACAAAACTATAACTTAATTAAAGTAAATACAACATTCTGTGCAGAGTTTATGAAGCAAAATTTGAATAAAAACATAACAGATATAAAATACTTCCATACTGAGAATAGTGTGATAGATAATTCAACTAATATATATGAATGGTTCATGGATCGTGTAGTAGTCTTTATCGGAATTAAATTGTCAGAATTTCAAGAAAAAGATTCAGGATGGGCTTTAAAAAGAGTTGTATCACTATCAGTCAATATTAATAAATTAGAAATAGGAAACGGTTCATCTTTCATTTCATTACCACATTTTATAGCAAATAAAAAGGCTTGTATAAACGTACATAATTATAATGACGAAGCTTGTTTTTATTGGAGTATTGTAAGTGCTCTGTATCCTGTTGGAAATAAAAATTCAAATCGTTTAACATCATATCCGCATTATAGTCAAGTATTGAAATTAGAAGGACTTGAAATTCCAATGCAATTTAATAAAATTCATCTTTTTGAAAAGATTAATAAACTATCTGTTAATGTTTACGGTTTGGAATTGATCGGGAAAAATTATAACGTAATTCCATTACGTTTAACAAAAGACAAAAAAACAAATCATATTAATTTATTATTAATTCAAAATATATACTTTCCTAAACTAAACGATTATGATGCTCCTGATCCATTAGACGATGAACGTATTGAAATAAAATACCATTATTGCTGGATTAAAAATTTATCTAGGTTATTAAATGTACAATTAAATAAAGATGGTCATAAGAAGTTTATATGTGAAAGATGTTTAAATTATTTTTCTAATCAGGAAGTGTTAACTTATCATTCAAATTTATGTGAAAAAATCAATGATTCCAAAATAAACATTCCAAAAGAGAAAATTGTAAAGTTCAAAAATTTTTCAAATAAACAACGAACACCTTTTGTTATTTATGCTGATTTTGAATGTATGTTACAACCTCTTGAAAATAATTTCCAGAAAACAACTAAATATCAAAAACATATTGCGTATAGCTGCGGATATTACGTTAAATGTGAATATGATAATTCTCTTTCATACTTTAACAGTTATCGTGGAATAGATTGTATGCAATGGTTTGCGCATGAAATGGAAATATGTGCTGAAATAATTTACTCTAAATTTAAAAATATAATTCCCATGGATGAAAATAGGACAACAGTAAATGCTAAAATATGTCATATTTGTGAAACTGAATTTACAAATGTTGATATTATTGTTCCCGATCATAATCATTTCACAGGCGAGTTTAGAGGTTTTGCACATAAAATGTGCAACGTAAATTTTAGAAAAAATTTTTGTGTCCCCACTATTTTTCATAATTTGAGTGGCTATGATTCACATTTCCTTATAAGAGATCTTGCTAAACTAGGTAGAATTTCATTGTTACCAATCAATAAAGAAAAATATATTTCGTTTACTAATCATATGTCGAATAATATTAAATTCAGGTTTATAGATTCAATTCGCTTTCTGAATTCCTCACTTGATAGTTTGGTGAAAAATTTAGATGAGAAAAACTTGAACAATACAAAACATGAATTCAGAGACTGCAGTGATGAACAGTTCAAACTTTTAACAAAAAAAGGAGTATTTTGCTATGACTATATAGATAAATTGGAAAAACTTGAAGAAACTGAATTACCCGAGCAAAATGAAGCTAACAATAAATATATGAGGAAATATGATAATTCGAAGCCGGACAAGTTTATACTTTATCTGGATATCAATGCACTGTACGGATGGGCAATGTGTCAACCACTGCCATATGGAAATTTTGAGTGGGTTGACACAAACATTAATGTTAGTGACATACCTGACGACAGTCCCGAAGGATACATTTTGGAAGTGGATTTGGATTATCCGGAGGATCTGCATGATATTCATAGAGATTTTCCTTTTTGTTCTGAACATCGAGTACCCAAAGGCTCCAAATTACCGAAACTGTTGACCACTCTGTATAACAAAAACAAATATATCATTCATTTTCGGGCTTTAAAACAAGCTCTAGCACATGGGTTGGTGTTGACAAAAATTCATAGGGTACTTAAATTCTCACAATCAACGTGGTTGAAACCTTATGTAGATTTAAATACAAGCTTTAGGAAAAAAGCTAAAAATGAATTCGAAAAAGGTTACTTTAAACTCAACGTAAATTCAATATATGGAAAAACAATGGAAAATATTAGAAAACATCGGATTGTTAAATTGGTTAGTCAATGGGAGGGAAGGTATGGAGCAAAAAACTTGATAGCTAGTCCAAAGTTTACTGGAAGAACTGTATTCGATGAAGAAAGTCAGTTAATGGCAATCGAATTGAAGAAAGCAGAACTTTATTTCAACAAACCCTTGTACATAGGAATGTCTATTTTAGATATTTCAAAAACTTGTATGTATGAGTTTCACTATGATTTCATGTTACCTCAATTAAAGGATTATTGTAAAATTTTATATACTGATACCGACAGTTTTATTTATGAAATTCAATGTAATGATATTTTCGAGGAAGTGATAAAACCTAACATTAACAGATTTGATACTAGCGAATATGGTGTTAATAATCCGTACAATATGCTACTTTGTAATAAAAAAGTCCCTGGTTTAATGAAAGATGAGGCAAATGGTAGAATTATTACTCATTTTGTAGGATTAAGATCGAAAATGTATAGTTATAAGGTACAGGATTCAAAGTTGGTTAAAAAATCAAAGGGTGTTAAATCGAGCATCATTGAAAATAAGATTACATTCGATGACTACATCAACTGTTTGAGGGAAAACAAAGATAAAATTATTTCGCAACGTACAATTCGTTCATATGCTCATAATGTTTACAGCATAGAGCAAACAAAAGTGGGTTTGAATGGATTGATGATAAAACCTAACATTAACAGATTTGATACTAGCGAATATGGTGTTAATAATCCGTACAATATGCTACTTTGTAATAAAAAAGTCCCTGGTTTAATGAAAGATGAGGCAAATGGTAGAATTATTACTCATTTTGTAGTACAATGGATTAGACGATAAGCATTGTATATTACATGATTCAATCAATACTTTACCTTGGGGTCATTATAGTTTAAAGTAGTTATATGTATTTGTATGTATCAATAAACTTTATAAATATATTTCAGTGTATGTATAAATAAACTATAAATATATTTCAGTGTATGTATAAATAAACTTTATAAATATATTTTAGTGTATGTATCAATAAAATTTATAAATATATTTCAGTGTTTTTTTTTCTCGTTAGTATTCAAAACACATTCAGTATGGTTACATGTCCACAGAAAATGTATTTAGGTGGGAAAATAATTCATTTGACTAATAACATCTTCATAGTGGTTAGCATATCTCATGAATTGAACTTTGAACCATGTGTTAGAATATTCGGAAAGGATAATACTATTGAATTGACTGAAGTGGAATGGTATGAACTTCTATCTTCAATTCAAGCTGTAACAAATGACTATACCATATATGGAACAAATTTTGAATGGAAAATAGTGACAGATCATTCCAGTATTTATTTGGAATCTGATTGTATAATGGAATTATGGAAATTACATCCATTAATAACGTATAATTTGGAGCTACTGAAGAATCAACAATTTTATTGTTGTTTTAAAATTTTAAAACTTGGTGTGGATAGTGAGAACATTGTAAACTCAGCTCTCAACATAATGGACTCTGTGAAATATATAAATTGTGTAACATACAGCTTGGCTCTGGAAGTGATTTATAAATATTCTCATATGTTGAAGAATGAAGAAAGTAAGATTCAATGAAAATGTTCACATTCACTTATTGATCACCTGGGCTTTCGCTTACAAAAGCTCCCGAAAATGCGAATTGAGATATCACGATGACTTGAGATTTCAACGTCGAATACAGGAAGCTGCTATTATTATTAATCCTATATTAGATGTAAGTCACAGAAATAAAGTATGTCAACGAATAAATAATTTAAATTAACTCTTTGTGTTTTTTTTTTCAATGAAACAAAAGTATAACGTATACGTTTTTTATTCAAAATTATTACAATTTATACAATACTATTTTTATTTATCCATGATTGAGAGTTCATTCCAAGCCACTTAACTAATAACCGATCACTTTTTTTTCTCAACACTTTTTCAATTAGAAAAACATCCGGATATTTCACTTTTTGTAGCTCTTCTGAATAGAATGCCCCTCGAATTTCTTCTTTTTTCTCATCTTCCAAAATGTAAGTAGTGGGATTGGTGAGTTTAACAGATTTAATCTTGAAAACCTCAGTAGTCCAGTTGGGAGTGTATCCTTTTTTAAACACGTGTCGATATTTGCTGATACGAACATAATCACCTTTTCTAAATTTTGCTGGTTTGGGATCAATGGTTTTGATGTTGTTGAATACAACAATATATTTGGCATTTTTATCATTAATTTTACTGGGTATTTCACCCGTTGTAGAGTGTCTGGTATTGTTATATTTTGCAGCAATTTCTGGAAGAATATTTAACCATTTATAAGAACCTTCCATACTAAATCGCTTCCATAATAGTGTTTTCAACGTTCGAATTACTCTTTCTGCAATACTAGCCTTGAGATTTGAAAATGTACTGTAGTGATTGATATTGTATGTTTGCATTAATCGTTGAAATTCTTTGTTGTAAAATTCAGTTCCATTATCGGTTTGTAGATTAGCAGGTGTGGTCTTCATTTTACTCAGTATAATTCTCATAGCATTTGTAATTTCTTTTCCTGTTTTCCTCTTGACAGGTTCCACCCAATCATATTTACTAAATGCATTGATTACAACTAAAATATAATTATATCCCTTGTTTTCTTTGGCATGTGGTGACATAATGGCCAAGTCTGCCTGGATCAAATCGTGTAGACCCTTCACAATAACATGTCGTCTTCTATAATTTATTCGAGCTGGAGCATGTAATTCTTGTATTACTTGTGCTTTAGACATTTTTTACTAACGGACACTGTAACAATAGTTCAATGCAGATAGCAGCTGGTGTTCCTAATTTAAACTCAATTATATCTCCTTTTATAATATTTTTGGTAGCTAGTTGATTGAATTTAGATTCAATATCATTTATTAGCACCACTCCGTCTGCTGTATAATGTGATACACTTTCAATTATGCAAGCAAACTTAAATTTGAAAGCAATACCCCCATTATCTAGTACATAGTACTCTTTATTCAAACTTTGTTTCTTCTCACCTCGCAAACGAACTAGACATTTAACATGATAATCAAATGAGTCGCAAATATAAAATGGAGCAGTTAGTTCAGCCGGACTCAAATAATGTTCATTGAACTTGTTGAGAGGCATGTTTGAAATAAAACTAACACTGAATAAATGTGTATTTATACACTTTTTTCTAGAGGAACTTGAATAACAAATTGAACATAACAATCACTTCTCATCGACCCTTGGGAATGAAGTTCAAACTCTATTCTATCTCCTTTAGTTACAATTTGATTTTCTAGTAACTGATTAATGGGGTTGTTATGATTTTTATATGAAACAAATAAAGGTGATGGATAGCATTGAATACTTTCAACCTTTCCGGTTATCGGAAAAGTGTACACAGTGGTTAAATCATCTAATACATAATTAGTTTTACTTAAATTTGGGTTGTTTTTTCCATGAATGTAAAGTATACATTTACTATGATACTTAGATGGTTGACATATGTAAAATGGAACATCTTGAGGTTTACTTTCGTCGATAGTAAGAAAATGTTGATTAAACTTGTTGATAGGCATGATGTAAACTGAGCAGTTGCGGAGTAAATGCTCCATTTATAGGATTATTTTTCCTTCACGTAATTCTTCTATAATCGAAACTATTTCGTTATTATGAGCAGAACTACCTGCATTCTTTGAACTCAAAAGTAATTTCAATCTTTCAACTATTTCATTGTAGTCATCAAAATATTTGTAGTCTACGGGCTTTGACGAATATTTCATCATTGTCATTCCCTTTCCCCTCCTTGCCATATTTCTAGTAATTACATTTCTCAGCATAGCGGAAGTTTGCGTACCAGATCTTGCTCTTACAGGTGGCTTAAGTTTCGGTTTTATAATGAAAAGATATTTATCTTTGATATCATTGGCAAATTTCTTAATAGGCAAGTCAGGATCATAATTTCGATGGATAGCGTTTGTTCGTTTTATAATATCCACGTAATTGTCAATACCTTTCTGATTCTGTAATGTAGGATTTTTCAAAAACAGTAAATCGTACAGACCTACAGTACCAGGGTATTTAATATTTTTAACTGAAATATTTGCACCTTCAAAATCTACTTCAGAATCTCCGATATAAAACTTTTCTTTGATAGGATCGTGAAATAAACCCAAATCATGATCATATTTACCATTTACGTCACGTACCATTCCTTCAATATACTCTCGAGGCAGAGGACTTTTGAATTGATCAAAATATTCGCGATACACCTCAGGATTGGATAAAGTTTGATAAAATTGAGAAAGGGTATCATCAATGAATTGGTCGTCGCGACTCTTATCAATCTCATCATCATTATGATCGATTTGAGATTGAAACACTTCTTCGGGTGCAGGTATCATATTCTCTAGCTGAGTGCTATTGAATAGTGGTCGAGCAGGGGGAGTAGTTAGATACGCTAATTTATTATATTTGGTGATTTGCGATTTAGGTGTTATAGGTGACATTGATTTTCTTTCTTCTTTAATCGATTGTTGAATTGGTTCCTTTAAAGCGGACACCAATTCCTCAAGTGGTCGCGTAATTGGTTGGTATGATTGTTCTAACTGAGATTGAGATTGAACTATATCACTTTTCAAACTCTCATATTTTTTCTTTAAAGCCTGGCGTGCCTTTACGAGTTGTTTCGCTAATTGAGTCTCCATGGTTACTACTAGGTGTATGTTCCCATCAATACTATTTATATACTAACAAAAATGTCAAACCCTTTTCTATATCGACCAGACGTCATTGTACAATCTTTATCAATTGTGAGAAATCCAAATTTATCTTGCCAACAAAACGAACACAAATTTTTCAAATCTTGAAATGACATATCAACGTTAACGTGATCATCATAAATGTGTTTCAAATTGGTCATATCTTGTTGAAAGACTATTAAGAGATTTGCATTATCTCTAATTAGCTGTTTGGGTATTGCCGAATATGTTTGATATAAATAGAAGCAGTCTGTGTATTTGTGTCGACCAAAACAAAAATAACTTTGCATTATGTTCTGATTACATGTAGCAACATCGTCAAAAATTATTATAGAATTATCTTTAATTAAGTCTGGAGAAATAACATCTTCTGCATTATCATATTCTTCATAGCCAATCTCTTTTATGGGTTGAATTAGATTTCTTAGATAAGTATATTTTGGTTGCTGTAGACTTTTCGAGTAAACATACACATTTTCAAATCTCAAACCATTAGGATGATCAATTGAGGATAACATAACATTTGTTTTTCCACATCCACTAGGACCAATAATTAGCCCTCTTTTCGAATCTCCTCCAAACATTGCACCATGTTTTCCAATTTGTTTCACCACTCCATCATCATAATTTTTAATGGGTAGTGAAAGTTGTTGTTTATGAATCTTCATGTTGACTGAGGGTATATAAGCACATGTCTCTATATATAAGAACTTAGAATGAAACGAACCAGAAAAGTAGGAAGAGGTTTCATTAATACTCTCATCAACAAGCTTCCTGTTGAACTGCATCTACCTGGGTACGAATTTTGTGGTCCTGGTACTCGGTTAGAGGAGAGACTACGACAAGGAGACTTGGGAATTAATCCTTTGGATCAAGCGTGCAAAGAGCACGACATTGCTTATTCTCAAAATAAAGATTTGAGTAAGCGACATCTGGCAGATAAGATTTTAGAAAACAAAGCTTGGGAAAGAGTAAAGGCGAAAGACGCTAAAACAGGTGAAAAAGCGGCTGCTTGGTTTGTTACTACAGCTATGAAAGCTAAGCGTAAAATTGGAATGGGAATGAAAAAAAAAGAGAGTTGGGAAAAAACGTACCATTCGAACTCCAAAAAAGGGTGGTTTCTTACCATTACTGTTACCATTACTAGGAGCATTAGGAGCTATTGGGGGCGGTGCAGCTGGAATTGCAAAAGCAGTGAATGATGCTAAAGCCAATCGTGAACAACTAACTGAACAACAAAGACATAACGCAGCAATGGAGCAAGCGGTAAAAGTAGGTCAAGGTTTCTATCTACGACCCTATAAAGGATATGGTTTGAAAAAAAAAAAAAGTTTGGAATCCAAAAAAATTTCGCTGAGCTTACCACGTCATGCGATGACAAATATTGAGCTAGAAGAGTATGCAAAATATATCCCTAATTTTCGTGGTGTTTTCATGCGGGATACGTTACCTAGTAAAATAAAAAAATATGAGTCAGGTATAGTCAATCTTGATGGTACAAGTGGAAGTGGAACTCACTGGACTGCTTACACTAAACATGACAAGCATGTGATTTATTTTGATAGTTACGGTAATTTACCCCCTCCATTAGAATTAGTTAGATATTTTAAGAGTGATGGGCTGGTTGATATAAACTATAATTATGATGTGCTACAATCATTTAATTCACATCAGTGCGGTCAATATTGTCTACGGTTTTTATTTAGTCACTCAGTTGGATCATTATGTCATACACATTTACTTTGAGTGGAGAATCATCAGTTTTAAGTGATGATTTTAATCCCCCTATTTATTTAGACGAAAATGCTGACTATGAAATAGGTTTAGCAAATTTTAGTTTTAATAGTATTAGTAACGTACATGAGCAAAATAATGTGTTGGTGTGGGGTGATCATGATGAATATAAATTTGAAATTCCCGTTGGAGCATACGAAATTAATGATATAATAAAAATTATTGAACGGGAACTGTTTCAGACTGGAGTTAGTATTCGTATTAGAGCAGATCCACGAACATCAACACTTACAATTAAAAGTAGTGTTTGGATTAATTTTGACATTGATAATTCTATAGGTCATCTTTTGGGATTTCCCAGACGAAAACTAAGTCCAAATGTAATTCATACTTCTAAAAGTGTCAACATTTTACAAGTGAATACCATTTGTATTGACTGTAACATTGCGGTTGGTTCTTTCCTCAATGGAAAACCAGTTCACATTATTCATCAATTTTTCCCACAAGTTCCAAATGGGTATAAAATAGTGGAACAACCACTAACAATACTCTATTATCCAGTAAACATCAAAACTATCAACAACATTACTGTGAGAATTCTCAATCAGGTTGGAACTTTGATCAATTTTCGCAAAGAAACTATAACGGTTCGACTACATCTGCGAAGAATAGAATAATGGTTTGGCGGTTTTCGGAACATCCATATCAACCATATAAAAGGCAATTCGAACGTCGAAAAAACAGTGCAACACTGGTGACTGATCGGTTAACATCAGAAAATCGTAAATTTTTACAGTCTGTTGGATTTCAAGTTTTAGTATAATGGAAATGTTACACGTTTCGGGTGAACCATTTATTGATAATACCATTGAAGATTATCAGTTCCATACCTACCAACCTTATACTTCTAGTAATTTAAATTATAATGATGAAATCAGAATTCCTATTCAAGATTTGGATGCATACACACTACCATGTAATAGTTATCTTTATTTAGAAGGTAAAATCTTGACTGATCAAGACAAAGTACCCACAAAATTTCAACTTATCAACAACGGTATTGCTTATTTGTTTCGAGAACTACGATATGAATTGAATGGTGTTGTAATAGATTCTGTTAGAAATGTAGGTTTGGTTTCCACAATAAAAAATTATTTGTCGCTCACTGACAATGAGAGTAAATTACTGCAAAACGGAGGATGGTTTCCCAAAGATGGTAAGATTCTTCTTGATGGCAATGGAAACTTTAATGTTTGCATACCGTTGAAAGTATGGTGTGGATTATTCGAGGATTTTCGCAAAATTGTACTTAATATGAGACAGGAGTTGGTGTTAATTCGCGATAAAGATGATGTAGATGCGGTTATCGCGAACGATATTAGCGAAAAGCCGAAAATTCAAATTAATAAATTATCTTGGAATGTTCCTCATATAACACCTAACTTACGAGAACAACTTCGTTTAAATAAAATTATTCAAAGCAATGTCGATCTCCCTATCAAGTTTCGAAGTTGGGAAATAATCGAATATCCCACTTTAAATGATTCGACACGTCATACTTGGCCTGTCAAAACTTCAACTAAATTAGAAAGTCCTCGACATATCATAGTAGCACTGCAGGCTGGTCGTAAGGGAGAATTATTGAAAGATATGAGTCAATTTGATCATTGTACATTAACGAATATGCGCGTCTTTCTTAATTCAGAACGTTATCCTTATCATGATTTAAATTTGGACTTTGATACTAACCGTTTCGCAACGTTGTATGAAATGTTTGCTAATTTTCAAGAATCCTATTATCACATTCAAACAAATCAACCAATATTCACACCTGAGGAATTCAAACAAAAAGCTCCCATTGTTCATATCGATTGTTCTCGGCAAAAGGAAATCATTCAAAGTGGATCTGTTGTTCTTCGTATTGAATTTGAAACGAAAAAGTCAGTAGGTAATAATGTAACGGCGTATTGCTTAATTTTACATGAAAAAGAGTTTATGTATAATCCTCTAACAAAAATTGTAAGACAAATATAGTGCGCATGCTTTATATTTTGTATATATATATATTTTCACATTCGGTTCAAGTTTACAGTTTATAATGGTCAACGAATATCGAAAGAGATTACATAATTATCTCATAAAATTAAAACAACTTCAATCTGATTTAAACTATTATGAGAAACATCAGCAAGTTATAAAAGAACTAATCAAGTTAAAAATATGAAATTGGTTGTGGATATTCAAGGATTCAAAATCGGAAATAACAAACTTATAGTAAAGGAGTTTGCAGCTTTTGATGGTTCAAAATTCTGTCATTACGTTTTCAAACCTCCATTTCCGATGAAGATGTTACCTCCAGATTTACACAAACAGGCTACTTGGTTAATGACAAATCATCATTACATAAATTGGGACGCCGGATTTACACCTGTTCATACTTTTGGTGTCTTGTTTCAAGATTTGCTTACCAACGTTGAAGCGGTTTATGTCAAAGGTAAAGAAAAGGCAAATTATTTAAGAACATTTTCGACAGTTCCCGTTTATGAATTTGATGAACAACCGAAATTGGAACATATGGATCCATCATGTTTTTACCATATGAATGATAAATGTATATGTGCAGTAACAAATGTATATTTTTTGTATAATAACTATTTAATGCATAAATAAAACAATAATTAAATTTCATTAATTTTTTATTTCATAATTACATTTTTATTTTTCCTGTTCTTCCTCCCCATCATTCTTCAAGCGAAGTAACTCCGGCAGTAAGTGATTGTATTCGTACATCCATCTATCCAAATTTAAGTGTTTTAATAATTGTATTAAACATACAATACAAATCACACCTTTCGCGAAATATTTGCAAGCGTCAGCTCCTTGTCTATACCTATCCGCGTGCTGCATACACTCTTCGTGTGTGTATTTTCTTCCCATTCCATATACTGCTTCCCGCTCATACACTTTTTCTCGTTCATTCAAGTCAAATACTAACGTTTGCACTGCTGCTTTCAATTCTTCCATTTTGTAAACAGTTTTAACTCTCAGAGTCTTATTTGCTCGAAATTTATACAGCTTTTCCCCACCACTTTTTGATGATGGTGTTGGGTATATAAGTAGGAGGAGTTGGGTATAAAAATTAAAGATTTCACAACATGACTAAGTTTTTGTGCAAGAAATCGTTTCATGATTTCACTACCGAAGAATTTAAAGAGCTTCCAATTGAATACCTAATAGAGAATGTGAGACCTTTCGTTCTGCTGGATATTTGGCATAAACTTCCATATGCCTTTCAATCCAACTTTCAATTGCAAATACGATTACCTTGTTTTGTTCACTATAATCGTCCTGATTGGATAACTCATTGGGATGGACCTGCCAGTGCACAAGAAAATTGTCATTTTTGTAAATATGCACTGAAATTATAAATTGTACTATTTGATGAATAAATAAAACACTTAAAATATTTTACTGATTTTTTATTTTATGATAACATATTATTTTCTTCCTCGTATTGTTCATAGACACCATCCTCCTCCTCCTCCTCCTCCTCATTCTTCAAGCGAAGTTCCTCCGGAAGTAAGTGATTGTATTCATACATCCATCTTTCCAAATCTAAGTGTTTCAATAACTGCATTAAACATACAATGCAAATTAATCCTTTTACAAAATTTTTGCAAGCGTCAGCTCCTTTTCTGTACTTCTTCGCCTGCTGCATACACTCTTCTACTGTGTATATCCTTCCCCTACCATATATCTGCTCCCGATCAAACATTCTTTCATGTTTGTTAAAGTCATATACTAAACTTTGCACTGCTTCTTTCACTTCTTCCATTTTGTAAACAAACACTTTTTAACGTTCAGAAATCTTATTGCATCGAAATTTATACAGCTTTTCCCCACCACTTGCATTTCAGCTTTTTCCCACTACTTAATTGAAAAACAAAATGAGATCTAAAAATCCCAAGCGTCACCTCAAAAAAGGTCACCGATTCTAAGGTCACACAAAAACCTGTTTCAAGGTTCCACAAAGTTAGTGATCAAGGTGAACATGGTCAAACTGGATCTACAAACAGGTTCAAATTACTCGGTATCCAGTGGTGTCTAGAGGTCAATCCGTTCATTTGACGTATATAAATAAACTGAAGGTTAACAACTAAAAAAGCGGCTCTACAAACAGGTTCTCAAAACCGGCTAAACAGGTCCTGAAAACCGGTTTGTGTCACAGTATTAGTGTAGTTACTCTACTATGCTTAATAATATTTCCACAATATTCTCCTCAGAGAAATCCTTCCTTGGATACTATAGCCCTAGAATCTTATGTCTCCAATGAGTGGTATTCTCTAAGACCATTTCATATGCAGAGGCCGGGCATCTCGGGACAAGCTGTGCAGTGGTACACAGTATCTTTCCGTATTTTTTGTCCATAGCTCAAACCCTACATTTTATTTTCTAAGCGTTTGTCCAAGTTCATTGAGAATTTCGATTTCTACAGGTAAATGGTTTAAATTTACAGGTACATCTGCTTATTGCGACTGTTTTGGCAATTGTTTTTCTAATACGGACATTCGAAAGTTGTAAAATGTCATTTTCTAACCAGAGTACTTATTATAAAGTTTATGGGCATTGTGCAAATACAACTGGATCACATGTATTATAATTTTCTAATATCAACGTAACGTTCGGCGTGCCGTTGGATAATAAGCCATCATTTGATCACGAATGCCTTATGTCTATTCCACTATTTATTATACTTGACTTTTGCTTTTAGTTACCACTTCATTTTTTTTTTATTATACAGTAGATATGTCTAAGACGTCTCTTTTATCGGTCCACTTGCCAATCATCATATTGCAGTTATACATAGCTTTGGTCTCACCTTTTCTTAATTTTGTAGCTACAACGTTTTTGGGGAAATCTTTTCGGCTTTTCTGAGAGTACCTGTACAAAAGGTATTTGATCAAGCTTGATCAACTTTTTTTTTTACCAATGAATAACTATTATAAAAGTTGTCCATGTATAAGCTATGTCCGTTATTCAGACATTCGCGCATCAGATACATCACTATCTTTTGTGCATGATCTTTTCCGCCAGTTATATCGCTCGAGCCAGTATGTACCATCATATCTAAAATTGTTCCGTCCCCTTCTATTACCATATACAACTTTATCCCATATTTCTGCCGCTTCTTTGGTAGATATTGCTTGAAGTAAAGTCCCCCTTTTCACAAGACCATAGATTCATCCACTGACAAGTTTTTTGTTTTTTTTTGGGTAATATATTATCTTCATTTTATTAGTAAAATGATCCAGTATAGGCCTGATTTCGATCATCTGGGGACAGCTCATTGGTTTTAACTTCAGGAACATATGGGCATCTCATTATTAGCAAGTAGCGATCCCTACCCATTAAATGTGAGAAACAGCTGGAGAATAGTCTTATGTTTTTTTTTCTCAATAGTCCTGCAAGGTAGGTAACTTTAAAGTACCTGTATGTAAGGTAAGTCCTAAAAAAAATGAACAGTTCCGATATTGTCAAATCTTGCCATAGAGAAATTCTTGAGTAGTCACTTCTCGCACTGGTACATAAAACTTGTACTGCTTAATTGTTGATTTGCGAAATAATATACCTGATTTAATAATGGATTACGTTCCCTAATGGCACGGCAAAATTTCTGGTTCATGCACGATGGTTCTCCTGTTCATTTTAGTCGAGTAGTTCGTCAATATACTCACAGTTCGTACGGGAATCGATGTATTCGAGGGCGAGGGCCAGTCAATTGGCCTGCAAGATTACTCGATTTCATTTCGTGCGATTTTTGTTTTTAGGGCTACTTAAAATTGTCAGTATATGCTGTCCCAATTCAAAATCGTATTCAGCTTTGGGAAATAATAAGTGTACCCAATTCTAATTCTAATGTTCTGTTTTTGATCCGTATGTTCATCCTTAGCGAAACACGGTTATTTTCAAATTGCAGTATTGGTAATGGCTGGTTAAATCTTGTAGATATACAAACCCCGTTTGACTTAGTAGGAGTGTAATTCAATGTATGTCGAGGCAGATAGCCCGGGAAGTAGTTGTTTCATCTTAGTTGCACGGTCACTGTTTTTGAAAAATATTTTTCAAAACTTAGTTGTAAAGCGTTGAATATATATATTTATTTTTCGATATCCAATTTATGCGCCTCTAAATTATTCAGTACTTAAATACTGATGGTTTGCGAACATCTGTTTTTACTTTTGCAGAAACTATTTTATTTTCTTCTGTAGGTTGAGTTTTATTTTGTCGAGTTTTTTTGACCTCGTTATAGCTAAGACGTGAAAATTATCTATGTACAAGTCTTTTAATTCATTTATGGATATCCTTGAAATACTGTCTGCATAATTTGAATTTCCTTTCATATACTGTATTTCAAAATTATATTCTTCTGTCTAGTCTAATTCTTGTGAGTTCTGAAGTGGGTTCTGTCATTGAGATAGATGTGTTACCGGCTTATGATCCGTTTTTACTATAAACTGTGGAGAACCATACAAGTAACTCTTGAAGTCATTAATTCTCCAATGGATAGCTAACAATTCTTCCATAATTATAGGTTTGTTTATTTCACTTTTTTTTAAACTTTGCGATGCATAAGATATAGGTAAATCTATACCTTCGTATTTCTGAGAATTGTATGCAGACCACGCGTAATTTGAAGCATCTGTAGTCAGTATAAATTGTTTACTGAAATCAGGATATTTTAATAAAGGTAGCTCTATTGATGTTGTTTTTGATATTTGGGATGAGGACTCTTCCGACCACTCGAATTTTACATGTTTCCTGGATAATTTTTCGGGAGGTATGCATATTTCAGCGAAGTTCCGAATGAAACGTCTGTAATCATTACAGAATGCTACGAACCTTTTAGTTTCTTCCGAGTTTTTGGGCACTGGATATTGTTCAATGACTAAACATTTTACTTTATAGGGGAGTACTCCCTCACTAGACAAATTGTGCTCTAAATAAGTGTCTTCACGCCTGAAGAATTGGCAATTTTGTGGATTTAATTTTCGACACAGTAGTAAAGACAGGAGCCACAGCAGGGAGTCATATGTCTACTGAAAGCTTGTATGGATAGTTTAGTTCATTGGTAAACATGTCAAAGATTTCTGAAATCCATTTTCAGTCCAGTCAAAAAAAATAACCAGTCAGGATGGGAACAGAACTAGTAGATATCTCGGGACGAGATGCTCGCAGGATGGCCGACTGTAAGACAATTTTTTTTTCTCACCCTGTTATTCTTAAAATAGTTTTCGTTTCAAGTAAAATAAATTAAATCATGGGTACACCCTAATATTTCAGAAATGCATTTCTCGACAATTATCTGAAATAGATAAGTAAAATATCATAATGTCACATAGCCTTCGAGGCCACGAAAGGGGAAAGAAAGGTTTGAAGAACGATTTGGGTTTTAGTTGCTAGAAGATAACTAAAGTGTTCACTTGAGCCAGATAAATTTAAATATATAAAATATAGTGTGTATTGTGGTGCATATCAGGAGTTAAATAGGTGAGTCTATCTCACAGAGTAATTCATTTTTGCCTGTTATTTGATATTTGAATTTAAAAGATATTTTATCACATAGGGTATATATATTTGCTAATTATTTTTAATAATAACTTTGTTTAAAGTTCTTTAATATTCAACGTTATCAAGAACATTAATTTATTGTTGCATTTCCTATTCATCCAATCCTACTGTACTGTGGAGAGTTTGTGCCACTTGCAGTTTAACTCACATACCTATACTGTATTGTGGAGAGTTTGCGCCACTTGCGGTTTGTCCATTCCTGATACAGGGTGACTTCTCACGTCACCTATATCTCCTTCCACCCCCCTGTATTGTGGAGAGCTTGAGCCACTTGCAGTGTAACCTTATTTAGCTGTACTGTGGAGAGTTTGTGCCACTTGCAGTTTAACTCACATACCTATACTGTATTGTGGAGAGTTTGCGCCACTTGCGGTTTGTCCATTCCTGATACAGGGTGACTTCTCACGTCACCTATATCTCCTTCCACCCCCCTGTATTGTGGAGAGCTTGAGCCACTTGCAGTGTAACCTTATTTAGCTGTACTGTGGAGAGTTTGTGCCGCTTGCAGTGTATTATTATTTTGCTGTACTGTGGAGAGTTTGTGCCACTTGCAGTTTAACTCACATACCTATACTGTACTGTGGAGAGTTTGCGCCACTTGCGGTTTGTCCATTCCTGATACAGGGTGACTTCTCACGTCACCCATATCTCCTTCCGCCCCCCTGTATTGTGGAGAGCTTGAGCCACTTGCAGTGTAACCTTATTTAGCTGTACTGTGGAGAGTTTGTGCCACTTGCAGTTTAACTCACATACCTATACTGTACTGTGGAGAGTTTGCGCCACTTGCGGTTTGTCCATTCCTGATACAGGGTGACTTCTCACGTCAACCATATCTCCTTCCACCCCCCCTGTATTGTGGAGAGTTTGAGCCACTTGCAGTGTAACCTTATTTTGCTGTACTGTGGAGAGTTTGTGCCACTTGCAGTGTATTATTATTTTGCTGTACTGTGGAGAGTTTGTGCCACTTGCAGTGTATTATTATTTTGCTGTAGTGTGGAGAGTTTGTGCCACTTGCAGTGTATTATTATTTTGCTGTACTGTGGAGAGTTTGTGCCACTTGCAGTGTATTATTATTTTGCTGTACTGTGGAGAGTTTGTGCCACTTGCAGTGTAATATTATTTTGCTGTACTGTGGAGAGTTTGTGCCACTTACAGTAGTTATAATATTGTTTGTGGAGAGTTTGTGCCACATATTCCTTACATGCATTGGGGAGAGTTTGCGCCCCTTGCACCTTTCCTAATAACCCTAAATATTTACTATTAGGCATTTATTTTTGATCAAGTGAAGTTTTAACTTTACTTTAGTACTGATATGCATAATCACAGTTCAAACACATAAGATGCACCTTGTATATTATTAATACTTTCATCAATTTTGGGGATTTCAACTATACTAATCGTTAGTTAAATAATTAATCATTATTTATGGCAAATTGAATACTCAGAGTGTTTTTCTATCTAATTCCAGGTACGTCATCTCGGTTGTTCAACCTACTTGGACCATGTCCACATGGACTGTTCAATTAAATCCAGGCATCACGTCCAGTGTCTTGTAAATAGTTATTTTCAACATTTAGATTTGTTATATTATCTATATTATAAACAATATAATGTAAGTACACAGTAAGTAATTAAAAGTTAAATTCTAATTAAATATATCAATCTTTACAAATCACTCATTCTCCTCAAGTCAAGTTTTTCCCTCCTTACACATGCAAAGTATGTTTCAAAATTGGACACAGGGAAGGTTACTGTTCATGTTTTGAAAAGAAATCAATCAAAACCAGAGAATCTACAGACAATCAAAGTACGACGTCCACTCAGAACAAAAAGAAAAAAAAATTCCAAAAGAAGCAGTTAAAGACAATTTTCGTAAATTGAATAGATGAGGCTTTTACTTGATGAAGATCCATACTACTGATGAAATAAAACAAATTAATTTGTTTAAATCTTCATTATTTATTTTGAACTGACGTTCAAATTAAAATTAGTGACGCGTTTCGCTACACAGTAGCTTTTTCAAACTACTAGTTTGAAACTAGTTTGAAAAAGCTACTGTGTAGCGAAACGCGACTTAAGTTTCTTTATTGAAAAACTTTATTTTTAAAAAACAATTTATTACTTTAAGCACAAACAAAAACAAGCTATTCGTGGATTCAAGTATAATTTTAATGTTAGGACAATGAATATAAAAATCAGACTGATGAAATGTAATAAAAAACATATTAAGAAATATTGTGTAAATTGTCAAATAGCAAAATAAGCATTTCTCCTTTTACTCATATCCGGGTGTTGGGTTCAATTATTATAACATAGATAGTTATAAGGGTCAATGGCCATAACTCCTCCCTTCTAAGATTCTGGCATGTTTCATGGAGTGAAAAATGCCCTAGGACTTGCCTCCGGTTGCTCTTCTAATTTTACTTCTTCTCTCGGTACATCTTCTTTGGTGGGTGGATTACTTCTCTTGATTTTTCTTTTTACGATATGGCTAACTACTATCCAAATACTAACTACTACTAAAATATAAATTACTATATTACTATAATTAATAGAAGTCTTTTGTAAATGTTTTAACACTATAGGTTGGATTTCACTTTGTTTATTAAGAAGTTTGTGAATTTTATCTAAGGGAACTGTTTCCAAAGAGATCTCTGGAACGTCTTCTTCTTTTTCATTATAGGTAACTCTCAATTCGGGAAGTAGTAACGGCTGGCCTCGTGAAGTCAGTTGTTGATTGATATACTGTTGTTTTTCTACCAGAAATTTACACTGATATGGAACAGATATCAAAAATGTTCCCTTCAGAGTGGAAAAATCGGTACTTGTACATATTGTTTTAATTTTAGTTTGGTTAACGAAAATGGCTATATATTGTGACTCATCAATTGCCTGTATTACATTTTTCGAAATTTTGATAGGAATACTTTGGCAGTTTTTTGGATTTGACTGAAGCTGAAGTAACTGGAAAATGCAATCTGCTTCTTCGGCTCCTACCGACAGACTTCCATCGGGACAATAATAGTTTGGCTTTAGGTCTAGGCAGGGCAACGAGTGATATTGGTAATAATTTTCGTTCATGGTCAGAAAGGTGTTGCGAGGTATGATAGTTGTGTGGTTTGTTGTAGGGATAGAAAAAAGATGATAATATGAAAAGGTTTCAGGATAAACAATATTAAAGTGAATAGCGAAAACGATTTTTGTATCAGAGTAGTAGGCTTCAATTTTTAAAATTTCATAATATCTATGCGTGTCATTGCTTATATTTGGAAAAATTATTTCATTTATAGAGTGATACTTTAAAACTGTATTAATTATAGAATCCATTTCATTTATATCTACTATACTATTGTGTAAAACTCCTAATCTAGCAAAAGTTACAGCATTTTCTATCTGACTTAAGAGATGTACAATAATATTTAAGTTTACATTTAATTGATCTAAAACATTTCGAGTTTGCATGTAATCGTTAAATTGAAATATAAATGTACTGAGTGAATTACGTATTGTCTGTATTCCAGAAAATATTGTTTCTTGATTGCTCTGTATAAGTGATACTGTATCATTAAAATTTCCAATAATGTCAGTTGTAAGTGAAATTTGCTGATTAAGTTTTTGCACGATTTCTTTTTCATTATTTTGTAAGTCAAATATTGCTTGATCATAGTACGTTGCGTCATTTGCATCAAGATTACCTGAGATACTTTTAATTACTGAACCTAATCCATTAATGAGACCTCTTTTTACTCTAGACAATGGCATTAGAGAGTGGAATTTTTGTTCAGCCGATCTTACTTGATAAAGAAGGGCACGATCAAAATAATCGAGCTCTTGAAAATAAGGGTGGCTAAGCCCTGATTGAATCGCTAATGATACGTTATTATATGCATTTTTTGAAGTTTCAATTTCTTTACCTATAGGAGATAAATCGTAATAATGAAGAAAGGTGTGAACACTTGCTTTTAATTTTGCTGTGCCTAATTTATACGGAAGGATGCCAGGATTATTATTTAAGTTAGTGATCAGGCTCTCTTGACCCTTTACTAGTGGAAGGAATAGGACTGGAAGGACTAGTAGCGCCCTGTAACAATTTTTTCTGATTAACTTTTGGTCTTTTAAGATTTTTCTTATGTAAAAGTTTATTTTTATTTGTTTTTAATTTTATCCCCTTGTCAGAGAGGGTTGTTGTTTTATAAAATTTTGGGTTAAGTTTGTTCCTAATTTGTGTTGTATTCTTTTTATATATGTCAGTGCCTCAGTGCCAGGTTCGTACTGTAATGGGTCATGTCGGTTTTGATTGTGGTAGGTTATGGTCGCCTCTTTTTGGGAAGTCAATGTCTCATTTAATTTTTTGTAAATTTCCTTCGTAACTTGTCGATGTTCTTGAACGTAGTTATTAATAAGGGTTTGATCAAGGTTTATATCAAATAATTCTTTTGAATCAAAATGTCCATTTAGTATATCGATTGGCTTTTGTTTCGTTACAGAGTGTATCGAATTATTATAGCCTAAAATAGCATAGGCCATGTCATTGAGAATATTTATTTTACCGTCATTTTTTGCTCTAATAATGCGCAAATGCTCGATAATAGTAGAGTGAAAACGTTCAATTGCACCTTTTGACTGTGTACTATTTGAGGTAACATAGTGGGTTTTTACTTTATGGATATCTAGGAATTCTTGCACAATTGAATTTTTGAGTTCAGTGCCATTGTCCATTACAACTAAAGTCGGGACACCGTGGTGAGACATAAATGTTAAAAACGCTCTTGTGATTTCTACCCCGTTTAATGCCGGCAATGGATATGCTTGGCCGTATTTTGAGAATGTATCGATTATTGTTAAAAATTTTTGTCCTTGGGCAGAAAGAGTGTCGCAAAATGATTTCGAGTGGTTTTGAGGGTGTTGGACTTATCATTAACTTCTGCTTCGGTGGGTTTCTGTCATATTTGTTTGTTTGGCAAATATCACATTTATTAATAAAGTCTGTAATGTCATTTTTCCTTTTAGGCCAAAAATATGTACGTTTTATTCTTGTTTCGGTTTCAAGTATTCCACGGTGGTTATTTTTATCCTCGTGAAATAGTCTAATAGTTTCGTGTTGTTCGTGCTTGTCCGTTATGTCTGTTAATATTTCATTACATTGTATTAGTTTATAAGCAGAATTTTTAAAAGTTGTCCGTAATATTTCTAATACCTGAGGGATGTAATCGTTACGTTGAAAATGCACACCATAAGTAAATTTTGGATTAATATAATTTTTGAAAACATTTATAACGCCTCTTTTAAAATCTTCAATTGAAATTTGCAAATGAAGCCGTTTTTTGTTAGAAAATACCTGTTCTATTTTTGGTTTTGTGGGAGAGTGTAAAACAAAATTAAATATTATTTGATGGTCAAAAGAGTTAAGACATTTTTCGGAAATTTTCATACCTAAAATAGGGTCCTCTTCACTTGTGTGAACGGTGTCGTTATCGTCATCGTTTGTTATTATTGGGGGTTCGCCTACGTTTACAATTACGGATTCGTTATCTTGGTCTTCGTCTCGTTGGTTTTTGAGAACAGAATCGTCAAAGTTTTCAGTGTAAAAGTCAATTAGCTCGTTTGTATGTATTTCAACCCGAGAAAGTGCGTCTACGTTAGAATTCGCAGAGCCTTTTTTATACTCAATTTCGTAATCAAATTCTTCAAGTTTAAGCCTCCACCTTACAAGTCGAGAATTTGGTTCTTTCAGATTCATTAACCACTTAAGAGGTTTGTGATCAGAATATATTTTGAATTTTCTCCCAAACAAATATGGCCTAAAGTATTTTGTAGCCCATACAATAGCTAAAAGTTCACGTTCTATAGTGCTATAATTTTGTTCAGACTCATTGAGAGTCCTGGAAGCATAAGCCACAGGCTTTTCTGTTCCAGATGATATTTGCGATAATACTGCCCCTAAGTCAAAACCGCTAGCGTCTGTTGTCAAAATAAAATCTTTAGAAAAGTCCGGATATTGTAAGATAGGTTCGTTAGTAAGTAAATTTTTACAAGTTTCTAAACATCTAATAAATTCAGCAGTATGTTCGATTTTCGCTCCTTTTTTAAACAGGATGTCAAAGGTTTTGTCAGTCGGGCAAAGTCTTTTATAAATCGTCTATAATAACCAAGTAGACCTAAAAATGATTTTATATCTCTGGTTGTTTTAGGTATTGGGTAACGTTGTATTGCATAAATTTTATCTGGATTTGGTTGTATTCCGTTAGGTGTTACTAAGTGTCCAAGATAAGCAACTTCCTTTTTCAGGAATTCGCATTTGTCGATTTGAATTTTAAAATTTGTGTCTCTAAGTCTTTCAAATACTCTGTCTAAATTTGTAATATGTTCTTGTAGGGATTTCGAGAAAACTATTATGTCGTCTAAGTAAACTAAACATATTTCGTTTTGTAAACCCCTCATAATATTGTCTACAACACGTTGAAATGTCGCAGGACTATTTTTTAATCCCATCGGCATTCGAACATACTCATAATGTCCATTTTCGGCATTAAAAGCAGTTTTTTGGATATCTTCGGGACTCATCTCAATTTGATGAAATCCACTAGCTAAATCTAAAATCGTAAAATAATTACATTTACCTAATTTGTCTAGTACATCCGCTATATTGGGTATTGGATAGCGGTCGTCAATAGTTTTTTCATTTAATTTTCGGTAGTCTACTACAATCCTCCATTTCTTTTTGCCAGAAGAATCGGCTTTTTTCGGCACTACCCAAATGTTAGATGACCAGGGCGAGTTGCTAGGTCGAATAATGTTCTGATCTAACATGGATTTTATTTGTTTTTGAACTTCTTCTTTATGGATGAAAGGATATCTGTATGATTTATTGTACACCGGTAATTCGTCTTTAGTTTTTATTGAATGTTTAATACAGTTAGTAAATGTAAGTGGGTCTTTTTCTCTGTGAAATATTCTTGAATACTTTCTACATAGTTTTATAATTTGATCTCTTTCTTCAGAATTCAAATGATCTGTTCTTAAAAGTTCGGCAATGTCAGATTGGTCATGTGTTTCGTCTGGTTGGATGTCAATGTGAAATAAGTCAAAGCAATTATATTCAAAGGGTGTAGTTTGTAATGGCTTAGATAAAGAAAAAATAATTTCGTCATTTGTATTGTTACGAATTTCTACCAAAGCTGTACCATTATTTGCGTGTGATAAAGAAGATGGAATGTCACAGTTTTTTATTATTTGGTTGGAAATGAGAATGTCCCCTTCTGTTTGAGAAACAGGTACTTTTGCCAAAATACAAGTGAAAGGATCAATTTTTCTTTTGAAGATAGTGGAATTACTTTCTAGATAATGAATGGGTAAAGTAGTTTCGGGAGTAATTAACTGTGAGTTAACAAAATCTAAGTGTGCTTTTAATAATTTAATATTATCAAGTCCTATAAGACCATCAAAAATCTCATGAAAATTAAAAAGATGAAACTTAAAATTATCATTTTTATTAAATTCAGAAAATATTGGAATAATTGCACAATTTTGTTGACTTGATGTCTGAAATGCTGATGAAACAGTAAAAGGTTCTCTAAAAATTTTATTTTTAAAAATTTTTTTAGCCAGTTCCGGTTTCAGAAAAGATTTTGTTGCACCGGTATCTATAAGTAGTTTAATAGGGGGATTGGAGATTTGAATGTAAGGTAATTCTTTTTTGTCTGTGGAAATATTAAGTTCTATTAAGTCATTTCGTATGCAATTTGAGTTTCCTGAAAATTTTCAGAATTGTCTTCATTTACATATTCAAAATTTTCGTCGTAATTTGTTTCGTCAAAGTTTGAATTATCATTTTCTATTTGTTCAGAAGAAGTTTCTGCGTTAAATAACTCTTCAGAATGGAAATTAGGTTTCTGGTTGAAATTTCGGAAATTATTGGTGTTTCGGAATTGAGGTGTTGTGTTTCTTGTTGAAACAGACATAGGTACGGGTCTAGGCTGAACATTATGTGGATTTGGTTTCCAAACATTTGGAGGTTTACCAAAAACTTGTGAATTTGTTGGATATCTAGGATTTGGTGGATTTGGGTTACGTTGAATTTGTATTGGTCCTCTGGGAAATTGAGGTGAAAAATTATTTGTCATTTGAGACATTCTTGGTTGAAAATGTTGTTGGGGTGTTTGTTGAAAATTCTGTTGGGGTGTTTGTTGAAAGTTTCGTTGGGGTGTTTGTTGAAAATGTTGAAATTGGCGTGGGATATTGGGTTGATTAGGATATTTCCGAACAGCATTATTAAAATTAACAATACCAAAATTTTGATTTTTCTGATAGTATTTAATATTATCCTCCTCTCTAATAAATTGAATCGCTTGTTCTAATGTATTGGGTCTCATGGCACGAATAATAGGCCCTAATGGTTCCTTTAAACCAGCTAAAAATGACTTAAGCGCCTGTTTAATGAAAAAATTTCTTTTTGACTCACGTTCTGCATTTTCATAGTGTAAATCTATGTAATTAGAAATTGAATTGAGCAAACTTAAAATTCTTTCCTGAAATACGTAAGGAGACTCACCATTACGTTGCCTTATATTAACTAAATCTTGATTCAAACAATTCTCGTCTCTATGATCACCAAAATTTAAAATTAAAGCATTTTTTATATCATTCCAAGTTTTAGCGTCAGTTATAGCGACTATTTCCTCGGCTTTACCTTCTAATTTATTTAATATGCCATTAAGAAGTGATGTATTTTGAAAACTACCGATGTTTTCACTATCTAAATAGTGACGTAAAATTGATTCAGAAGCATTTATGAAACGTTGCAATTTATTAATGTTCCCATCAAAATTTGGGATAATTGACAAACTTTTAATGTCTAAAACTGGAGGTGCCATTATAGTTAAATGGTAAAAATTATTAATTAAATCTAACTCTTCACAATTCTCGATTTCGCTAAAGGATTCGTCGTTAGAAGAGGAGTCTGACATAAAAAACATTTGACATTTGACATTTTTGTGATGGCTCTTAAAGTTGTTGTCATCTGCATACTGCAACATGTATTTTTGCAAATTGATGTGCTCTGGTGCTAACCCAAAGTTGTATACCCCATAACAATACATTTTAATTAACTACAAGAGGCAAAGTTTGTTGTATCGCTTTAAATCGCCTTCTCTATGTAAGTTGCCATTAGCTATGTTTATATTTATTTCTTCACCTTCCACATGTTCATTATTATAATCATCATCAATCTCGATGATATCATTCATGTCTACACATATATCATGCAGAACAGAACAGGATATAATGTACTCAGGAATTTTTGAAACATCCGTCATTGGTAGGCAGTGGAGAAGCCTCCTAAATCTGCATTTTAAAAGCCCAAATGCTTTTTCAATGACCATCCTACATGATGATAGGCAAACATTAAAATTTCTTTGGCGTCTGGTTAAGTTTCCATTATTTCTAAATGGTGTTAATAGATACCGACTGAGTGGATAAGCTGAGTCCCCACTGATGTGCGAATCGTTGAGGAAAAAATATCAGGATTTGCAAAATTCTGGAGAAACTCTAAACACCCTGGCATCATGAACAGATCCCACTGATCCAGCATAAGTACTAATGAATTTTAATTTTTCATCACATACAGCCTAAAAATATGTAAAAGTATAAACCTTTTTATATTATTGGATAATATAAATTTAAATACATGCAGCTGAATGGAATGGAAACCCTTACGATTGACATAAAATATTGCATCTACTGTAGGAGCATCAATTATTATGTGGGTGCCATCAACTGCCCCAATAATTTTTGGGAAGCCATTTTTCCTCTGAAAGTAAGTTGATGTAGCTTCTGCTTGCTCTTCTGTAGGCCACTTAATTATATTTTTAGCTAAATCATAAAGAGCAGCAGTCACTCTTTTAACAGATTGCAATGCATTTGCCTGCCCTACATCAAACTTCTCACACACGGATCTAAAAAATTAGGAAATAAATAGCAGTCATTTTATTATTTTTAAATCTTCATCATGCCTGTAAGAATCTGGTGTGGCAAATACCCACAAGGTGATTAATAACTGTTTTTTTGGATCTATGGGTTTACTTCCAGAAGCTACAGTTGTTTTGCTAATCACTGGTCCGACAAGCCTTAAAACTTCGTCAAAAGTACTCGGTACATCCTTGAATAAAGATATATATATATATATATATATATATATATATATATATATATATATATATATATATATATATATATATATATATATATATATATATATATATATATATATATATATATATATATATATAACTCTTATTATATATTGTGGCTTTTTAGAGAAAAATACCTATTTTCAAAGTACACACTTTATTTTGTTTAGCTTTCGTTGCACTTCGTCAACTTCATCAGAACAAAATCCGTGATTAAAAAATAATATCAAAAATCTTCATCATAATAAAAAATACAGAATAATTTTATAGAAAACACGTTCAAATTTTGATTATTTTACCAAACTAATGTCAAACGTCAAAATAACGTTAAAAATTAAAAGTGACAAATGAAAAGTTTTAAATTTGTGTTGGTAAATAGCAATTTTAAAGGTGGTATCTTGTATTGAATTGTCCGGTAGTTCATTGATTGATCGGAGCTAATGTGTCAATGTTTTGACTGGTATTTCTTACGGAATTATAATTATGTTTCTTCTTTTTTAGTTGCAAGTCTAAGTCTATCAGTTTTGAGTAAATTAAATTTAGTCCGTCAGTGTCTGTTTTGGTATTCATGGGATGTTTTTCTTGAGATATTCTAGCCATTTCAGTAAAAAGTCGTTCTGTATAATTTTTACATTTGTCAAGTATTTCAGTATTCTCAAAGTCAAACAAAATAAAGTGTGTACTTTGAAAATAGGTATTTTTCTCTAAAAAGCCACAATATATAATAAGAGTTATTATATTACTAGAGATGAACAATACAATCTATATATATATATATATAATCAAAAATCCTTCTACCATATAGTATGGTGTAGGAATAAAGATACAAATCATTAAAAAAAATAAGCAATTCATTATGAATTCACTTTTCTCACAAAAAGATTTATTTTTAGAATCCACTTACCTGAAATGTAATTTAAACTCTGTACTTGAATACTGAGAAATTATATTTTCAACATATAATTTTATTCTGGGAATTGATCTTGAATCAGTTCGTTTTTTCCTCAAATAATCAACTACTTCTTCATCTTCACCATCGGAAGAAGAAGAGCTACTACTACTACTACTCGACTCGAAGATGATATCCATAATTTCATTAGTATCCATTTCAGAATTATAAATTTATACTTGCTTGTTAGACTGTTTGTACACAATTTGCAAATTGATAGATGGTAGAGAAAAAGAGGTTAAGATTTTTGTTTACACACAAAACAGCTGTCAACTAACATTTGACAACGTAGTGGAGTATGAAACCATTCCGAGTTATTTTGAAGTAACTGCCGTGTATATAATTCGGAACGATGGTATACGTCATATACTTCAAAACTGCAGATACCTAACTCGGAAAGCACCCTTGGTTAGTTAGTAGCCTCACATTTTCATTTATGACATTGTTCAAAGTATTTACCTATTTGATTAGTGCATAATTATTAATAATATTGTTTAGAGATTTTTGTTAATAGCTGTGGTAAAGAGTAGACATTCTGTGTTGTTAATTCATAGGGTTTTGTTAAAAATGTTGCCAGTACAAAGATTTCTTGTAAATGAACTCGAAAACATTGCATGAAAATAGACATAAAATAAGGGTTTTGCGTGATGAGAGTGATCCATTCAGTCTACCTGATAGACGCTTCATAAAATTTTCCGACTAAATAAAGACCTAGTGGCTTATTATACAAGAATCCCTCGACAAACACGAATTATGACCGCCCTACGCTTTTTCGCAATTGGAAATTATCAAAGAGGTAGGTAGATATATTAATCTATCAAACTAGTGTGTAAGGCTTGTTGATATTATAATAATTATGTACTATTAGTAGTCTTTAAGGTTTATTAACATTATAATTCTGTACTTAATCATAATTTTTAAATGGTTTCAGGTATTGGAGAAGAGTTTTTATTATCCTCAAGTCGACAAGCAGTAAGTCGTTGCATTCATGAGGTTGCTAATTGCATTGGTATACATTTAGGACCTGTATGGATCAAATACCCTTTCGATGAACAGTCTAAAAATGATATAAAAAGAGGGTTCATGGAGAAAGCATGGGTTTCCAGGTATAATTGGTTTCATCGATTGTACACATATTGCAATATTGGGTCCAGCACATGAAGAGCACAATTATGTAAATCGTAAGGGGTATCATTCCAAGAATGTGCAAATTGTTTGCAGTTATGATTTGCAAATCTTGAACATAAATGCACGGTATCCTGGCTCTGTAAATGATGCTTTTATTTGGAGAGCTTCACAAGTGAAGCACACCTTGAGTGAAGATTATAACAGAGGTAAGTGAAAAAATTGTCTGTTACAATTTAATAGGATTTGACCCAGAAAAAGTTGGTGCAATTGTAAATGCTTGTGCAGTGTTACATAATTTATTAATTAGGGCAGGGGTTGAATTTGACTTTGACTTGAATTTAATCAATCAAAATATAATTAACTGTTAACTACTGTAGAATATCATTATTCAACTCGTTAATTAAGAAAGAATATATTAATTACAAAAGTACAAAAAATGGGTGACAACTCTCGAAATTATCTTGTCAAAAACTCACTGACATTTATTGACCTTAGTGTGGATTTATGCAGCAACATTTAACATTTTAACATTTATCATTTAACAATTAACATTTATCATTTAACAATTAGTAAAACTGCCATCGTTTATGCAGACACAATTATAAATTAGGAGAAAATAGTAAGCATGCGCATAAGCCCGAGATTTTAGTTATTTACAATAACCCTACATTTTCATGTCTTTAAAATGTGTACTTCCTTTGTCATAAATGACGGGAAATTGTCGAACAAGATCGATAAGAGTGGCATCATCCATTTTTAGTAAACAAACACACAACATAACCCTAAGTAAACCGCTTTTCTATGAAAACAGTGAGGTTAACTTCAGGATCTGCGTACTAGTTGCGCACTAGATGAAAATTCGGTACATTTAATTTAAGAAAGTTAAAAGTTGGCCAACTTCGTAATTGTTAAATGATAAATGATAATTGTTAATTGTCTGCATAAATGGACTCATAGTGAAATGAGTAGTTTAACTTATAAATGATAAATGTTAATTGTTAAATGATAAATGTTAAATGTTAAATGTTGCTGCATAAATCCACACTTAATCTCTTATCCTAGTTAGTAGTAGTCTACAACATCTTCCCCTTTTAAGTAGGTTATTTTATTTTGCTAGGTAAGATCGTAATCTGCAAGTCTTTGAGGCATTTTTCTACTACGTGTAGGTCTACTGGAGATTGGTTGACTTCCAGTTTGAAGAGACTGAGTTTCTTCAGATAGATCTGGACGTGAACCAATGTCATCTTCATGTGGTACATGACCATTAGTTTTGGAAGAATGAACGAGACTGAACGTATCTAGCAGTATATGGAGTGGTAAATTTGTTTCAAGTCTGTTTTCCTCTTCTTTATTGACATCGTATCTTGATTTCAATTGATTGGTATGAACTCTGATTAACTTGTGGGGTTGACTAAGTAATACATTGTACATTATCTTGCCAATGTTTTCAATTACCTTTCCTTCTGTCCAATCCTTTGAGTAGTTAATTTTTACATATACCGCTTGTCCTGGTTGAAAACGTCGAATTTTCGCACCGTTTTTTTTTGTTAAATTGTTCTTTCATTTTCGTGTTTCTTCTAATTCCTCTGTGATTGTCCGATGGAAGTAGTAGGTCTAATAAAATTCTTGGTTTTCTACCAAACATCCTTTCGAATGGAGAATTTCCTCCAGGGACGTTTCTGTTTGGGGTAGTCCGGTATGTTTGTAAAAATGTGGTAATAATTTCTTCTGTAGTCTGTCCTCGCATTTTCTTCAATGCTCTTTTAAATAAATCAACAAAACGTTCGGCTTGGCCATTAGATTGTGGATGGTATGGAGGAGATCGTATATGTTCGATTCCATTATTTTGACAAAAGTCACTGAATGTACTGCTGGTGAATTGTGTTCCATTATCAGATACTACAGTTTTTGGTATGCCAAAAGTTGCAAATAAAGAATTCAATTCTTTAATTGTAGAATACGAAGTAATAGAATTCATTTTAATAACTTCAGGCCATTTAGTACAAGCATCTACAACTATTAAAAAGTTTTGTCCTTCAACAGGTCCTGCAAAGTCTATATGAATTATTTCCCAAAGCATTTCCGGAATAGGCCAGGATGCAAGCACCATTTTGGTTGGGAATTTCGAAGCTTGTAAACAATTTACGCATTTATGTACATATTCTTCGATTTCTTTATCTATTCCAGGCCAGTATACGTAATTTCTTGCATTCTTTCTTTACCTGGATATCCTTTGTGTAGTTGTTTGAGAATTCTAGCCTGGTATTTTTTTGGAATGACTATGCGATGACCAAAAAATATACAGTCTTCAACTATAGAAAGTGAATCCATTCGATTTGAGAATTGTTGAAGCTGAAAATCTGTTACCTTATTAGGCCATTTATTAGAGACGTAGTGTAAAACTTGTTTTAGGGTGACATCTTTTGAAGATTCCGAAGCTACCATTTTGGCTGTGACTGGTAAATGTTCCAAAGCATCGTTTAAAATTTGTTTTACGCTCGTTTCTAAGTGTACTGCTGCTATAACAAACTCTTCATCTGGTTTAGATTTTCGGTCCATTAATCTTGACAGGAAATCTGCGTGACCAAAAGCTGTGGTTGATATGTACTGAATCTCAAAATCGTATGATAAAAGCATTAAACCCCATCTTTGAATACGATTGGCTGTGTAAACAGGTAAACCTTTTCTTGATCCAAAAATAGCCAAGAGTGGTTTATGATCGGTTTGTAAAGTGAACCTTCTACCAAAAATAAATTTATGGAACTTGGTAACAGCGAATACTAACGCCAGCGCCTCCTTCTCAATTTGACTGTATGCTTGTTCTGCTGAAGTGAGTGAACGGGAGGCATGGTAAATAGCTTTTTCAGAGCCATCAGGAAATTTATGAAGAATACATGCACCAAGACCATAGGAACTTGAGTCGGCAGCTACAATGATTGGTAAATCTGGTTTGTAGTACGTCAATAGTAAGTCTGAAGACAGAGTTTTCTTAATGTTGTCAAAGGATTTTTGGCATTCAGTTGTCCAGCTGAAATTGGTGTTCTTCTTCAACATATTATCTAACGGACATCGTAAATTCTTCAGATTTTTGACAAATTTGCCGTAATAATTTACTGCTCCTAAGAATGATCTAAGAGTTGTAATATCAGAAGGTGGTTCCATTTTCTAAATTACTTCAATGCGCGAATTATCTGGTTTTATTCCTTCTTTGCTTAAAATGTTACCTAAATATTTGATTTGTTGCATAGAAATTCTGCATTTGTCGGATTTAAGTCTAAGACCATTATTTTGAATTCGTTCAAGTACATAATAAAGATTTGCATTGTGTTCTTCCACTGTTCTTCCTGATATGATAATGTCATCAAGATATGCAACAACCATATCCATGCCGGCAAGCAATGTATCCATGAGTTGTTGGAATGCTCCAGGTGCTGTTTTGACTCCGTATGACAGGCGATTAAAATTATACAATCCCTTCTGAGTAGTGATAGTTAAAAGTTTCTTGGATTCATCGTCTACTTCCACTTGAAGGTAGGCATCAGACAAATCTAAGTTACTGAAGGTTATACCGTGTGATATTTTAGAAAATATATCTTCAGGAATAGGTAACGGATAACAATGTGGTTCTAGAGATTCGTTGAGACCAGTGGAGTAGTCGGCACATATTCGTAGTTTTCCCGTAGGCTTCTTAACTACAACAATTGGTGCAGCCCAATTAGAAAAATCGACAGGTGTGATTGCTCCTTGTTCTTCCAATCGGCATAACTCCTCCTCAACTGCTTGTCTGAGGTTGAATGCTACAGGACGCTTTGGACGAAACACTGGCTTGGAGTCTGGCTTAAGGTAGAGTTTAACTTTATGTATTGTGCAACGACCCAGTCCTTCTTTAAAAACTTCATTAAAATCACTTTTAAGTTTTTCCATTGTAATAAAAGTTTCAATTTCTGAACAAAGTTTGTTAATGGGTACTTCGTCTAACTTAAATTGATATATCCAATCCAAACCAAGTATATTCAAATTTCTGATTGAAGTCACATAGCAATTTGCAGTTTGAATAATTGAATCTCTATCCATCCGGACTTGGCATTCAATTTCACCCATGAGATCTACTGTTTTCCCACAAGCGTTAAATGCAACATTTGACGTATTTGAAATAATCGGTTCTCCAATTTTTTTCCATATTTCGGTGTCTATAATGGTAATGTCTGAGGCAGTGTCAAATTGAAGAGATACTTGTTGACCATTCACAGATACTGTTATGTACTTACGAAGAGTATTGATTTGGTTTACGAAAATTGTGATGAAATAAAACAAATTAATTTGTTTAAATCTTCATTATTTATTTTGAACTGACGTTCAAATTAAAATTAGTGACGCGAGTTATGGCCATTGACCCTTATAACTATCTATGTTATAATAATTGAACCCAACACCCGGATATGAGTAAAAGGAGAAATGCTTATTTTGCTATTTGACAATTTACACAATATTTCTTTATATGTTTTTTATTACATTTTATCAGTCTGATTTTTATATTCATTGTCGTAACATTAAAATTATATTTGAATCCACGAATAGCTTGTTTTTGTTTGTGCTTAAAGTAATAGATTGTTTTTTAAAAATAAAGTTTTTCAATAAAGAAACTTAAGTGGCGCAGTCAGTAGGATTTTCGTCAGGAAATCTATCGTAGAAAAACCGTGAGTTTCAACTCTTTGGACGAAAACTAGAATCAACTTCAAGTTCCAGTTCCCAAGGAATCCATCAAGGAAGCCAAGGACGGATAATAGAAAAGGTCTAGCAATAAAAAGAGCACATATGTGGTAAGTGGTGAGATGACAACAACTTTAAGAGCCATCACAAAAATGAGACATCAGTAGATATATAAAGGGGAACCTTTTAAGGCGATTTTGAGCAGCCTGACAGCAGTTGACCTACTTCCGCCATCTATAATGGGGATTCACGGAAGTCAAGTAACTGACCTACTTTCACAATCTATGTTAATGGGGGACCAAAGAAGTAAGGTACGAATGACCGCAACTGACCTCTCTAATATGCAGTGACGGAAAATAAAAATTATACAGGGTGCACCGAAAGTAACTACATTTAATAGGAGGGGGTATACAGAGCAGTAGTCAATTACACTATATGTAGTGAAGAGTAGTGAGTGAATTATTATTAATTTGAGTAGAAATGGAAGCTAGTAGGTGTGTTACACCAGAGCTTATTTTTAATTCAGACTGTTTATACTACAGTGCTCCAAGATTAGCAAGTATCGCTGCAAATGCTGTATATTGGTGTATCAAAGATGTAAATAATAAGAACATTGGAATCGGCTATAGATATTTCAAACATGATACTATCTACGAATTTGTAATTCCATGTGATTTGTATAGCCTGTTAAATGTGAACTGTATCCATGAATTAAAAGTGCAAATCGTAAAAAATAGTGATGTACAAGAGGATGACTCTGGTGAATTGGTAGGAGAGGGGTTGATTGATACAACAATATTTAATCCATGCTATTATCCATCACTGCCCGACTAAAAAAGGGTTCCACCAATAATAATAGAAATGAAATACACAAAAATGTGAAACGTCAAAAAATCATATATAAAAGATTGGATATATTAACATTTATTTAGTATTAGTCGATATGCAGGCCCCAACGTTTATAATATTGCAAGCTATTATTGGTAACTACCTTTTAATACAGCATCCATATAGTGTTTGTATGTTTTGATAGTAATGGTACAAAAAATTATAGTTGGCCTGAAAAATGGACACGAATGGAATCGTATACACCAAATAATGCAGTAACCCTAAAAGCTGAAATACCTACCAATAGTACAACATATAAAGTGCGTCTTTTCAAAGGTAATGGAAACTACCAAGAATCCGAATGGTTGCAGTTGTATGCAGTTCACCAGGTCGCAAGCACACACATAAATACGCATACTTATATATTATATTATATAGCTACATGTTCTACTATTGTGACTGGTACAATATTTTATAAAATTGTCCTTCGTTTGTTGAAATAAAAGAAATAAGTATATAAATAACATTTATTTTTTGTTAAACATCTAAAAAATCAAAATCTGTAGAATCTAAGTATTCTTCTATATTCACATCACTGAAAAAATTCTCCACTGCTTCTTCTTCTTCTAATGCTTGGAGAAGATCATCTAATGTGCCTGAATTGGAGGATGGATTTAGGAGAAAATGCCCCCATGCTAGAGTATTTGTGTCATGTGGTATTACATACCTCTTATCATCCTTTGAAGAAAGAGCCACCTTGTTTTTTAATTCTGTGTGGATAATATGCATATTGGAAAGGAAAACATACATTTTTCTATATACAATACCGCCAGTTTCAACGATTTGTTTATAGTCATTAAGATGGAGTTGAGTTTCAATTATATGTTTAGAAATACCTTTAGCCTTCTTTAAAATATCAGACTTGTTGTATCGTTCCGATAATTTAACACAATATGCTTTAGCACCAGTTCCATAGAAAGACTCAACAACTACACCAGCAAACTCGTCTTTCATTTTACCGACAATAGATATTGTTTTAGGAATGTCATGGATATTATTTGTCTGATAATTGGATGTATCGAAATATTCAATATTTTCCTTCATGTCTTTGTAGAAATCTTCAGTAAATACTTCCAACACTAATTAATCAGTATCCGTATAACACAACTTAACAGAATCACCATACTGTTGTTTAACACAATCATAATAAAACTCATATATTATAGTCTTTGAAATATCCAAAACTGAAAATCCTACATATAACGGTTTATCATACACTACTTTAATTTTATTCAGTTGAACCGCCACCAAATTATCGTTAAACACAGAACAAGATTTGAATTCTGGTTTCGCAATTAAAGTTTTCGCTCCCAGGGATCCTCTGGTGTTTTCCCAATGACTTGATATAATTATACGTTTTCTTTTTTCAACATTTTCCATCGTTTTTCCAAAGATTGCATTGATTAAAAGTTTAAACAAATCTTTTTCAAAGGCATTTGTAGCTTTGTTGCGTAGTCTGGTGTTAAGTTTAATGTATGTCTTTAGCCACGCAGACTGTGAAAACTCGATAACTCTGTGAATCTTTTTCAATTTTAAACCATTTTTCAAACACTGTTTAAGGTTACGATAGTGTATTATGTATTTGGTTTTATCGTTCAAGTTCGGTATCAGCTTTGAATATTTGGATTTTGGAGGGATGATACTTTCCGGGCAGAAAGGAAGATCGTTATGTGCATCATGCAGGTTGGTAGGATACTCCAAGTCCACTTCCAAAACATATCCTTTAGGCGAATCATCTTCAATAGTATCGACATCGAATAATTCAATTTCAGATTCAGTTAACCACCTAAAGTCACCAAATGGTAGATATTCCTTCATTGCAGCCCCGTAAAGGTTTGTAGCATCTAAAAACATTATGTAGCTCTCTGGTTTGTTCACATCAAAGGTGTCCAAGTATCTATTGTTTGCTACAGCTTTCCTCTTGCTGCATTGAGCTACTCCGCCTCGAATTCCTTTTTTGAAGAAGTGAAGCATATCCACATCGGTTAAAAGTTGTAGTTCAATCTGAGTACATCTCAACATGGCATCCCAACTCAGGGAAGGAGCGGTAAGGTAGTGAGCTGGATCCAACTTATATTCCTTAAGACAAACTTTGCGAAAATTCTCAAAGACGTCGGCAAGAAGCAACACATCAGTTTTTAAATATAACTTTGCATAATCACTAATAGTTGTGCAGTTGAAAGTATTCCATACTAGTTGAGCTCGTGCATATTCCTCATCAGAGATATCAACACCTTTTAAGGTATCAAAAAAATGTTCCTTATATGGTAATTGTCGCTCGCGTAGTTTATCAAAAGATGTCACATATGAATACGGAAACACGCCTTTTTGTCTCATTAAATTAAAATGTTTTGGGAAAAACTTTCGTACCTCATTACACTGTTCAGGATTCAACGTAGAAGCCAGTTTTTCTAATGAACTAGCTATAAAACTAAAGGAATCAACAAATTTTAATGTCATATACACATCTCGTATCTTGGGATCACTAAACTTTTCCACCAAAATAGATTTTGAGAAGCATATATACTTCTCCTTTGTTTGGGGTAAGGCACTGATTTTTTCACCTTTGGTGGTCAGTTCTTTGATAAATAAATGACAATCATAATTTTTTAAATTATGTAGAAAGACTGGAATATATTTCGGAAGTTTATAATTTAAATTGCAAGAGTTATGGGCTGCATTATTAAATTTTCCGGTAACATGGCAATGATCCATAACCTTTTTATCAAAAACATCAAATGGTCTTTCACAAATATGACAAACGGTAGCAGTGTCATATCTATCTTGTTCCTCAGGTGTTAATGATCGCATCGGTATAACATGTTTAAGATGGTTATTGTACAAATCTTGAACTATTGAATCCAATTTTTGTATGAAGACTTGGGCTGCATCGGCACCTTCATAAATTTCAAATTTGGATAAACTATCGTCATATGTACACTTTACATAAAAAGCAAACGAGTAAGGCTCATGTTCACACACTTTAACTGTGAAGGATTCACCAGCATGGGGTTCAGTATGATCTATCGGTTTTAATAAACTTTCAAAGTCCGCGTATATAACGAATGGAACTTGCAGCTGTTTTTCAAAGTTGATGAATTTTAATGTATTTTCTGGTAACCACTCCCCACACTTGTTTATTTTAATTTCAGAAGTTGGTAGCTTAGTGTATATGTGAGTACAATCATTTTCTTGGTGGTGTAATTTGGATTCTGTTGAAAAACTTTGTAGACATCCATCACAAAAGAAAGTTCTCTCTTTGTGCGTTGTCTTTTGACTTCTCAATAATTTAGATAAATCCCCGATGAGAGTATAATGAGTGTTTCCATCTCTATCAGTTATCAATAAGAGATTAATATGGGTCGGTTTCCGCTCTGACGTAAAATGAAGGGGGCCAACAACTTCATATTTTTTTTTTCCATCTTTAAATTCTGATTCCAACCCATAAACATTTACAGATATATTATTCAATTTCTCGAATTTTATAATGTCTTTCAGGGTTACCGGAAACTCTACTCCTGTGAAATCTAGCAAGGTATCAAAATGGGGGTAAGATTCTGGCTTCGTGGGATCTCCTTGGGGTTGAAATATTGCTGCATTCACACACCAAGCGAAACATGCATTATCATTATTCCGGATATTTAAAACAGTCTGTTTTCTAATTATCGCCCTTGGCAACTTGACATAAGAAGAAGCGGAAATTGCATTAAACCGGTTTATGTTCACATCTAAAAACATTATTTCTTGAAGTGCCCACCCACTATCTTTTTCTTGAAACTCTGAAGCCTGGTTCATAATTTCATCTTTAAATTCTTCATATACATGTTTCAAATCGGTTGATGTAGTCACAACTTTGTTGGCTGTATTCATAGACTTTATATCTGAAATCTCCTTCTCTGGTATTATGTATATACCGAATATTTCAAAATTTATTTTTAATGAATAATGTTGCTGAAGGTATTCTTGAATTTTATTTAATACTTTTGGTTGAACCTCATTGAGAAAATCCATATAATTTGTCTTTTTATCTGGAATGGAAAACCGATAGGAAGCTATTCTGGTTTTGAATGCGTGATGTAACTTGGTAACACCGGGTTCCAACACTTCCATACCCATAGGTCTAAGTCTTTTTTTAGGAATAAAAGATGGACCATCACAACTCTTACGTTGATGATTTTTGAGGTTATCGAACCTTGAAAACTGTTTTCCACAACTGTCACAAGTTGTTGAACGTTGACCACAACATAACTGATGTCGACGAAGATTGTAAGCTCTAGAAAATCGCTTACCGCACTTGATACAATGCATGATGAAACTAAACAGAATCAATTCTGTAATTACATTTATATACAAGAAAACGCATGCGCAATAGGTCTGAAGGTGAATTGAAAGTCATTATATTATTTTATTCTTTCATTATAAAGTTTTCATATAAAAAAAATACATTCGATAGCGCACAAATACAATTAATATTACTATGGTAAAAACATTTCGGTTCAGATGAAATAACTGGAGGGTGTTCTTCAAATTCGTAAACTGGAGCCAATGAATATTTTTTGATATAGTCAGCCTTCTCTTTTCCTTTAACGTAAACCACGTCAGCATCATTTGTTAAATTAGCAACTATATTACCAAACAAATGTATTGGTGTGAAACCAACATTCCAGTCAATAGAGTGATGCTTTTTCATGAGCCAAACAGCCTGTCTGTGCAAATCGGGGGACAGCATTCGTAAAGGAAATGGTGGTTTAAACACATAATGACAAACCTGATTTCCGTTGTATGCCGCAAATTCCTTCACTATAAATTTATTGTTTTCAATCCTAAAACCCTGAACATCCATCACTAATCTCATATTTGTAGATTTTTAAAGTGTTCAACTAGTTGCTTTTTCTTTTTATACCACTCAATATCAGCTTTGAGTTTAGCCAAGTTAATAATATACTGCTCGAGTCGTTGACGAAATCCCATAGTGTACTGAAAGAAACTTCATGCTGCTGCAGACTTTTAACACATAAACGCATGCGCATTACACTTGTCTAACAATTTTTGTCATGGGATTGTAATAAAATTCTTTTTCGTGTATAATCAAACAATATGCTGATACATCATTACCCACATTTTTACTGGTTTCAAATTCTATTCGAAGAACAATAGAACCACTCTGTAAAACCTCCTTTTGACGAGAACAGTCGATGTGGGCGATGGGGGCTTTGGTTTTAAATTCTTCTGGATTAAATATAGGTTGATTAGTTTGGATGTGGTAATAACTTTCTTGAAAATTGGCAAACATCTCATACAAAGTGGCAAAACGATTACTATCAAAATCTAGATGTAAATCATGATAAGGATAACGCTCAGAATTCAAAAACACACGTAAATTAGTCAAGTTACAGTGATCAAATTTACTCATATCTTTCAAAAGTTTGCCCTTTCAACCCTTTTGGAATGCTACCACAATATGTCGGGGTGTTTCAATTTTAGTCGTCGTTTTGGCGGGCCAGGTGTGACGAGTAGTATCTGTAAGAGCAGGATATTCAATAAGTTCCCAGCTCCTAAATTTAATTGGTAGATCAATATTGCTATGAATAATTTTATTTAGTCTCAGCTGTTCTTTAATGCTTGGAGTTATGTGAGGTACATTCCAATAAACTTTCAATAGCTCAATTTTTGGTTTCTCAGACTCATCAGAAGCAACTACAACATCGATGTCGTCTTTGTCTCGAATTATAATCAACTCTTGTCTCATATTAATTATAATTTTCTTGAAATCCTCAAAAAAACCCATGAGTAGTTTTAAAGGAATACATATATTAAAATTACCCTTGGAATCTGTTAGAATTTTTCCATTGTTTGGATACCACCCCCCATTATTCATCAGCTTACTCTCATTTTCGTTTAAAGATAGATAATTTTTTATTGTCGTAGCTATACCAACTTGTCGGACAGCGTCAATAATTACACCATTCAACTCATACCTGATTTCTCTAAATAAAAACGCAATAGCGTTATTAATAAAGTTAAATTTTGTTGGAACAGTATTTTTATCAGTCAGTAATTTCCCTTCTATGTACAGAACTGAATTACTGGGGAGAGTATGAGCTTCTAGATCTTGAATTGGAATTCTTATTTCATCATTATAGTTGAGGTTAGCAGAAGAATACGGTTGGTATGTATGGAATTGATAGTCTTCAATGGTAGTGTCGCTAAAAGGTTCGCCCGTAACATGTGAAACTTCCATTATACCAACACTTTGAAACCCAAAGACTGCAAAAATTTCCGATTTGTAGACGTTAACAATGCTGTGGTTTTCCCTCTACTGATAGTTTTGTGAATAAATGTGCTTTTATATGGGTGTATACGATTAAACTGCCAAACCATTTCAATTAGTTTTTCGAAGATGTAAGCGAACAGTAATAGTTTCTTTTTGAAAATCAATTAAATCACCGCTTTGATCGAGAGCCCTAACAGTAATGTTGTTTATGGTTTTAATGCTTACAGGGTAATAGAGTATGGTTAAAGGTTGCTCCACTATTTTATACCCACTGGGAACTTGGGGGAAAAACTGATGTATAATGTGGACTGGTTCTCCATTCAAAAATGATCCGACTGCAATGTTGCAGTCAATACATATAGTATTAACTTTTAAAATATTTATCATTTTTGTTGAGGTATTTACCTTATTCGGTTCAAGAAAGACTTTTGAGAAACCCAACAGATCCCCTATTGAATTATCAACTGTAAAATTTATAGTTTCAGTGCTTTTCATTGATACAGACCCTGTTCGACTATCTGGCACAATGCGGGTTGTAGTACCCGCTATATTAAACATTTCTTTTTCAATTAATTTTATAATATCATCCAGTTCATAGGAGCCTATAGGGATGATATAGTTGTATTGACTTTTCTGACCCCACACTAATACGTTATTGGTTTGAGTTACGTTTGGAATACTATTGAATGTATCAAAATTAGCTAATCCTATCTCATACTCGGAATTTTCATCTAAGTAAATGGGTGGGTTAAAGTCACCACTTAGAATTGATGACTCCCCACTTAACGTAAAAGTATATGACATCTTGGACAGTTGGTTATGGAATGAGTTGCCTACTCAGTTATACTGACTATATAAAAATCTAAGACAATACTGTCCACATTGGTAACCTAATCTTTGTACTGTTTCGTAATTGAAGTGGATGTCTACTTTTCCATTACTTGTAAAATACTTTACGACTTCTATTGGTGGTGGTAAATTACCATAACTATCAAAATATGTAACATTTTTACTCTTCTTTGTATAAGCTGTCCAGTGCGTTCCAACACCTTGCATCCCCTCGAGCTAATCTCTTTGCTAGCTTCGTTCCAGGACCTAAATACCGATACCCCCCAGGGGCGTGTAGTTCAAAGGGGAGCTTATTTATTAATGTATTAACAAGTCCTCTACCTCTAGTCCTACGACGTTCAAGTGGCACCGCTTTATTTTTCATACTAACACCTATATATGTGTGCTTCTCTTTATATAGTAACAGTCTTCAACATGAAGCTTGTAAAACAACAAGTTTCCTTACCAGTTAAAAACTATGACATTACAAATAATGAAAATAATCACGGTGTATTATTTGGAGGTAATTCTAAACGAACACTTATAGTAGGGCCTAGTGGAAGTGGTAAAACCAGCGTAATGTTATCTTTGTTGGAACATCCTAATGGTATGAAATATGAAAATGTTTATTTATATTCGAAATCACTGCAGCAACCAAAATATCAATATCTGCGATTATTACTACAACCCATACGAGAGATCGGTTACCAAGAATTTAGTAAAAGTGAAGATTTTCCGCTCCCCGAAAATATTAAACATAATTCCATAGTTATATTTGACGATGTGGCGTCTTGTGACCAAAATATCATCAAAAATTATTTTTGTTTTGGTCGACATAAAGAGACCGATTGTTTTTATTTATGTCAAACATATTCAGCGATTCCAAAACAACTAATTCGGGATAATGCTAATCTGTTAATTGTATTCCCCCAAGATGTTACTAATCTGAAACATATTTTTGATGACCATGCAAATATCGACATGAGTTTTCGACAATTTAAAGACATGGGATCGTTTTGTTGGAAAGATAAGTTTGGATTTTTAGTTATTGATAAGGACTGTGCATTATCCTCTGGAAAATATCGAAAAGGGTTTGATGTATATATAAGACCTTAAAAAATGTGAAACCTATTAGTCACAATGAATGAACGATTAGGGAAACAGCTCATAAAATCACGTCAAGATATTAAAAAGAAATATAAACTTCTCAAACAGCAGAGGCATGAGTCTCAAAGTAAATTGGAAAAATCATACCAGCCTCTTAAAGAATTTGTTTCAACTTTGGGGAAACCTATTAAACAAGAAATATCACCGACAAAAGGGGACATTACCATTAAAAAGTCACCCACAACTCGTTACGATCAACTAGCATTTTTTGAGTCCGATAACGATCCAGATTTTCACAGTACTTTCCAGGACAACACGAGATTTTTAACAGATGAAACAACTTATGAATCTCGAAATGATTCGGGAGATATTCCAGATAGAACCAGACAAGACCAATTTATCGATGACAGCATAAGTGATTTTTATCGTACAATCACCGACCCAAACGTTTTGAGAGAGTATTTTGAACAGTTTGACACACCTCTTCCTAGAGAATTTATCGAGGGGATGATACGAGATACGGAAGGGGTATATGATCATATTTTGGGCGTTTTTCATAATCCCAACGAAGAAAAGTTTTACATTGGTGATTCTGAACTTGACTTCAAAAATAAAGATATTATCGTAAAACATATAACATATTTGGGTACACCTGGGTTGTACGAGTTGCTTTTTAAAAAAAACCCTATTGTATATACTAAACGAGATGTGGATAATTATGTAGATATTATTAAACGAACAAATGCTATTCGTCGAGAACATAACCCCGATTTACCCATCAGAACATTCCCCAATGATATTAAAGATAAATATACATTCATCATTAAGCCTGAACTAAAACCAAATCCGATTAGACCGAGGGCTGGTACGGCCCCTCGGTCTCTATTAACTGGTGTACTGACACGTAAAATGTCAAAACTTGGGGGGAAGTTGACTATGATGGATTACAATAACAAACCCATTGATTATAAATATTTTGATGATTTTAATGAAATAGTTGATAGGTTACGATTACTTGTAGCTTCTCAAGCAGCAGGGAATACAGGTCATCGCAATGAAATTATATCCATTATTGAAGAATTACGAGAGGGTGGTATAATCGAATAAATACTTTGATTACTTTATAAATTGTTTAGTCGTGAACATGCCGTTAAATCATTTCAACCAACATTACCTCTCCACCTCAGAATGTGTAGACGTTCCTTCTACCGCTGAACCGATACTTAAAACACCCTTTTACATTTGCACACCAAAAGAATATTTTAGTACATGCATCATTCGATTAATAGGGGTAAAAAAGACAAAAAATCCCTTGTATGTTTTAGAGAATGGAGGGACTGCTTTCGTTTTTCCTGTTGAAGGTTCTATCGAAAGCTGTAAGCACTACTCGAGTGACGGTGATGTTTTGATAAATGGCAAGGTTTATAAATATCATGAGTTATCCACCATGAAAATAAAAAAGGGCGATAAAATTGAATTTAAAGTAGGTTCTGTAAATAATATGTGTGCTGATTTTACCCTACTTTGCCCGTTGCAACAGTTGAATAAATAGCACCCCCTTGATAAAAATGGCCCATTCAATCTTAATATGCCGATTAACAGGTTCAATCAACACTTCCTTCGCAGTCAAGCGTTAAAACCCTCTGACGAAATTGTAGCAGCACCACTGCTCAGTGATAATTTTTATATTGGGGATCCCTATAAATTCCATACCAAAATTTTTTTCAAAATCAATGGTAGTCAAGGAACAGACAAGTTTTTTTACGTCTTAGACTGTAATACAAGCACTTTTACGATACCAGTATCAGGAAAAGTTGAACATTTTAAATGCACTTTTGATGGACTATATATTCGCTATAACAATAAAATATCTGACCAATCCGGTATAGTTGATAAATCTGTTAAAAAAGGCGATACTTTACAGTTTGCGTTAAACCCTAGTTATAAACAATTTTACGTTGAATTTGTAATTCAGTGTGCTCTACAAAAATATGAGTAATGTGAAGCGAGATGTAGTTAATGAATTGCATAGTCCGGCTCGTAAAAATTACAAGAGACGACATGTGATCGTCAAAGGTTTGCATGATCTTCAGGCTGATTTGGCGATTCTGAATAATTATAAAAGCGTTAACAAAGGTTTTGGATATATACTTGTAATAATCAATACTTTTAGTAAATTCGTTTGGGCTGAACCTGTAAAGCGAAAAAATGCCAAGGACATTACAGAGGCTATGCAAAAAGTACTCTCCCAAATGAGCCCGCCTAAAAACTTACAGACCGATATGGGTAAAGAATTTTATAACAAAGAGTTCCAACAGCTGATGCAACAGTATGGAATAAATCATTACAGCACATTTTCAAACCTTAAAGCTAGCATCGTAGAAAGAGTTATTCGAACACTCAAAACTTTATTGTGGAAAGAATTTAGTGTGCAAGGGTCATATAAATGGTTGGAATTGCTACCAAAAATTGTTAAGAAATACAATAATACCAGGCATTCAACAACGGGTGCTATTCCCAGTAAGGTTATTGAGACAAACGCCAAATATATTATTGCTTTCAACCACATGAAAACAGTCGACCCCCGCAAACCTAGATTTAAAAAAGGTGATTTTGTACGCATAAGTAAATATCGTGAATCATTTTCCAAAGGTTATACACCCAACTGGTCAACCGAAATTTTCACAATCTATAAAGTCAAGCTGACCAATCCCGCCACATATATTTTACAAGACGAGAGTAATCAACCGATTCAAGGACCTTTTTACACTGAGGAACTTTTAAAAGTGAAACACCCCGACGTTTATCTCGTTGAAAAAGTATTGAGAAAAAAAGGAAATAAGGTTTTGGTGAAATGGCTGGGATTAGATAACTCGCACAACTCTTGGATTAATAAAAATAATGTATTGTAAACTAACTTTTTAAATAAAACATAATAATTACTGCATATCTTTTATTATAAACTTTACATCTATGTATTACATGTAAAATAGGATTGATAAATTTGGCGGCTTGTTGAATTCGTTGCTTGAAGCGTAACTGATCGAGATATCTAGCTTGCCAATCGTTTTTTCTTGCCGCATGATATGCATATCGCCAGACATATAGAACATGTATTTTGTTCAAGTTTTCGTTAAAGCTGACTTTTTTCATCTTGTAGTAATTCAGGAAATCTGTAAATGACTTCAAGACCTAGGTTGTATGTAATTGGATTGATTTTTTTGATTGGTTGTAGAACTTCTAGTGCTGTTTTCGGAGCATCTTGTGATTTAGTAACAGCCAGTTGTAAAATTTTCATAGTTCCTAAAAACTGCTGGTTTTTTAATGTTTCAAAGGTGTTCTTTATTAGTGGTAATATCTTCCACAGCTCGGATATACTTGCATACCCCAAACAAATACTAGCGTGTCCAGTTAAAATTTTTAGCACTTTATTCTGCTCAAACTTTTGAAATTGAAGCCAAAAATAGCCCGCATCTATAGGGTCTAGGGTTTCCGCTGCAGTGAAAAAATTGTCAATCAAATCCTTGAAACATATTAATTCCTCCCATTCCTTTTCGTAAAAAACTATATAATTATTCCTGTTCCCTGAAATTATTACACAAGGAGTGCACTCTGCTGATAAACACACTGTAACAAACTTTGACTTTGACTGATTCAAGTCAAATCGACGCTCCCCCAAAAACACTTCCTTTTGAACCATATTTGAAGACATTTCCCCCACAACTAACATGACAAAACTATGCTCGGAATGGTTTCTTCATGACTTTTTATAGATATGTGAAAGTGGTGGGAGAAATTATGCTAGTATTGGAATGGATGGGGAAATCTATAAATAGTTATAGCAAAACGAATTTGACTCACACCATCAATATGTGTTTAGAAGATTTCTCCGATTTATTATCATTGTATGACTACCGCTTGCAATCATTCAAAAATTGGGCTGGTAAAGTTTCTCCTATAGATTTGGCGTTAGCGGGTTTTTTTTATGTTGGTTATAGTGACATAACTCGTTGTTTTAATTGTCATGTGGAAATTCATGAGTGGTTATCCGAAGATTGCGTTCATGAAGAACATTTAAAATTTAGCCCAGACTGTAAGTTTGCCAAGATGATGAAAACATCAATCAAAAAAGAAAACGACAAGATGGATAACACAAGACGTTGGAATACTCTACAAATATTTAATACAACTCTACCAATAAATTTGTTTTTACTAGCTTATATTATAATAAATGATTTTGTGGTGAGACACTGAATAGTGCTTGAGTTTGCGCATGCCCTAGCTACTCTAGTTTGCGCATGTCTGAATTTGTTTTTACTAGCTTATATTATAATAAATGATTTTGTGGTGAGACACTGAATAGTGCTTTAGTTTGCGCATGCCCTAGCTACTCTAGTTTGCGCATGTCTGAAATTTTATATATAATACGTTTAAACGCTGCAAAACGTATCAAACCCAAAACTGTAGTGCAATAAAAGAAGAAAGTATGGATAGTGATAACGAGTCTTTCGATTTTGCGGTTTTGTTAGAAAACCAAGAGGTTAATAGAATCGATGACGATAGTGGAAGTGAAGTGGATTCTGTTATCAGTTCCTGTACTTCGGAACAGGAACATGATACAGGTTCCACTATTGATTTCAAATCGTTTCATATTGAAACAGTGGATAGTCAGAAATGGATGAATGCCAGTTTTGGTAAACCAATATGTATCCTACAATACTATTATTCGACAAGTGAATATCGATTATGTACCTGTTGTTTTTTCGATTTGAATAATGGTGGGGGTGAAAGCATAGAATCCCAACATGTCAGCGAGCATTTCACCGGTAGCGCAGGAACTCTACCAGAATCATGTTTTAGATGTTCTATTTGTGAAAAAGAACTATTTTTATATTGTATAGTTGATTATTGTTTTTTGTGCAATAACAAACATTTTAACATTATTGCGCCATAACTTTGTTTTAAATCAATTGTATCTTTTTGTATTGTTCAAAAATTTGAAATTTGCTAACACATCCTGTACTGTGGATTTTATTTCACTACAATTTTAATATTAATGCAACTTTATATTTAAATTATTTTAATATATATTCAATTGTGCATTTTTATATTTTTCAATATAAAAATGTATGACATTAGTCCCACATCCAGTACTGTGGATTTTATTTCACTACACTTTTGGGTTTGATCATCGAATAAAATATTTTCATTCGAATCGCCTTTAATTTCCTCTCCAATATTACATAAAAGTCAGTCCGACCCTGTTATTGCAATGTGTCTACTGATTATACAGTTACAAACAAGTTATATCGATTGAATTGGATTCGAGAGTTGTAGGCTGATAAAAGGAAACGCTTGAAGATTCTTTCACATATATACAATATCTTAATTTTATGGATTTGTTACTGTTTAAAAAGAGCGAATTATAAATATCGATATTGTAAAAATATACTTTAAATGGATGTACAGGGTAAATCAACCACAATTAGTTATAATATGATAGTTTATTTTATCTCGTGAAATGAAAATAGGTACATACTTTATAGGTTTAAACAATTTCAAATTTATTTATCATTTTTATCATTGTTTTCACATTCAATTGAGTTTCATCCAACGCATTTTCAGTAGTTGTCCAGTCTTCTGGTTCGAGGAGTTGATCTATTTCATTTTCAAAAATTCCAAACGATAAAATATATTTTGTATTTAATTTATAGGTTTAAACGATTGATTGATTCCGCTAATTTTATATTATGATTTAACTTTTCCAAGAGGTGCTCTGTTGTTATATATTTTCTTTTATATTTTTCAATCTTCAATTTCAAACTTATTTTCTGTTCTTGACTTTCACTCAAAAATATTTTATTAGATTCGAAGAACTTGGTCACGTTATCACTATGGTTCGTTATCATTGTTTTCACATTCGATTGAGTTTCATCCAACGCTTCTTCTGCAGTTGTTAAATCACTATCCCAGTCTTCTGGTTGGAAGAGTTGATCTATTTCATTTTCAAAAATTCCGTCCATAGAAATATTTTCATATTCAGAATTTTTCAATGGCTGGTTTTTTATATCCTCCACTGGCCGATTTTGGATTTCTTCAGATTCCTCACTCTCTCCTGATATTATTATCATCGAATTTGGTGATGAACAGTCATCATCTATTGTTTTAATATGATACTTTGTCTCAGAAGGTCCTCTTCTAATAATCATAGGTATACTTTTTTAATTGTATTCATCTTTTCAAATTCTGTTTGTTCACTTGTTTTTCTATAATCACTCAATATATTTACTTTAATACGACTTCTCATTTCACGAGATAAAATAAACTATACTTTCAAGTTGAATTTTAGCTCTTATATATCTACAATACTGCAATGTAAACAAGTTATTTTCAAGATGGGTTCTGTCACCCCCACATTACCATTTCAATTTATTTTAATGAGAACATGTTCCCAGTGTGTTATTCCAAATACATGCTGGTACTAGGTACTTATTCATCCTTGAAACAATCCATTTCTTCTGAAATGACATACATAAATTTAAATCTCATCGACATCTTCTGTGTTATTCCAAAACGGTATCCTGCTTTCTTTGCAGACTAGTCTCACATCAATTTCAATGATTACATTTTCCCAGTGTGTTCTTCCAAATACATGCGGGTACTACTTATTCGTCCGCAAACAATCCATTTCTTCTGAAATGACATACATAAATTTAAATCTCATCGAATCTTCCGTGTTATTCCAAACATGGTAACTTGCTTTCTTTGCAGAATAGTCTCACATCAGAATTTTATTTCAATTAATTTCAATGTTTACATGTTCCCAGTGTGTTTTTCCAAGTACATACGGGTACTAGTTATTCATTCTTAAACAATCCATTTCTTCTGAAACGACATACATAAATTTGAATCTCATCGAATCTTCCGTGTTATTCCAAATACTGGTATCCTTTGCAGACTAGTCTCGCATCAGAATTTTATATTCACCGCGAATTAAAACATTTCAATTGCTCCAGCATACTGATCAATGAAAACGAATTATTATTAAATGGAAAACTTTTTAAATTGGTTAAATTAATAACTTGTTTAATATTTTATATGATTTTATCTACACAGTTACACTCCTATTATTATTTCGCATCCAGACAAGGCCTAAAAATGATTCACAATTAAAAATAAGCTCTGGTGTAACACACCTTCTAGCTTCCATTTCTACTCAAATTAATAATAATTCACTCACTACTCTTCACTACATATAGTGTAATTGACTACTGCTCTGTATACCCCCTCCTATTAAATGTAGTTACTTTCGGTGCACCCTGTATAATTTTTATTTTCCGTCACTGCATATTAGAGAGGCCAGTTGCGGTCATTCGTACCTTACTTCTTTGGTCCCCCATTAACATAGATTGTGAAAGTAGGTCAGTTACTTGACTTCCGTGAATCCCCATTATAGATGGCGGAAGTAGGTCAACTGCTGTCAGGCTGCTCAAAATCGCCTTAAAAGGTTCCCCTTTATATATCTACTGACATCCATCAAACTCTCCCCACAATCCATCAAGCAAACTACTATAACAAACCACAAAGGTACAGCCACTGAAGGGTACAATGACAACTCTGTCCCAAACATTCCCTAAGCGGACGCATAATAAAGAAATAATGGACACACTATGCATAGAACGAGATCACACACAACAGTCGAAACGAAAATATCCTCATAAAACAGTTTGGGAAGTGGTAAATAGTCACTGAAGGAAAATGAAAATAATGAAGTGAAAATTCTAGCAATAACTTTTCAACTTTTTTTTATTTTCTAATAAATTTTTTTAATGATCACTTTATTACTATTAAGTCTATTATATTAAATAATGTAAATAATACTGGCTGAAGGACCTCAGTCGATGGCCATCTGGTTGTACCAATAAATAACGTTTATTATTATTATTATTAAAATTTATTGTAAATAAAACATATAAATACAAATAAACATTTTATTGAAAACCCTGTATAAAATTAACAAAAATTTTTAAAATAAATATATATTAGGTATTTGTTTAAAATACAAATTATAAACTAAACAAAAATCACAAAAATTTCTAAATATTAAAAAATTACCAAATAGGTATTTGTTAATAATTTTAATATAAGTATATATCTACTGAAATCACAAAAATTCTTAAAAACAAAATAAAAAGTAGTTCTCAAAAATGATCAACTGTAAAAACTAACAGATAAAAATGTATTTGCTAATGTTTTTGTTTTTTCATCACTTCCAAGATTTCTTTTTGCATTTGCATTCTTTCTTCATGCCTCTTTCTTTTTGCGTCTTCCTTTTCTGCATGCAGTCTTAATTTTCCCTTTCTATATTCATCTGTCTTTTTTATATAAATATCAAACCTTTTATCTGATCCTGTTTTAGGTTTGTCATCTGAAATTTATCAAATAATAATAAAAACACGTATTTTAGATTTTGCTTTTATTTACTTTGTTTCGAAGTACTTGCAGCTGATCCTTTTTCTGAAGCTGTTGCAGCGGGCTTCACCCAAGTTTTTTTGGAAAATACTTCATCCAAGATCTATAAATATTTTTAAAATGGGTTACGAAATTTTAGACTTACTGTACCTACTTACATCATAATAAAGCCAAGATTTTCTCGAATTCCCAGATTTGCTGTTTGAATATTTTATATTTTTATATGTTCTTGTCAAACTGCTGAACTTTGATGAATATATTTGCCCGGTTAATGAATGAAAGGAGCCATTGAGTTTTTTCATTTCATTTGAAATCTTATGCCACACTTAATTCCTTTTTGTTGTAGTTTCAAATTCTTTTTCATGATTTCTGTATGTTTCTATTAGTGATAATGTCTTTTCTTTGGTCCACTCTTCTTTGTCTAATAAAAGATTTCATTATTAAAATTCTATTATCAATTCCAAACCCAGATAAGATTTTTGCTTTGCTCCCACCCACATATGCTGTGACTAAGAGCGAAGCAGTTACTCACTCGCAAGTTTATTATGGGTGTGAGGAATATTAATTTGATAATAAATATGTTGTACCTTTTGTATTTATTGAATTATCTTTTAAATGTGCATCCTCTGAATCAGAAGTTGTACCCACTTCATCATTTATTGGGTTTTGGCAATTTAAATCTTTATTTTGGCTCTCGTCCCATAATTGTTGTAAATAATTAGGATCTAGAATGTATTCAACAATAAATCTTTTTATTATAACATTCAAGAATAATTCACCTGTTATTGCACGTTCTACGCAATCGGCCGGAACACTTAGGTAAACTAATTTTCCTTCAAAGAAAATTGGTATTTTCTTCATTTTTAAACGTAAACAAAAAACTAATAGAAAAAACTATACAACCAAATTAATAAATTATCTGAATCTGAAATCATTTTTGAGGTTAGCAAATAATATAATGCACATAGCGCATGCCCGCATAAGATCTGCTTGGCGAAAAGGTAGTGCTTGTTATACCTCGTATACTCGACGTTGAAACCCAAGATTTGTGAGTATATACTTCAAATGTCATAACTCGGAACGTGCAAACAGCGGTATAAGCAGTATATGCTCAACTCGGAAAGCACCCCAAATCTCACAGATAAATGTCAAATTTCTTCTTCTTTTCTATTTTTATCATTAAATAGTCAAATTTGCACGATGTTTTCTGAATTATTAATAGATTATTCTCTATCCGATTGACGATCACAAATATTGTCGAACTATAGCCGAGGCGATAGAGATTCGCTTATAGAGTGCCGCTAATCAAGTATAAAGATTCTTTTCGCTTGCTTATTCTTTATCTCTTTCCTTGAAATACAAATTACAGAGTGCCAGTCCTGATATCTTGAACATCCTCCCACCTTGAGACAAGGATTAAGAAATGTCTCAACACTGATATCTTCGGGGCAGCATAACCTTACGACCGCATCGTGTTCTAGGAAAATCATCTTGGTCTTCTACATCTGATTTCGGTTGCCCATTTTTCTCTTCAGACGGGGCATTAGTAGAAGTTTCTACGCAATGATTGCCTGTATCAACGTTTGTAATTTTCTCAAAATTTACCATTTCAAGGGGACAGATGTGTTGAACTGGTCTTACTATAGATCCATTCAATGTTTTTAATTCAACAACCCGTACTTCTCCATCACGACTACTCTAATTACGAGGCCTAAGATCCAATCCATTCGTTTTTGTTTAGGATTTGAAACAAATACGATATCACCTATATTAATATTTTTTATAGGTCCCCTTTTTGCGAATAGTTTTAGTTGTCCTAAATATTCCACTCTGAACCTTTTTTTGAGGTCTTCTAATAATTTTTGTTTGTACATAAACCTTCTTCTTAAATCTTCTCCTACTATCCTAGAAATGTCGGGCGCATCTGTTTGAGTATTTTCTTGTAAGAACATTTTTGGTGTTAGAGTAGCTAAATCTAGATTGTCTTCAGTAACTGAAGTTAAGGGACGTTAATTAATCAGAACTTCTCATTCACATAGCACTGTGTTTAGTTCATCCATGGAAAGATGCGATTTTCCAACATTTTTCTTAAAATTTCCTTCACAAGTCTAATGAGGCGCTCCCACCAACCTCCCCACCATGCTGCAGTTGGTGGATTAAATTTCCAAGCAATTCTTTCAATGGCTGATTCTCTTGATATTTCCTGCCAATCTTGTTTCTGCAGAGCGTTCCAATAAAATTGCTACCATTGTCACTGTACATTGTTGTTGGTCTCCCTCTTCGAGCTATAAAACGTCGTAACGATTGTAAGAAAGCAATTGTTGATAACGAAGAAACAATCTCCAAATGAATTGCAAGGTATACTGCACAAGTGTATACAGTAATCGAAACCTTTTCTCCTGACCTGGCAGTACCTTTTGAACCTTCGAATAGAATAGTTGGTTTGTGTGTGGTGAGCGTATCTGTAAATAGTACGGTAAATTAACTTTTAATTTAGTTACATTTATTTGTACGTTTGAAACAAACTCCAGCTTCTGGTAAGTTTTTGACGGTATTATGACCAAAGACTCAGATGGGGGAGGACCCCCATAACAACATGATCCGCCTGATAAAATGGACACCGGTATAAGTAAAAAATACAATTTAAATAACAAATATTCTTCAAATGATATCGGACTGTTCTATGTTATTGTCGAACCTTCACATTCGTGTATTCGTATTTCGGCAGTTAAGGTAGGTCAATATCTTTTTAATGAAAGAAACTTGAAAAATGATGTAGTTGATATAAAATTAATCGGAAGAAACAAAGTAAAAATTATTTTTAAAACCTATAAAATTGCAAATTCTATTATAGGACATGAAATAATGAATGTCAACAAATTAATAGCGTATATACCAATATTTTTCAACCACAAAAAAGGTGTAATTAGGGAAGTCGATACATTCTTAGAAGAAAAATATATTTTAGAAAATATGGAAAGCAATAAAAAAGTAGTGAGGTTAAAAGAATGAAGCGCAAAATTATCGATTCCGATAAGGAGATACAATACGTACCGCGACAAATGATAATTGCAACATTTTTAGGAAATTCTTTACCTCAGTTTGTAAAAATTAATTTAGTTCGGTTTGTAGTGGAGCCTTACGTGTACCCTGTGGTGCAGTGCTATAAATGCCTTCGTTATGGACATACAAAAAAATATTGCAAAAGTACTACAGATAAATGTATAAAATGTGGACAAATACACGAAACCATAGACGGTCCAGAATGTAAAGATGAGGAATTCTGTATATATTGTGAACAAAATGGCCATAAGTCGGTATCAAAAGAATGCCCCAAATATCAACAGCAACTTAAAGTTAAAAAGATCATGTCTGAACGAAACATATCATTTAAAGAAGCAGAATTGCTAGTAAATAATCCAAGCTACTCAAAAGTTGTCACAAACAATAGGTTTCATATATTAAACAATGATACTAACTTTCCCCAATTGAACGATAATGAAGATGAAGATTCTTCAGGTTGTAAAAATTGGGTACCACGTCCTCAGTCAAAATTTGTCAACAATTTGAACAAAAACACTCCAATACCTAAAATTTGGACATTTGTAAAAAAAATATCAAACAAAAATTCGACGTTGAAAAAACAAACAATATCTGAAAACCTTATAAACCAAATTTTTTACAACATTGCTCCAAGTTATGTTCCGAACATACTTGAAGAACCTACAGGGAACTCTGGTAATCTAGAAGTCGATAGACACTTTAATATTATAGAGCTAGAAGCTGCAATTAAATCTACAAGGTGTACAGCTCCTGGTAATGATTATATTACTTATGATATTATTAGAAATATGCCCGTACAGGCAAAACATATTTTACTTCAAGTATATAACGATTGGTGGGTAAAAGGTGAGTACATTGAACAACTGAAACAAGTAACTATCTAATCTTGAAACCACAAAAAGACAAACATGTATGTACATCTTATCGTCCTACATCTTTGATGTCCTGCTTTACAAAAACATTTGAAAGAATGATTAAGACTAGCATGGAGTGGTACTTGGAACAAAACTCAATTTTACCCCACTCACAGTATGGATTTAGAAGGGGTTACGGCACATTAGATCCTATAACGCAATTGGTCAATGATGTTCAAATTACTTTTTCAAAAAACAAATATCTAGTTTGCTTATTTCTTGACATAAAAGGGTCTTATGATTGTGTGGATATTCACTTACTAAAAAACAAAATTGTAGAGGCTGGTTTTAGTGAAATGACTTCACAGAGAATAACACAATTATACTATTCACGTACACTTTATATCAGGGACCATAAAAATGTTTAACATGGACCCAGAATTGTTCATCAGGGATTGCCTCAGGGATCTGTATTAGGTCATTTATTATTTAATATATATTCTGCCGATATACATACACGGTTTCATAATACAATTGAGTGTATACAGTACGCGGATGATATCTGTATATACTCCATCCAGGATACATATGATGATTGCCATAAGATCTTGAAGAATGTGATGCAAACTGTTGTTAAATGGACTGAAGAAACTAGTATGACCCTCTCAACTGAAAAATGCTCAATTATGTTTTTTACTAGACATAGACTTCGCACACCGGGGAGCCTAACTTTGTGTGGGCGGATGTTGTCGGTACTAAACGAGTTTAAATACTTGGGTATTATACTAGTTACTAAATTATTATGGTCCAAACATATATCCAACATTAAAAGTAAATGTGAAAAAGGATACAACCTTCTAAAATGTGTTACAAATCGCAGATGGGGCGCTGCTCCTTCTATTGCCATCATGTTTTACAGGGCTTATGTGCGATCAATTATAGATTATGGATGTACTCTATACGGATCTAGTAGCAACACCAACTTATAGTACATAGATCGTATTCAGTATAAATGCCTCAGAACCTGCATTGGTGCTATGAAATCAACACCTGTTAATGCATTATTGGCAGAGTGTAATGAACCTCCTCACGTCAACTACTATCTCAAAAATTTTTAATCAAACTTAAAACCCTTGAGGCAGACATGATAAACAATATCTAGTATTTGTATTGAGGATCTTACGAATAGATATTGGAGAATAAAAAACACTCCTCCACTTGCTGAAGCTTTCATTCAAACCAGTGAATTCAATAATATATATACAACCAATAAAACCTTGTCGATATACACAATTCCTTATCAAGCGGTATTCAAAATCCACAATGTCATAATACCCAATTATACGGAATCCAGTCGCATTAATGCTGTCCTGCTGAAATCCATACTAGGAAATTCTGTTTATAGGACAATAATATATACTGATGGATCTAAGACAAACGATGGAGTAGGATGTGCAGTGTACATTCACAATTCATCTCAATCGTTACAATTTAGACTACCCGATATATGTAGTATATATACTGCGGAGCTGTATGCTATCCTACAGGGCCTTTTTTGGTTAAAATCAAATAACAAGCATGAGGGAGTAATAATATCCGACTCTAGATCAGCATTGTAAGCTATAAAGGAAATCAATCCTCAAAGGCTAAACTGTTCAATTTTATGTTCCAATAAAACAATTTTGGCTAATATTAATATTAAATTTATTTGGGTTAAGGGGCATACTGGAATACATGGTAATGAAAAAGCTGATCATTTGGCAAAGGATGCAGTAATGAATGGAGTTTTTTGTAACATTTATACTGCAAAAGATGTAACTAACGTAATTAAAAATAAAATGTTGGTATCGTGGCAAAAACACTGGGAAAACGTCGAACGATCATCACATAATTCCTATTTCCTAATACATCCTAGTTTACCCTCCCCTCCAAACTATATTCTCAACTATACAATTCCGAAATTTCATTCATCAAGTATATTTAGGATGAAAACTAATCATGGGAGATTTCCCGCTCATCTTGCCAAGCTTGGGATAATACGATCATCATCCTGTAGCTGCAATGAGAATGCATGTGCCGATCTTAATCACATTTTTTTTGGAAGCAGCAATTATACTGCAAAATCAAACAGTTTAGTTCAGTCACTCTGTGAACAAAACTTCTTCCTACCTTTAAATATTACTCATATTCTAAGCCGAGATAGCCGGTCCACTTTTAACATACTCTTAAACTTCATCAAAGAGCTTAAAATTGATATTTAAGTGGGATTATAACAAAATTCTGTGGCTGATGGACCTGCTTCCGAGCCATTTTCTTTCCACACACACACACACACACACACGCACACACGCACACACGCACACACGCACACACGCACACACGCACACACGCACACACGCACACACGCACACACGCACACACGCACACACGCACACACGCACACACGCACACACGCACACACGCACACACGCACACACGCACACACGCACACACGCACACACGCACACACGCACACACGCACACACGCACACACGCACACACGCACACACGCACACACGCACACACGCACACACGCACACACGCACACACGCACACACGCACACACGCACACACGCACACACGCACACACGCACACACGCACACACGCACACACGCACACACGCACACACGCACACACGCACACACGCACACACGCACACACGCACACACGCACACACGCACACACGCACACACGCACACACGCACACACGCACACACGCACACACGCACACACGCACACACGCACACACGCACACACGCACACACGCACACACGCACACACGCACACACGCACACACGCACACACGCACACACGCACACACGCACACACGCACACACGCACACACGCACACACGCACACACGCACACACGCACACACGCACACACGCACACACGCACACACGCACACACGCACACACGCACACACGCACACACGCACACACGCACACACGCACACACGCACACACGCACACACGCACACACGCACACACGCACACACGCACACACGCACACACGCACACACGCACACACGCACACACGCACACACGCACACACGCACACACGCACACACGCACACACGCACACACGCACACACGCACACACGCACACACGCACACACGCACACACGCACACACGCACACACGCACACACGCACACACGCACACACGCACACACGCACACACGCACACACGCACACACGCACACACGCACACACGCACACACGCACACACGCACACACGCACACACGCACACACGCACACACGCACACACGCACACACGCACACACGCACACACGCACACACGCACACACGCACACACGCACACACGCACACACGCACACACGCACACACGCACACACGCACACACGCACACACGCACACACGCACACACGCACACACGCACACACGCACACACGCACACACGCACACACGCACACACGCACACACGCACACACGCACACACGCACACACGCACACACGCACACACGCACACACGCACACACGCACACACGCACACACGCACACACGCACACACGCACACACGCACACACGCACACACGCACACACGCACACACGCACACACGCACACACGCACACACGCACACACGCACACACGCACACACGCACACACGCACACACGCACACACGCACACACGCACACACGCACACACGCACACACGCACACACGCACACACGCACACACGCACACACGCACACACGCACACACGCACACACGCACACACGCACACACGCACACACGCACACACGCACACACGCACACACGCACACACGCACACACGCACACACGCACACACGCACACACGCACACACGCACACACGCACACACGCACACACGCACACACGCACACACACGTTACACGTGACGTTTGACGTAGCACGTGACGTTTGGCGTAGTACGTAACGTTCACCGTTACACGTGACGTTTGACGTGACACGTTGCGTTTGACCTAGCACGCGACGTGCCACGCATATTTCAGTTCAAATATTATATAGTATGTTACTTTTAAGCCCCCCGGTATATTACGAAATTCGTTACTTAGTAATATTTCAACATAAGTTACTTTTAAGCCCCCCGGTATATTAGTTACTTAGTAATATTACGAAATTTCAGCGGCAGCCGGCGCTATCATTTATTATCGTCGAGGCTTCATTCGCCGCTGCATTGGATACACTTTTTTATTCTCTAACGGCTGTCGTACATTTTTTCAAAAAACCTCCAAAAGACTCAACCCGCGCGCGCCTGTTATCATCGCAACGGATCAGTCCCGATTACGTGACAACTTACGGCGCCTAGCGTAAGGTGCGCGCGCGACCCCCCGACGATGCATACCTTCTTTGTCATCCGTATTAAACAAGAGAGCTCATGGTCTACTGTGTTAAATCAATTGCTATTGACGCGTAGGTTGGCGGTTCGATCCGCACTCAAGTCAAATTTTTTTTAAAATTAAATTCGCGAGCGGACTAAAAATGGCGGACGCCTCATGATGCGCACGACAGATGGCGCGCGCATGGAATAAAAATGGCGGCGCTCTCTCTCACACACATTGCCTCCATGACTCTCTCTCTCTCTCTCTCTCTCTCTCTAACACACTGTTTTCCCTATACTTGTCGCTGAACTGTCTTAGTCTATCTACTATGGTCCTATCCATGTTGGTCCGAAGTTGGCCTTGTTATGGTTCTGGGCCAGCACCTTGTCTCCTTCTTCGAATCTGGTGGGCGTCGGTTCCATGTCAGGCAGGTTCCTGGTGTACACCGTGGCTCGTCTTTTGGCGGCTTCGATCCTTTCCTCTCTGGCTTGGGCTTGTCGCTGGTCGGCTTCTACTTCTGGGCGTCTTGGGTCGTATCCGAGCAGGAGTTGGGCTGGGGTGGTTTGGGTGGCTACGTCGGCACGTGTCCGCATGCTAAATATGGCGTCGGTGAGGTACTGATCCCACCTGTTGTCGTCTGGGGTTCGGGCTTTGGCACGTAGGAATTTCTTGACTTCTTTCCACCGGGTTTGCACGCTGGTGGTAGATTGGAGAGAATTCCTGGGCGATGTGGTGTTGAGTCAGGAACCTCTCCCATATGTCGCCTCTGAATTGGGCTCCGTTGTCCGTGATTACCCGGGTTGGATATCCCCACCGGTGACAGACTTCTTCCACATCTGTATTCCACCCTGTGGCTATCAGCACGTACCGGTTTCGTCGTCCTCGGGATGGCGGATAGGGTCCTAGCACATCAAATGACACGGTGTGCCATGAGACCTGGGGTGGACGGACTTGGACTGGTGCTGGCGTCTGGCGGGCTGCGGCTTTTGCGGTGGCGCAAGTGAGGCAGGATCTCACGTGGTTTGGACATCGGCGCGGGAGCTGGGCCAGTAGTAGCGTCTGCGGATTGCTCTGAGCGTCTCATCTGGCCTGGTCTGGCCTGGATAACTTCAATGGCTGGGCAATCTTCGTCTTGATGACTTGGAAGGCGTCTTCTGCTTCTGGTGTCCATCTAAACCTCCTTACATGTTTGGTAAGTTCCGTGAGTGGGCTGATGAGTTCCGCGAAGTCTAGGATGTAGTCCCGTAGCTAGCTTGCTGTTTCTATAAAAGACCGAATTTGTTTTACTGACCTTGGTTGAGTGAAACCTTGAATTTTTTCTTGATGCCTGCTCAGCGGGTGGGTCGCGTCCGCGGTGACTCGATGTCCTAAGTACTCCAGTTCGGGGACCGGAAATCGGCACTTCTTTTCCAGAATAGGGTGTGGCGGTGGGTGGTACCAGCGTGAAGACATCTCCGTGAAAAGTCCATCAGGACTTTCTGGTCTTGCAGCCATGGTATTCCTAAAATTAGATCGTGATTAATACGCGGTAATACCCTAAAATTGGAGTTGAAAATCCAGTCCGGCGTTCTGATCGTCAAGTCAGATGTTCCCGGGCTTCTTGCAGTTCTGTTCTCGCAGGCGAGTTGGACCTCGATGTTGTCCCTGGTGATATCTGTCACCAATGAAGTGGAGCAGAAGTTGGACGTCGCTCCGGTGTCAACGAGTGCTGACACAAGACGTCCGTTGACTTCAACTTCAAGGACTGGCAAATTGGTCGTCTTTGCCTTCTCGCAGGTCGCGCTGAGAACTGCAGCCTTGGGTTGACGATCTGTATTTTCCATCTCTAGTAGGCGCCCCGTCGGAAGTTTCCCGACGGCCGTTGAGCTGATTGGCTCCGTTGTTGCACGCGTTGGGGCTGGTCGTTCCGTCTGGGGGATGGTGCGCGCCCTGGGGATGGTCCTCGTCTGGGGCATGGTCCTCGTCTGGGGGATGGTACCGGTTGTCTCTACGCTCCCAGTTCCTCGGTAGTGCCTGTATTGATGTCCTCCTCTCTAGACTTAGATCCTTCTCGATGTCTACTTGCAGTAGCTCCTCCAGGGTGGTTGGCGGTGTCACTCTAAGGTGTCTCCTGATCTCAGGCAGCAGCTGATCCAGGATCGTCCGGCGCATTGCTATGTCCGGTAAGCAGAGGTATAACCTGTCTGCAAGTGCCCATTTCTGTAAAATAAAATTAGTTTCACCTGGTGCTTGCAGAAGTCCGTAGAACTTTGAGTTCAGCCTGGCGATGATGGAGCAGTTATTGTATTGCCTCCGTAGCTGCATGGCGAGGAAGGTGTATGCGGTGCTTCCTCGGGCGTACGCCTGGGCCCAGGTCTTGGCATCACCACGGAGCTGTTGGAGCAGTAATTCCTTTCACTGCTCTCTGGGGATATTGTTTTCTATTGCGAAGTCCTCCAGGTTCTTTACGAAGTTCTCCGGGTTCTCGTCTTCTCTCCCTGAAAAAGACGGTGGTTGGCGGCGCCATCGGAGCTCCGCTGGGCGTAGTGCAGCTTGTTGGTTGGTGGCTAGCATCTGCATAGCTTCGGCGATCATTGCTAGCGGATCTGGGGTCGTGGGAGCGGTTATCCCGCTGGATAACTGAGAGCTCCTGAAAACATGTTGGGCGCCATATCGTGAACTAGCTCGGTGTGACTCCTCCTCGAGGGAGGATTCCACGGAGCTGGTGGGCACCCTGTTGAACCGCACTGTTCTAATTGGGGTCATAAGCGGGGTTCGGTGCTCTGTGGAGTCGCTGTGCACCTCGGAGAGGTCGTCCACAGTCCGGTGTTCTTCCATATCTGAGGACAGAACAACAAAACAAAGAAGATAACAACTTTAGAGAACTTACACCTAAAATTTCTAAAATATTACAAGAAGTAACTAATATAAAACTTGCAAATAAAAATGTTCTCTCACTTAATTGTGTTTATAGTAAGTTGAAAGAAGTTGATCCTCTTACTGATCTTTCTGATGTAATATATAGATTGACTTGCTCTACTTGTAAATCTGTATATGTAGGTGAAACATCACAAAAAATAACTAAACGTATAGCTCTACATAAGAGCGATGCAAGATTATATCAGGAAAGATCAGCATTAGCTGAACATGTTTTCTCTACAAATCATATAATAGATTACCAAAACTTTGAAATTTTACATGAAGGAAACAACTACTCTAAAAGGATTTTCCTGGAAATGGCATCCATATCTCAAGAAGATTATTGCTTAAATAGAAGAACTGATATTCAAAAACTTTCAATTTATAGCTATTCATTATCTTTTGACAAAAAAACAAAAAATTTGAATATTGAAGATGAAAATTCTGTTTCTTTTTATTAACTTACCAACTATTATTTCACTTGCTAATATACTAAACATACTTAAAGACATTTCTATGACTACTAAGAATTAACATCGATGTCGTAATGTCAATTTTGAAAGTTTTATTTTTTATTTAATTTCTTTGAAAAAGAAAAGTATATAATTATATGTTTTTTCTCCATTTTATACATATACATATATATATATATATAAAGATATTGTGATTAACCTCACTTAGTTGTAAGTAATTAATGTTTTACTTTTAAACCAATTTATTTTTATTTTGAATATTTATATATGTACCTATCTTTTGTAGTTCTTTGACAATGGTTTTAATAAATTACCGAAAGCTCAGAACAAACTAAAAAGAGTTCACTTTTTCACATTGCCGCATCCCCCACAATAAAAGTTTGACCTAACTAGTATCGGCAACGAACTATTTCCTTATATATATTGTAACGAGTTATTTTGTGGGGCACCGATTTGGAGTTCATTTTTAGTTTTCACTCTAGCATATTTTATTTTTATATAACTCGTTACTTACTTTCCGATCCTTTCTGCTACCACATTGATTTTTTTTACCGCAATATTATATTTCCTTAGTAATTCAAAACACATGAATACGAAACTAAAAATATAAAATTTATTAATTTTGATTCTCAAAAATTCAAAGACTAGAGGACGTCCGGTATATAAACTATTTTAATTAAAACAAAAGCCGTCCAGTCTAGTAGAAACTTTTTTGTAATTGAAAGTGAATTAATTTCATGTATGATTCCGATAAGGCAAAAATTTTAGGTAGGAATTGGGATATAAATTCGAAAACCGAACGATTTTGGGCCTCTCTGCTACCGGTTGTTTTCAACAAAAATCGCGCTCGGCTACCGTTTGTTTTCGAAACTCTCTGCTATCGTTTGTTTAAACCAAAAATCTCTCCTACCGACCAAAAATTTTGGAAGTCTAGTTACAGTGAATCCGTAGTATCCTACCGTTTCTGCGTAAGAAAAATTGTTTTAGTAAAGCCAAAGAATATAATTATTTTGTTCCGCTTAAAAATATATTTCCGTTAGCAGTTTCGATATTCTGATTGTCGAAATTCAGTACAGTATTCTAGTGAGTGGTTTTTTTTTCGCAATAGATAAGAAAATTTATTTTTCAGTGTTATTATTGTTACATTTTTTTTTATATTGGGTTGGTTTTAATTCCTAATTGAATGCTCAATACATCAAGTATTTTATTTTAGATTTTGTTTTTCCCGAATTAAATCCTTATACCCATTGTCCGGTCCTAAAAATTTCCCGAATATATTAAAAATTTTCATTTCGATTATTTGAAATAAAAACTGATCGTGGGGCAAGTGCGAGGACTATTCCATGCGTTGTCCAACCTTCAGCCGGTAAAGTTACGTAAAAACATTAATTTTTCATTCATTTATTTTAATTCGTTTATGATATTCAAACAAGTCTGAGGCCGATGCCATTGGTTGATTGAATATCTAGTTTAATTCAAAGTTTTCATTATCAGTGGTTGATCCGTTTTCCCTGCCTTCCAAATTAACGACCCTTTTTTTGTAATATTTGATTAAAATTTTCATTTCGATTATTTGAAATAAAAACTGATCGTGGGGCAAGTGCGAGGACTATTCCATGCGTTGTCCAACCTTCAGCCGGTAAAGTTACGTAAAAACATTAATTTTTCATTCATTTATTTTAATTCGTTTATGATATTCAAACAAGTCTGAGGCCGATGCCATTGGTTGATTGAATATCTAGTTTAATTCAAAGTTTTCATTATCAGTGGTTGATCCGTTTTCCCTGCCTTCCAAATTAACGACCCTTTTTTTGTAATATTTGATTAAAATTTTCATTTCGATTATTTGAAATAAAAACTGATCGTGGGGCAAGTGCGAGGACTATTCCATGCGTTGTCCAACCTTCAGCCGGTAAAGTTACGTAAAAACATTAATTTTTCATTCATTTATTTTAATTCGTTTATGATATTCAAACAAGTCTGAGGCCGATGCCATTGGTTGATTGAATATCTAGTTTAATTCAAAGTTTTCATTATCAGTGGTTGATCCGTTTTCCCTGCCTTCCAAATTAACGACCTTTTGTTGTAATTTTTGATTAAAATTTCCATTGCGATTATTTGAAATAAAAACTGATCGTGGGGCAAGTGCGAGGATTATTCCATGCGTTGTCCAACCTTCAGCCGGGAAAGTTACGTAAAGAAATTAATTTTTCATTCATTCATTTTAATTCGTTTACGATATTCAAACAAGTCTGAGGCCGATGCCATTGGTTGATTGAATATCGAGTTTAATTCAAAGTTTTCATTATCAGAGTGGTTGATTGGTCGATCCGTTTTCCCGAACTCCCAAATTCACGACCTTTTGTAGTTGTGGTTAAATTGTTAATTTTGTACGATAATTTGTTTTTTTGCTCACTACTGTAATATAATTTCTTCCTTTAAAACTACTCACTGTTGGCTCACGCATTGCTTATATATCTTTACCTGTTACTAATTGCTTAAATAACCTGCTTATATCTCCCTTATCGTACCATTGCTTATGCACGTTCTACCGGCAAATTTTACATAACCCGAATATTTTTTTGACGCATTTGCACACTGTATTATATTTATTTTGTTGGGAACCGCTGAAAATATTTAATTTATGATATTTCTAAAAATATAAATTACTGTAAATATTTATGTACTTTATCCCTGTGGAAATTAAATATACCTGGTAATATACAAACCGACCTAATTAGTGTTTTCTTAATAACCCGTAGCATAGTCGTCTGAGGGTTTTAGAGTGTTTTAGAAGTGTCGAATTCAACGAGACCCCTGGAATTTTCCGTAACCCCCATCTGAGGCTATCTGGAACGCGAAGGGTCAAGGGACCGTGGAGCAAACCACGTAAAAAAATCTGGCGCCCGAGCATTCGTTCATAAGATTTTGCATCGAGGGTGACCAAAGTGACGTGCCCTATTGGTAAAATCCAAAGGGTAGGCGCCCGAGCAGGCACCGTTTTTCCGTTTAAAATTTTTTTTTCGTATTGTTGATCGAGCAGGGACCGTTTTTCCGTTTAAATTTTTTTTTCGTGTTGTTGATTGAGCAGGGCCGTTTTTCCGTTTTAAAATTTTTCCCGTATTGTTGATTGAGCAGGAACCGTTTTTCCTTTTTAATTTTTTTTTTGTATTGTTGATTAGAGCAGGGACCGTTATTCCATTTTCGTTTTACCGTATAGTTGCAGAGAGCTGATTGTTGATTAGGGTAGGAACGGTTTTATGCCGTTTACAATTTTTATAGGGAATTGTTGCTGGGACCGTTTCATTTCGTTTTTGGTTGTTTTCCGCACTGTTGGTTAGTACAGGGCACCGTTTCATAAAAGGTAGATGCCTAGAAGAAATTCCGAGGAATTGGACATTTTTTCCCTATTTCATCAAGAAGAAGCTGAAGAAACCGAATCCGTTCCTCCAGTACCGACCGTAAGTTCCGATGGAGAAATAGCCGACAATCGAGTAAGCTGGGTATACTTACTCAAGAACGAGGGTCTTAATACCGAGCTAGTTAAGGGGAATTTATCGGTTACTGGAACCGTTCCTAAAAAACGGAAAAGACTCGTCAACTTTTGGAGACGAAGAAATATTGCTCCCCGATCCGCTATAGACCAAGAGGAACCTGTTGAAAATCCGACCGCTATGGCAACTACACCGATAAACGTACACGATTGGAAGGTGTCTTTTGGAAACCGGGAAGATCCTGCGGCATTCATCGAAAGAATTGAAGAAATCTGTACCGCAAGGAATGTCCAGAAAGACAATCTGCTTCCTGTGTTACCGGAATTACTGTCAGGTGAACCGGCATTTTGGTACCGCAACAACCGGAGTAGGTACATGACCTGGGATGAATTTGAGGCAGACTTCCGAACTTTCTTCTACCCCGTTAACTACGAGGTTGACTTAGAAGCCGAGATAGGCCGACGTTTGCAAAGAAGGAATGAGTCCGCCGCTACCTACATCACCGAACTCCAGACTTTAATGCGTAGACATGGAAAGCTAACTCCCGAACAACAGTTAGCATGGCTGTACCGTAACCTGTTGCCCGAATACCGTCTGCAAATCCGAAAAGGGGACTTTGATGATTTTTCCACATTTTGTCAAGTGGTAAGGGAATATGAGCTCCTCAGGAAGGAACTCCAGAATGTACCCAGCAACATTGGACCAAACCGTGGACCGGCCCGTCCACCGCCGATTACACCAAGGTATGGACCATCTCCTAATTCGACTCCTGCTTTATTCAGAGAGCCCATCGCTGGGACCAGCCAACCGACATCATCCGATACCCCTCGCCGTCCGCCTCCTGGTACAACTCAGCATCCGTCTGGATCATCTTCCCGGCAACCAATCTGTTTCCGCTGTGGTGAGTCTGGCCACTTCAGAAATCACTGCCAAAACCCTCCGAAGATATTCTGCTCTCGTTGCCGTAAAGAGGGAGTGTTTTGCCGAGATTGTTCCTGCAGGAGGCAGGAAAACTAATCCGAAGCTGTCCCGAGGAGAGGCCGACACAGCTTCCGCAAATTTTTGCCTCTCATACCGAACCGCCAGAAGAAATAAACGACCCTCGACCTCACATAAACGTCGAAATTGAAAAGCACAAGTTTAAAGCGTTGTTAGATACCGGAGCAGCAAAATCATATATTGGTGATCAAGTAGCTAAGACATTTTCCCAAAGAAAGCAAACTACCGCCCGTCAAGATACGAAGGCCCGTTTAGCTAATGGAAATTTAGTCTCCATCAACGACATTTATGAGCTGGAATGGAAAATCGATGACGTCACTATGGAGGGCTCGTTGGAACATCTACCTGGTCTGATAACCGATATTGTGTTAGGACACGATGTCCTCCGGAAATATAATTTCCGTTTGGAGTTAGGAACGGGAAAAAATACATCAATAATGAAATAGTAGGACGTCCGTCACTAGCCAATCCTGTCGAAATATTAGGGTTGGTAAATACGTCCATGGAAAAAGTCGATGTTGCTCCGATCATCTGTAAGGAAGAAATCAACCATCGTCTAGCTAAAAACAAATGTTCTGGAAATCTGTCTGTTACCGAAGTCTCTGCGTCTTCCCTGGAGTTAGGGGTTGACAAGCAGCAATCCGTTGTTGAAGGTTCTGAGTTTTCCCCGGTGTTGTTAGGGGTTGACGAGGAACAATTTGTATCTGAAGTCTCTGCGTCTTCCCTGGAGTTAGGGGTTGACAAGGAGCAATCCGTTCTTGAATGTTCTGAGTTTTCCCCGGTGTTGTTAGGGGTTGACGAGGAACAATTTGGTTTTGGAGTCTCTGCGTCTTCCCTGGAGTTAGGAGTTGACAAGGAGCAATCTGTTGTTGAAGGTTCTGAGTTTTCCCCGGTGTTGTTAGGGGTTGATGAGGAACAATTTGTTTTTGAAGTCTCTGCGTCTTCCCTTGAGTAAGGGGTTGGCAAGGAGCAATCCGTTGTTGAAGGTTCTGAGTTTTCCCCGGTGTTGTTAGGGGTTGCTTGGTGGCGTGGAGACCTACCAGGCGCGTCCCCAGGTGGCGGATAGGGGAACGGTCAGGAGCCAACGCTCTTGATCAGTTGCAGCCATAAGTAGGGGGAGAGGACGTAAAACTCCTCAAAAGCCTTTGCGAAAGCTGTCACCGTGGACCAACTCACCCAAGTGAAGGTGTGAAGGTACCGTGCCGATGTACTGGATGGTCACAGGGAATGTGGCCTCGAACGGTCCCCTGGGGGCACCAGGCGAAACCCCCTTGTATCCCAGCCTTACCTCCTCATGCGGGGCTCTGAGGAGGTGGACAAAAAAATTCCCTAGCTACTCGTGGGATTCATCTATATACAACAAAAAAACCAAGCGCCCAGGAGACGACTAGCAACGACAAGGCTGAAGGAGCCGCCGTGGCTAGCACGTCTTCGGAGGCGAAAAAAGAAAAGAAAGGCGGCTATCAGAAAGCGAGCTTTAAAGCGAACTCGCAGGAAGAGGTGGACCGTATGTCGGAGGAGGATCTCCGCGGCGCCAGACTGGCGGGAGCCTCGAGGAAAAGGATGCAGACTCTGTTGAAAGGGGGCCTGGATTACATTGAAGCCAAAAAGGCGGTAATCAAGGAGAACCTCGCAAAGTCGCTTCTACCAAAGAACAAACGAGAAGAGGTAGGCGAGCACCCTACCAAAGCTAAAGTAGAGGCGAGGAAGCGCCCTACGGTAGCTACGGAAGAGGTGAAGAAGCGCCCCAGGTCACAAGGGACAACTCCTCCACAGGCAAGACCCGCGACGAAAAGGCCCAGAAGGGAGGATAAACCGTCCTTCCGGGATGCGGCCTCGTCGGAGAGGGTAGCCATAGTGGAGGAAGGATATCCTAGTTGTCAGATGGAGTCGGATAGGCTTAAAGCTCTCCAGCACTCCATCATGAAGGCATACGAGGGGGTGGCAGATGACGGACCTCAGGTGAGATTTGTCAAATGCACCCATAAACCCGGATACCTTCTAATCACTTGCGCGGACGTGGCAAGTGCTGAATGGTTGGATGGGGTGGTTCCCTCACTGGTTCCCTGGGACAACGCAAGTCTCAGGACCCTAAGGGGAGACAGCCTACCGAGACCTGCAGCTGCTTGCTACGTCTTTGTCCCTGACGAGGATGGCGAGAGATTGGAGGGTAAACGAATCCTAAGCAGGCTGAAGGTGAGCAACCGGAAGCTAAGGACATCGCTCTGGACCATATGGGGAAAGACCCCGATGGAAAGGGGCCAGATGTGGACCTTCTCCATGGATGAGGAATCCTTGGAGGAGATCAAAAGGCTGGACATGAGTCCCTACTTCGGGATGGGCCGAATTAACTTCAAGGTCAAGGAGCAGGGACCCAAGTCCAAAGGTGCAGTGGAGAGGGAGGCTGTAAAGCCTGGACCCTCCACCGACACAACCGGCAGTGCGGCCTCCCCACAGGTGAGAGCAAGTGCCTCGGGGAAGGGCCCAGGGCTGAAAAAGGGGAAGAAGAAGAAGGGGGAATCTTCTACAGAGGTTAGACCCGGGGAAGCAGACCAGCAAAGTGGCGTTAGCCCTCTCAAAAGGCCGTTACCGGTCAGGGAGGAAGCTGAATCCATGGAGCAGGGGGAGCCCAGGGTCACAGAGCCCATAGAGGATTCCCACTCTTCGACCTAGAGGACAGCGTTAGGTTCCTGCAGGTCAACCTTCAACACGCCAAGGCTGCCAGTGCCGTGCTGTGTCGAAGGTGGGAAAAAGAAGGCATAGATGTGGCCCTTCTGCAGGAACCTTGGGTACATGGAAGGACCATAGCGGGCCTCAAACAACAAACAGGTACGTTACTCTATCATAGGTCAGCATTAAGGCCAAGAGCATGTATAATACACAGTGAAAGAGTTAATTGTATACTAATTCCAGGGCTTTGCTCCGGGGACTTGGTTGCAGGAATCCTTTCATACCAAACGGAGGGTGGGACGATGAGAGTAGTCGTCTGTTCCGCCTATTGTCCAGGAGATGAGCTGACCTGTCCTCCACAGGTATTAAAGGCTGTCGTAGACTATTGCCGGGAGAGGGACATGCAGCTTATACTGGGATGCGATGCCATTGCCCATCATACGATCTGGGCCAGTACGGACATCAACAAAAGAGGTGAGTCATTTTATGAATTCATACTTAGGGAAGGGTTATTTATTGCCAATAGAGGTACAGAACCTACTTTTGTCACAGCGGTTAGGAAAGAGGTATTAGACTTGACTTTGAGTACCAACAGAGTAAGTGATAACATAGTGGCTTGGCGGGTATCGCAGGAACCATCATGTTCCGACCACAGGCATATCAGATTTGAGCTGAAGTCATCAGCCCTAATAGTGACTAAGTTCAGAAATCCAAGAGAGACTAACTGGGAAGGATATGATGAATCCCTCAGAGAGTCACTTAAGGAAGGGAGAGTCACTTAGGGAAGGGACAGTCACTATTAAAGGGAAAGAAAGCCTAGAAGTGGCAGTTGACCAGGTTAACGAGGCAATGTTGAATGCCTACCGAGTGAACTGTCCGGAACGAACAAGGCAACGCAAAGGGAACACAGTTTGGTGGAACAATTACCTAGAGGGATTAAGAACCGAGGTAAGAAGGCTATTCAATAAAGCCAAGCTCAACCAAAACTGGGACCTGTACAGGAGTAAGCTTACTCACTATAATAAGGAGATCCGGAAGGCCAAGAGGGACTCATGGAGAAGGTTCTGTGAGGAAATGACAGAGACCACAGAATGCGCTCGAATCCACAAAGTTCTGGCCAAAGAAGGCTCCAATGAAAAGGTGAGTCTCCTGAAGAAAACGGACGGGAACTATGCAGAAACGGCTCAGGAAAGCTTGGAGTTGCTGACAAGAGCACACTTTCCAGGAGCTATCAAGTATCTAGGTCGGCAGGAGGTAGCCAGAAATCTCCAAGAGGTAGGTAGACCCAGTCGGGAAGACTGGCAAATTGCCACTGCTATTACAAGAACAGATAAAATAAGATGGGCGATAGATGACTTCCAAACCTTTAAATCACCGGGAGAGGATGGAATCTATCCAGCCCTACTGCAGAAGGGTAAAGAGGCATTAGTGCCGCAACTAAGTAAGATCTTCAAGGCTAGCATAGCTTGGAAATATACTCCGGTAATATGGAGGAAGGTGAAGGTCATCTACCTTCCGAAAGTAGGTAGAATATCAGACCAAACGCCCCAATCATATAGACCAATTAACCTAACGTCCTTCCTGCTTAAGACTTTGGAAAAGCTAGTAGATAGGTACATAAAGGACAACGCTCTGACAACTCGCCCTCTAAGCGAGCGTCAGTATGCCTACCAAGAAGGCAAGTCAACAGACTTGGCTCTGGATGACTTAAACAGGCTACTTTCCAAGTCGATCGATGACAAGGAAATAGCAGTAGCTACTTTTCTGGATATAGAGGGAGCATTCAATAATGCGTCTCCAATATCTATAACCAGGTGTATGGAAAGAAGAGGGATCGAACCCATCATCTGCAGGTGGCTTGCAGTCAATCTAGGGAATAGGATAATCACATCCACCCTGGGAGAGGCAACCATCACGGCGGGGGTGGGGAGGGAGCCCTCAGGGAGGCGTGTTATCGCCCCTTTTGTGGGCGATTCTTGTAGATACTCTTCTAGTACGGCTGTCCGATGAAGGTATTCAGTGCCTAGGGTATGCGGACGATCTTGCTGTCGTCATAAGAGGACGGTTTCCAAACACGATATCGGAGCGCACCCAAATGGCGCTTAATATAGTAAGTGGCTGGTGTAGGGAGGAGGAACTGGCAGTGAACCCTCACAAAACTACACTGGTACCGTTTACAAAAAATAGAAATTTGCAAGGTCTACAAAAGCCACAAATTAACGGAGTGGAAATTCCATTTGCTAAAGAAGTTAAGTACCTAGGGGTAATCTTTGACCAGAAGCTTACATGGAATTCTCACATCGAAAAAACCACGCACAAGGCCAGAATCGCTCTCGGAAGGTGTAGGCAGATGTGTGGGAAGAATTGGGGACTGAATCCTAACATGACCAAATGGTTATATACACAGGTCGTGAGGCCAATGATAACCTATGGATCAGTAGTCTGGTGGCCCAGGACACTGCAGATTGGGGCGCAAAGGCAGTTAAGTGGTATCCAAAGGCAAGCTAGCCTAAGTATCACAGGGGCCATGAGAACGACGCCGACTGCAGCCCTGGAGGTAATACTGAACCTGCCACCACTGCATATCTTCGTTCAGGGAAATGCAAGATCTGTAAGTCACAGATTATTACAGGGGCCTCCTCCAATAAGTCAAGGACAAGGTAAGGTCTACAAAACGCTATATGAAGAAATAAAGGCAGATCCAATACTGGGAATGCCAATGGATCAGATTGCCCCACAATATAGTTTTAAAAATGAATTCACAGTAATCATTCCAGAGAGAAAGGACTGGGATACAGGGCCTCCTATAATAGCGAATCTCAACTGGTACACTGATGACTCTAAAACAGACTCTGGAGTAGGAGCCGGAATATATGGGGTACAAGAGAAGATCACGATCTCTCTAAGCCTTGGGAAACATGCCACTGTCTTTCAGGCAGAGGTAATGGCGGTGCAATGCTGTGCAGAAGAGTTGATGAGACGGGAGGTAGATAGCCAAAGAATCGTCATCTACTCCGATAGCCAAGCAACACTAAAAGCGATAAGCTCATATCGGACGACGTCAAATCTGGTGTGGGAGTGTCGCAAGGCCCTCAACAGACTAGGTAGTCATAATAGAGTGACCCTAGCCTGGGTGCCAGGCCATCAAGGAATAAAAGGCAATGAAAAGGCCGATGAATTAGCCAAGCAGGGAGCGACGGAGGTCATGATAGGGCCAGAACCTTCCTGCGGAATTGCTAAATGCCTCACCAAGGAGAGCATCCACCAATGGATAAACAACCAGGCGTTGCGCTGGTGGCATGAAACTCCGGGGCAAAGGCACGCTAAGCTATTCCTTAAAAGCCCTTCGGTCAGACTGTCACGCGACCTACTATGTCAAAGTCGAGAAACGACAAGGATGATGGTGGGAATGCTGACAGGGCATTGTAGGCTAAGGAAGCATATGCACACAATTGGCCTAGCAGATGACAGCCTATGTAGGTTATGCCAGGAAGAAGACGAAACCGCGGAGCACTTACTCTGTGAGTGTGAAGGCCTAACAAGGGTGCAGTTTCACCTATTCGGAGAAGAAAAACCGAGGGCAGAGAGCTACGCAAAGGAGGCGGTATCCAGGCTAATAGGTCTAATAAAAAGAATAAAGCTAGATATCGAGCTCTAAATATGGCGGAGGACCACAATAGATCTGCAAAGGTCGCAGTGGAATAGGACAAAGAGCCACTCCAATTCTAATCTAATCTAATCTAATCTAGGGGTCGATAAGGAACAATCTGGTTTTGAAGTCTCTGCGTTCTCCCTGGAGTTGTAAGGGGTTGACAAGGAGCAAACCGTTTCTGTAATATCTGCGTTCTCCCTAGAAGATCTAGGGGATGACGAGGAGTATGATTGGATAGGATGTCCGTTGGAAACCATAACTCCGCTTACAGAAAGAAATTTATCGAAAGAACAGACAGTCAGACTGAACATCTTCCTAGACCAAGAGTTACCGAAATTTGGATCCTTGCGAGGTCCAACTACGCTAGTTGAGCATGAAATCCGTTTGCTGCAACCACGTCCGATAAAACAGACATACCGACCCCAGAATCCGAAAATGCAGGAAATTTACAATGCTGAAATAGACGCTATGCTGAAAGAAGGTGTGATAGAACCCTCTACAAGCCCGTGGAGCTCTCCGATTGTGATTGTAAAGACAAAAAATGATGGAAAGAACCGTTTCTGTATCGACTTTCGAAAGGTCAATGAGGTAACAATGGAGGATGCCTACCCTCATCCATTTATCAATGCTATACTGGACAAACTGCGAAAGGCCAAGTATATTTCCAGTTTAGATTTGAAGAGTGGGTACTGGCAAGTTCCGTTAACAGCTGAAAGCAAACCCATTACCGCCTTCACCGCACCTGGACGTGGATTGTACCAATTCACGGTTCTTCCATTTGGCTTGCACTCCGCACCTGCCACGTTCCAGAGACTGGTTGATCAGTTAATTGGTCCAGATTTAGATCCTTACGCCTTTGCTTTCCTGGACGACATCATCGTTCTGGGAGAAACCTTCGAATAGCATTTGGAAAAACTATCCGAGGTGTTCCGTCGATTACGAGGAGCACGGCTGAAGCTCAACCCGGAGAAATGTCACTTCTGTTTACCGTCCATGAAATACTTAGGCCATGTAGTCACTGGAGATGGAATCCGTACCGATCCAGAAAAGGTCGAAAGTATAATAAAATTTGCAGCCCCGAGAAATATCCGAGAACTAAGAAGGTTTTTGGGAGTTGCATCCTGGTATAGGAGGTTTGTGCCATCGTTTTCACAAAAGGTGGCTCCGTTAACGAAATTACTCCGCAAGTCTCAGCGATGGAAGTGGGCTGATGAACAAGAAGCTGCTTCCGCTAAGATAAAATCATGTTTGTCAGAAGCACCCGTTTTGAGCTGCCCCGATTTCACCGTACCGTTCACTCTTCAGACCGATGCCTCCGAATATGGTTTGGGAATAGCCCTCACCCAACAGAAGGATGGTCATGAGCATGTGGTGGCATATGCAAGTCGCACCCTGAGTCCTGCCGAGAAGAATTATTCCGTCACTGAAAAAGAGTGTCTTGCCATCGTTTGGGGGATTGAAAAGATGCGTCCTTATTTAGAGGGCTACCATTTCACGATCTCTCTAAGCCTTGGGAAACATGCCACTGTCTTTCAGGCAGAGGTAATGGCGGTGCAATGCTGTGCAGAAGAGTTGATGAGACGGGAGGTAGATAGCCAAAGAATCGTCATCTACTCCGATAGCCAAGCAACACTAAAAGCGATAAGCTCATATCGGACGACGTCAAATCTGGTGTGGGAGTGTCGCAAGGCCCTCAACAGACTAGGTAGTCATAATAGAGTGACCCTAGCCTGGGTGCCAGGCCATCAAGGAATAAAAGGCAATGAAAAGGCCGATGAATTAGCCAAGCAGGGAGCGACGGAGGTCATGATAGGGCCAGAACCTTCCTGCGGAATTGCTAAATGCCTCACCAAGGAGAGCATCCACCAATGGATAAACAACCAGGCGTTGCGCTGGTGGCATGAAACTCCGGGGCAAAGGCACGCTAAGCTATTCCTTAAAAGCCCTTCGGTCAGACTGTCACGCGACCTACTATGTCAAAGTCGAGAAACGACAAGGATGATGGTGGGAATGCTGACAGGGCATTGTAGGCTAAGGAAGCATATGCACACAATTGGCCTAGCAGATGACAGCCTATGTAGGTTATGCCAGGAAGAAGACGAAACCGCGGAGCACTTACTCTGTGAGTGTGAAGGCCTAACAAGGGTGCAGTTTCACCTATTCGGAGAAGAAAAACCGAGGGCAGAGAGCTACGCAAAGGAGGCGGTATCCAGGCTAATAGGTCTAATAAAAAGAATAAAGCTAGATATCGAGCTCTAAATATGGCGGAGGACCACAATAGATCTGCAAAGGTCGCAGTGGAATAGGACAAAGAGCCACTCCAATTCTAATCTAATCTAATCTAATCTAGGGGTCGATAAGGAACAATCTGGTTTTGAAGTCTCTGCGTTCTCCCTGGAGTTGTAAGGGGTTGACAAGGAGCAAACCGTTTCTGTAATATCTGCGTTCTCCCTAGAAGATCTAGGGGATGACGAGGAGTATGATTGGATAGGATGTCCGTTGGAAACCATAACTCCGCTTACAGAAAGAAATTTATCGAAAGAACAGACAGTCAGACTGAACATCTTCCTAGACCAAGAGTTACCGAAATTTGGATCCTTGCGAGGTCCAACTACGCTAGTTGAGCATGAAATCCGTTTGCTGCAACCACGTCCGATAAAACAGACATACCGACCCCAGAATCCGAAAATGCAGGAAATTTACAATGCTGAAATAGACGCTATGCTGAAAGAAGGTGTGATAGAACCCTCTACAAGCCCGTGGAGCTCTCCGATTGTGATTGTAAAGACAAAAAATGATGGAAAGAACCGTTTCTGTATCGACTTTCGAAAGGTCAATGAGGTAACAATGGAGGATGCCTACCCTCATCCATTTATCAATGCTATACTGGACAAACTGCGAAAGGCCAAGTATATTTCCAGTTTAGATTTGAAGAGTGGGTACTGGCAAGTTCCGTTAACAGCTGAAAGCAAACCCATTACCGCCTTCACCGCACCTGGACGTGGATTGTACCAATTCACGGTTCTTCCATTTGGCTTGCACTCCGCACCTGCCACGTTCCAGAGACTGGTTGATCAGTTAATTGGTCCAGATTTAGATCCTTACGCCTTTGCTTTCCTGGACGACATCATCGTTCTGGGAGAAACCTTCGAATAGCATTTGGAAAAACTATCCGAGGTGTTCCGTCGATTACGAGGAGCACGGCTGAAGCTCAACCCGGAGAAATGTCACTTCTGTTTACCGTCCATGAAATACTTAGGCCATGTAGTCACTGGAGATGGAATCCGTACCGATCCAGAAAAGGTCGAAAGTATAATAAAATTTGCAGCCCCGAGAAATATCCGAGAACTAAGAAGGTTTTTGGGAGTTGCATCCTGGTATAGGAGGTTTGTGCCATCGTTTTCACAAAAGGTGGCTCCGTTAACGAAATTACTCCGCAAGTCTCAGCGATGGAAGTGGGCTGATGAACAAGAAGCTGCTTCCGCTAAGATAAAATCATGTTTGTCAGAAGCACCCGTTTTGAGCTGCCCCGATTTCACCGTACCGTTCACTCTTCAGACCGATGCCTCCGAATATGGTTTGGGAATAGCCCTCACCCAACAGAAGGATGGTCATGAGCATGTGGTGGCATATGCAAGTCGCACCCTGAGTCCTGCCGAGAAGAATTATTCCGTCACTGAAAAAGAGTGTCTTGCCATCGTTTGGGGGATTGAAAAGATGCGTCCTTATTTAGAGGGCTACCATTTCACGGTTGTTACCGATCATCAATCTCTTAGATGGCTGCATTCCATATCCAGTCCGTCCGGACGTTTAGCTAGGTGGAGTATTTTTCTGCAGCAGTATGATTTCGAAATACAATACCGTAAAGGTGCGCTAAACCGTGTAGCCGATGCCTTGTCCAAAAATCCGCTACCAATGACCACCGAGACCAATCCACCGTCTGCTCTCTGTTTGACCGATGTGCCCACCGAATGTTCATGGTACCGGAACAAGAAGGAAGAGGTTCTGAAGGACCAAGGTAAATTTCCGGACTACTGCATTCGAGAAGACCGTCTGTACCGTCACTTCTGGGACATAAACGATTTCAGGGAGCCCGAGATCAGTGATCCCTGGAAGTTATGTGTAGCTAAGCCTGACCGAAATCGCATACTTCAAGAAAACCATGATGCTCCGAGCGCTGGTCATCTGGGAATCGCGAAAACCATCACCCGTATTGCAAGACTGTACTATTGGCCAGGAATATTTAGGGACATCACCAAATATGTGAGGAGATGTCTGCAATGTCAAAAGTACAAGCCGTCGCAACAAAAGCTCCCAGGGAAGATGCAACCATCATCGAATAAGCAACCATGGCAAACCGTTAGTTCCGATATTATTGGACCGTTACCAAGGAGTAAGAAAAGGAACTGCTATATCATAATGTTTCAAGACCGATTCACTAAATGGGTACAGTGTAAACCGTTAAGGAATGCTACTGCCAGTAGCATAAGTGCGGCCTTTTATGAAGAAATATTGACAATACCCCCCGTACCGTACTGACCGACAATGGAACTCGTACGACAGTAAGCTTTTCAAGGGGATGCTGAGTGGATTGGGAATCCGACATCGTTTTACTCCGCCGTATACACCACCAGCAAATCCAGTAGAACGAGCAAACCGCACCTTGAAAACAATGATTGCACAATATTGCGAAGAGGATCACCGAGACTGGGATATAAGGTTACCGGACTTAAAATTTGCGATGAATAACTCCAGACACGACTCGACTGGATTCTCACCTGCCTTCCTAAATTTTGGAAGAGATCCCGAAATTCCGAAATCTTTCCGGAGAGAAGCTGAAGATGCGTCCGAGGAAAATCCGAAAGAAGATACTGGGGAGGACGACCCTGCCGAAGAGGATCCGAAACCGCATGTCTTGCGAATGGAAAAGTTGCAGGACTGTTTTGATCTTGTCCGTTTGAATTTGTCTAAAGCATTTACCAGTCAAAGCCGTAATTATAATCTACGCCGTCGAGACTGGAAATGTACCATAGGAGACAAAGTTATGAAGAAAGAACATACTTTGTCATCTGCCGCTGATCACGTAGCTGCTAAGCTAGCCCCGAAATTTTCCGGTCCGTATAGAGTCGTGCGAGTCATCTCTCTGGTAGTGTACGATTTACAAGACCACAATGGTAAACGATATAAGCACTTGCATATAAAAGACCTAAAACCCGCAAATAAGTAAAAAATTTTATCTTTAATCCTTAGGATGGAATCACGCCAAGCTGCACCGCCGCCATTCCGTCCCCGACCGCCACCGACCGATGATGACTGGAAGATAGTCGACCTGACGGGAGAAACTACTCCGCCAGCCTCTCCCGACGTTTGTATGGGTGCCATTCCACCCCCACCGCATACCGACCACGCCGAACTCTTCGACGAGGAGGACTGGGCCAATCTGGACTGGGAGATGACCTCCGCCCGGTTCGAGGAGGAGTTTGATGAAATGTTCGGGTTAACCCGATACGCTCCTGGCAACACTCCACCGAGGTCTCCGTCTCCGTCAGCGATGGAACCAGGGGTGTACGAGGAAAAAATATTAAAGTGCACTTTGGTGGAGAAGAAGACCATCATCCACCCCGCGGCCGAGGAGAATCCGGCAGAGGTGACGGAGACGATCTCAGAGTTCCACTCCGGGGTATATACGACATTTACCCCTCGCACCATGGAGTCCTCCGAACTATTTCTCCCTCTACGGGAGACATCAGATACAACTCCACCGTCGGTTGAGAGGGAGGAGCCCAACAACCCCACTCCCAGTTCCCAAGAGGAACTAGATGCGAAGTCGCGGAGTTGGGAAATACTGGAATTTGCCCAACAATGGCCCCGCTTCCAAGAGTGGCCGAAAAACTGGGCCGAAAAAGCGCAGTTTTTGCGGCCGAGCAGCGCCGATCCGACCAAATGGTACAGGGCGAGGGTGTTTGATACAGCTGGGAAAAGGCACAACGTGCTAATTCCCTCTCCCCCGTGAAAAGACCTCATCCGACGACTCAACCATTCCCGATAGATAAAGGTGGGAACTATCAAGTATTTCTTTGTCAGCTAGACTCCGAATGAATGTTCTCCATTTTTTGTTGCATTTTCATCAGAAGTAAGAGCTCTGATTAAGTTCACATGTTGAATATCGTCATTGGTATTCTCAAATCCGCTGAACCGAAACCGTATAAAAAGGTCGCAATGGTTAGTAATTTTTTTTACTTTTGTTTTTAGTACCCCAGAAGTTTCAACCATGGATCCCGAATTCCCCATGGACATACTCCACTTGTCCGACACTGATAGCCTTCCTGATGACCAGGAAGGGACAACTTCAACACCGCTGTCCGAGGAGCAGCAGGTCCGCTCGAATGTGAAATTCCAGGAGCTGATGAGGATGAAGATCCCAGAATTGATCCAGTATGCAGCCGAAGTCCGAGACCGTCTCCAGCTCGAGGCCCCAGCCGATCATTTCCGCCAGGGAGTTACAGTGAATCCGTAGTATCCTACCGTTTCTGCGTAAGTAAGAAAAATTGTTTTAGTAAAGCCAAAGAATATAATTATTTTGTTCCGCTTAAAAATATATTTCCGTTAGCAGTTTCGATATTCTGATTGTCGAAATTTAGTACAGTATTCTAGTGAGTGGTTTTTTTTTCGCAATAGATAAGAAAATTTATTTTTCAGTGTTATTATTGTTACATTTTTTTTTATATTGGGTTGGTTTTAATTCCTAATTGAATGCTCAATACATCAAGTATTTTATTTTAGATTTTGTTTTTCCCGAATTAAATCCTTATACCCATTGTCCGGTCCTAAAAATTTCCCGAATATATTAAAAATTTTCATTTCGATTATTTGAAATAAAAACTGATCGTGGGGCAAGTGCGAGGACTATTCCATGCGTTGTCCAACCTTCAGCCGGTAAAGTTACGTAAAAACATTAATTTTTCATTCATTTATTTTAATTCGTTTATGATATTCAAACAAGTCTGAGGCCGATGCCATTGGTTGATTGAATATCTAGTTTAATTCAAAGTTTTCATTATCAGTGGTTGATCCGTTTTCCCTGCCTTCCAAATTAACGACCCTTTTGTTGTAATATTTGATTAAAATTTTCATTTCGATTATTTGAAATAAAAACTGATCGTGGGGCAAGTGCGAGGACTATTCCATGCGTTGTCCAACCTTCAGCCGGTAAAGTTACGTAAAGACATTAATTTTTCATTCATTTATTTTAATTCGTTTATGATATTCAAACAAGTCTGAGGCCGATGCCATTGGTTGATTGAATATCTAGTTTAACTCAAAGTTTTCATTATCAGTGGTTGATCCGTTTTCCCTACCTTCCAAATTAACGACCCTTTTGTTGTAATATTTGATTAAAATTTTCATTTCGATTATTTGAAATAAAAACTGATCGTGGGGCAAGTGCGAGGATTATTCAGCCGGTAAAGTTACGTAAAGACATTAATTTTTCATTCATTTATGTTAATTCGTTTATGATATTCAAACAAGTCTGAGGCCGATGCCATTGGCTGATTGAATATCTAGTTTAATTCAAAGTTTTCATTATCAGTGGTTGATCCGTTTTCCCTGCCTTCCAAATTAACGACCTTTTGTTGTAATTTTTGATTTAAATTTCCATTGCGATTATTTGAAATAAAAACTGATCGTGGGGCAAGTGCGAGGATTATTCCATGCGTTGTCCAACCTTCAGCCGGGAAAGTTACGTAAAGAAATTAATTTTTCATTCGTTCATTTTAATTCGTTTACGATATTCAAACAAGTCTGAGGCCGATGCCATTGGTTGATTGAATATCGAGTTTAATTCAAAGTTTTCATTATCAGAGTGGTTGATTGGTCGATCCGTTTTCCCGAACTCCCAAATTCACGACCTTTTGTAGTTGTGGTTAAATTGTTAATTTTGTACGATAATTTGTTTTTTTGCTCACTACTGTAATATAATTTCTTCCTTTAAAACTACTCAGTGTTGGCTCACGCATTGCTTATATCGCTTTACCTGTTACTAATTGCTTAAATAACCTGCTTAAATCTCCGTTATCGTACCATTGCTTATGCACGTTCTACCGGCAAATTTTACATAACCTGAATATTTTTTTGACGCATTTGCACACTGTATTATATTTATTTTGTTGGGAACCGCTGAAAATATTTAATTTATGATATTTCTAAAAATATAAATTACTGTAAATATTTATGTACTTTATCCCTGTGGAAATTAAATATACCTGGTAATATACAAACCGACCTAATTAGCGTTTTCTTAATAACCCGTAGCATAGTCGTCTGAAGGTTTTAGAGTGTTTTAGAAGTGTCGAATTCAACGAGACCCCTGGAATTTTCCGTAACCTCCATCTGAGGCTATCTGGAACGCGAAGGGTCAAGGGGCCGTGGAGCAAACCACGTAAAAAAATCTGGCGCCCGAGCATTCGTTTATAAGATTTTGCATCGAGGGTGACCAAAGTGACGTGCCCTATTGGTAAAATCCAAAGGGTAGGTGAGTTAGACGTCACAATATATATATATATATATATATATATATATATATATATATATATATATATATATATATATATATATTCATTTAGGGTAGCACCAGGCGCCTCCCATGAAAAATTGCAGGTCTACGTCGCGTCCGAAGTCACTGGGAGTCCGATATACGGACGCTCAGTGACCAACCTCTGAAACTTGGGCTACTCATTACTTTTTCTGTCATCTTTCTGTTACAACAAACATTTGGTGGACGTTGGGTGGGACCAAATTCCGAAATGTGTATCAATAATAGTTCACTATCTTTCGAATATGCGGCGCTTCCATCGTTATTCTATATACGCTGTATAAAGAATTTCATTGCACAGGCTAACTCGGCGCTGTGTATAAAAATCATTTTAACGGTTCATCTTGCACCAAGAGCAAAAAATTGAAGCGACAATAAACACGTGTGCCGTGTGCATTTTCATTTCATAGCTACAGAGGGTAAATAGTGAACTGTATTGTGCAAGTGAATTTTACTGGAAATAAATAATGTATTAATTTCGCAGTAGAACACAATTTATGGTGAATTTGGTTTTATGTTTGTCAGTTTTTTCTTATTAGTTTATTTCGACACCTTACATAGTTTAAAAAAGATTATTTCAAACAATGACCGTTTAACTAAGAAGAAACAACTACTTTTCGGGCCACATGTCCCGACGAACATTGGATTACACTTCTAAGTTAAACGGGATGGTATGGTCTACAAGATTTAACCACCCTTGTTCAAACTATGTAGGGTGTCGAAATAGAATTTAAACTATTCTTTTCATACTTCTATTTGTTCACACCTTATCAAATATATTACTGGAAACTGTGATTTAATATGATCAACATTTTGATCATAATATTTCGACTATCTTGGATACATTTTTTTGTATGCCAGCTGATGAAAATGTGAAATATTTGCATTTTTCCTTCAAATTACAGTTTTATATGAGACAAAAGTAAAGTGTTCCAGTATTGAGAGGCCAGTATTTAATTGAAAATTCCACACCTGTAATTTTTAACCAATCAAAACGTGTTTTTTTGACAGATCACCATGGCAACAGATGAATTTTATCGGAAATTTTTTCATGGTGGTACCCACCAGAGAATTATACTGGAATTTTTTTTTGTCGTTTATAATGTCATAATATTTTTTTGACACTCTGATTTATATTTGCAAAAAAGCAATTTTATACCACTTGTAGCTACTCCAAACTTATGTAAAATTGAAGAATATACTGTGTTGTGTCTTGAGATGGTATTTTCGTACAACTGCAACGAGTAGAAATCAACAATTTAAAGGTCTTTTTTACGTCGTGCCGCTTGACAGTTTCAAAACTGAAATAATTTTTAGGTTAGGATTTCACTTAGTTGCCATGGTAACTAAATAATCCAGTCGAACAAACCTCAAACGTCAAAAATTTACGTTGTTGAAAATCGAAAAATAAATTTTAATTATTTGATGTTCAAACACAGTTTGGTGTGGAATTTTCTTACCGAATACCTCACGAGGTCAAATTAAATCCGGAAATTTTTTCTCTCTCATGAATATTTTTAGAAAATTATCCCTCGTCTTCGACTTCGACTTCATGAGCTCGAAAAAAATTTCTGGAATTAATTTGACCTCCAGTGGTATTACTGTGATTATTTCCTTCCTATTAATTTTGACCAATCGCTATCAAGAATTGGTATGTCAAATATAAATTTTAAGTGAAAAAATCACTTAGCAACTGTCAACTAAGCTGTCAGCAGTTTTTCCGGCAAAAAATCGAAAAAATTTCATGCAAGTTTGACATTAAAAAAAATTTAACCGATATGGCTAACAATACTCCTGTAACCTACAATAATTGTAATTTAAAATGAGTTTGAAGTAATTACCTTTCCTAGCTTGAAAGTTATATTGTTCTTATTAATTATTGTTCTTATTATTTTGATAAAAAAATGTTGTATTAAATTAAAATGTTTATTTAACTCAGGAAATAATCTTACCAAATATCCCTCGTGCATCTAATTTTTTCCTGTGGAAAAATTGGAACACTCGTTTCTAAGTAATCTGTTTTAACAAATAGCATTCGCGAAAGTGGAAAAATCCTCGTCTTCGACTCGGGTTTTCAAAACCACTCTCGCTCATGCTATTTGTTAAAACAAATTACTTAGAAACTCGTTCTTCCGATTTTTTCCGGAAAAATTAAATGCACTAGGGATATTACCTCCGATAATTTCATTGAAGGCTGTAAACAAACAAATGTATGCTTTATTTCTGTGTTTATTTTTTATACGAGGAGGTATATGCGTAAATATAAATTTTAGAGTTTTAACATAAATCGTGAAGTTACTCTGAAACTGTCTTTATTGTATACATGCGCGAGGTTGACCTATTATACGATAATAGCGCCTAATAGAACCGTAAAACGATATTCACAAATACGCGCGTATATGGGTGGACGCAGAATGGGGATGTTTTTGGATCGGATTCCCAGTGAACCTACGTATATATATATAAATATATATATATATATGTATATATATATATATATGTATATATATATATATATATATATATGTATATGCCGAATGCCTCACGTTGGTTCACCAAATTAGAATTAGATTATTGTAGTATGCAGGTTCGATTTGCGTGTATAACTTGTTGCCTATATTATTAATATTTTTATTTTTATTCGTTGAGTGTTAATATTTTAATTTAATAATGTTTGGAATGTGTGTAACAAAACCACAAATCTATAAATATAATATCCAAAGAATTAAAGTGACAACACTGTTCACTGATTGTGACGTTGACTGATGACAAACTTCCTCGTTCAGTTTCACAAAATAGTCTACAGTCTACGCCACAAGATACGTTCAAATGAAATTATTTATGATTAAAAAATAGATAGTAAGAATCAATATTATAAAATATCATTCCACGACTGAGATGTCGTTAACGAAGTTTGGAAAAATCCTTGGAGTTAACCAAAGAAATGTAAGTATCACTACTTGTTTGGACACGAAGGGTACGTGAATTCAATGTGGACTGTATAGTTTGATACGTTACTTTATTAATTATATTTCGTTTAACAACTTGCAAAATAAAAATGATAAAAATGGCGGAAAAACTCATCTGACATATACGTATTGTCAAAAAAAAACTCACTACACACTATGTTTTTTTATAAGGGCACGTTCCGGTCTTGGGACACACAAGGGTGCGTTCACATTGTTCTGGTTATCAGAACATCCTCCCCCCCGGTTGAAAGTCCTACTTTTAACTAACACAAAAAATCAACAGATAGGTATACAAATTAAATAGTTAACAATTAATACAAAATACAAAATTACAGTTTCCAATTAATCTTGATCGTTACAATAAGGCAATGGGCATAACTTTGTTATCGATCGAGTAAACACTCCGTGCCTTGTCCTTATCTTAACGACTCTAACCCTATTGTCTTGACCAGGAATAACTTCGATAACCCGTGCCAGAGGCCATTCTAATGGACGAGTTTCATCTTTTAATAAAACCATGTCATTTACCTTTAGGTTTTTAAAAGGTTTAAACCATTTTTGTTTGGCTTGCAACAAGTTTAAATACTCTTTGGACCATCGTTTCCAGAATAACTGATGGACCTGAGTGCATCGTTTGAATCTAGAGAGTCGATTTTCAGGGATTTCGGTGAAGTCCCTTTCGGAAAATGCTGTTAGACTTTCACCTATTAAAAAATGTCCAGGAGTCAGGCAAGTCAAATCGTTGGAATCAGAAGAAATTGGCTGTAAAGGACGGGAATTCAAAATCGCCTCTATTTGTGACAAAATAGTAGATAACTCCTCAAAGGTAAAATGTGAATTGCCAACAATTCTATACAGATGATATTTTGTACCTTTTATGGATGCCTCCCATAATCCGCCAAAATGAGGACTTCTGGGAGAAATAAAACTCCAAGAAATTCCCTTAGTTGTTAAAAATGTCTCAATTTCGTTTGAAGTTGATTTTTTATTGAAAAAATCGTGCAGTTCCTTCAATTGGTTGCTTGAACCCAAAAAATTTGTCGCATTATCGCTATAGATAACCAATGGATTTCCGCGACGGGATATAAATCTTTTTAAAGTTAGTATAAAGGCTTCAGTAGATAAACTGGAAACGAGTTCAATGTGTACTGCCTTTGTAACCATGCACACAAAGACAGAAATGTATGCCTTTATTAAAGTTGCTCTTCTTAAAATTGAAGATTTCACAAAAAAAGGACCACCAAAGTCAACTCCGACCTTTGTAAAGGGCCTGGATGGAGTTATTCGATCTCTAGGAATATCCGACATGATCTGTTGTCTTGATCGGCCTTTAAAACGATAACAAGTTGCACAATTGCGAATAATCCGTTTTATCTCTAACAGACCTCCAAGACGCCAAAACCTTAATCGAAAATTTGACATTACTAACTGTGCCCCACCATGACCTAAGGTGCTCTGCTTTTAGCATCAATGATACGACCAAATTTTTCGAAGGAAGTAGAACTGGATGTTTTTGTGCATAGGGCAGATTTGCGTAGGCCAGACGACCTCCAACTCTCATCAATTCATTGTCATCGAGAAACGGTGATAATCGAAGAATGGCCTTGTTTGAAATGGTCTTATTGGATTTCAATGCTTGAATCTCAGTCGAAAAATTCGATTTTTGTAACACCTTAATAATAAACTGTTGGGATTTATCAAGCTCCTCAACCTTAAGAGGGCCTACAAATCCCTTGAATTATTAACAAAGCGAAAAACGAAGGCAATTACTCGTTGTAATTTTGAGTAAGAAGAGCTTCTTTCAAAAACAGAATTCCAAAAGGAAGATGTATCCTCCACTTTATGACCAAGTAAAACAGTTTTAGTTTTTCGTTCCTCCGGTATATCATGTAATGTTATTTTTTCCAGATCAAATTCCTCTAGTTCTAAATTGGGGCCACTCAAAAACGCCGGACCGTGAAACCACAATTTTGAAACCAAAATTTCTTTGGGTGTCATTCCTCTAGATATCAAATCTGCGGGATTGTCAGACGATTTTACATATTGCCAGTGATAATTTGAAGTATTTTTTTGTATTTCCGATACTCTATTGGAGACAAATATAGACCATCTAGAAGGGTGAGATTGCAACCAACACAAAGTAATTTGGGAGTCTGTGTACAAGTGGATACCTTCAAAATGAAACTTATTTTCGAAGACGTTAATTATTTTTTTTATAAGCTTGGATAGAAGAACGGCTCCACAGAGTTCAAGACGAGGTATTGAAATAGTTTTTGTTGGTGCGACACGGCTTTTTGCACATACCAAATTGCAAGAAACAGTTTTGGTTAAATAAATTACTCTAATATAGATGCAAGCGCCATATGCCTTAAGGCTAGCATCGCAAAATCCATGAAGTTCAATTCTGAAAATGCTATGATTAAGAAATAAGTTTCTCGAAATTTTTAAAAGTCCCAGTTTGGGAATATTGGAAACAAATTCTGTCCATTCAGACATAAGATCTTCTTTAAGATTCTCATCCCAGTCGATTTTAGATAACCAAATTTTTTGCATTATAATCTTTGCTACAATTATAATAGGAGCAACAAAACCTATCGGATCAAATAGTTGCGCTATTTGGGAAAGAACTTCCCTTTTAGTAGCGACGACCTTATCAACAACCTTTGGTAGTGTAATGGAGAACTTATCAGAATTCGAATTCCATGAGATTCCTAGAACCTTATTAATGTCATTTTCGCATTTGATTTCATACATTTGAAAACTAGGAGAAATATTAGTTTTCAAAATTTCCTTAACAAATTCCTTAGAATTCGAACACCACTTATGAAGTTGAATATTTGCTGATTGAAGCAATGATACAAGCTGTTTGTGGGTTTCCTGTAGCTCCTCCAAGGAATCACAGGTGGCAAGTATATCATCAACGTATGTCTGATGTAAAATAGCGTAAGCAGCTAGAGGATATTTGTCTTTGTTTCGAATGGCAAGTTCTTGAAGAACACGGGTTGCTAGATAAGGCGCACTATTAGTGCCGTAAGTAACAGTAAGCAGCTCAATGCATTGTAAGGGTTGTTCTAAGTTATCACGCCATAAAATGTTTTGAAGAAATGTTTGTTTGGGGGAAACTCGAATGCAACGGAACATCTTGATTATGTCACTAATGAGAACAAATTTAGAAGTTCTAAAACGGGTAAGTATATCAAAAAGTTCAGGCTGTACACGAAAGCCCTTTAGCATAATATCGTTTAATGAAAACCCACTTGAACTTCTCATCGAGGCATCAAACACTACCCTGAGCTTAGTGGTAGGGCTGTTGTCTCGAAGTACACAATGGTGCGGCAAAAAATACTTGTTTTCTCCATTGGCATTAAAACGGTCGAGAGGAACATATCTAGCATGATTCAAGGAGATGTATTCATCAATGAATTTCCTGTATTTAAGAAAAAGATCAGTAGATTTTACAAAGCGTCGTTCGAGATTTAGAAATCGTTTTCGAGCCATATTAAAGGAATCACCTAGTTTTAAATGTTCATTTGGTCCTTTTAAAGGAAGTGTCACTTCAAAGGACCCGTTAGGAAGAATTCGAACTGTTTGACGAAATATTGTTTCTGCAAGTTCATCATCAGGATTAATTATTCTTTCATGGGGAGTAATTTCTTCCTGAGACCAAAATTGTTCAAGTAAAGTGTCAGCTGGGATTTGTGTGAATATACAAGTTTCGAATCGATGTGCGTTGTCAAGTTTTTCCTCATATGAGATAAATTGATTGGGGACAGGACCACCAATCACGAAGCCTAGATGTGTGTCAACGAGTGTCAAAAACCTTTCATGTAATCGAATTATACCTCCTTTTAACAACTGATAATAGACGTCTGCACCAAGCAGTAAATCAATGTGCGAGGGAATAAAAAACAAAGGGTCAGCCAAGCTGATATTTTTAGGAATTGAAACAGAGTCCAAATTAAGCAAAAATGATGGTAAATGATTAGTTATTTTGTCTAGAACTGTACAAATCACATCAAAGAAGTAATTTCTCTCAATGTTCGAGTGAATCGTCAACTTTACAATCCTATTTGAGTTTGTGACAGTGTTACCAACACAGTCAATTCGAATTTGTCTCATTTCAGGTGTATATCCAAGTTTTTGAAGTAAACATTCTGTCATTAAAGAGGTGGTAGCGCCAGAATCAAGAATTGCCCTAACATTTAGTGGGCAGCCATTTTTGTCAAACACAGTTACCATTGCTGTAGCCAAAAGAGTCTCTCCACTTAAGGCTGAAGTTGACAAGACTGTTTGTTGTATAGTAGATTGTGTGGGTGTTAGTCATAAATAATTATTATTCGAACTATTTGGTGCAAGTTGAGGTGTGAGTGGTTCTACTGCAGTTGAATTTTGATGGTTGGTTCGATGCTGTTCTGTTTGTTCAGAGTTCAAGTTTGAATTATTTTCAGACTGCGAAAATCGACTAACCGGATGCAACAAAGTATGATGCTTATAATTGCAAACTGTACAACCACGCGATGTGCAATTGTCAGTTACATGGTTGGGCATTAGGCAATTGTAACAAAGTTTCTTATCTTTAACAAAATTATACTTTTCAGAGCGAATTAATTTAATAAATTTTTGACATTTATAAATTTTGTGTCCTATAAAATTGCAGTATGTACATTTTGAATTATTAACTTGAGAAGAAAATACCTTTTGTTCTTCTTTATTGCTACCTTTATTTTGAACAAAATGAACCTTGTGATGTACTTTAATTTTATTAGCATTTAAATCCGGAATAGCAGACCGTTCGAAAATGATACAGCGTTTTTCAAGGAAATCAAAAAGTAATTTTAAAGTTGGGCGTGCGTTTGTACCCATTTCATAATCAAAGGCTTTACGGGTAGTTACATCAAGTTTCTGAGAAAACATATACACAAGAATTAGATCCCATTGATCTACATTGACATTTAAGTTTTTCAAACCGTCCATGTTTTGTTTTAAAAGAGTAACAAAATCTCTAAGTGACATGGAATTATTTTCACCTAAAACAGGAGCATCTATTAAATTTTTTATGTTTGCGTAAATTATGTTCAATTCATTGTCATATCTATCCTTTAGAGTCTTAAGGGCTACATCGAAGTTATCACTGATCAATTGTAAATTACAAATTAAGTTTAAGGGTTCGCCTTTAAGATAAGTTTTAAGGTAGATTAGTTTTTCAATATTGGTTAAACTAGCATCATCTTCAATAAAGTTCTTAAAAAGCTCATAAAAACCGCGCCAAGTAGTAATATCACCAAAAAACATAGGAATATTCAACTGAGGCTTAGTTAAACGAGAAACACTAGAAGTAATATTAGGAGATCGTGAAGGGGAAGAAACATTTCCCAGTATTTTTAATTGATCAATCTTAGCTTGTAATTTAGACCTCAGGCCATAATATTTATTTTCTGATGTATCTCGCTCTTCATTATCATCAGTTTGTGTTAAACATTCAATTTCATCTTGATATTCACAAATTTTTGCAAATGCTTTTTCAAGTCCATCTAACCTAATTTCTAGCTCCTGTATAATAGTACTATCTGCATATTGAGTAAACCAGTTTTCAATTCTAGTCATACAGCCCTTTGCTGTGGCCCGTTTTCTAATAAAATCATCCATGATGAAATATTATTATATACAAAGAAAGTCAATACAATATTGTAACTTAAGCTTGCAATAATAAAATATAAGATTTTTTATTACAATATTAAATTTTGAATTGTTATTGTGCACCAATTTTTCCAAAAGGTACCGTGTAAATGATGAATTCGCAAAAATATGTGAGCGTATTGTTAGAAACAGAGTTTGAACAAGCACTTACAACCTGTACAAAGTTAGGTAAGTACTACAAAGCGAGTACTGAATGAAAACTCAAATTCTAAATCAATGTTCAATGGTCAACTTCAAATTATCTCTACTTTTGTACTTTAACAAATGGAAAGAAATTGTTTATTTTCTTTTAATAATGTCACTACCACGGAGAAGGGCTCGGGATCAATTTACGAGTCATTCGAATTCCAACAGATCTGGATGAAACTTCAAAATGACAGACGCCCTGTTAGTAGTAGTTAATAAGACCTGCATAAGTTACCTTTAATAATCTTGATATTATGAAATATTTGAATATTTCCTCGAAGATTTTAAAGCAGAAAACGTTGCGACATGCGACAAAATCGGTTAGCTCCTACCTGGTTCTAAGTATTTTCTCTTCACCTTTTCCTTGCACTCTTTGTCTCAATTTCCAATAAGTAGCTAGTACATCCAAAAGTCTCAAGATTCAAAATCCGGGTCGATGTGACCAATTCGTGTTTGGACACGAAGGGTACGTGAATTCAATGTGGACTGTATAGTTTGATACGTTACTTTATTAATTATATTTCGTTTAACAACTTGCAAAATAAAAATGATAAAAATGGCGGAAAAACTCATCTGACATATATGTATTGTCAAAAAAAACTCACTACACACTATGTTTTTTTATAAGGACACGTTCCGGTCTTGGGACACACAAGGGTGCGTTCACATTGTTCTGGTTATCAGAACACTACTAAAGTTGTATCATTAGTCAAAACAATTTTAATATGGCTATTAATAATAGTTAATCACTAACCTTTGGGTCGTATTGAACAATCAATACGACTCTATTTAAATTAATTAAATGTTAAAAGTTTAATATTAATTTCCTTCAGTAATCATCAGTATGGAGATCAGTTTCTCAAAGAACACTCCTGGAGATATTACTAAAATTTTTGGAATCTCAAGTAAGATATTTCAAATTGGAAATGTGATTTCATTTTCCTCGATATCTTGAAAAATCGGTGAGTATTATTCTTTCCTTTATGATTCAGGGTATTAATTTTGGTTTACAGCATTTTTGTAAACATCAAGCTGTCATTTCTTGACTATTTTTGAATATTGATTATGAAATAAATTTTTTTGGTTAATAAAATTGGAAACAATTGAATGTCAGAGATAAGCCAAATACATCCTCCCTCAACGACGACCTTTATGACACTAAAAAGATAAATTTGGGTTCTCTAACCTTACTTTTATGATCAAATTTTTCCCAAATTTCTTAATATGCCTCCAGGATATGCAAAAACTATACTTAATTAAGGCTAATAACATCCTATAATTAAAATGAACTCTCACTCACGTTCCTATTGCGTTTTATTGCTTATTTAAAAGATTACAATATTTGTCACTTGAATGTTGTAAAAAGCACTATATTCCGTTAAACACACGCGAAATAACTTTAACACACTGTACTCTTCCGTAGAATGTTCTTCACATACATTCTTCCACCTTTCTTAAGCTAATTTACAATTTTTTTCTATTTTTAAATATCAATGTTAAGTTTATGCCTTTTTATTACAATTGCGTTCTTTCTGAACCTTATATCATTACTTCAATGATAATGTCAACCTTTTGAACATTATAACATTACTTTAATGATAATATCAACATTTACTAATAGAATTATTAACTAAAAACCTTATTAGAAAATTTTATTTATTTGATTTCATATCTGTCAAATTTTCTTGTGACTACCTTTTTTTAATTTCAATTCCTATGAATTATAAATTCTTATTTGATTGACCCTATTGTTTATAATTAAAAAAAGGATTGCTAGAGCTTATTCTTACATCAAATTGTCAATATTAATCTCCAGTGAGATAGTCTGGATCTAAGCTTTTTAGATAGTTATTCGAATGACTAAATTCTTAGTCTTTGAATTGTTATCAAGTTAAATATTCTAGGGTTTTATAACTACGTAAAAGTGATAATAAGATAGGTTTAATTTCATTAATTTTAATTATATTTCTTTCAACATACAGATTATTTCTTTGTATACACAATATATTTTTGTAACTTCAGTGGTTTCTACCTTTTGTCGTTGAACTTATACATGTATGAAGTTCATTATTTGTGAGGTTATTTATAACATCACAATATATATATGTTCAGCATCTGTAGGTAATTTTGGAAGTTGTCGAAGTTCATATTCCCCATCGCTCATTAAAAAAGTTTCTATATCATAATCAAAGTTATGAATAATACGAATAATGTGCTAGTGTAAACATCGTTAATAGCGAGCTCCAAGTGTCTCAGTGTGTTACTGGTGTTTTTTTCAAAGATTTTTGTACAGAAGGTGCAGGGATTGATCTGTACTTGATTAAAGAAAAACTCTGAAAATTATAGCGAGAAACTTAAGGATTTTAGAAAATCGTGAAATAAGCAGCACTGTTGCCAGATTTGGTAATGGCGAGTAAAACACGAAGTAATAATGCCAACTTAGACGAAAGTTCATTGGATTCTCTAGCAGAGAAGTTGGCGCCTAAAATTATTAATAAAATCGAAGGTCAGTTAGAAAAACAATTGATAAAAATGTTTCAACAATTAGAAGACAAAATCGATAATCTCAAAATAACAATTTCTAAGTTAGAAGATGAAACGAAAGAAAATGCTAATGGCATTAAAAGAAATCGTGGAAATATAAACTATATTGAACAAAAACTAGAGCAAAATAGCCTTAGAATAGTTGGTATTGAAGAAATGCCAAATGAGAATCTGTTGAAAGAAACAATGAAATTTATAATTGAAGACTTAAATGTGTCATGTGAGGTATCAGAAATTATTAATTTATTTCGTGTAGGAAAACCCATAACTTCTCAGACGAATTTAAAATCTAGAACCATTATAGTCAGCTTTGTCACCACTCTTAAGCGCAATGAAGTGTATAAAGCCAAACACAAACTTAAGGGAAAGAAGATATTCATCAACGAAGACCTCACTAGTAATATTTATAAAATTAAAAAGGCTGCAATTCAAAAATATGGAAATCAAGCCTGGTCTGCAGATGGAAGAATTTATGCGAAAGTTGGCAACGATGTGAAGATAGTTAATGAAGAATTCGAAAACTTTTAATAGTAAAATAGACATTTGATGTTGAACACTGATAAAAAGGTTTTTGTATAAAAATTAACAGGTTTTATTTGTACATCGGGTTTATGTATATATCAGTAACGATAATTTTGTTTATGTCAGGTGTTTCCATTTAATTTTAAAAAATAAAGTGATCTCATGCGCTCGCTAAATAAGGATTCATATTTGGGTTTTAGATTGATCGTTATTGGGTAAAATAATTTTATGTAGGATATTTTTTTATTTTTTTTATTTTTTAACTTGCATTAAAATTTAAGAACAAACCTAGCTAACTATGATTATTATTTTATATTTGTTCTTGGTTTTTCTAGACAAGAAATATATATATTAAATTATATTAAAGAACCTAAAAATTTATTTAACAAGTGAATAATGGTTGTGAAATTTATGTAATTTAAAATTTGAGCTTGCTATTATATGAAATGTTTATAAATGGCACGTAGTATACAAATTTACTATCAGAACTGTAGAGCTCTTATTACTAAACTGAGTGATTTTTATAGGAGGTCGTGTGAAAATGAGTTTGATTTAATTATAGCAACTGAAACATGGTTGCAAGATAGGGCATTAGATGGGGAAATCGTTAATAAGGATATGTACAATGTAATTAGAGCAGATAGGGATTTGCGAATAACAGGTAAAAGTACTGGAGGCGGAGTGTTAATAGCTATACAGAGAAAATATAAATTGATAAATATTGTAAAACATTCAACAACTTTTTAAGCTTTATCCGTTCAGGTTAAGGTTAGTGGCAAAAAATTCAACTTAGTGGTACTATATATTCCTCCTAATTGTCCATTTACAGTTTACGAAGCAATGTTTGATTTCATACAAACTCAAATTGTACCAAATGAAAATAACTTTATATTAGGTGATTTTAATATTCACGATATAGATAGTGCTGATACTGATAATATCAAATATAATGACAAAACAGGTCTGTTATGTGACTTTATTGATTTTAATTCATTTCGGCTATTTAACAGTGTCCCAAACACTCAGGGAAGAATGTTGGATCTTGTTATGGGGCCTAAATGTAACCTAAATACTTCCGGGGTAAGTAGGGATCTATTCCCTTTTGTTATAGAAGATGCGTATCATCCGGCTATAAATATAAATTTGAACTTAAATATAAATAATAAGACTGATAAGAAAGTAGTACACGAATCATGGTATAATTTTAAAAAGACGAATTTTCTAGATCTATGTACAAAAGTAAGGGATGCTAACTGGGACTCAGTACTAACTGAAAATAACGTAAATATAACAGTGGATAATTTTTATGCTATTTGGAATGAAATAATTCTAACATGTGTACCAAAATATAGAATCATCAAGAATAATAGTATCCTATTTGGTTTACAAGTGAAATAAAAATGTTGTTAAAAGAAAAGAATGATTATAGAAAACTCAAAAATAACTCCAATTATCATCTTGAAAAATATAAGGAACTACGTAAAAACGCCACAAATTTAATTAGAAAAGAGCAACGACAATATTTTAAAAACTTGGAAGATGATATAGCCCAAAATGTTAACAAATTTTGGAATTTTGTAAATAGTAAAAAGAATAATAGGACAAACTTAGACAGATTTACTTTTAACGGACAAATAGTAGAAAATAATAGGAGTGCAGAATCGTTTGCCAATTTCTTTCGTTCTGTTTATTCTGAAGAAAAAGCTTTATACAATATGCAGTGGAGTAATGGTACTTGTAATATAGTTAATGAGTGTTTTCAGATAAAATCAATAAACGAAATAGATTATAATGAAGCTATAAAGAAATTAAAACCAAAAAAATCTGCAGGCTTAGACGGCATACCTCCCTATATTTTAAAAGGTTGTCATGAATGGTTAAAAATACCTTTACTGCATATTTTTAATTTGAGAGTCACTTGTAACGAATTTCCCGAATTTTGTAAAACTTCTATTACAACCCCAATTCACAAGTCTGGCAGTCTGTTTGAAGTGGAGAATTATAGAGGGATATCAATTATGTGCGCACCGGCTAAAATATTGGAGCAAATTATTTATTGCAAATTATATAATGCTATAAATAGGTCCATAATATCACATCAACATGGCTTTATGAAACGGAAATTTGTTAATACAAATCTATTAATTTTTAGTGATTTTGCATTTAAAACCTTACATAACAAATCTCAACTAGATGTTTTATATACAGATTTCCGGAAAGCCTTCGATCAAGTAAATCACGATATTCTGCTGTATAAACTTAACAAATTTGGTGTATCAGATAATTTTTTTAAGTTAATTAAAAGTTATTTAATGAATAGACAATTTATCGTTAGGCATAATGGAAACACATCAGGAAAGTTTCATGCAAATTCAGGCGTACCGCAAGGATCTGATCTGGGACCTCTTTTGTTTTTACTGTTTATAAATGACCTACCTACCGTATTGAAATATTCAGAATGTTTACTTTTTGCAGATGATTTAAAAATGTTTAAAACTATTCAAACAGTAAGAGACTGCGTTTCAGTTCAAAAAGATATAAATAGTGTAATTGAATGGAGAGATAATAATAAATTATACTTCAATATAAAAAAATGCAGCATTTTAACGATAACTAGATCGAAAGATAGTATTATTTTTGAATATCAAATGAAGAGTGCGGTCCTTCAGAGGAAACTTGAAGTCAAGGATCTAGGAGTTACATATGATACTGGTTTTTCCTTTGCGAGTCATATTACACAAATAACAAGATCAGCTAATAGAACGTTAGAATTTGTAATTAGGGAAGCACGGGAGTTCCAAAATTTGAATACAATTAAACTTCTTTACTATACCCTGGTTCGATCTAAGTTAGAGTTTGCTTCAGTAATTTGGTTTGGGGAATATATTTCTACATTGAGAAACATTATAGCTTTAGATCAAAGACGAATGTTGATAGCATTAATGTTTATATTTAAAATTATTAACAATAAAATTGACGCGCCAGAGGTACTAAAACTATTACCTTTTCATGTACCCTCTCGACACACGCGTAATACATTAGTATTTAATATATCGAAGGATATAAATATACCAAGGGCACCTCTTGCAGCCATGTTGAAGCTTGTTAATCAATTTAACCAATTTATAGTTATAGATTGGAGTGCATCTCATTGTATGTTTTACAAACAAATTGTAAACTACATACTACAAATATCTGTATAATTTACAGAGTTTCTACAGTTCTGTCATATAATATTTAACTGCTCTCTTTTTAACTTAATTATTTATAATTATCATGAATCTTAATTAAGGAAATCCATGTAATAAAGTTGTAAAACTTGTTTGGATTTAAATAAATAAATAAATAAATCTGTAGGTAATTTTGGAAGTTGTCGAAGTTCATATTCCCCATCGCTCATTAAAAAAGTTTCTATATCATAATCAAAGTTATGATTTGGTCTTTCTTCAAATACAGTTGCTTTAAGAGTATTTTCTGTATGAATCTGAAATACATTTTAAATAATATAAGTACATAGTAACCATCAAAATAAACTATTCCAAAAACAACAACTTACTGGGTAATCTTTTGGGTTTCAATGTATTACAGTTAATTTCCATAGATATTACATTTCTATGAACTAGCAAGGTTATCAGGGATTTAAAAAAAATTATTTACAACTATGTTGAAGTAGGTAAACTCATTTGACACGTTAGAAATTATTATTTTATTTTAAAAGTGTTGTGTATGCAATACTAAGAGATTCCAGTCACATTAGATGCTATATTATATATATTGAACAAAACTTAATATACGTAATCTAATTGACATATATATTATATGACACCGACAACCCGGGATTGTTAACAGGCGCGTCCACTAATGCTGCGTTCACTATGTATCTCCGTAACAAAAAGCAATTTTAATTATTCACGGTGTTAAAAAATAAACCAATCCTCAACTCACATCTAGACTAATACAATTTCTTGAATCATCATTGCCAGAGATATCAAGACAATATTCATCAGATTCCTGTTTTTCCAAATTATCTGTGTTTGGTATTAAATTTTCAGAAGGTGATGACACAATAGTACTAGGTATATAATCCTTGTCATCATCAGGGATATAATCCTCGTCATCAAATATCTGATGACACTCTTTAAAGGTCGAACTTACATTAAACCTCAAGTTAGAAAGCCCAGTTGAATCGTACATTTCTTGAACTGTTAATTTCATGTTGGTAAAAGGACATCTTTTAAAATCTAGCAATTTAAATTCAAACAGTTCTACTGGACCTTTCTTTGACAATCGATATGGAAAGAACAATTCTTTCCCTTTTTGTAGTACATCTTTACATCACAGCTAAATGATTTTGACACTTATATTCTTCTTGTTCCACCACCGCCAGCTGATCACATTTGTCTAAAAATGTTTTGTGTTTGTTTGGCACCCAACCAACCTATTTATATCTATCTTGAGGTTTTTCTTTGGTCTTTTGCTGAATTTTCAGTCCAGTCTTCTTTAAGCCTTCTTTTACTATCCAATTTTATTTTCAATCTATCTAAAAGCCCTTGTTTTTCACCCCTACCAGGTTTATTTTTTTCACAATAGCTTCTTAAAGCCGGTCTCCATACTTGGGAATCAGTTTTCGAGCTTCCCCTTCAGGCATACTTAAATAAGCAATGCAATCGATCTGAAAAATTGTGCACATTATACATTTCGGTAATTGTATAGAACACAACCTTATCGTATTTTGAGTCAATTTTTGCAGAAACGAAACGAAGAAAATTATTAGAAATAAGATTATCCGCACAATATGACAACATCGCAACTATAATATGGTATTTTAAAACAGATCAATTGATTAATTTATCGAGAAAGGCATGGAAAATGATTGAAGAAGATATAAAATGTTGAAAAAATGGCAGCGTAAGTTGAAAAACTGCAACTTTAAATGCTGATAGCAAAGTAACAAGTTGTTTGAAACAACCGAGTTATGTTTAGTGATCCTGAGGGTAGATTTCCAGGTAAAAGACAGCCAGCATGGACTGTATAAAAAGGTTCAAAAGGCTTTGGAGCAGAGGTGATGAAACCTTGCTTTAGACTGGTTCGATTTTTTCGATCAGCACATATCAAGCAATGTTCAACATATCTCATAACATAGCGAACCATATGGGGATATCCAAAAAAAGGTTCATTCTGATCATCATAGAATATTTTTAAAAGATTAAATCTCGGATTAAATCCATTATTAGATGGTACAAAAGGTAAAACTCCATAAGTCTACTAGCCTCAAATGAGATAATTCGAAAAGGAGTGCTTTTTTCTGTAGTAATATCACAAGAGAGCGGGAATGAACTGGAAATAGTTTGACAGATCGTAGAAAACCCGCTGCCAGAGAATAGACACGAAATCCCAAAGGGCTCGAGACTACCGCCAAACGTCAACCAGATTGAGAAAAGGCCTGGAGAATCACCACCCAATCCATCGAACTCTCGTGTGAGTCGTATGGTATTCGATAGATTATTTTTTTGACGACACAATTAAAATCACTTCTAAGATTTTATATTTTTATTTCAACAAATTTATATCACTCGACTCAATATTTCACCAATATTTCTTGAAAATGTATGACAGACGCATCATATCAAGAAAATAAGTTGTCATGTGGTTGTCATTCAATAAAAACATTGTACATTGAGTAATTCTCGCTGGATTAATGTAAGTAGATTATTCCCACTGTAATAATGTTTTGATTGGCTAGAACGTACATTAATCACTGGAATTGAAAATTTCAATCGGTTTCGAGAAACCTCAAAAAATAATCAAATTTATATTTTCGGCTGACGTTGTCTCCTTCGTTATTATTAAAAGACTTGAAATGTTTATATATATTTTCGCCTATAACAACATCATAGATTACCAAAAAATGCAACAAAAGCATTTCTAACGAAATAGGAATTGTAAATGGTAGGTTCTCTCGAACCTCTGTAACGGTATGATATGCGGAATTTTATTAAGTTTTAATTTTTGGTTAACCAGTGTCTCCTTAATTAAATAACATGTTGAACCAGTATCTATAAGACAATTTGTATGATAACCACAGATAACGACAGGTAGCGTCTTCAAATGATTATTGTATCTAGATTTGAGAATTGAAATAGTTATTTGTGTATTAAGACATATGAGAATTAAGAAATAATGTTACCCTTTTGAGTTTTTTTTCAGGCTGTCTTAATCCGGTATCAATCATTCCGCCCGGACCGCGTTTGTTTTGTCGGCGAAAGCAGTTTCATATTTCATTGCCCGGTTTTTTTTAATATCGGCAAAACGGTATATCGGAGCTATTGTTATGAGCCGGCAAGAGGTTGATTTTACATTCACGAGACATGTGGCCAATTTTGTCGCAATATCATCAAAGACCACAAAAAAACACTCCATATTGCAATCCCTGCAATCACTAAGAATAACTTAAATACTCATTTGAAATAATTGTACCTATAAATCAATGAGATTCTAAAGCAATCGCTTATTTTTCCTTCACAATTGTGACTAGTATGACAATTTACCGTTTGAAAAACGTAAATTTCGCCTTTAAAACCTTCATTTCCTCAAGAAACAACGCTTTTTGGACGAAGCCCATCCGTACAAACATAGCGGAGTAGGTCATATTAAATTTGTTTTCAACACTTTGTCAAAAGATGATAAGACTCATTTAATTAGTAATGAATTCAATCAAATGACTCATGGATGTCGTGCCACGATAACTATAAGATGCATTTCTTACAACAGCATTGCTTAAAAGCTTACCTTAGTTCATTTTTTTAAGGAAAGATACACAAAAATCAATTTTAAAATTTTCACACGTTTCTTCAGTGGGTTGTCATACAGAAAACCACCCTTGTGCAGATCATAAAAAATAAAAAGTTTAACTCCACTTACAGTTTCCCGCCCTGACTACCAAAATTCTCTTTCATAACCTTACAGGGCTATCATTCTCTCTAAAGACTCGATTGCCGAGATTGGGCCGATGAAGCGACCTGATGGCACTTTCACGACCTCTAGAAAAGAAACGTGAGAGCTTTTGATTAAAAATCACTTTCCTGGAAGTTTGATAACAATCGACCTCCGCTCTTTGAGGGCGCAAGGCGGCCAAAAAAGATCGATTGGGAGGCCGCCAAGGATGTTATCACAGCACCAGCAGTTGAATGGGCAATCAAATCTTTTCACCCTTTCAAATCTCCTGGTGAGGATGGAATATTTCCAGCTCTGCTGCAAAGCGGACTGGAATTACTTTTACCCATCCTCATTAAACTGTATAGAGCTAGTCTGGCGTGGAATTACATACCACTCAGTTGGTTGACGGCTAGGGTGGTATATATACCGAAAGTGGGCCGCACAGACCCACACCCTAAATCGGTCAGACCAATTAGCCTAACATCTTTCCTGCTTAAAGGACTTGAAAAAGCACTGGATTGCTACATCAGGCGGGTAGCTTTATATAATTCCCCCCTGAGCATCCACCAATATGCTTATCAAACTGGCAAATCAACAGATTTAGCATTACACAACCTTGTTGAGAAAATCACACAATCCTTTAACAACAAGGAGATTGCGGTGGCCATATTTCTTGACATTGAAGGAGCATTTGACAATGCACTACCGACCTCCATTGGTTCAGCTTTGACTGAAAAGGGCATCAAACCAACCATTACCGGTTGGATATATGCCATGCTCACTAATAGGACAGCCACTACATCTCTTCAGGACGAGATCATTAGCTTTAAGGTTTCCAGGGGCTGCCCACAAGGCGGAGTACTATCTCCCCTACTATGGTCACTCTTGATAACTTGCTTAGCGCTCTCGACAGAAGAGGGGTAGAACTGCAAGCGTATGCAGACGACCTTGTCATCTTGGCAAGGACCAAGTCAGGAAGGGTAGCATATAATACCCTCCAAAAGACTTTTGACGATGTCCACAGTTGGTGTCAGAGGGAACAGATGTCTGTTAACCCTGGTAAAACTGTAATAGTTCCCTTCACTAGGAAAAGAAAGTTGGAGGATATTCCACCACTTTCCTACAATGGTAAGGTTATTCCATTTGCAGCGGAAGTAAAATATTTGGGGATTATCCTAGATATGAAACTTACTTGGAACGCTTACTTGGAAAAAGTTATCCATAAGGCCGGACTATCCTTTTGGACATGTCGTAGGATCTGTGGAAAATCTTGGGGCTTGGGACCCAAACAAATCTATTGGATATATGTGATGATCGTTAGACCAATGATCACATATGGAGCTATTACCTGGTGGCCAAAAGCTTTACAGCGAACGGCCCAAGCAAAGCTCTCTGGTTTACAGAGACAGGCTTGCCTGGCAATTACTGGTGCTATCAGCTCCACACCGTCAGCAGCCATGGAAATCCTTCTGGACCTACCTCCTCTCCATATATTTTTGGAACGAGAGGCTAGATGGACAACTTACAGAATTGTGCATATTTCTAAATGCACAAATCAGGGTTATACAGAACGAAGCAGAATGCTAGTGGACACTGAAAGTCACAGTATTCTGGGAATGACCTCTGACATAATGCCTCCAACAGTACACTACGGCCTGCCTTATACCGTCCTAATTCCAAATAGAGATGAATGGGTCCTACGTAAGGATGAACTATTAAGAGCAGACAGCTGTTGGTACACAGACGGTTCAAAAACACCCTCAGGCTCTGGTGCAGGTGTATACGGGCGCAGACCTAGGACAGAAATCTCAACCTCTCTAGGATCCTATGCAACCGTATTCCAGGCGGAAATGTACGCCATTGTTTCATGTGTGGAGAGATTGGAGCAAGCCAATCTCATACATAGAACAATAAAAATTTTCTCGGACAGCCAAGCGGCTTTGAAAGCACTTAGCTCTCACCGTGTAACGTCGAAATTGGTTTTAGACTGCCAAAGAAGACTCTTCTTAATCGGAGAACTCAATAAAGTATTGCTGGTCTGGATCCCTGGCCATTCTGGCATGGAAGGAAACGAGAAGGCAGACTCTCTTGCAAGGGAGGGTGCCGTACGTGTTTCTATCGGACCAGAACCAATAATTGGCATCGCAATAAGTTTTGCCAAACAAACACTGAATACCTGGACGGCAAGAAGAGCTTTAGACTTCTGGCATAATTTACCAGGATTGGTTCATTCAAAGGCTTTCATACATCCTTCGAAGAATGTCTCCAAAAAAATGTTAGACTATAGCAAGCATGACCTACGTTGTCTAACAGGTCTTTTAACAGGCCACTGTCATCTGAATCATCATATGCTAAAACTTGGACTGTCGGAAGATCCGACCTGCCGTCTTTGTCTGGAAGATGATGAATCAGCAGAGCATATAATTTGTGCCTGCCCCGCCGCGGCTCGAATCAGGTATCTGATGTTTGGCAGGGATTCTCTCTCGCCCTCGGACCTGAAATATCATTCACCAAATAAACTAATTGGCTTTGTTAAGAAGCTGAATTTGTTTGGTGAAATCTGAATAGGTGTGAGCCACAATAGACTCTTGCGAGTCGCAGTGGAGGGCCTTATAGACCCACTCATCAAAAACCTAACCTAATCTAACCTACAGGGCTATCGGTGCTGTCCGGGTCAATATTTGTTGAGACTGAATAAGTAGGTATTGTTTGAATAACAGAACTGGTGGCTTGAAATTAATTTTTATCAACACGGTTTTGCCGATTCTCCAAAATTGATGCAGTTGCCATGTCTTCTACAGTAATGTATTTTTTGTCAACGCACAGAAACATTTATTTATTAACTCCAAAATTTCACATAGCACCGAAAGGTTAAGAAAGTACATGTGTACCCCACACCTGATGTTAGATTTATTCTTTTCAGATGTATTCGCAACCCTTGTCAAACAGCGACTATTCAGCTTAAACGCGGGGAGGTCACTTCCCCCTCACGCCAGCCACTATTTGCGCGCATGTGTGAGCGGTTGAATGATTGTGAGAGCGCCTAATTTGAGTATTTTGGACAAGATCTAACAATATAATGACCTCCATTTCTGACACTATTGATCAGTGGTTTAGGCCCAGTTGTATGAAGCATAGTTAACCCAGTGTTTAGGATTAACCCTTGGTCAAAGCTATTTGAGTGTTGTACGAAACGTAGTCAAGTATTATTTTGGTTAACCCATGAGTTAACTATGCAATTTTCTGAACCACCAAAAATGATGATTTAACTAAAGTTCATGGAGTTATATATATGTATAGAGTATCACGAGCTATTGCCCAATTTTTTTTTTATATCAAAATGCCAGAAACAGATGAGGAAAAATCTGAAGTACGCTTGAATTTCTATAAAGTGGCAAAATTTCCAAAGTGAATTGGTGCATTGGATTGTACCCACAAAAAAAATACAGTCACCAGGAGGTGATACATCCCAGACATTTCGTAATCGAAAAGGATATTTCTCCTTGAATGTGCTGTAACGTGCCTCCCTTCTTACACGTGGCTCCTGCCACAAGAACACGTCACTATGGACACCCTTGATGCAAAATTCGGGTTTTTAAATCTCGGGCGCCAGATTATTAACGTGTTTTGCTCCACGGCCCCTTGACCCTTAGCGTCAAGAGTTCCAGATAGCCTCAGATGGAGGTTACGGAAAATTCCAGGGGTCTTGTTGAATTAAATTTAACTAACTAGTGACAATCCGGAAAAGCCAAATCTTGGTTCTCCAATCAATAAATTGCGGTTAAAAATGAAAATAATAGAAATTCAAAACTTTAATCTATTAATACTCTGTGGTCTATTTTACGAATGATTCTTTAGTGACAAACAAATTAACAGGGAAAATAAAATGAGGTATGGATTACCTATATCTGGGGTTTTAACGGACTTAACGGTCAGGTTATCAAATACGGTTCAAATCTACCGGGTTTTACGGGGTCCCTAATGCACGATTTAGATCTGCCGGGTAATCAGACAAATTGTGGCTAAGCCTCTTCCAAGTCTGATTAACCCTTGAATCCAAATGAAACCGGCAACTATTATTCCGACGGGAGAAAATAATATAAATAATGATCCTACGAAACGGGAAAAGAACGATTTAGATCTGCCGGGAAATCAAACAAATTGTGGCTAAGCCTCTTCCAAGTCTGATTAACCCTTGAATCCAAATGAAACCGGCAACTATTATTCCGACGGGGAGGAAAAAAAATATAAATAATGATTCTACGAAACGGGAAAAGAACGATTTAGATCTGCCGGGAAATCAAACAAATTGTGGCTAAGCCTCTTCCAAGTCTGATTAACCCTTGAATCTACTAAAGCCGGTAACTATTATTCCAAAAAAAAATAAAATTTAAGAACGAGTTAGATCTGCCGGGAAATCAAACAAATTGTGGCTAAGCCTCTTCCAAGTCTGATTAACCCTTGAATCTACTAAGCCGGTAACTATTATTCCGAAAAAAATAAAATTTAAGAACGAATTAGATCTGCCGGGAAATCAAACAAATTGTGGCTAAGCCTCTTCCAAGTCTGATTAACCCTTGAATCTAACTAAAGCCGGTAACAATTAAAAAAAAATATTTTCCCACGAGTTAAACGGTACCCAACTATCGACACACAGAGTAAAAATATTCGTACTAGCATAAACTTTAAACTATTATACCTAATCCACTTGGATATCAATTTAATTTAAAACTACTGACAACCAAAAGCATAAAATAATTCGAGAATCCACTAATAATTCATATCAGTTAATTAATATATAATAAACGCAGTAAATAAAAATTCGAAATCAAATTACGGTTGACAAATCTTTATTTTCAGATAAGAGAAACAAAATAAAAAACGAATTTCAGTTCAACAACAAAAGAAAAAAATAGCCGGTCGGAAAATTTTCAAAAAAATACATTCAACAATTTAATAATAAGCGGCGATACGGAAAGTTTCGAATACACAGTTTATTTGTTAAAATTTATTTACCTTAATAAATACAGCCCACACACAATCGGAATACCGAATACACAAAATTTTCGCACTACGGTTTTTCGGAAGAACGTTTAACGGAGAATGCTTAGAGCCGAAAAAGGAACTGATTCTTCAGAGCGGAAAAATGAACTGATTCTTCAGAGAGCCTGAATGATGCCCGTCAGCCAATTTATATTCCAAATTTTAGTTACAGTTTTCGGTCGTCGTCCCCGGTGGCGGAATTAAAACGTGAAATTTATCTAGTTTCGACAAAAACTTGTAAGTATACTAGCCGGCACTCGATTAAATTAAAATGTTGTATATACCGGGCGTCCTTTCAGTTGAAAAATTTAAATATCGGAAATGAATAAATTGTGTATGGTAGAAGTTGGATTTGCGTAACTCGGACTTATACTAAAATATACACCGGTAATAGCAAAAAATAAATCACTGCGGTAGTCGAAAGGGTTGTAAAGTAACGAGTTATACACACCCTAGTGGTAAAATAAAATATATTACGGAATAAATAAAAAAAATAAAAAATTAAACTTGCAAAAAGCAGAAAAAAAAATAACTCGTTACAGTGCAATGTATTTGTGATTCTTCCCTCATTTTGAGAAATATTGTATGTCGTTGACCAGTATCTACTCATGATTCTACTATTTGGAACAGTAGCAGAATACGAACCAAATTTGAGAATAGAGAAATGGAAGAAAATGTATTAGTAGGTGATAGTGGCTATTGTATTAAACAATACTTACTAACTCCATTTTTAAATCCACGAACACCTGAAGAGCATCTTTTCAACGAATCTCAAATTCGAACAAGAAACCCGATTCAAAGATTTTTTGGGATTTTGAAGAGTCGTTTTCCTATTTTAGGTCAAGGCATACGGTTACAAGTACAAGGTGTAGGGGCCGTCGTGGTAGCAACGGTAGCAACATAGCACTTAGAAATGCAGATCCATTACCTCCTCCTGTAACGTTTTTATTTGACGTTAGAGTTTTCCTTATAATGTTTGCCCTAATTGCCCGGTTGCTACGCTTGTGGTCTTCGCGAATATTTTGTCACAGTGAACTACAATATTTAGTGAACCACAAATCAACCTACCTAGTCGGTATATTATTTTCTAGATTTTAATTTCGATAAGAAACTGGAAAAGATTTTATGTTAATACTAACTAATATCTACTTATTTGACAAAGAATAAAAACTCGTGCTTCTTGTTCCAGTCAGCTTGCCAGCGGAATTTTCAAGTTCCGTCGAAATCGGTTTTCAATTATTTATTTGCTTGGCGAATTGGTTAGTATTGCTCGTTATTAGGTTCTGGTAGCGGGACTAGAAGCAAGATAGATTCTTGGACATCCCATTGGAGTGAAAGAGAAAGGGATATCCAAATTTTTGTCTAATTGGGAGTTCAAAATAATTTCGTTCTTTTTAGACATTGACCAGTTCGATGGTAGTTGGGTGGTCCGTAAAATACAGAATGTGTCTTTGAGACATCCTAATAAACGGGGATATATTTTTTGGGGCCATATTAATGTGGAAAATTAAGTCTTCATATAGATTTTTGGAAAGTGTTGTTTTTGCGAAGGCTAGTTCCACATCTCTTCGGAGGATTTTGTAATACCAGCTGGTGAGTACGGCGTCTATTGCTTTTCCAATAGACCAAAAAAAATGTTTTTTGTAAAAGGACAAAAACAGTCATTCTATTCTATTCTTAGGGATTTGTAATCAGGCTTGAACGACTTGGCATGATAGATTTTTTCGGTTCAAGCAAGTTTAATGGAGGAGAAATTTTGAATTACCGATTTTGACGAAAATACCCTTTTGACGAATACCAATGGAGTTTGTTTTGTTGTAATTTGTTTAGCAGAAGGAGACGGAAGTTTTGTTAACATTTCAAAGGTTAACCCTTTTACAAGTTAAAAGGTAAGTTTTACATCATAAATTGTTAATTCCATAAATAGCTTATTTGTTGACATTTTTTTTGTTTATATAGTTTAATGGGGTAGTAATATTATTTTTTTGTATTATTCACTGAGTATATCTAGTTAATGGTTTCCCTCCTTTCGTCATTGGGAAAAACTGCTTTCTTCTGGTACGCACACTAACAATTTTAAGAGGAGACCTATGGATGCTAATTATCATCTGTTGTATATATTTTTGCGGACAGTAATGATTGAACTAATAATAGATGACATAATATATGTTATATCTATTGATTAATTTATATAGATTGCCTTCCAGCAACTACAGCCGGCGAGTAATTCGTTTCGTATCAAATACGTAAATTAGCCATTATTTAGAAATTTTCTCCATTTTGGTCACCTGGCAAATCGTTTGTGTCTATTTTGGATACTTATCTTGAATGTTACTAAGAATTCTGTAAGCTGCCGCTGTGAGGAAAGTAATGTTTTTTTATTGTCATAGGTATAGTGTCAGTTTAAAAAAAATATTTCTTATTCTTATTTAGTATTTTATGTACGAATGTACGAAGTCACTAGGTATACGAGGGGAAACCGATATGGATATTACTGAGGATTTTAGGTATTATTGATCTATTTTTTTTTGGGGGTTATTGTCATTCTACAGCGGAAAATTTGTGCTGTATGGAATTTATAAATTCGATTTTTGGGCGTGCATAATGCGATGGGAAGTTTGATTTCACTTTTAGTGGGAGCTATTGGTCATTTTAGGGCATAAGTTTGAATTGAACTTTTGTCCGCCAATGTAATTATTTTTATAACGAAAGCACTTTGTTTTATCATTATCAGATATTCTTTATTTCGGTATGGGATGAAATTAAGTATACGAAATGTTATTTTTTTTTTGGTTTTGATAATTTTATAACTACGGCGGGTGTTAATAAATTGGGATACTGTATATATTCTTATTAGAATTTGTTCTCCGTAGGGTTTTTTTTCCCTCCCCCTTATATGTATGGGAGTTGGATAATACTGGGTTGAAGGACTATCTATTTTACTGGATAATTCTGCGCTGGGCTACGGATGTTGCTGGAAATAGGATTGACGCATGGATTGGATCAACTGGATGTTTGAGCTGCAAATTTCACCTTATAGGATGTATCCTGGGATTCGATTGAGTGAATTGGTTTTGGATTTGGGTAATCTCTATCTGATGTAATGAATTTGTTTTTATTTTATGTATTAAGATCTAAGATGGTTATAACCTATTTGTAATTTTAATGTTACTTTCATACTAGATATATGCGGTTGGAATTGACTCGTAAAATCTTAGCTACAGTTCATACTTCACTATATATTCTTTTTAAATACATTTCGGCTCACGCATTGGATCCAACGCTATACGCCTTGACAAGTTTTCTTAAATGTGGATAACTCCAGGGAGTTTTTCTCAATTCTGGCTTATAATATTTTGTCGATTGGCTTATAAAAAGAATTAGAGTATACTATATTGTTAGCTATATTTAGCTTAAGGGTATATGTTGAGAGTCGACGTTTTGCACTTACATCCAACGAACACGGAGAGTTAAATTCCGAGTTTTTAGCGTAATATATAATTTTATCTTATTTCAACTTTAATCTTAATACGGTTTAACCTTTTTTTTATTATTGGGAAACATACTGTTTTTTTTATGTTCGCGGGGTGTAATGGTTTATTCACCAAGTTTGTCATTGTCTCCATGAAACTTTTCAACATTACTCTAGCTCATTCATAAACTACTACTAAATTGTCAAACTACTCACTTCACTTTGTACATTCACCAAAAAAAAATCAATATATGTACAAGTAATTGGAGAATTGGTTCGTCTTTTATTTCATTCCTTTTTAGTAGGTTTTCAGGAATGGGATGCCATCTTATTTGCGGTAAATCTACTTGGCGCCCTTTACATCTAAACAATCTTGACGTGCTGCTCACTTGCTTGGCGCGTAAGTGATCCCACGCCGACTACACATGAGTACTAGCCGCTGGCCACAGTCTGTCGATCTGGACAGCCTAATTCTGTGACCTAGTAGATATCATTAAGTTTTGGAGGTTACACTCCATTTGATGAAAATCTATAGAATCTAATCCAGCAAATGAATAGCATTGATACAATACCCGTTCCCGAAGATATTGACCCTGTGAATGTTAATAATCCAACTATAGTTCATGTTTTCATGTTTTTCCCTCTGCTGTTTCATATCCAGTTCATATTTTTCAAGCATTATCTTGGTTTGAAATGGAGCTGCCTCACTTTTGGCTTCTGCCCAGAGAGTCAAATGATTTGACAATTTATTTCGTTGTCCACCTACTGGAAAAAAAATCTAATGCAGTAACTGATTTAATGAATTTCTGAAACTATTCCACAGAATTTTACCTACCATTAGTTTGCAAGCATTTTGACTTGGGCGTTTCAAGAGTTGTTGGATTATATGATCTTGAACTGTGAGGCACATCTGATTTGGGTGTATCTAAAATATTACCGTAAAATGGGGTTAAATTGATAGTTTTTCTAAGTTTTCGAATAATATAATTGAACCTATAAAGATTTTCAGCAGAATAAAAATTCTACACGAATAGTACCTCATGATCATGCAATCTTTTTTTGATAAAACCAATCGAAAAAAAAATCATAATCACGTTATCAAACCAATACCTATATTGGGGTGACTTTGATAGGGCGAATTTTTTCGCAACCTCTGTACAAGATTATCAAAATAAGTTATCAATTCCATACTTTACCATTTTGGTGCAGACATTTTGTTTATCAAATCTGCACTGCATTGGGGTGAAATTGATAATCCATATTAGTTGAATGTCTTACCAAAGTCACCCTAATTATTTAGGTTGATACATTATACTTTACGTTGGTCGGATATACAGAATATATCCTTTGGTGAATAAAAAGCATTAATCAGCTTCCAAAACAAATATTTATTCGAAGAACATGAAGTCAACTTGACAAATTGCCTTAAATAATGTAAATTGCCGTGAAAGTAACGTCAGTGAAATTTCGAGCTGATGTTCAACGCTCAAAAACATCAACTGGTTTTGTGAAAATATATCTTTTGAGACGAGTTCCAGAATTTTCTATTTTTGGTTCACTAAGTACAGCAATTATGTCACTTAAAGCAATAGTAAACTTATCGGTCTCCACCTCTCTGAAAATTGATTTTTCTGTATCAGTAGACTTCAAACCCACAACATCGTATTCTTCACATTCCAGTTTTTTTCTCAACAATAGCTATGTATCGATGACATGTCGCATTTCTTTTTCCAGAGAGATCTCGTACAAGGAGAAACGTCCCTTCTTCAATATTATTTGCTTCAACAGATAGGTATTCAACCTCTTCATCATGTGCACTATTAACTGAAATTTCACCTGACGTATCCTCTCTGTGAGTCGTCAAATCATCGTCATTTTCAGATTCAGACTCCGGACAAGAAACGCTTCTTCCAGCAACAATCTTCAATCTCTTCTTTTTTCGCGATGGGCCACGGACAGGAGTGTTATTGTATCGTTTCTCTTTCAGAAATGCAACCAAATTGTTTTCGTAATCGGCGGAAAATGGCTCATTCTCTTTATTCTCGTTTGGAATTTCACTCAATACCTTTTCTGGATTGCATGGATGCACACCAGTCGCACACCTGCATGGTTGCTCGATTCATTCATTTTATCTAAAGTATTTTTCAACAACATTGGAAACTTCTCCTTCTTCAAGGAAGATATTTTTGGGTTTTCCATTTTCCATTTCAACAATACCGACCTCCATGCTGATTTTAATGGCCGAAAAAACGCAACATCTAGAGGTTTTGTCAAGTGCGTAGAATTAGGAGGTAGGCAAATAAATGCAATATTGTTTTCAAGGCAAAGTTGTAGCAATTCGTCAGTGAAGTGAGAAGAAAGGTTATCTCCAATGAGCACTTTTTTTCCTGGCAACCTTATAGCGTGAGGTAAGAAAGTGTACGAAAACACACTGTGCTATATGACACCAGTTCAAAAGAGTGTAGTGATGCTCATTTAAAATTGAAACTTTGGGAACAAATTGCAAAAGAATGTGGCTTTTTAACAGGTAAGTTTTATTTGTTGTACCTAATATTTTATTATAATAATATTATTATATACATGAAAATAAGTATGGCTACCTCTGCCATGGTAAACAACCCAACGGTGAGTTAAAGTAGTCCATATAATCATTTCTGAAGTCGAAAGCCTCTTGGGCAGCTCTTCGGCAATGGCAAAGTCTGTTTGGCATATTTAATAACTGATTATGCGTAAAATCCTTAGTAATCTCGGTTAGATCGGATGTAGTTTCAGCTAAATAATTATGTAAAATACACGTGGCTTTAACAACAGCATCAACAACTTCAACTGAGATTTCGAATGGACTCCGATATACTCTCCACCTTGCAGCCAAAATGCCAAAGGCATTTTCAACAATTCTACGGGCTCGAGATAAGCGATAATTAAAATGTTCAAGTCGCGGATTTCCAGATGCTTGTTATTTGGATAAGGTCCCATTAAATGTTTCATCAATGGAAACGCCTCATCGCCGACAGCCACAAAAGGCATTGGTTTCCCTCCATTATACAAGGGTTCATCTGGTGGCAAATCTCGTCCCGATTTCAAACGTTGACCAAGTGGACTACTTGAAAAAATTCCACCATCACTAAAGCGGCCTTTCGCCCCAATATCTATTGCTATGAATTTGTAATTGGCATCCACTAGTGCCATGAGTACTACAGAAAACGTCTTCTTGTAATTAAAAAATGATGAACCTGACTTAGGAGGAGCTTTGATTGTCACATGCTTTCCGTCAATGGCGCCTACGCAGTGGTCAAAATTCCATTTTTTCTTAAATTGAATAGCTGTGTTTTTCAACCCGGCTGCAGTCCAATCCGGCATATATTGTGGTTGCAATCTCAACCACAACACTTCAGTGACGTCTTTGACGCATCGTGCAACACTTCGAGGACTTAAGCGATAGCAGTAGGCGATGGTCTTATATGAATTGCCTGTTGCCATATATCTAAAAAAAAAAACAAGACTGACTTCACTTACCAGCTAATATTTGAACGATAAATAAGTTCATAAAAACTAGTATTTTTGTCATTTCTAGGGAAGGAAGCCAAAAATGCATGGAAAAATTTAAGAGATTGGCATAGGTGCTCTCTAAAAACAGCCAAGTCTACCAAAAGCAAACCGTGGAAGTTTTCGGAACAGATGAATTTCCTGATTCCTTACATGAAGGATCGACCCAGGAGTTCCAATATTTCAGGGGATGGTGAATCTACATCTCCGCTGAATGAAACACAACATGAAGTTTATGATGAACCTGAAAATGTTCATGACAATTCATCTTATAACGATGACGATGATGAACACGTTTTGCAACTGACTGAAACGCCATCCACGTCATCTGCGAGGCACCTTACGAAAAAAATAAGCCAACAACAAACTAATGAGAGTGCACCTGCCAAGAAAAAGAAACTGGTCGGAAGTAAAGATGAGACATTGGAATTTCTCAAAGAGCAAACAAGGAAACGTGAGGAGAGATCCGAAATCAGGCAACGTACTAGGGACGCACTACTGCAACCAGTGAACGATAGTCTGAAATTAATCTTTGACTCTATGTATGAAGCTACAAAGATTTTGCCGTTACCACAACAGCGTCAAGTGAGAACAGCTCTTTATAACGCAGTTTCCAGTGCTGAGCTTTCAGCTGAATATCAAACCGTTGGTAGCGCTACTCCATCAGCATTTTCATTGCCACATTCCGTCGACACTCGTACGTCTGCGACATTTGCACCCAACGTACAAGCTACCTATGGACATGAAGCAAATTATGTGATGAGTAATAATGACGATTATAATATTGTAGACGTCGTGCAGAATGTGTCTGGACCCACATTTATCTAGGTAACGTGATATGTTACAAATATTTAAACGTCTTATGGAACCAGATGTACAATACTATTTGTCAATAAAGAGTTTATAATTCGTATTTATGTATGTATTTACCGCAGGCAGATTGCTAGTCTCTCTTGAGTACTTATTGCTTGCCGAAAATGTGTGTTTTGCTTTTGAATATCGCTTGCTATCAATTCGTGTAATTCCCAAAATTGTTCTCGACTGACTCTGAAATAGTCCTTGAACTCAACATCGTCTAGGTCATTTATTAATTTGTGAAATTCTCCGAATTGTTCTCGTGTCTGCATGTAATTGCTTATCCAATTTTTTTTCTTTTCTTGTTTATAACCACTGCAGTGACATCATCAAAACCATCAGATTCATCTGATTCCGAACTTAGATCTAATAACAGCACGTTTGCTACAGAACTTATCCTTCCACACAAAACCTCAGCTGACAACTAACCGAAATTCGAAATTCGGTCGCAGTGGCCGCACCCAACGTAGTTCCGTTTAGTTCGCGTTCTCTTCGTTTCGCTTAGCTTAGTTTCGTTTCGCTCGCAGTGGCCGCCCGCCTCAAACCAGTCACTTGTGTCCCAAGAATATTTCTTAATTCCGTATCTACATCATCTATTTGAATTTTTTTAGGAAGACCACCGCCAGTGCCTTGAGCATAACATTTTTCGTCTGCAAATGTTTTTTTGACTCTTTTTCTAAATTTCTATGTTTATTTAATGATACGTCGCTTGTTCGCTGTGTAGTGGCACCAATATAATTAAATTCTTCAGTCAACTGCAGCCACACATTTTTCTCTTGCCGAGAATTTTCTGAGTCAGTTTTCTTGCACTCAATATTGTTTCTATATTTGGAAACTCGTTCAAACAACGTTGATTCTTCAAACGAACTAAAATTTGGGGTTCGCTTATTTTCTTTATCTGCCATGCTTATGTTTCGAATAGAATACACGAAATAGGAGATCATAATAAGATACACTCCCACTCCACAAATTACGCGATGTTTTTGCAAGTTAGTACCAATAATTTTGATAAAATGCATAAATGCTACTAGAGAGTCGTATTAACAATATACAAATATTAATTTGACTGTGGTTTAGCTGATCACATCCTGAACTTCTTTCGTACAACGATTGATTGATATAACTATCGTAAACATGTGAACCTGGTTCAGCTGATCAATTGGTTAACTACGTTACATACAACTGGGCCTTAAAGTAATATACTTAATTAATATTTCAACTCCCTTTTTCATTTTTGAAAATAAGAAAAGTTTCCTTCTTGATATTTCTTGTCGCACGCTGTACTGTTGCATTCACAGGTTGCATTGAACGATTGCACTTCACCTCGGGTGGGTTGTATCGAGCTTAATTAACCAACAGTTCAGTTGGTCCTTGGATCAAAAATAAACCAAGTTTAAATAGAAATGTGTTGTATGATAGTCATTTTTCCTGTGATCAGGTGAACTTGGATTCAGGGTAGTTTGCACTACTGATAGCTAACTTCACTCTGTCGTGACTCTGTCAAACCAGTCAAACGTTTGTGTTTGTGTGTGATTGTGATTAAATTTCACATTTCTCGATGCTTTGCTTGTTTAATTTGTTTGGTTAGAATAGTGTTGAGAAAAATATTGGTTTATTTTTAAAGTGCCATGGGTAAGAAAAATACATATAACCATCATAAAATATAGTATACCTAATTGTTTCTGTTTTTACAGCTACGGACAAAATAAACAAAAGAGAGAAAAACTTTTCATCCAAAAAAGAGGGGTTATTGGTCTCTATAATAAAAGATAAGTATGTTACTATTATAGAAAACAGTCACAAATAAACATAAGAACCTAGCCTGGGTAAATATCTGCAAAGATTTTAACCAGCTGTTGAAGCTCTAAAAATGAAATATAATAATATTAATAAAAGGACAAAAAAAAGTTTTTCGGAACAAAAGTAATATCAGTATGGCACGGGGGTGGCCCGTATGAGCCACCACTTAATAATAGTAGTGTTGATAATGACATAGAAGAAATTCTAGGCCAACGAATAACTGGTTTCACTTCTGAATTTGATGGAGATCTAGAAATGGCATCTAATCAAAGAATCGAATTTGTTGTTGAATATGAGTGTCAGACTATCACTTCTGTAGAAGTAGATGAGAGAGAAACAGAGTTGTCAGAAGGTGAAAACAAAAGTAAAAGACGAAAACTATCAGAAACTGGAGAACCTCCACAAGTATTTTCACCTAAATATACACCAAACGACAGATTTGAAAAGCAAATTAGGGGCAAAGGAAAAAAAGGAAAACCAACAAGTGTCCCAAAAATTCATAGTGGATGAACATTTACAAAAACTAAAACATTTGCAGACAGAACATGACCAAAGAATACGACATAAAGAAGAGGAGCACCAGCAAAAACTTAACATGAATCGAGAACTGCATGAGCAAATATTAAGATTAAAAGGAAAAATGTATGTCTGCACAAGTTGCAGAAAAAATGACTAGTTATAAGTTGTTAAATGTTTGCAAATAGAAATCCAATTAATCAAATTTAATTATCAATTATTTTTCTTCCCAAAGATAGAAAGGTATTTTGATAAGTAACTATACTAGGAGAGTTCAGGCCCATGGCGGAGGCGCTAACATGGGAATCTCCATAAGGAAATCGTCGAAAAAGCTAAGGTTAAAAATAGCGAAATTGTCTCTTTTTAAGAGTTGATAAGATTCAAAGAGAGGTATGCTGGGAGCATTCGGAGGTTGTGTAACGTATAACGTAAGTCTAGTATGCATACAATAAAAATTTATACAGAGTATATCAAAATAACAAATAAATCATATCATTGAAAAGGTTCAAGATATTAATTTTACATCAGAGTATATTAAAAAACTATAAATAAAATCATATCGTTGTCTTCACGTTCGGGATATATTAAGCATACATTGAAAATAATATACAGAGCGCAGCGGAAGTATGTCCGGTCCGCCAGGTCCGAGTCCGGTCCTGGCGTTATATTCGGGAAGTGTGTTTGAGTTTTGCTCCTCAAAATAATTTAATATCCGTGGATTATTGCAACAGTTTAATTTATAAACATAACGTGTTGGTGCATCTAAGTGTAATAAACGCCTGCTGAAAATTTCAGTAAGATTAACCATCAGCCAAGTAAGAATATTTAAATATTTTAGTTGAATGCCATACTAAAATTAATATCCATTATTAAATCAGTGTGTCAGCCGGTAGAAAACCACTATTTTTTTCAGTTGAGATAACACGAGTAAATTGGTTGATAGATACATTAGAACTTTTTTAAAAGTGCTGACAGGATTGGCTTCAAATTATTTATAGAAGTGCAAAGATTACTGAACATGGAAAATTATGTGAAAGAAATTTTAGATAAACTTAAAAACGCGGAAGAAAGAAACATAAGAATGGAAAAAAAAATTGATGATATACAAACTAAATTAACAAAATTAGAATCTGAAAATCAAGCAAGAAAACAGGAAAATGAACGCCTCATGGAAATGGTGAAGATACAAAATATACAAATTGAGCAATTGCAAAGAGAATCAAAAAGAAAGAACATCATTATTTTTGGAATAGAGGAAGCTAATAACGAAGTCCAAAAAACGCAGGAACATAAGGTAGCTGAGGTGGTAAAAATAACAGGAGTTGAGTTTGATGCAGAAAAAGATATAGTTGAGACTAAACGAATAGGTAAAAAAGAAGACAACAAAATCAGACCGATAATGGTTGAACTTCGTAATGGTAATAAAAGAATTGACATTCTGAAAGCCAGTAAACAACTAAAGAGTACAAAATATAACATTAGCGAAGACTACCCGAGGGAAGTACAGGAACAACGTAAATTGCTTAGAAAATATTTGATTTCGGCAAGAGAACTAGGAAAGCGGGCAACAATGCGGTACAATAAACTCATAGTTAATGGAACTGCATACACAATAGAAGAACTGGTGAGAAGTCAAGAAATAGAAGACGGGAAGAGACACTATGGCGTAACACCACAGAGAAAACCAGGCACAAGAACCACAAGTGAGAGAACACCAACTGAAGAAGACGAAAATAGTGAAGTAATAAAGGTTACCAGAGTAGACCAAAGACTGCCAAAAAACTAGATTTCCAAACATCCAACGCATACCCAGAAGATACGGAAGTAACTAAAAATAATTATAGATGTAGTCATAATTGTCTTAGAATAAGTTGTAGCTGTAATCTAAATCTTAGTTTTAAGTCAGGTCGCATGTGCGATATTCAAAGTAAGGATATCAATAAAATTAATAGTAAAGGTCATAGCAGTCAGAAACAAAATAAAAAACCAACCAATTAAAATTATGTTTTGGAATTCAGAGGGCATCAAGAATTTTGACGACGTCTTCTCTCAAGATGTTGACATATTTTGTTTATGCGAAACATGGGCTACCCGTGATAGTGATTACTCTGTCCTAAGTTTTTCTGATCTTAACATTTTCTCTGTTCATGCTATTAAGGAGAAATCGATGGGTAGGGCTAGTGGTGGGATCTCTATATTAACGAAAAAATATTGCAATGTTCGGTTACTTCATAGTTCACCTCACTGGCTGATCTGTTCGATTTCTCTGGAAGGTTTCACTTTTATATTATGTGCTGTGTGCTTCAAACCTAGTTTTGAGCTTAAGTATATCCTTGAAAGTTTGCAAATTACATTAACCGAGTTGTATACAGAATATCCGGATTTCCTGTATTTAATTGGGGGAGATTTCAACTGCCGTCTTGGTGCAAAATGTGAATCTCCTGAAGAGATTTTTGAAAATACAAACCTTTTTTTCAACAGAACTAGTCTTGATTCAATTGTTAATAATAGAGGAGTTTCACTCTCGGAGTTTATGAATGACAACTCACTCACCATACTTAATGGCAGATCAACTAAAGATCAGCCTGGTCAATTCACATTTTGTAATTCCAACGGTAAATCTACAATTGACCAAGTTTGGTGTACTAATGCTTCTCTTTCATTAATTGAAAACTTTACGGTACTTAATAACGAACCGGTAACTTCATATCACTTCCCAATAATGGTTGAACTAACACGGGACTTTATCACACCTGGCACATACATAAGTCCACATCAGTCCACATCAATCAAATTAATTTGGGATGATTCACAGCTAGATAGGTATCGACATATTTTGCGCAATTCTTCCTTAGTAATGTTGTCCAATGGCAACACAGAGAGTTACCACGCTATGCGTGATTCAATCTACCTTGCTGCTGATAGCTGCGGTATGAAGAAAAAATCTGTAACTTTGAACAAACCATTTACTTATAATAACAAACCTTGGTTTGACTTAGAGTGCATTAACTTAAAAAAGTCAGTCAAGTCAAAACTTAAAGTTTGTATAACTCATAATTTTAATAATGAAGTCAAAAATGACTACCTATTAGCAAAAAAATCTTTTAAAAGCGCTTGTGCAGCAAAAAAAATTGCCTTTGAAAATAATATGGTCCAATTGCTCAGTAACTCGAATGACAGTCTCACATTTTGGAGGACTTTAAAAAAATTTCGCCCCAATAAGAACATCTCAAATGTTTCGCTTGAAACCTGGGAAACTTATTTTAATACCATTGCCACAGAAAAATGTAATTTTCTGTATTTGCAGATGGACGCTAGGCATCCTTTTCTAGATACGGAAATCTCCCAATCTGAAGTTTTTGCGGTGCTTAACAGTTGCAAAAGAAATAAAGCCCCGAGACTAGATGGAATTCCCTTTGAGTTCTTCAAATATTTTCCCCAAAACTGGTGTCTTTTTTTATGTAGTTTATTTAATAAAGTTTTTGAAGATGAAACTTTTCCAGCTGAATGGTCTACAGTGTCGCTCTCAATGATACACAAGAAAGGTCCCATCGATGATCCCAGTAATTACAGGGGCATCGCATGCATCAACACTGTTATTAAACTGTTTAGTATGATCAATGTTAAACAGATTAAGCTCTTGGGTTGAAAGTAATAATATCCTTCCAGAAGCTCAAGCGGGTTTCAGAAAAAACAGAAGCTGTATGGAGAACATTTTTGTCTTGAACAGTACCATTCAAACTTTCCTACATCGCAAAGACAGAAGAGTCTTTGCCGCTTTTATTGACTTGAAACGCGCATTTGATTCCATTAATCATCCCCTTTTATGGCAAAAATTATTTATGCTGGGTATCAGTTCTAAATTTATTCGCCTAGTCAAAGCTCTGTATGACAAATCCTCTTTTTGTGTTAAAGTTAACAATGAATTTTCCAAATCCTTTGCAATAAATGAAGGCGTTCTGCAGGGTGAACCATTGAGTCCCTTACTTTTCTCATTATTCATTGCTGATATTGATGACTTCTTCAGAAAATCCAATATGGTTGGAATTAATATTGATAATATGAATGATTTGTTACTTCTATTATATGCGGACGATTTGGTTATCCTTGCTGACTCTGAAATAGATCTGGCTAGAAAACTACGCACTCTTGAACAATATACTCGCCTTAACAAACTTACCGTTAACAATTCAAAATCTAAAATTATGTGTTTCTCAAGAGGCGGTCATAAGATAACAAGAAATTACAAATTCCTACTCAATAATGTTGAAATTGAAATGACTAACCACTATACATACTTAGGGGTTACTATCACTTGTTCTTCACTGTTTCGCGAACAGGCAATTAATTGTTCTTCCAAATGCAAACAAGCCATAGGTGCTGTCATGAATACGCTCTCACGTTCAAAAATAACTTCCTGGCAATCGCGTATAACCTTGTATAATTCCATTGTAATTAATACACTTGCCAATTCGGTCCCTGTCTGGGGCCTCCGGTATCTCAACATTGTTGAAAAAACACAAGTTGGTTTTTTCAAAAGATTGCTCCTATTGCCGCTAAACTCTCCTGATTATTTAGTGCGTCTTGAGGCGGGTGTAGTTAAGCTTGATTATACAGTGTTTAAACTGTGCCTCAATTGGTTATTAAAAATTTTATCCTTCGCAAACACTAGGTTGCCAAAAATTGTCTTTCTCAAACTTATAGAGTTACAGGACTTTGACAACCCTTGCTATAACTGGGCTCTACAAATGAAACTGATCTTTGTACAGCTCGGTTTGACCGACATGTGGAATAACCTCTCTTTTGGATTACTAAAAAGCCACTATGATACAATTCTATTGAAATTTGAAAACAAATTGTTTAACGCTGACTTACAACGCCTAGCCGATAGTAATTACTGTGTAATCTACAAACATTTAACAGTGACTTCAAGACCTGCAAATTATTTAACTAGCAAACTGCCGATCAAATTAGTTCGAATATTTTGTCAGATTCGCTTATGTTCGAAGTCCTGTGTTAGGTTAACCTACAAGGGAAGTATTTATACAATTAATCAAGAAGAAATCTGTACTATGTGCAACTCTCGTCAAAATGAGACACTCGAACATATTGTGCTTCAATGTAGGATATATGATTGTATTAGAGTGCAAATTATAAAAAATCTGCAGAATTTTGATGATTTTATTGCCTTATTGAAAACCGCTTCTTTGGTGGATATTAAACAAATTTCGTATTATTTCATTGGTGTACTCAAAATTCGTTCATTTATTATAAACGAATAGCTAGGTGTTTGTATTTTTTTTTTCTTTCTTTTTGTTGTTTATTTTTATTGTAACTATGCTGCATGTATCATGTAGGTACTTTTACTGACATTGTACCGGAATTCTTGCTATATTGATTTGTATCAATTAGAAGCAATAAAGATATTATTATTATTATTATGTGCTCCGACACGGAAAAGGTCAATATACGAAGCAAGCATTGAAAATTTAATTATACAGAGTTTATGAAAACTTCAGAGTTTAAATAAAATCATATCATTGTCTCTACGTTCGGGATATATTAGGCATATTTCAAAAATTATATACAGTGCGCAGCGTTAGTGTGCTAATCATGACAGGTCTGTATACGTTACATGCATTAAAGATTTAATTAGAGTTTACGTGAAATTCAGTGTTTAAATAAAATCATATCGTTGTTTTACGCTCAGGATATATTGAGCATTCATTAAAAAATAATATACAGAGCGCAGCGGAAGTATGTGCTCCGACACGGAAAAGGTCAGTATAAGAAGCACGCATTAAAAAATAATTATACAGTGTATATCAAAAATTTGGAGGTTAAATAAATCTTATCGTTGTCTCCATTTTCAGGATACTCTAAAAATAAGAGTGCAGCGTTGGTGTACCATTCATGACATGTGAAAAGGCGAAATGAAACATACAGCTCAAAAGGGCATTCACTACTATTAATCAGATTTTGCTATACATCGATTGATCCTCGATGATAACATGCTGACGCAATATACATATACCAAGCTAATATTTTTCGGGTGGTACAAGGCGAGTGCTACGTCACATGTAACATTTAGTAATGTTGTAGATGTATTTATAGGAGTAAAAATAAAGAAATTCACAACTAAACTAAATAACAACAAATGTATATCAAAATAGATGGGACAAGATGTATAAAAAAATAGACAATTTTAATAATTTTTATTCAAATGATTAAAAACATATTAAACTTTTTATTCATACAAAGAAATAACTTGTGAAACAACATTGCTTCTTCGATTGCATAAATAGGTAGTCAGTTTGTACAGCTGGATACATATTCGTTGCACCTATAATTCTAGAAAAAAGTAAATATTATAAACAAAATGTTGGATAAATGTTGTTAAATTTCCATGTTAGTTCTGAAAAAAGATATGTTTGGATCATATCAGAGCTCATAAATCAGAGAGTTTTGTCTATTTCCACACCACCTCAAAGTCTTAAAGACTTATGAGGTAAGACAACGGCGCGTATCCTTTTTTATTTGTGGAAAGGCAACCCCAATAGGCCTACGAAAACCACCTAATAGTATGTTAATATTAAATTTTTTGTTGAGTTCGACAGTATTTGATAAATAGTATTACTTTTAGTTGAAACGTCCGAAAAAAATTGTTGGGAGGCATTCTTCAAACCTGGTACTTTTTCTAATACAAGGAGTGAATACCTCAATTTTTTAGTTAGAGAGTAATTCTCAAATCTATTCACCATTTCACTATCTTCACAACAACTGATAGGGACAGAAAGATGGTTTTAGTGCTATAGTCCAGAGAAAAGCTCAGTATTGATGGTGAGTTTGCTATAGTTGAAATGTTTAAAAAATTACTACTGTTTAACCCAAAACCAGAAACTTCGGTGGCTCACACAGCGTTGAAAAGGTGATTAAATATCTGAAACATAATGCGTTTTCGAAAACTTACTCCGGCTCACTAACTCGATCCAGAGAGGTCACGTGATGAATCACTCCGATCACCTACCCGGGAACTGTAGTTTACAAACTAATAGGTTTCGTTTTTGATCTGACAGCTAACGTCATAACATCAATTATTATTTGTTTTAATTTGATTGAATTATCATTATTTATTATTATTTAATAAAAATCATGCAAGTCAAAGAAAATTTGGGGAGATGTGAGGTATGTTGCTTCATTAGTCAGGAGAGTAATGTTCGACGACATATAAGAGAAGTGCATCAATCTCCAGGTAAATATATTGATCAATTCTTAAAAGGATGTTTAATTTCCCAATGATAATTTTTCAGTTCAAATGTTCGAATTAAATGAAGATGAGGATCACTTTGAAGGTATGAATATTTTAGTGATTACAGTTATTCCTATTTTTTATTTGGACATCTTTCAGATTATTCCCAGTGTGAAGAATTTCCACAAGAAAATACTACCAGCAAAAATAATGAAGTTGGGGTGGAAATTGATATATGTCATGAGGAAGAAAATCTAGGGACAGGTCAGGACTTAGAAACATCAAGTTAGTGGTGAATCATTCATTCATGCACACTGTTCAGAACTTCTTGAAGGAGTTCACAGTCTTGCTTGTTCCTTACGAGTTTATACATTTTGTCCTACGAATGACACCTGATTTAACTTTGTATTCAATAGATAAACACTTGCATACTTAACATGTTGATACCTGCAAGGTTAGTTTGAATTCATAAAAACTCAAGGAAGGCATTCACTGAGAATCCAAGTTTGCATAATTTATTCAGTAAAATACCAATACAACTTTATCAAATGCATTGGCAGTCTGTCAGGATAAGATCAAGTTGACATTTTGTGTTTACCTATATTATATTACAAGTAATTCAATTTCTTTGTTGTTTCTATACATTCATCTTTGTACTATGAAAATTCCCTATTTCAGAGTCATATGATAAGCTGCATTGGTCCACACCTCAGGTCCAATTACTCATACAATTGTATGATAAAAACAAATTCAAATTTGAGGATAAAAAAACAAGAAATAAAACTATTTGGAAATCAATTGCTGATGAGATTGGGGCCATCAGCAAATTAAATGTGACAATAGAACAATGTGAGAATAAATTCTACAACCTAAGGAAAGCATATAAAAAAGTTGTTGATAACAACAGCAGTACAGGGTGTCCCAAATTGGTGTGTTTTGCAGGGTATCTCGTAAACTAGAAGAGATAGAAGAAAAGCAGTTAAGATGTTATGACTTCTTTTTTTGTTGAAGTAACGATAGCCTAATTAAATCTTTAGTAACTCCCTGCAGTTGGAAGATACAGGGCGATTATTGAAAACTGTCGAAAACTACAAGGTAGTATAACTTCTTAATTAAGAAAAATATAAAAAAAACGTTATGGGAACTTTTGATAGATATAATATTAAAGAGTTCAGCGGCGCACAGAATTTTTTTGTTAGGGGGCTCACTAAGGAAATATAATGCAAACTTATGTTGTTTTAAATGGGATACCCTGTATATTTTGACGTTTTTCGTTTCCTTTTTTAATTCTCATTCACCTGATATGACATATTATATATCTATTTTCAATGGTTGGAGCTACAGTGCAAATAAACCATTTATGGATGTTATCAGGTGAAACACCCTTAAAAAATTGAACACTCAGTAACGAAATTTAACATTTTATTATAAGGATACTGATGTGTGACAATTTTATTTATCAAAATCATAATTAATGAAAAATAAAAACAATAAACTTATGAAACAACAAAAAACATTGTAACAACTAATCTACCTCCTATAACTAATTTTATTAGAATGTAAAAATTACATTAAATGTTCAAAGTGTCCTCCGTTTTGTTGAAATAATAATTGACACCTTTTTCTTACTGATCTTACACAACTGAAAATGTGCACTGGCTTTATTTTTCTATATGCGGCATGAATATTTTGTAATAAATCTTCCCTACTCTCGAAGTTAGTCTTGTAAATATTATTTTTTTTAAATCCCAAAATAAAAAAATCAGGAGGATTTACTTCCGGAGAACGAGGGGGCCACCTAACTGGTCCATAAGTAGCAATCCACCGATTAGGAAATTTTTCGTTTAAATAATCTCCAATGAATAGAGTATTATGGGCAGGTGCTCCATCTTGTTGGAACCAAAATGTGTCCCTATCAGCCAACACTTCTTCCTCCGAAAGTTGGTGTAAGTTTATTTCCAAGATATCTATATATCCAGCAGCAGTTAGTTTATCATCAAATATATGATAAACTAATTTATTATGTTTCACAAAGCAACTAACGTTAAATCCGAATCTGCCTTGTCTCCTGATCCCCTGAACTAAGTGTGGATTTGAGTCATTCCAATATAGTTCATTATGTCTGTTAAATATTCCTGCACTGCTTGTCACACATCAGTATCCTTATAATAAAATGTTAAATTTCGTTACTGAGTGTTCAATTTTTTAACGGTGTTTCACCTGATAACATCTTTAAATGGTTTATTTGCACTGTAGCTCCAACCATTGAAAAAAGATATATAATATGTCATATCAGGTAAATCAGAATTAGAAAAGGAAATGAAAAACGTCAAAATATACAGAGTGTCCCATTTAAAACAACATAGGTTTGTATTATATTTCCTTAGTGAGCCCCCTAACAAAAAAATTCTGTGCGCCTCTGAACTCTTTAATATTATATCTATCAAAAGTTTCCATAACGTTTTTTTATATTTTTCTTTATTAAGAAGTTATAGTTCCTTGTAGTTTTCGACAGTTTTCAATAATCGCCCTGTATCTTCCAACTGCAGGGAGTTACTAAAGATTTAATTAGGCTATCGTTACTTTAACAAAAAAAAGAAGTCATAATATCTTAACTGCTTTTCTTCTATCTCTTCTAGTTTTCGAGATACCCTGCAAAACACACCAATTTGGGACACCCTGTACAGGACGAGGTGTGAAAAATTGGCCATTTTTTAAAGATATGGATTCCATTTTTTCAAAGGATCCAGATATAAGTCCAATTTCACTATGCAGCAACATTGCAGGTCCATCTACATCAACTCCTGTCGCTGAGGGAAATTTGAGTACCTCAAATCTAAATGTACAGGTAATTTTTTGATTGATATTTAAACCATGTTTTGTTTCTAATTTTGAATTTTAGAGACTAATTAAATTAGAACGGTTTTACGAATTAAAAGATCAAGGAGCCCTGGCCAGACGCCTGGCACTCCTCAATATTTCAATCGGGACGGGATTAGAAATCGGGAGTAAATATTAAAGGGGTTTGTTCTTAAACCAAAATATCGAAGGGCCCTGGCCAGACGCCTGGCACCCCTCAAGTTTTCAATTTAGAACGGCTTTATGAATTAAAAGATCAAGGAGCTCTGGCCAGACGCCTGGCACTCCTCAATATTTTAAAGCGGGACGGGATTAGAAATCGGGAATAAATATTAAAGGGGTTTGTTCTTAAACCAAAATATCGAAGGGCCCTGGCCAGACGCCTGGCACCCCTCAAGTTTTCAATTTAGAACGGCTTTATGAATTAAAAGATCAAGGAGCCCTGGCCAGACGCCTGGCACTCCTCAATATTTTAAATCGGGACGGGATTAGAAATCGGGAATAAATATTAAAGGGGTTTTCAAGAGGAAATTATACTTGAGTTCGGAAATATTTGTTATGAAACGGAACTACTGATTCTTACTGTAAAATATAATTTTAATACAATGGAATAAACTTTATTTATTAAGGATTGAAAAGACCGCCTATTTTAAATGTAAATAGTTTCCAATTAATTCTTACCTTCGCAGCAACGGTTTCAACTTTTATCAAATAAAAGTAAATTACTAAAACAGAAAAATCAAAAAGGCAAACTGCAAAAAAAAAATGAGAAATATTAAAACAACAACAATAAAAAAAACGGCAGACGGATCGTTGAACGGTAGCTAGCTTGCTTCAGCCGTGGCCAGGTAGAACTTAACTTTCGACTCTCTCGACTCTCAGGGCTTCGTCTCCCTATCCCCCTCTCTCGATCAGCTTGACCTGCGCGCTACCTACTCTATAGTTAGTGGCAGTGGGGAAACATGAATTTTCGAACCGCAGCGCGATGAAATTACAATTTTATTTCAAAACCCGGAGAGAATATTTAATATTTAAATTATTTTACACATATTCGGAGGGTATAACGGGTTATAAACAATATTTACTGGCTAATTATATTTAAAACAAAATAATTCTGAACGGATGAAAAAAAACCTCGTTACAATAGATGATATTCTTCATTGAGTTCTGGCATTATCTGTCTATACAATGGTGATATCTTATAACCTCGAGCATCATGCACACCACCTGGACACCCTGCAAATAGGAGAGAGTAATTTTCATTATACTAATTTTGTGATATTTGTACACCAAAAATTTAATCAGGCAAAATAAAACTAAATATAAGGTTCAAAAAATTTACCTGCGAAGCAATCTGTGAAGATATAAGAAGCATCACAAACAGCTTGCAAAATAATTGAATGGTATTGTTTCCTATTCAAGTATTTATTGGCCATGGATGTAGGAGATACAATAGGAATATGTGTTCCATCAATAGCCCCTATAACACCATCAATACCTCCCCTTTTCTTGAAGCCTCTCTTCACATCATCATATACTTCAGGCCATTTGATATATTGACCAGAGACCTGAACCAGAACACTAACAATTCTTTGGAAATTATCCCAGGCTGTACTCAATGAGACGTCAAAGCGGTCTGCTACTGATCTACAAAAGTTATCAACATATTATGCAATTGAATGTATGGACCCTTTCTTTGTGAAATCTGTTCATATTATTGTTTTAAATGAAACTAACCGTTCCTAATTAATTCCACTATATATTACTTAAATTATTAAAATTCTAAAATATTTGACAATAGTTTCAATATACTAAAATATCATCGTCAGATTGACAGCAGTGACATTTTATGTGGTGCCTACCTGATGTTGAATATCTTGGCTAGACCAAATAGTGACCTATTTAATGATTGACTTAATATATATATATGTAATAATACTCAGACTTTCCAAATAAATGTTTATTTTTATAATTCAATTAAAAAAAATATAAGAAGGAACGGCAAACAACCATTCCATACGAATACAGAAAAGCAAGTAACTAAAACTAAAATTCTTCTCCCAATCTAAATTAATCAAAATATTTCACACACTAACAAAATAGGTCTGTTTAGTCTAGCCTGTCAGTTGTCTTAGTACCTATTTAAAAAAATAGGGTCGTAAAACCCCAAAACATTGTTAATCATACACTTCAGAATTCGAAGACGTCTATTATCGATGTTTTTGTTGGTAATGGGCGAGCTGTACGCTGACATATATGAATACAAACAAGAAGGTATGCTGTTACAAATATTAAAGCCTAGGTATCATTAGCCATATGGGGATATCCTGGATATCTTTTTCCCATTTAAGATCAGTATAACTTGAATGATATAGGAAACCAGGAAAACTATATCTGCTGATCTTTACAACGATTACTTAAGAAGACAGTTTTAATGGAGAACCCCTAGATTTATCTGTTCATTCATGACTTCACATCTCAATTTCACCTTCATTCATCATTCAAAATATGGATTGTCAAGCTTATTATTATAGAAACATGAGTTGTCTTTGAAAATATAGTAATATAATAGGTCTACGGTTCCCTTCATCCTGGTGGCAATGTCAGTAATTATAAAATGGGCGTCAAATCCAGAAAGATTATGAAACACCACCGACACCACGTGACTGTCCTTATAGTTAATATTGCATGATTCATGAGCTGCTCCACGATAGTTGTTGGTGGGTATTAAATGCTTATGATCACGCACCTTCTTATCTTCCTCGGAAAATGCCTGTTCACAAATGTGGCAGTGTGTAGCTCTTCTATGCTCAACTTCCTGCAAACATATCATATCAACATCATACGGGCACCAAAATACTGTAGCAATATCCTCAGCAAGACTACTCATCTCATCCGCAAACCATGACATACAGTCCATACATTTGAGATAATACCCAACGTTAGCTGGAACGTGGTGCTGCGGCTTTTTCGGATCTTCAACTGGCTGCAAGACGCTTTCCAAGTCGGCATAAACAATAAATGGTGCTTTTTCCTTGTTCCTATAATTTTTAAACTTAAGTATATTCTTTCCGGGCTCAGGCATCTTGATTGCGCTTTCATTCATTTTCATACCATCCTCGATATGTTTATCCAGTTTATCTTGTGACATATAATAGTGTAGGCAACGATCGCAGAAGAATGTTTAACCTGTAACGCGTTTAAAGTCGTATACGTGGCTCCTGCCACACGAACGTCACTATGGACACCCTTGACTCAAAATTTTTCGACGGAATGCTCGGGCGCCAGATTTTAAACGTGGTTTGCTCCACTTCCCCTTGACCCTTAGCGTCAAGAGTTCCGGATAACCTCAGATGGAGGTTACGGAAAATTCCAGGGGTCTTGTTGAATTTACTTTAGCTAACTAATCTCAAATTTATAACCCAAGTGAATCAAATATCGGTTTAGTTCCAACTAATGATTTAATAACGGAATAAATAGAAATATTTCTTTTGTTATAGTAATACTCTGTGGTCTATTGTAGTTATAACTCTATAGGGACTGACAAACTTACGGGAAGAAGAAAGGGGCGGACTTAACAGTCTGAGCCGATCAGGTTTTCTAATACGGGGCGAATCTGCCGGGTAAACGAACAAGCGTAACTGAGCCACCTCCAAGTTCGAATATCCCTTTGGATTCAACGGAAACACGGGTAGTTACTATGAATCAATACGATTTTCAAGGAGTATTAATGAAGTGAAAACGAAACGGATACGATCTGCCGGGTAAACGAACAAGCGTAACTGAGCCACCTCCAAGTTCGAATATCCCTTTGGATCCAAATGAATTCCGGAAAACTACCAAAAATATATATATCGGTTAATGAGTATAAGGAATAAAGTTATAAATCTGCCGGGTAAACGAACAAGCGTAACTGAGCCACCTCCAAGTTCGAATATCCCTTTGGATCTAAATGAAATATTGGAAAAAAAACTAGTTCAATCTACTAACCCGGAAATAAAATTCAAGAGAAAAAAAATAACTTATCGACGCACAGAGTATAAACAAAACTCGGAAATAAAACTAAAATATCACAATCCTAAACAGTATCAATTAAATATAAAAGTCCTGTAAATAAAACACATAAAATCTTACCCTCAATAGAGAGCCGGCGAATAATCAATACTAATTACTTATTTAGCAACAAAAAAAAAACAATTTTCCTAGAACAAGTTAACTTTTATTCAACGTGGGTGTTATAAAAAATTTAAAAAAACTAAAACGAGTTTCAACTCGACAGCGAGTTTAATGAAAATCTAGAATGTATAAGCAAAATTAAATGTCTTTATCATCAATAACTAAATACTATCACAAAACCAATTCTTCCCAAGACAAATCAAACTAATTTTAATAATGCCGGTTATGTAAAAAAATGAACGAAGTGAAATAAAATAAAAAAATCAACCGGTCAGGAAATTTAAAAGATATATATCCCAACTATTTCTAGTTTTACGGAGGTACGAAAATTTTGAATATACGGTGATTATTAAAATATTTTACCTTCTTGAATCGGCTTCGGTCTCGGACTACACTCTTTTACCACTTTCAAAAGAATTATTGTTTCTCAATTTTTAAACTCCGGGAAACGGGTCGGAAAACACACTCTTGGACTAGCACGATAAATAGAACTAATATATTCCGTTAACACAAGCAGAGAACCACTAGCAGAGAGCCAAGAATCAAATTCTTTTCTTCTTTTAAATTCTCATTCGTAAAATTTTATTTAGAAACTACAAAAAAGTTTGTCATATACCAGACGTCTTTCGGAATTAGATAAATTAAATTAAACGGTATATATACCAAACGTCCTTTTTGATTGAAAAATTTTAACTTCGGAAACGACTAAATTTTATGATTGAATACAAATTTGCGTACCTCCGGATTGATACTAAAAATACTAAAACTACAATATAACGGTTATAATATGAAAAAACAATATGAATCGGTAACATAAAGGGAATCGGGAAGTAAGTAACGAGTGATTTAAAACCAAAAGGTAAAATAAAATAGTAAAATGCGTTAAAAGGAAAAAAAAACTTTGAATCGGTGCAAAAAAAAATAACTCGTTACACACTCCCTTTTCTTCGGTAAAAAAAAAAATGAATGAACGAAAGTCCGACTTTCGGTTATTACATTTTTTCTTAACCCACCATGTGGTTTAATATAAAAATGAAAAAAAAACAATAAATTTAGATCCAGTGGCTTCACCGTCTGGAACATCGGTGACGGGTAGAGTGGCTTGGAGGATAAGGTCCTCTTCCACGAGGCGACTGCCGTCGGTATGATCGGGTGCAGCGTCGTGGCGCATCTAAAACGGGTGAATGCCGCTCGGTGTTGATGTTGCACTGGGTGGTCGCATCTTGCATTCGTCGGGGCGGGTTGGGACGGCCGGCCAGGTGGACTTGGACTGCCATTGATCGGGTACGGGGACTTTGCTTGTCGCATGGGCATTCTCGGGACATCCGGCTAACTTTCCCACAGCGGGAGCAGAAAAGAATATACGGTCGGCTACAGCTCTCTCGACGGTGACCTGAGGCTCCACACCTCCAACAAGTATCCTCCGTCAGGGTGATGAACCTTCCGGATTCCGGCGTCCTCTTGCGTGGCCTGTCGTGTTCGGTTGGCTGGTGTTGGGAAGATAACATCCCTTCCATTGTCCGGATCATGGCCGGAATATTGCCAGAACCCCATATTCTTCGTCTGTCGTCAACGGGGATCGTAACCGGGACATCGGGATGACTGGGGTCTTCCAATTGGATGCTTATCTCACTCGCCACCACTAGTATGTCCATCGGGGATTCGGCATTCATCTAATAAGAAACAGAATTTAACGGTAAACGAGAATTCGGTAAAGAAAAAAAATCAAAACGATAAACGGAAATTCAAATAACCAGCCTTACATTAGTCCTTAACCTCATCAGAAGTAGGTGGCATCGGCGGGATCATCACCCAGACCTTACGTCTCTGGCGATCCCGTTGTCGGGCCCGATACCACTTGTGTGGGTCGGCATTCTTCAGGTGCAAATATTGTGCCTTTTCGGCCCAAGCTTTTGGCCACGGTTGGGACCGTGGTAGTCCGGCGGCGAAATCGGCGATTTCCCAGTCTCTCGTCTTCAGGTCCATGTCGGAGGGTCCTGATTCCGGGAAGACTGAGGGAGTGGGCGCTTCCAGAATTTCCCACGGCACCTGCGCAGGCGGTCGGGGAGGGTCCCGTTCGAGGGGCGTAATACTATGGTAGACACCGGTGTTTAATTGAGATGTCTTCTCCCGGACTTCTACCTGTCCTTCAGCATCCCCCTCTTCCATTGGAACGGTGGTGGTGCGTTCATAGATAGTGCATACCAAGAGCTTCTCGGTATACACTCCAGGGGTAGGCGGCGTCGGTGATCTGGGTGGTGTGTGGCCGGGAGCATACTTCGTCAAACCAAAAGTTTCATCAAACGCCTCCTCGAACTCTTGGGAAGTGACATTCTCGTTCCACCGCCACCAGCCTTCCTCACCGAAGAGGTCGTCAATGGGCGGCGGGGAACACGGGGGGATGATGTCCTCCGTCAAATCTATTATTTCCTCGCCATGCTTGCCTATCGGAATTAACGGTGGCGGCAAGTCTCGGTCGTCCATTCTACGGACAAAAAAACATGAAGAATTTTACTGGTTGGCGGGTTTTAAATCCTTCACATGTACATGATTACACCGTTTCCCGTTTTCGTCTCGCAAATCGTATACAACCGGTGAAATGACACGTACGACTTCGTACGGTCCGGAATATTTCGGGGCAAGTTTCGCGGCGACGTGATCAACGGCCGAGGATAGCGTATGTTCCTTTTTCATAACCTTATCGCCTATGGTGCATTTCCAGTCACGGCGGCGCAGATTATAGTTACGACTTTGACTGGTAAATGCCCTGGACAGGTTCAGACGGACTAGATCAAAACACTCTTGTAATTTCTCAACTCGCAAAAGATGCGGCTTCGGGTCTTCTTCGGTAGGGTCGTCCACTCCGGTGTCTTCTTCCGGACTTTTCTCGGTGTCTTTTTCAGCTTTTATTCGTAAGGACTTTGGTGCCTCGGGGTCTCTGCCAAAATTTAGAAAGGCGGGGGAGAATCCAGTAGAGTCATGTCTCGAATTATTCATCGCAAACTTCAAGTCCGGCAATCTTATATCCCAGTCTCGGTGATCCACTTCGCAATATTGTGCAATAATTGTCTTCAGGGTGCGGTCGTTCTACTGGATTCGCTTGCGGAGTATATGGCGGAGTGAAACGGTGTCGGAATCCTAATCCACTCAGCATTTCCTTGAACAACTTACTGTCATACTGAGTTCCATTGTCTGTCAGGACGGTACGGGGGCATCCAAATATCGTTAATACTTCCTCATAAAAGGCGGTACTTATGCTACTGGCAGTAGCATTCCTTAACGGTTTACACTGTACCCATTTAGTGAATCGGTCTTGGAACATAATGATGTAACAGTTCCCTTTCCCACTTCTGGGCAACGGTCCAATGATATCAGAACTAACGGTGTACCATGGTTGTCGGTTTGCTGATGGCTGCATTTTGCCTGGGAGCTTCTGTTGCCACGGTTTGTACTTTTGACATTGTAGACATCTCCTCACGTATTTGGTGATGTCCCTGAACATTCCTGGCCAATAGTACAGTTTCGCAATCCGGGTGATGGTCTTAGCAATTCCCAGATGACCAGCGCTCGGAGCATCATGGTTTTCTTGCAGGATTCGGGTTCGGTCGGGCTTCGCTATGCACAGTTTCCAGGGATCCGAGATTTCTGGCTCTCTGAAATCGTTTATGTCCCAGAAATGACGGTATAGACGGTCTTCTTTAATGCAGTAGTCCGGAAACTTCTCTGGGTCCTTCAGGACCTCTTCCTTCTTGTTCCGGTACCACGAACATTCGGCGGTTACATCGGTCAAACATAGTGCAGACGGTGGATCGGTCTCAGCAGTCATTGGTAGCGGGTTTCTTGACAAAGCGTCGGCCACACGATTTAGAGCACCTTTACGGTACTGTATCTCGAAATCATACTGTTGTAGAAAAATACTCCACCTAGCTAAACGTCCGGACGGACTAGATATGGAATGCAGCCATCTAAGAGATTGATGATCGGTAACAACCGTGAAATGGTAGCCCTCTAAATAAGGACGCATCTTTTCAATTCCCCAAACAATGGCAAGACATTCTTTCTCGGCGACGGAGTAATTTTTCTCGGTAGGACTCAGGGTGCGACTTGCATACGCTACCACGTGTTCGTGACCATCCTTCTGCTGGGTAAGGGCTATTCCCAACCCATATTCGGAGGCATCGGTCTGTAAGGTGAACGGTACGGTAAAATCAGGACAACTTAAAACTGGTGCTTCTGATAGACAGGTTTTAATTTTAGCGAAAGCAGCTTCCTGCTCTTCAGCCCATTTCCATCTCTGAGACTTACGGAGTAACTTCGTTAACGGAGCCACCTTTTGCGAAAATGATGGCACGAATCTCCTATACCAGGATGCAACTCCCAGAAATCTTCTCAGCTCTCGTATATTTCTCGGTGCTGCAAATTTCACAATACTTTCGACCTTCTCTGGATCGGTACGGATTCCATCTCCAGTAATTACATGTCCTAAGTATTTCATGTACGGTAGACAGAAATGACATTTCTCCGGATTGAGTTTCAGCTGAGCCCCTCGTAACCGGCGGAACACTTCGGAGAGGTTTTCCAGATGTTGATCGAATGTTTCTCCCAGAACGATAATGTCATCCAGATACGCAAAAGCGTAAGGATATAGATCTGGACCTATGAATCTATCAACCAGTCTCTGGAATGTAGCGGGTGCGGAATGTAAACCAAATGGCAGGACCGTGAATTGAAACAATCCACGTCCCGGTGCGGTGAAGGCGGTGATGGGTTTGCTTTCGGGTGTTAACGGAACTTGCCAATATCCACTCTTCAAATCCAAACTGGAAATATACTTGGCTTTACGCAGTTTATCCAGTATAGCATTGATAAATGGAAGAGGGTAGGCATCTTTCATGGTTACCTCGTTAACTTTTCGGAAGTCAATACAAAACCGGTTCTTTCCATCCTTCTTCTTTACAATCACAATCGGAGAACTCCACGGACTTGTAGATGGTTCTATCACTCCTTCTTGAAACATGGCGTCTATTTCGGTATTGCAAATTTCTTGCATTTTCGGATTCTGAGGCCGTTATCTCTGTTTGAACGGACGGGGTTGTAGTAGACGGATTTCATGCTCAACTAGTGTTGTTGGACCCTCAATCTTTTCGAATTGCGGTAATTCTCGGCTTAGAAAGGTATTCAATCTGTCTGTTTGTTCATTTGTTAGGTTTCTTTCCGTAAGCGGAACTATGCTATCCAACGGACAACCTATATAATCATACTTCTCGTCATCCCCTAAATTTTCCAGGGAGAACGCAGAGGTTACAGAAACGGTTGGCTCCTTGTCAACCCCTATCACCAGGGAAGACGCAGAGACTTCGGAACGAATTAGTTCTTTGTCAACCCCTAACTCCAGGTAAGACGCAGATACTTCAAAAACGGACTGCTCTTTGTCAACCCCTAACTCCAGGGAAGACGCAGAGACTTTGACAACAGGTTTCTCCTCATCAACCCCTAACAACACCGGGGAGGACTCGGAAACTTCAACAACAGATTGCCCCTTGTCACCCCCTAACTCTAGGGAAGACGCAGAGACTTCGGAAACAGGTTTTTCTTCATCAACCCCTAACAACACCGGGGAAGACTCAGAAACTTCACCAACGGACTGCTCCTCATCAACCCCTAACACCAGGGAAGACTTAGAGACTTCAGAAACGGTTGGATTTACAGAATAGCGGTTTTCGGTGATGATCGGAACATCGACTTTTTGCATTGACGTATCTACCAACCCTAAAACTCCAATGGGACTGGCTAATGACGGACATCGATGTGTATACTGCCAGTTCCTAGCTCCAAGCGGAAATTATATTTTTGGAGAACATCGTGTCCTAAGACGATATCGGTTATTAGACCAGGGAAATGCTCTAACGCACCCTCCATAGTGACGTCATTGTTCTTCCATTTCAGCTCATACGTTTCGGTGATAGAGATTAACTTTCCATCAGCTAAACGGGCCTTCGTATCTTGACGGGCGGTGGTTTGCTTTCTTTGGGAAAGTGTCTTTGCTATTTGATCACCAATATATGATTTCGCTGCTCCGGTATCTAACAATGCCTGGAACGCATAGTTCTCAATTTCGACGTCGATGTGCGGTCGGAGGTCGTTCATTTCTCCTGGTGGTTCAGTATGAGAGGCAAAGATTTGCGGAAGCTGTGTCGGCCTCTCCTCGGTACAGCTTCGGATTAGTTTTCCTGCCTCCTGCAGGAACAATCTCGGCAAAACACTCCCTCTTTACGGCAACGAGAGCAGAATATTTTCGGAGGATTTTGGCACTCATTTCGGTAGTGTCCAGACTCCCCACAACGGAAACAGATGGGTGGGCGTGAAGATGTTCCATACGGTTGCTGTGTCGTAGTCGGAGGCGGACGGCCAGGAGTATCGGTCGGTGACGGTTGGCTGGAATTGGCGACGGGTTCTCTGGACGGACCAGGAGTAGAGTTGTGCGAAGGTCCATATCTCGGCGTATTTATTGGCTGCTGACGGGGATTTGGTCCACGGTTCGGTTCACTGTGGCTGGGTACATTTTGGAGTTCCTTCCTGAGGAGCTCATATTCCCTTACCACCTGGCAAAATGTGGAAAAATCATCAAAGCCCCCTTTTCGGACTTGCAGACGGTATTCCGGCAACAGGTTGCGGTACAGCCACGCCAACTGTTGTTCGGGAGCTAGCTTACCATGGCGTCGCATCAGAGTTTGTAGCTCGGTTATGTATGTTGCGGCGGACTCATTTCTTCTCTGCAGACGACGGCTTATCTCAGCTTCCAAGTCGTCTTCGTAATTAACGGGGTAGAAGAAAATACGGAAATCTGTTTCAAATTCCTCCCAGGTAGAGTATCTGCTGCGGTTATTCCGGTACCAAAGAGCGGGCTCACCGGACAGTAATTCGGGTAGTACTGGAAGTAAATTGTCTTTTGGTACATTCTTTGCGGTGCAGATTTCTTCTATTCTCTCTATAAACGCTGCGGGATCTCCTCTATTTCCAAAGCACACCTTCCAGTCGTGCACATTCAGCGGAGGGTTGGCCATGACGGTTGGAACGGGTCCGGTATCGGGTCGGTCAGAAACGGGTCGTGTAGGAATATTCTCTCGCCTTAACAATCTTACAAGTCTCCTCCTTTTCTCCGGAACGGTTCCGGCAACTGACAGATTTCTCTTTAATAGTTCGGTATTAAGACCTTCGTTTCTCAGTAAATACACCCAGCTTACACGATGGTCTGTGCCTCCTTCCACGGAAGTAACGGTCGGTAGCTGGGCCGGAACTCCAGGAACGGATTCGGATATCGTAGTTTCGTCCTGATCGAACAAAACGGGCAAGCCAAGTTCTTCGGAGTTTCTCCTTGTCATTAGCCTTTCAATTCCTTTAAAGCTCCTTCTGATTACCTCTTCTTGATTAGGCAACAACAACAACAAAAAAATCCAACACCGGCAAAACGGTTCTTCTTAAAAGAAAATTTACAGGTCACTCGAAACAATCCAGTCCCTTCTTATTAATCAACCATACGGCAAAAAAAACAATATAAAACGGTCCAGCAAAAATACGTTAAACCAAAAAAAAATCAAAACGGTATAAAACAGCTCCTGCTTTAACCAACAATCAGCTCTCTCTGCAACTATACGGTAAAACGGAATAGCAATCTCTGCCTAAACCAACAAACAATACGAAAAAATCAAAACCGGAACAACGGTCCTTGCTCCAATCAACAACTATCTCTCTTGAATAATACGGTAACTCGAAAACGGACTAAAGCGGTTCCTAATCAACAGTTGGATCCCTGCTCGGGCGCCAAATTTGTAACGCGTTTAAAATCGTATACGTGGCTCCTGCCACACGAACACGTCACTATGGACACCCTTGACTCAAAATCTTTCGACGGAATGCTCGGGCGCCAGATTTTTAACGTGGTTTGCTCCACGGCCCCTTGACCCTTAGCGTCAAGAGTTCCGGATAGCCTCAGATGGAGGTTACGGAAAATTCCAGGGGTCTTGTTGAATTTACTTTAGCTAACTAATCTCAAATTTATAACCCAAGTGAATCAAATATCGGTTTAGTTTCAACTAATGATTTAATAACGGAATAAATAGAAATATTTCTTTTGTTATAGTAATACTCTGTGGTCTATTGTAGTTATAACTCTATAGGGACTGACAAACTTACGGGGAGAAGAAAGGAATCAGGTTTTCTAATACGGGGCGAATCTGCCGGGTAAACGAACAAGCGTAACTGTGCCACCTCCAAGTTCGAATATCCCTTTGGATTCAACGGAAACACGGGTAGTTACTATGAATCAATACGATTTTCAAGGAGTATTAATGAAGTGAAAACGAAACGGATACGATCTGCCGGGTAAACGAACAAGCGTAACTGAGCCACCTCCAAGTTCGAATATCCCTTTGGATCCAAATGAATTCCGGAAAACTACCAAAAAATATATATATCGGTTAATGAGTATGAAGAATAAAGTTATAAATCTGTCGGGTAAACGAACAAGCGTAACTGAGCCACCTCCAAGTTCGAATATCCCTTTGGATCCAAATGAATTCCGGAAAACTACCAAAAATATATATATCGGTTAATGAGTATAAGGAATAAAGTTATAAATCTGCCGGGTAAACGAACAAGCGTAACTGAGCCACCTCCAAGTTTGAATATCCCTTTGGATCTAAATGAAATATTGGAAAAAAAACTAGTTCAATCTACTAACCCGGAAATAAAATTCAAGAGAAAAAAAATAACTTATCGACGCACAGAGTATAAACAAAACTCGGAAATAAAACTAAAATATCACAATCCTGAACAGTATCAATTAAATATAAAAGTCCTGTAAATAAAACACATAAAATCTTACCCTCAATAGAGAGCCGGCGAATAATCAATACTAATTACTTATTTAGCAATAAAAAAACAACAATTTTCCTAGAACAAATTAACTTTTATTCAACGTGGGTGTTATAAAAAATTTAAAAAAACTAAAACGAGTTTCAACTCGACAGCGAGTTTAATGAAAATCTAGAATGTATAAGCAAAATTAAACGTCTTTATCATCAATAACTAAATACTATCACAAAACCAATTCTTCCCAAGACAAATCAAACTAATTTTAATAATGCCGGTTATGTAAAAAAAATGAACAAAGTGAAATAAAATAAAAAAATCAACCGGTCAGGAAATTTAAAAGATATATATCCCAACTATTTCTAGTTTTACGGAGGTACGAAAATTTTGAATATACGGTGATTATTAAAATATTTTACCCTCTTGAATCGGCTTCGGTCTCGGACTACACTCTTTTACCACTTTCAAAAGAATTATTGTTTCTTAATTTTTAAACTCCGGGAAACGGGTCGGAAAACACACTCTTGGACTAGCACGATAAATAGAACTAATATATTCCGTTAACACAAGCAGAGAACCACTAGCAGAGAGCCAAGAATCAAATTATTCTCTTCTTTTATATTCTCATTAGTAAAATTTTATTTAGAAACTACAAAAAAGTTTGTCATATACCAGACGTCTTTCGGAATTAGATAAATTAAATTAAACGGTATATATACCAAACGTCCTTTTTGATTGAAAAATTTTAACTTCGGAAACGACTAAATTTTATGATTGAATACAAATTTGCGTACCTCCGGATTGATACTAAAAATACTAAAACTACAATATAACGGTTATAATATAAAAAAACAATATGAATCGGTAACATAAAGGGAATCGTGAAGTACGTAACGAGTGATTTAAAGCCAAAAGGTAAAATAAAATAGTAAAATGCGTTAAAAGGAAAAAAAACTTTGAATCGGTGCAAAAAAAATAACTCGTTACAAACCATTATGTTTACTTAGCTGACTGGAGAGGAGGCGAGACAAACTTCTTATCCAGACGTAGTGATATATGATAGGTCCTTCAGAATCATCATATCCATCTTGTATCAGCAATAAAGTAACATGACGATCCTTTCTATTTTTAGATAAATACGTAGGTGAAGTTTCAAAAGATTTTTTATTTCAAGAAGGTATACATTATCTGATATATCATTCTGTTTCTCAAAACTGGGGATTTGTTTTGCAGTCATCGGAAACTGTATCCCTTTTAGTTTTAATACCGAGGAGTAGTGAGGATATGATGATGATCGATCAGAATGTTTTTCACAAGGGTACAATGCTGATGTTATGGCCCATGCAAAACACGCATCGTCGTTGTTCCTGACATTGATGCATGTGACTAATCGCATGCGACGGCCGCATCGGATGATTTATAAATGTTGTATTCTGGACTTCCAAACGATCGCTTATTTCGAATGCCAAATTTTGAACGTGGCAACACAGTAGATGTCAGAAATATAACCTCCAAATTTGTGTTGAAATGAAATATGAAATGCAGAGCGGTTTGATAGTGGTAGAATAGAAGACTTTGTTGTTACGTTTTATAAAAAATTGTCGGGAAAAGCATCAGGATTGACAGACGAACAAAAAAAATGTTGATTGATTATGTTCAGCAACACCCTCATTCACACAGTGGCAAATTTACAAAAGATTTTTCATTTAAAGACGCAGAAAAACATTGGCTGGAAATAACTAGCATATTAAATGGAATTCCTGGGTCTCAAAAAAATTGGAAACAATGGAGAACATAACTTAAATTATAGATAATATTTGAGTATAAAATTTAGTAGAATATTGTTGTTTTATTGTGAAACAATATTTGCATTATTGTCCCAAGTAAATACTTGTTTATACTATATCTATCCTTCATTTTATTTGACAGAATATTCAGATCAACTACATCATATGCTCCCGATTGATAAGTCGATAAATAAGCTAAGCATATAGTGATTGTTTGAAAAACATATTTGTATGTCAGATACTAACTGGCTTACTGCATCTATTGTACCTAGTCCTTTTCGAAAACTAAATTGGTTTTTTGGCAGCATAGAACTACTTTCCAAAAAATATTCAAGTCTCAGCTTGATCATTCTCTCAAAAGTCTTAGAAAAGCAAGATGTTAAAGAAATGGGTCGATAAAATGATGGTAATTCGGGGTCTTTATGCGGTTTTAAAAGTAAGCAGATTATTATTTCTTTAAAATTGAAGACGCTGATGCAAGAAGGGGATAAGTAACAATTCTTAGATTTTTCAGGAGAGATAAAAACTTTTTTTTATTTTTTAGTTTGGTTTAAATGCTATTTAAGGTACAGATAGAAAAGTTAAGTTTTTTTGTCTATATTAGGTAAAGGTACCTGCGTAAAGAAGCTAGAAATTTACGAAAAAAGATTTATGGTGCAAAAAAGGTATATGTTAACCTATTTCTACTTTCTGGTACATAAGAAGGTGCAAGAAAGGGATAAGTAACAAATACACTACTTTCGTGTGGAACTTCATATTTATTATTTTAAATACTAATAATACAAAAACATTACAGAAATAAGCGAAACTAATAAGGAATAAAAACGAAAATATGGTAATATGATAAATCAAATGCAACGAATTTTAAAGCGAGTACAAACTTTTGTAGAATTAGGTATGCAAAAATACATTTAAATGAAAAAGCAATGTGTGTTCAATAAACATCCTTATTCTGAATTATCGGAGTCACTAACTTCTGAGTCATGGTGCTCTAAACATTGATCGGATTTTAGAGACAAGTAAAAATGCATCTCACTTCTGCTTACATATTCATCTGCCAATAACATTTCGTTTTTATATTTCAAGTCTTTTAAAGGCAACTTATCTAAATAAGCTTGTCCCACGTCAGTCAAAGTAGGATTTGAAACAACATGGCTGTTTTGCGGCTGAAGAGAGGGGATGTTGTAGGCGTATCTCAAAAACACAACTATTTGTGGTGCAAAAACGGGATAAGTTACACGACACATATACCATTCTTGCACCAGTTCATTATAGGGGATATGTGTTTTTCTATTATAACTCGGTATCCTTTCGTCGCACAAGTACCATATTTGCACCACAGTGAAAGGAAATATTTTACTACCTATAGCCAGAATAATATCATTTTTCAAAATTTTGCACATGTCCCCTTCTTGCATCAAAGTCTTCATTGTCAAAATATTTTCGTCACCAATCGTTAAAAATGTCAAGTAAATAAATTTTTCCTGATAATGGCAAATTATAAATCATTTTATAAGTAAATCCATCTAATCCGGGTGCAGTATTTTTGCTATTTTTAATAGATAAATTCAATTCGTCAATATTAAACGGAGGAGGCATATAATCATCTTTTAACCGAAATAAAGAATAATTTTCACTTTGAGGATTATAGTTAGATACAGAAGGAGGGGCTAGTCTATTTAGCAAATTATCAATTAGTTTCTCTGACAGCGGACTTTTTTTCTTATGATAATGCTTATTACTGATAAATCTAACATATTTGCAAATGTCAGTTAGCGGAGTGTTTTTATTTAATTTATTTAGAAATGATATCCAACTGGTCCGTTGTTTATTTTTGAATACTCGTTTGATGTGAGCAGCTATATTTTGATACTCAATATAATTGTCGTAATTTGTCTGAGAGCGATAGTTTTTTAGGGCTTGTCTACGTTTATTAATTAAATTCGAGCAATCTTCGTCCCACCATACCGGTTTTGGAGTAACTGGAGTGAATGGTTTTTTAGTTGGCATTGCTTGGGAGGCAGCGGAGGTGATCATATCCAAAAGATGATCGATATTGTGAACGTCATCTTTTCTGTGTTGACTAATTTTCGATTCTAGCACATTTTGAAATATTTTCCAGTCGGCGCGGGAATCGCTCCACTTGGTCGATGGATTAATTAAAAATGTTGAAGGCAATGTTTGTAATTGTATAATTATCGGATAATGATCCGAGGCCATAGTATCAAATAAAACTGACCAGTTTATTTTCTCTACCAAGGAGCTTGTAGAAATAGTTAGGTCTACTGCTGAATCGACTCCTCTTGGATTTAACCTAGTAGGCGTGCCATCATTCAAGACTATCAGATCTAAATCTTCAATTGCCTCTACTAATACTTTTCCGTGACCGTTATCAGCGGTAGGACCCCACATGCCGTGATGGGCATTGTAGTCCCCGCAAAAAATAGTTGATTGTTCAAATTGTTGGAATAAATTTATCCAGTCTAACCGACTAACATAAACGTCTGATGGTCTATAAATTGACACAAGCGATATATTCTGTGAATTAAGAGTAATAGCACAGATTTCTAATTTCTTATTGAAATTTTGTTTAACTTTAATTTCTGAGTAGTTGATTGATTCGATAATAAATATTCCTACGCCACCGTAGCCATCCTCTCTGCATTTTTTTATTAAATTATATCCCTTTAACGAAAATTTAGAATTTGGTTTTAACCAAAGTTCTGATAAAATGATTATATCAACGTGAGTATTACTGATGAAATTAATGAGACTTGCTTTATTAGCTGATATTGATCTACAATTCCACTGTAGAATGGTAACTGTACTTTTAACAGTATTCTTATAATTACTAAAACGTGTCTGGGTCGTCGTCATAATCTGTATTATTAGGCGGTAAAGATGAACGATTTTCAAATATTTTATCTAGTACCTCTTTAAAGTTAGATTCGTTAACCTGTATTTTATTTTGCACGATATCCCTAACCACATTTTTAACTTGAAAAATTAATTTTTCCTTATAAAGTTCAAAGTCTTCTCTCTGGGTGCTATGTAAAAAGGGTGATTTTATTGTTGGTTCATTTTTGTCAAAAACAATCGGAGGAGTGGGAGGGGGAGATGATTGTTTACGTTTCTTAGGTAAAGACACGGTTAGCTTTTATATACTTTGATAACTCACTGGCACCTTTTAAAACAACTACCTACTCGCTATCAAGGTACGAACAATACTGAAGTTTATTGTTTAAAACATTGTTTAATGACTAGATCTTTCTTAGTTTGTTTAAAGTTTGTTGTTTAAAATACAGGGTAGGGTGTCCCAGTTGATACTTACATATTTTTTTAATGTAATTGGTTGAAACCAAACATCTATCTTATTTCATTTAGTCAATAATTACGTTTAAAATGTGTCACTTTCAACTGTATTGTTTTATGAGCTTAAATTATTGAAAAATGTCTTAAAACATTTATTTGGTTTAATATTTTTTTTGTTAACACTCCATGTGTTCAATTTTCTGAATAAAAAATACTGCTTACATTTATTTTCTGTCATTTGAGTCATAACTAATGTTGATTGGAGATAAATGCTTTTTACTAAAGAAATAGTTAATTTTTTTATACCAATAACAAAGACAAAGAAAGACATGTATATATTTATTAATTTCAGTTTGTGAAATAGTTTTGAACAACAGATTGCTGTAGTCTGAAACCAGCTTCCAGTTCGGGATTTCTTCGGTTTGGTGAACCATTATTTCTATCTGGTTCATTTCCAATATTACGGTACATGCCAAAGTCTTGAATGTCAAAATATGCATCTCCATCATCATCTCCAAATTCAACAGAAGGTAAATTATTTGTGATGCATAAATTATGGAGCACAGCACAAGCGTTAATAATTTTTGATGCTTTCTGTGGTGCATAGTGAAGTACACGATGCTTAAGCAAACATCGAAACCTTAGTTAAAGGACTCCATTGCAGCACTCAATTAAAGATCGTGTTCTACAAAATCTAGAGTTGTACATTTCTTCCGGGGAGCCAGGTACCGCGTTTGGTATAGGAGTCTGTAACCAAGGTCGCAGTGCATAACCTGAATCACCTTAAAAAATATATTTTATAATTAAAAATTTTGTTTATAGGTATGGTACCATAATAAACTTACCAATCAGATAGTATGATCTGTGTCCGTTATTGTGTAGATTACGCATATACCTATATGCTGCACTGTTGTTCCATATAAAGCTGTCATGAGTGCTGCCTGGATATCGTGCACAAATATTGATAATTTTCATTTCAGAATCACATATCTAAAAAATATAAATAAGTAATACCTGTTAAAAAAGTTATACTTATAACCTTACTAATTGAACATTTATTGAATGATATCCTTTGCGGTTAACATATGCAGCTTCAGGATAAGCTGGATCATTAGTTTTTGGTGGATAGATTGCCACATGAGTACAAACTATAGCACCTAACACCCCTGGAAATTGGAACTTCTCATAATATCTCATAAATAAAGCAATATGAAAAGCTATAGGTATACTACCACTACCAAAAATAATTAATAATAAAAAAGGAAATAAGTACCTATTGCGTGTTGTGAAACATTCATTTAAATTTCTTGGCTTCATTGGAAACTTGTGGCTGGTTGAGTGCAGTTGCAACTTCTTCAACTGCATTGCTAACTGCCGATTGACTAATAGTATGGTTCACAAAACCACCTACATCCCTCAGACAGCTGCCAGAGGCAAAAAATCGGAGAGCTACTAAAACCTAAAAAGATGAAAGAGGTTAGGGTGGCTCAAAAATTATAAATAAATATATAAGTAGAAATTGCTGGTTTCTATTTAGCCATGTAATTTAATAGTTTCTAAAATCATACCTTTCTCTCAATGCTTAGTGAAGATATTCGAGTTGGGGCTACCATATGGGGTGTTAGCATGTTAACTAAATTTTCTGCTAGATCTTTCGTTAAGCGATAAGTTTTCTGAAATTCTGCACCCCCCATATCCTCAAACGGATTGAGCCAAGGCCTATAACGTCTATTCGGTCTATGGAATAATATTTCTGCTTCTTCCAATACATCTACTCCATGTAAATTTATTTTGTCATAAAAATTCATAATATAAACAAAAACTAAGGATAAAAATTTGACAAAAATACAAAAATGGTCTCACACAAATGACACCTGTGAATTGCTGTGAATGACACATACAAAATTACCGTCGTACACGACAGCAAACATCGGCTACTTTAGATCAACCGATGTCATAAAGTACACGACAGATTGTGTCGTACACGGAGATTCGAAAATACATGTTCTTTGAATTTCGTGCGAAAGAGCATGCGACAGCGCATCGCACAAGCTCGAAAATCTCACCCCAGACAGTAACCAGCGGTATGAATGCTTTGATCGATAGAATTAGTACGAGTGAACCATCTTATATTTTTTTTGTAATCTTTGCCTCAACATTTCTAAATATTTTGCACCAGTAAGATTGCCGTCTATAAAAAACGGACCAATAATACTGTTGCCAATAATTCCCGCTCAGACGTTAACCTTTTGAAGGAACTGAGTTTGGGCTTCCATCATCCAGTGACGATTTTTAGGTGCCCAGTATCGACAATTTTGTCTGTTAACGGTGCCATTTAGAGAGAATGTAGCTTCATCTGAAAATACTATATTCCTAACGAAATACGGATTTAGGTTACATTGTATAGGTGCCATTTATGCTTTTTCATGTAATTTATTACGATTGTTGACTTATATCGTGATTGGAGGCTAAAGTTCTAGAACTTACATGTGGATTGTCTTGTGCATCGATTAGCATGTTCAATTGTATATCTTCAGATTCTTTTTTTCGACCAAAAAAACGATTGCCTGAATTAAGAGAGATTGGGCAAAATAGCTCGATACGCTAATCAAGTTTTGCGCTATTTTTAAATAACGGTTGTACGTAAACATGACTTCAAAAGAGAGTTCGGGCAGAGTAAATTTTTACGTCTATCGATAAGCCAGCGTAATATTAACTCGGGTAGTTTCGTTTGACATTGACAGTATTGACAGTTGACATATATTTTGTACATTTTTTTCAGTTTTTTTTATCGGTTTGGTTAGGTTAATGTTGTATGAATGTTAATTTTATTGAATTATTACAGTTTCCTGTAAAATTGTCGTATTTAGTAAAGCGTTTTAACAATAGATGTCCAAGAATAAAAATATATTATTCTAACGCTTTGACAAAGTTTTGAAAAATAATTTTTCCAAAAACAGTGACCGTTCTACGAAGAAGAAACAACTACTTCCCGGGCTTAGAAGTGTAATTCAATGTCTGTCGGGGCATGTAGCCCGGGAAGTAGTTGTTTCTTCTTCGTTGAACGGTCACTGTGTTTGGAAAAATTATTTTTCAAAACTTTGTCAAAGCGTTAGAATAATATATTTTTATTCTTCGACATCTATTGTTAATTTTATTCCAGAGAAAGTACCTAGTCAAATAAAGACGAAGAAATGTATATTAGGGTGAATGGTGGATTTTTTGCAATATGGACCAAGAGTTACAGTTTGCAATTTTAGCTGGGGAGGATGATGATAGGTAGATATAGAATATATTATAATAAATATTATTTTGGGTAATGGGGAAGAGCAACATCATATAAACTTGAATTTCTTGGGAGAAATGGAAGACGAGGAAGTACGAAATCAATTTCGTTTTGAGAGAAATGATATTCATTTATTGTTGCAACTTCTTGGAATTCCAAATCAGATTATTACTCCAAAGAGAAATGTTGTACCAGGTAGGTAATAATGCATTTACCGGAGTTAAAATTTGATACACTATAAGGAACCTAATGGTACTGATTTTGTCAAGGATAAATAGATATTTAGTTACTATCATTTTTATCAAAAGTTTGTATTGTTTTAGGAATTATTTGATTATGCATTTTATTAAGACGCCTAGCATATCCCAATAGACCTGAAACATATGTTTGGCTTGTCTTCCAAAACTTTAAGTGATGTAATCAAATATATGAACAACTCCATCCTTGAGCACTGGGAGCATCTTTTAGACTCATTAAACGATTTTAACTGGCTCGATGAAAATATAATGAGGATGTATGCTGAACTAAGTAATTATTGGACATTTAAAATAACAGATAGACGGTGTCATTTGAAAGTTCAGGAACTAATTGAAACTGGGAATAAGGTCTTTCTCTGAATGAACACACTGACCCATAAGAGAGTTAATTCGTAATCGGTTTCTACCGTATCTCATTTTATTTTTCAGGCAATTGAAAATGCAGGAGGTATGGTACAAAATTGCAGGGGTTTTATAGATAGAACTACTGAAGCAATGTGTAAATGTGTAGACCTACTATACAACAAGAAGAATACTATTCTGGACACAAAAGATATCACTGTTTGAAATATCAATCGGTCATTTGTCCCGATGGGATAATAGCAAATTTGCAAGGAGCATTTCCAGGAAGAAGGCTTGATGCTGCCATATTTCGAGAATCAGGCCTTTACCAACAACTGGAACAACTCGCTGTATTTCCTGATGATGTCAAATTTACATTGTACGGAGACAATGCTTATGTAATTCAGAAATTAATGTTATGCCCTTTTCCTGGTAACAAATCAATCTACCTGAGCATCAAAGGAACTTTTGCTGCAAGACTTGCAGGAAATATTTGAAGCATGTGTTATTTTATGCAATTTGCACACTTGTTTGTATAGGAGTCAAACATCCCAATATTTTAATGTTGTATCACCAACTATTCAAGAATATCTTGGTATTCAAGTACTTTATAATATAAAATTAAAAAAAAGGATTTTGTGTTATTAAAAATTATTTAAGATTTAAGAAACGTTCGGACATGTCACTTACACTTGAATTTTCAATTTTTTTAAATAGCAAGGGGGATCCAGTAATACTTTATTGGAAAGTTTTTGAAAAGCTGTTTACAAAAATGTGCTATAAATTTCTTTAAATTTTTATTCTGCTTTCCAAACCCTCTCCAACAAAGAATCACATGACCACTTTTACTCAAGAGAGTTTACATGGGGAGACTGTATCCTCTTAATAAAATTAAGTTTTTTGGGTTTTTTTTCTGGTTGTTATCGGCATCAACTACTATGGTTATTAACCTCATATTCTGTTAACCCTCGGTTAGGCGCGCTGTACTTTCCTACGAGTTTGGTAGCGCGTTTTTTTGTCAATATAAGGCAGTCAATGTCACAAATGAAACATAAATTATATATATTATGTATTCGTTTATGCATACATTCTTTCGTAGAATCTATTTTGTATCATTATCTGAGATTTTTTTCTGTTTATAAAATAAAAACGCGAAATATGATTTTTTATAGGTTTATTTGCATTTGGCTATTATAGAATGAGAAAAAAATTCAAATTGTTTTCAAGAGTCAACGAAACGTATTTTTCTGTTATAAATACATTACAACTCAACATTTAAAATTATTTTTACAGAAAAAAACTAATCAGCTTTGATTATGAGAGTGGGATGAAAATAATGAAATTCTCAATAGATCGAACAGGTAGTGCATACATCTGTCATGTGTTGTTTGCATGCATAACGATTGCATTTCACGCAAAATTTTCTTGATGACTTGTTGCGGCTTCTAGGACATATATGACATCTTCCGACGTAATTTTCCGGTCTTTGGGGTGGAGTGGTGGGGGATATAATTACCTCTAATCCGAGAAGTGCATGCGCTCGTCTTCTAAGCTCTACTGGTAAGGAGGTAATAGTTGACATCGCCTCTATCTGTGGTTTCATCAGTTCGCAAGCAAATTTCTCGATGAAATCACTTCTAGAGATTTTTTGATGAGGATGATTTGCTTTATAAACGCAGAGAGCATTTATCCCAGAAATATTCAAAAGATTGTAGGAGAGAAGCATCGGCCAACGACGCGTATTTCTGGCGACATTGCTCACTAAACAAGGAACATAATAAGTCTTTTTGTGAGGTTCTTTTTAGAGACTTTCCGTGATGTTTATTTAGAACGTTAATAAGATATGTTTAAATTTCATAACCAACTTCATTTACATCCATGTCATGTAATTAAAACATATTTTTGATGTACACAATAATACTTGAATTCACAGTGACATTCACATCCTATGAACTTCTTTTTAGCAACTTCCTAGAGGAAACATTCATACGATGTTAATTTGTATAGTTCTCACTAATGTCACAGACAGAACGTTGCTGTATTATTACAAATTAACATGTTTCTAAGATGATCACATTTTGCAGTTACTTTTACATCTTTCGAACTACTTTTTAGTAACTTCCTGCGACTATGATTATACGATGTTAGTTTATAAAACTCTCAGTAATATTTCATATTAAACATCACAATAACATAATTGGGTGAGCTGTTTGAATGATGTATTCATAAAATTATAAAAAAGAAGAAGACGAATGAAACAAAAGACAAGCATAAAATGGCGGATCGTGGCGTGGTTTTCAGTCTCGCGGTTTTATTTTATTTTAGTAGAAACTCTGGTAAAAGTACTGACATAAGTTGTACTCGTTTTCGTCATTTCGTACAGTTGCTATACTTGGTTATAATAGTTTTTATGATGATGGACGAACAACAGTTATCGGTAAGTACCTATTCTAAATTATTATATCATAATTATTAAAATTTAAATATACTCATTTAATACTTCAATCGGCTATTTAACATTGAAATTCCGGATGGCGGGATTGTACCCTGAAATTATATTATAATAGTTTACAAAATAAGGTTTTCTCAACTTCTAAAATAATTTAGTTACTATAGGCACCGTAGATAAACAAGAGTAGTAGCCCAACTCACCCTTTTTGTCTTTGATGTCGTGTTATAAAGTAAGCCGCTATCGCCAGTGAGATTAGCAGGTGCATCCTATTTACGAGGGTCGTACATTCATGGGTTGTTGATATATAGATTGAGTGTTTGTTACGGGGGCCGGTAAAAACGTACCTTGTTAGAAAACTATTTTCTTTTGAATACATGTTTTCTTTTGGTAAGTAGTCATCGAATAATAACTACTACACTAGAAGTTTAACTAGTATTAAATTGTTTACAAAATATTTGACTGAAATAAAACAAGAAGTAGCAGGAATAAGCATTTATTAAACATAATAATAGGTCGACAGACAATTTTTACAAATTTTTTAATATTGACAACTTTATATTAGGTTTGTTTGTTTTGTTTTTCTTAAGGTCACGATTTATAATTTTATTGTAAAATAAATACGTAATCTATAGTCTATTTCAGAAAGGTATAGAGTAATAAAATGGGGAATTCCGTCCAGTTCGGCTCAATTTCGGTGTCGGCCATAGGCGTAGGTCTTGAAATAGTATTGTTTGTAATATTAAAATTTCAAGTAATTGCGTAAGATAATTAGGAAAAGTATGTTTTCTGGCCTTAAGTGTCAATATCGAAATATTGTGTGGGGGATTACTTAGGTAGTAGATTATACAGTTACGTTTTGCGTTTAACAGGTACCGTTTAACTTTCTATTAGTGCCTCTGCCTAATTCCAGCCCTGTTTCAGATTCGGCTCAACCTTGCGCCGCAAGGTGCCTTACCCAAAATTTTTAGACCTTTATAAGTATATTTGTTTAGTTTAAGGCATCAGTATTTGCTGTTAAGCCGTAAATAGTGTTCACAGTATTATAAGATTAGTAATAAAATGGCGACATTTACACCAACGAAGAGATGTTCCAATAATTCTCCACTATCAGTGAATGAAAAACTTATTATTTTAAATGAACACGATTGCATAAAATACGATTACCCGAAATTTACTGTACAAGAAACTGTCGACCGATGTTCCCGAATGACTGGAGTTGGAAAGTCCACCGTTTTTAAATTATTGCGGGGGAGAAAGATAGCAGGCCAAGTGGAGCCTCCCAAGAAAAGTCCAGGCAGACCAGTAAAAGTCCTTGATGAAGACACCAAAAATGTAATTCGAAGTTCACTCTTTTTATTTTAAAAAAGAAATACCCACCCTAGATGAGATTTTAATGCAGCTTGGTCAGGATGACAGTATTCCGTTGATAACTAAAAAACTTTTATGGACCACTTTGAGAAATCTGGATTTTGTCTGGGAAAAGCATAACCGTAAAGCACTTTCACTGGAAAGCGATGAAATTGTTTGCTGAATAAAACTGTCTTCCGGAAAATGTAAACTGCAAATCCTTATTGTGTTGTTACATTGCTCTGCTGTTAGATTTGCATATTTATGTTTACCGATGAACCCCAAAGCATTTTTCCAAGCATTACATCTAAAACCATCACAATACATTGTTAATAAATGAAATAATTGCATAAACACTTAATAGTCAGGCGTGTACTATGAGCATATTTTTAATTTCTTACCTAGCTTCATCCTTCGGAAATCGAAAAAAAAAGACACGTAATCCTCTTTTACTCTGGCAACCTTCAGCAGGACACAATAACCCCATTTCTATCAATCTAGATTTAATTATTAAAAAATATAAGCAATGTTCTCACAATATTACACAACGCAACACGAAACTACAATCGGTATAATACGTACTCAGCGGTATCTGTGGACAACTGGTATACAGCTCCGGGCCCGACCAGCCCGAAGTCGATGACGGGGCAAGGAGGGAACGTTTAGGGGCGTGTCGAAGAGTTAAACTACTATTCTTGTTTATCTACGGTGCTATAGGTAGGTACCTATATATTTTGAAAAATATTCAGAATATTTCAAATTCTATAATGCAAATATTTTGCAGAGATTTGGATCTAGAAGAAAATCTGTAATAAAATAAAAAAACAACTAGTTGGTAATTATGTAAAAAAGGGGAGTAACTATTTTAGCTGATACAGCCAATGTGTTAAATAGTACAAACAATGTTGAATCAATAAGTATCTCTAGTTCTAATTTTTGTAGTAGTAGCAATAGTAGTCATAGCCATCAATATAGTTTTGCAGGTTTAAAAAATTTTAATATTGATACTAAAAATTCTTGTGAACAATTAGAGACTTTAAAAACAGAAATTTCTGCTAAAGAGCAAAATGAGGTTTTTTTAAATAATTTTAGATTATGGATTATTAATAACAATATTTCCCATAACAGTGCTAATTCTTTGTTACAAATCTTAAGAACAGATGCGAAGATGTCGTTTCTACCAAAAGACAGCCGAACATTACTCAAAATTTAAAAAAGAAGCAATGACATTGTTGCTATGGGCAAAGGCTTTTTTCCTTATTTTTGCCTTGAAAGGCATATAATACATGTTTGAAAAAATTTGATTACAATAGGTCAGAGGTGTTAAATTTGAAAATAAATATAGATGGACTCAGTCAGTTTTGGCCAATTTTGGCATGTATAGAAAATATTCCCCAATCTAAGCCTTTTTGTGTAGGTTTATACCAAGGAGCAAGTAAGCCAAGTGATCCAAATGAATTCCTAAAACCCTTTATTGAAGATTTAAAAAATATTAAAAAAAAATCAATATCATTTTCAAATCAAAACTATTTTCTCAATGTAACAAAAATAATATGTGATGCTCCAGCAAAATCTTTTATTTTGAATGTTTTGTGTCACAATGGGTATACAGGCTGTACAAAATGTACTGTTGTGAGTAATTTTACTGATCACAGAATGTCATATAATAATTTGTCAGCAGAATTACGACAAGATACTGATTTTATAAATTTTAATTCACAGAATAGTTTTCATAAAGGCAGTACAGTTTTAAATGAATTGAATATTGGACTAGTTAGTAGCGAACTAAATAGAAAGTGTCATGTTATGTTTGAAAAATATTCCAAATTAATTCCAATTTTTTATGAACCATGTTCATCTGATAAAATTTATTGTGGCAAAGTGATTGAAAGTAATATTACAGAAACACAACTATTGGATACAATTCATTATAAACTCATTAAACTTGATAATGTGTTCATATCTCTTCTTCATAAGTAGTTTTTTGTATACAGTCTATCGAAAACGCTTAGTTTTTATTAAGTCACATTTCCACAATGTTAAAATGCAATATGTTCTAGGATGGGGATAACAAGATGAGAATAGTATATTATTTTATATACAAAAGAGAAGTATGACTTTTCATGGCACACCTGAATTTACCTGCCAAACGGAGTGAGGCAGGTAATAGAAGGTTCTTTTATTAATAATTATTTTATTATTGATACTTAGCTCTGGGTTTAATTTATTCATGCAATAAATATTCAAGTAGGCGTAGATAATATATGGGAGTAGTTATAATCATAACTGAATTTGTTAACAGACATTAATTTCGACCAATGAGACATTTCTCCGTAGCCAACTCAGTCAAATTACTTATGACTCAATTATTTGAAGTTAGAAAAAAGTTTGTACTTAGATACCAATAAAAGCTAAGCTGGGTTTTTTAAATGGAACATAATATTTTCACATTTTGAGAAACTTCAATGAGTAGATTTTAATGGTATATATTGTAGCATTTAAAAATTCACTTACCTAATTTTGATATGTAAATAAAGAAACAAGTTAATTAAGGATTCATTTCCATGCTTTATTTGTTCAGTACTTATGTATTTACAACAACATATAAATAGTAATTAGATTCGAAACTTTGATCATCTATATTTTCATGCACTTCAAAAGAATTTTAGTAATAGGCCAAGCAATAGGTAAATATTTTTGACAAAAATCCTAGTAGAAAACGGATGATGCCATCATGTAAAAGACATTACGTAGTATCATTTTGATATGTTTTGGACACGCAAATGTTTTTCAGTAATTTTTTATCAACATTTAAAACGAAAAAAACCTTCTTTTTTCAGTTTTTTTCATATAGCGTAAAACGTACTGAAGCAATCTCAATGGTATGTAAAGATAAATTGTAGATAATTGGAATACAAACAAAATGAGGGGTCGAGCGAGTCAATCGGATAATTAGGAACCGATAAAATCAGGAAAATCCGAAAAATTGGTAATTTTTTTTTAAATTCATATCTTCGTCATTTTTCAATTGCAAGAGCTGAAACTTGGCACAAAAAAAGTTCTTCATATGTGCTTTATATGCGCGAAGAGCAGACGCCAAGCGACGGTTACTTTTATCGCAATTACAATTTTAATTTTTTCATACGATAATTTTCAACGTGTCTGGATGCGTTGTCGATTGTCCGATTTTAAATTTGAAAACGGTTTTGAAAAGTGTAAATGTAGAGCAATAAAACGTATATTCTCGATTTGAAATCAAGTGATGCGAAGTTGGCCAAAAACGCCAGGGAACATCGCCGAAAATGACCAAGAGCTGTAAAGTGGTGGAGTAGTAGGGGGAAGCAGCGAGAGAGCGGTGTCTATGCTTTGCGTTTGATTATTTTGTCAAATAATAAAGGTATTCCATTTTTATTTTTTTATTTTCAAGTACCTGGAGTCGACACACGAGTCGAATTTATCGACGAGCTTAATACATTTGAACAGAAAAAACAATTAGTGGAGCAATCGAAATTTCGACCTTCTGCACACCGTTGTCGATTTAATTGCCACGTTTTTTTTGAATTTTTTAAAGCTATGAATTTGCTAGATTCTCTCGTATACGTACGTTGACATGTTTGGTGGATCGTAATTTCTTTCAAGTTTTCCAACTTGATGTGCTTTTTATCCTTTCGCTTCAAACTTGCTTGAATAAGATTTTTTATTCCTCGTTCCTTGACGAAGCAGGACTTTGTCACTTCCATGTCTTCGCCGCAAAGTAAACAGGCATCTTTAACGTCCTCCCATTGCATATCATTTTCAGGTACCTTTTCACTCTCTTCACCCACAGTTTCATGTTGCCTAGTTACAAAAAAAAATTGTGAAAATACAAACCCGGGAGATGAATATTTGTTTATCGCAGTAAATATAAAAACTGCTTTTAACTCACGCTTGTAGACGCCGATGCTTCACTGCTATTTTCATCTGACTCCATGGTGAAATGATTATGTTACACAACTATACAGACTTTATGTGCAACGAATAAAAAATGTGTTATTAATCTCAACTTTTAATCATGTAAAACAATTGTAAATATACGCTACGTTGCAGCCGCTCCGAAATCTGCTGCTATGCGAGCAACTGGAGTGCGTAGAATGGCCGTTGGTTTTGATTTTGGAAAGAAAGGGAAAGAGAGAGAGTTACTAGTCGGTTTTGTCGACTCCAGGTACTTGAAAATAAAAATAAAAATAATGGAATAGTTTTATTATTTGCCACAATTTATTGATTAGGCTAATGGAACCGTAAGGATCCGCAGTCAATATCACAACCTCACACACACACACAATAATCAAACGCAAAGCATAGACACCGCTCTCTCGCCGCTTCCCCCTATACTACTCCGCCACTTTACAGCTCTTGGTCATTTTCGGCGATGTTCCCTGGCGTTTTTGGCCGACTTCGCATCACTTGATTTCAAATCGAGAATATACGTTTTATTGCTCTACATTTACACTTTTCAAAACCGTTTTCAAATTTAAAATCGGACAATCGACAACGCATCCAGACACGTTGAAAATTATCGTATGAAAAAATTAAAATTGTAATTGCGATAAAAGTAACCGTCGCTTGGCCTCTGCTCTTCGCGCATATAAAGGACATATGAAGAACTTTTTTTGTGCCAAGTTTCAGCTCTTGCAATTGAAAAATGACGAAGATATGAATTTTAAAAAAAATTACTAATTTTTCGGCTTTTCCTGATTTTCTCGGTTCCTAATTATCCGATTGACTCGCTCGACCCCTCATTTTGTTTGTATTTCAATTATCTACAATTTATCTTCACATACCATTGAGATTGCTTCAGTACGTTTTACGCTATATGAAAAAAACTGAAAAAAGAAGGTTTTTTTCGTTTTAAATGTTGATAAAAAATTACTGAAAAACATTTGCGTGTCCAAAACATATCAAAATGATACTACGTAATGTCTTTTACATGATGGCATCATCCGTTTTCTACTAGGATTTTTGTCAAAAATTACTATACTCGATTGCTCCGTTGCTTGGCCTATAATACTGGAATATTTGTAGAAGTTGATTTAATTATAAGAACCTAAAAGCAATAAACAAAATTAGTCATCTATAAAATCAATGAAATGTATGCTTACCTCCTTTTGATTTTTCTTTGTATATATGTATAATTAATATAATAAATTAGTTTGTTTATCATATTGACAACTGTCAGTTGTAGGAAGGCACATGCATCTTCATAATTGTAGGTTAGTATTGATGTTTGTTCGATTAATGGTCGTGTAGAGTTCTGTCATCGAATTGAGTTAGTTCTATGATGCAGTAGCTGGAATGTTAAGCAGGCACAGGCCGAGTCTTAGAAGTTGGTTAGGTGTCGTTGTCGAGTCTCTTCAGTTGGCAACCATGATTAATATCACCTATCTATCTAGTTGGGTTAGTTTTTTCTTTAATTCCTTCTTTTATATGTGAGCATGATGGAAGAAATAATGCTATTTTGCGTTCTGCTGTTAGGCTTAATTGCCTTCCTGTTTTTGGTGTCCCCTTCATTGAGAGAGGGTAAGTTTGTTCAAGGAATATCTAGTTCGCAGTTAATAGAATAATTTTCTATTAGGGATCACCACCAGGGCTGAAAACCAGCCATCCACGCGGCTGAGGCTGACCCTTGTAGGGAAGCCATTTTGGCTAGTTGCCATAGTTGTCTGTCTCAAGAATATTTTGGTTGGTCCAGATCAAGGTCCGGGATTTGAGAAAGACGGGAGTCAACAATTCTGTTACCTCCAGAATAACGTCCTTCCGGCCCCAGAAATTCTGTTGAAGGAGCCATACCTTCGATCCATGATGAAGACCACGTGTGTCCTGTTTGCTTGGTAGTTCGAGAACTCCGAAGATGTTATAACTCCACTCCACTTCTACAGCACCATTAGCAGTCCCGAGGGTAGTGTTTAGAAGGATCCTTTTCCGATCTTGAGATGCAGGTTTCATTTTTTTATTTTTCCATTTTTTTATAGTATGAATTTTCAGTTGTATTCAACCAATGGTTGACAACCATAGTTTTAATGTATTTGCTTTGACACTGGTAATTTTCGCATTAGTACATTTATTAAAAGTTAATATTTCAAATTTAGTTTTAACATTTGAGTACAATAAGGTTAAAACATTTATTTCAAGTACTTTACTTTTCAAGTTAATTTTTGATAAACAAGTTGCATATGCCTTGATACATTTATTGTTAAAGGTATATTACCATTCCATTTTCATATTTTTTTGATATTCAAGTACTATAGGCTTGGATATATTTTTTGTAAGTACTTTATCATCCAAACTTAATTTAGTGTTGAGTTATATATAAATATCGGTGTGAACATATTATAGCTATAATGTGTGGTATATTTTTATATTATATGTTGAGTAGGGTTATCAATATATAAATGTTTTAAAGAAAACTTCATTTGGCTCTAATAGCCCAGGTATTTCACATATTTTTTTAGAATAGGTATTCTATTTTCTTGTTAAACTAATAAATTTGTTTATTGTACACATTGTATCACATGTCGAGTGGGGTTATCGACACATTTTCTTTTGATTTAATAAATGTAATTGAAGACAACTAACTTGTGTTTATTCTTTCTGGTCTACACTTTTAATATTTTCATATTTTTTTTTTTTTGGTAAATTTATTAAGATATATTTTCGACATTACTTCATTTTTTCTTTATTTTGATGAGGTTAATCACTCTACTGTTTAAAATAAAGTGGCGCTCATGGGTAGACTACTTTTTATTCAAAACTTTTTCAATCATATAAAATTACACATGTAAGCAACAGTTCCTACGACTTATGCTCACTGACGAAAAGCTGCCGTTCGCATTTATGTAAGAACTTTCCAGTTGCTAAACAACATCAATAGATATTAATAAAATTGTTACATAATTAAAATGGCGCCCAACGTGGGGCCCGAGTAATATAGAGTCTTTTGTTTGTTAAATAGTAGTCATAAATTAAAATTGTAGACCAAAGTTTAACACTTTAGTTGTATGTCTGAAGGAGAATCAAAGGTAAAGCATAAATTTTGAATACAATAATATATATATCATTGGTATGGAGTAAATACATCTTTGGAAAAGCAAATAAAGTATGAATTTCTAGGTAAATTTGAGTAATCTTGTTGTAATTTGGTACAATTATAGTCAACCGATTAAAGGTTGTTAATTTGAGTAATTTTGGAGTATTTGGAGTACTAAGTATTTTGAGTATTCACCATAATATTGTTTCTTACTGATTTAGAGTTTCAGTAAATTTTTAGTAATTTTAGATTTTTGGTAATTTAATTTTGTTTGTCTAACTATAATAATGGATTCACGTTTTAGGTCTATTCATTTATTGTCTAAAGAGTTGGACTATGAATTAAAAATAAGAGGTGTTATCACAAATAGGCCAGCTGCAGATAAAAGAAAAACTTTAAATAAAATTTTAGATAAAGAAAGGAAACAGGGTTTTGATAGTCTAACTTTAGTAGATCCTGATTTTTCATTTGATATAGAAAAGGTCGAAATAGAATCAACTTTTGATTCTATTCAAGCTGTGATAGATGAATTTGAAGGTCCTGAGTCAGATTCAGTTTATAAAAGGGTAGAGTCTAGATTAATACACATTATTAATAGAATCAAACGTTTAAAGTTCGATAATGATGATGAAGATATTTTGGCGAAGACTGAATTCAAAAATGAATCATATGCTACAGTTTTACTTATGGAGGCAAATCTCCAAGAGAAAGCCACTAACGTAGATGTTAACGTTAATAATGCTACTAGTTTAAATTATACTAATGTAAATAATACACCAACACATTTGAATTCCACTATGTTTCATTCTCAACAGCCTAAACGTGTACCAGTTTATAAGTTAGGAATTAGTTTTGATGGCAACCCCAAATTGCTTTTATCATTTTTAGAAAATTTAGAGGAGATGGCTCAATCCAGAGATATCTCGAAACAACAGCTTTTTGAATCTGCTAGTGATTTATTTTCTGATAAGGCTAAATATTGGTACAGGCATATTAAACATTTTGTTCATGATTGGAATAGTTTAGTAGTAAGATTGAAACAAGATTTTTTGAAGTCAAATATTGATGATGATCTTTGGGAAACTATTAAAAGACGTAGTCAAGCTAGAAATGAACCTGTAATTTTATATATTGCGTATATGGAAACATTATTTTCTAGATTATCGAGAGGTCCTTCTGAGTCAACTAAAGTTAAACATATTCGAAATGGCCTTCAGCCTGAATATCGAAAACGATTAGCACTCCATGATATAGTATCTGTGGAAGAATTGAGTTCTTTGTGTAAAAAATTAGAAGAAGCAGATATTTTAAGCTTATCTTCATGTAGTAAATCTACTAATTATTTTTTAGAATCAGAATTAGCAAATGTTGCAGATTCCACTGCCTCAGAAACTTCACATGTAGCTGGACATAGTAATAATAACAAATATCAGAGTAAATTTAATAAAAATCATGGGAGAAATAATGTTGTCAAAAATGTCAAAGGTAAAAGTAATTCTTTTAGTAGTGAACCGAAAAATATAGTTTGTTGGAAATGTAATCTACCTAATCACACTTATGTAAATTGTAGGGCTCTTGTCAAAAAGAAATTTTGTTTTAAATGTGGAAAAGATAATGTTACAATTAAAGATTGTCCAGGGTGCTCAAAAAACGAGAAGTAGGTGTTCGTGTAGTTGGCACTCGAACATTTAGCCGTTTTAATTTTGAAGCCAGCAATAAAGATTTGCATTTTAGTAAAAAGATAACTTCATTTTATGATCAAAAAGATTGGGAAAATTGGAAATCTAAAGTTAGGGAATTTTATAAGAAAAACTTAAAGGTTAATGAAATTTCACCTTTGTGTATTAGAAAGGAAAAAGATAATAGACCTTATATACAAGTGAAATTGCTAGAAATGCCTATCATTGCTTTACTTGATAGTGGTGCAAATATTTCAGTAGTTGGAATTCAAGGAATTGAACTTTTGGAAAATTTAGGAATTTCAATTGAGACAAATGTCAATGTTAAAAATATTTCTACAGCTGATGGAAATTCTCAATTAGTTTCAGGCAAAGTAGATTTACCTATTTTGATTAATAATACATATAAAATAGTACCAGCTTTAGTAGTTCCTTCAATATCTCATTCTATAATTTTTGGTATGAATTTTTGTGAAATATTTCAAGTGAAAGTAGACTTCCATGATTTCAAATGGGACATTCAGTGTAATCTGACTGATTCTATAATATGTACAGTTTCAGATGTTAATTCAATTAAACATCCAACAGGAGTAAAAGATTTTGAAAATTTAGACAAATCCCAAAAAATTATAGCTCAACAAGTGGTGGATTATTTTAAAGAAATCAGTAATGAAAACAAGTTAGGCAGAACAGGCAAAATTAAATTATGTATTGAAACAGGTGATGCAAAACCATTTAAAGTACCGCAGTATTTAATGTCACCATATATGTTGGATATTTTAAACAAAGAATTAGACGATATGATTAAGCTTGGAGTAGTAGAACCTTCTTTTAGTCCTTGGAATAGTCCAGTTTTGTTAGTGAAGAAAAAGACAGGTGAATATCGTTTTTGTTTTGATGGTAGAAAGTTAAATGAAATAACCAAACATGATTCTTATCCCTTGCCACGAATTGATCGTATTCTTAGTTTATTGGGCAAAGCTAAATATGTCTCTAGTATAGACTTGAGAAAAGCTTTTTGGCAGATTCCTTTAGATGAACAGTCCAAAGAGAAAACTGCGTTTAGTATACCAGGCAGAGGCCTTTTTCAATTTTCAGTAATGCCATTTGGACTGTGTAATTCCGCACAAACACAGCAGAGACTGTGTGATTCTATTTTTGGTCCTAAATATGAACCTTATCTTTTCTGTTATTTAGATGATATAATAATAGTATCCGAAACTTTTGAAGAACATGTTAGATTACTATCTGATGTGAAAACAAAATTAGCTGAAGCTAATTTAACTATAAATCTGAAAAAATGTGAATTTTTCAAAACTTCACTAAAGTATCTTGGTTTTGTAATTGATGTAGAAGGTCTGCGGACAGACCCAGACAAAATTTCAGTAATGGTAAATTATCCTCGTCCTAAAACTTATACAGACGTTAAGCGATTTCTAGGATTATGTTCTTGGTATTTACAGAAATTTACAATCCACTGTGGTGCATCTCAATTTGCCTTAGGAGGAGCTTTGACCCAAGTAATTGAGGGCCAAGAGCGTGTCATAGCGTATGCTTCTAGAACTTTATCTAGAGCAGAAAGAAATTATACTGTGACTGAAAAAGAGTTATTAGCTTTATTATTTTTAATTAAAAAATTTAGAGGTTATGTAGAGGGTACTAAATTTTGTTGTATAACAGACCATTCAGCACTTTTATTTATAAATAATTTAAAAGAACCTCAGGGTAGATTAGCTCGATGGGCTATTACTTTAAGACAGTATGACTTCGAATTAATACATAAGAAAGGAAAATCTAATGTTTTACCAGATGCTTTGAGTAGAATACCTAGTGACACTATAGAAATTTCAATTTTAGAAATAAAACCTAAAATTTCAGATAGTTGGTACCTCTCACTTAAAAGTAATATTCTAGAATTACCTAAGTCTTATCCTCAGTGGAAAATTTTTGAAGAAAATATCTATAAATATGTACCTAACACTATGCCAGTGACCACTAACTGTCAAGAGTGGAAAAGATTAGTTCCAAAATCACAAATAAAAGAAGTCATAGCAAGTTGCCATGATCCTTCTACTGCAGGTCACTTCGGATTTTATAAGACTCTTGGTAGAGTTCAGGAACTATATTATTGGCCAAAACAACGGGCAGATGTTTTAAAATTTGTAAAATCCTGTGAAATTTGTCAATCTCAAAAGATGCCGAATAGTACTCGAGTAGGGTTAATGGGTAATAAGAAAACAGTAAACTTTCCTTTTGAAATTTTATCTTTAGACCTTCAGGGACCTTTTCCTAGAAGCACTAAAGGAAACTGTTATTTATTAGTAATTGGTGATTGGTTTTCTAAATATACTTTTCTGTTTCCGCTTAAAGCAGCTGTAGCTCCTACTATTACTAAAATAGTAGAAAATCAAATATTTTTGAAATACGGTGTACCCAGGGTGGTAATTTGTGACAATGGTAGTCAATTTGCAGGAAAAGTTTTCAAAAAACTCATTGACAAATATGAAATTCAGAAAATATGGTTCACGCCTCGTTATAGTCCACATTGTAATTTTGTAGAACGAAATAACAAAACAGTAGGTACTGTTGTTCGTAGTTATGTTAATGAACATAAATATTGGGATGTAGAAATTAATCAATTTCAGTTTGCAATTAATTCAGCTAAACATGAAGTTCATGGTTATTCGCCAAATTTTTTAGTTTTTGGGAGAAATATTCCTACTTCAGGAAAATATGAGTGAGCTCAAAAGTACTCAAAATTTTGAATTATCGTCTGGTAGTAGAGATAATTATGTTAATGATTTAGAAGGTCTTAAACCTGTGTTTGAAGATGTCAAGAAGAAACTTGACTTAGCTCTTAAAAGGTATGAGAAAAATTATAATTTGCGAAGAAGAGATCACTCTTATAAAGTGGGTGATAAAGTTTGGAAACGGAACAAAGTTCTTTCCAAAGCTGTGATGCAATATTCTGCTAAGCTTGTACCCAAATATGTTTTGTGTACTGTAAGACGGAGAATTTCTAAATTAGTGTATGCTTTGGATCATCATGATGGATCTGATGCAGGTAATTGGCATATATCTAATTTAAAACCATATTTTGGTTCTAATTCTGATGTCTCAGTGGGGTAAAGAATAACAGAAATTTGTCAGTATCTTTTAGTTGAAATTCTCAAAATTTTAGGAACTGAACTACAGTAGAGAATTGAATAAGTTTATATTTGGAATTTGAGAACTTTAGAATCTCAAATGAATTTTGTGTGTAAATAGATGGAGTAAACTGATCAGTATATACTTGTACATTTGTAAATAAATTTTTTAGTACTATATCTTCAATAGGTGACAATATCTATAGTAAGATTTTTTTTAGAAAATAATTCTTTGACTTTAATACAAAGAATAATAATGTCTTTGAGAAGAAAACTATTATAGATAGTTGTTTGAATTTATGAGCAAATAACATAGATTATTTTTTTGTTTTATTGAAAGCGACTTACCTATTTTGACTATTTACCCGATTATGACTATTTACCTTATTATGACTTCTCGATAGTGTCTCCGTTTAGGACGTGTGGTACACGCAGTTACCAAATCAATAAAACAAGCTCAATTATTATTTCATTGTGATTTGAATTTAAGTAAATAAGACAAGCTCAAATGAAAGTTTAATGATAGAGATTGAGTAATGCACTAGCTTAAGAATCATTTAATGTTTAGAAAAGAGAACTAGACAAAGTTCAAATATCAATATCAATGTTTAAAATTGAGTGAAATATTTTTTGGAAATTTAGTTAGCTATAAATTACTCTTAATTTTTGGATGAAGTAATTTATACCATTTTTATTTAAAGAGGAGTAAATTTGTAAATAGAAATTCTTCTTTCTACTGGAGATTGGTAAAAAATATATTGACAAGTCAACATATTTTTTTGTGAGGGAGAAAGGGTGTGTAGCATTTAAAAATTCACTTACCTAATTTTGATATGTAAATAAAGAAACAAGTTAATTAAGGATTCATTTCCATGCTTTATTTGTTCAGTACTTATGTATTTACAACATATAAATAGTAATTAGATTCGAAACTTTGATCATCTATATTTTCATGCACTTCAAAAGAATTTTAGTAATACTGGAATATTTGTAGAAGTTGATTTAATTATAAGAACCTAAAAGCAATAAACAAAATTAGTCATCTATAAAATCAATGAAATGTATGCTTACCTCCTTTTGATTTTTCTTTGTATATATGTATAATTAATATAATAAATTAGTTTGTTTATCATATTGACAACTGTCAGTTGTAGGAAGGCACATGCATCTTCATAATTGTAGGTTAGTATTGATGTTTGTTCGATTAGTGGTCGTGTAGAGTTCTGTCATCGAATTGAGTTAGTTCTATGATGCAGTAGCTGGAATGTTAAGCAGGCACAGGCCGAGTCTTAGAAGTTGGTTAGGTGTCGTTGTCGAGTCTCTTCAGTTGGCAACCATGATTAATATCACCTATCTATCTAGTTGGGTTAGTTTTTTCTTTAATTCCTTCTTTTATATGTGAGCATGATGGAAGAAATAATGCTATTTTGCGTTCTGCTGTTAGGCTTAATTGCCTTCCTGTTTTTGGTGTCCCCTTCATTGAGAGAGGGTAAGTTTGTTCAAGGAATATCTAGTTCGCAGTTAATAGAATAATTTTCTATTAGGGATCACCACCAGGGCTGAAAACCAGCCATCCACGCGGCTGAGGCTGACCCTTGTAGGGAAGCCATTTTGGCTAGTTGCCATAGTTGTCTGTCTCAAGAATATTTTGGTTGGTCCAGATCAAGGTCCGGGATTTGAGAAAGACGGGAGTCAACAATTCTGTTACCTCCAGAATAACGTCCTTCCGGCCCCAGAAATTCTGTTGAAGGAGCCATACCTTCGATCCATGATGAAGACCACGTGTGTCCTGTTTGCTTGGTAGTTCGAGAACTCCGAAGATGTTATAACTCCACTCCACTTCTACAGCACCATTAGCAGTCCCGAGGGTAGTGTTTAGAAGGATCCTTTTCCGATCTTGAGATGCAGGTTTCATTTTTTTATTTTTCCATTTTTTTATAGTATGAATTTTCAGTTGTATTCAACCATTGGTTGACAACCATAGTTTTAATGTATTTGCTTTGACACTGGTAATTTTCGCATTAGTACATTTATTAAAAGTTAATATTTCAAATTTAGTTTTAACATTTGAGTACAATAAGGTTAAAACATTTATTTCAAGTACTTTACTTTTCAAGTTAATTTTTGATAAACAAGTTGCATATGCCTTGATACATTTATTGTTAAAGGTATATTACCATTCCATTTTCATATTTTTTTGATATTCAAGTACTATAGGCTTGGATATATTTTTTGTAAGTACTTTATCATCCAAACTTAATTTAGTGTTGAGTTATATATAAATATCGGTGTGAACATATTATAGCTATAATGTGTGGTATATTTTTATATTATATGTTGAGTAGGGTTATCAATATATAAATGTTTTAAAGAAAACTTCATTTGGCTCTAATAGCCCAGGTCTTTCACATATTTTTTTAGAATAGGTATTCTATTTTCTTGTTAAACTAATAAATTTGTTTATTGTACTATCACATGTCGAGTGGGGTTATCGACACATTTTCTTTTGATTTAATAAATGTAATTGAAGACAACTAACTTGTGTTTATTCTTTCTGGTCTACACTTTTAATATTTTCATATTTTTTTTTTTGGTAAATTTATTAAGATATATTTTCGACATTACTTCATTTTTTCTTTATTTTGATGAGGTTAATCACTCTACTGTTTAAAATAAAGTGGCGCTCATGGGTAGACTACTTTTTATTCAAAACTTTTTCAATCATATAAAATTACACATGTAAGCAACAGTTCCTACGACTTATGCTCACTGACGAAAAGCTGCCGTTCGCATTTATGTAAGAACTTTCCAGTTGCTAAACAACATCAATAGATATTAATAAAATTGTTACAATATCACACTTACTATCTAAAGTGAATAGTATCTACAGCTACTGGATAATCACATTTTCTCAAATTCATGTGGCCTAACCTAACTTTTCTGGTTTTGTTCAGTGGCATCAATAATTAATGATACAGGGTGATCAGAAAAAACTTTGTTAAATCACATTTAATGGCCAACCTGTATTTTGGTATTTATTTTTGGAACATAAGCTTTATTAGTGCCTACACTTTTCATTTGAGAAATTTTTCCTATTTCAATGTTTTCAATGAGGGAAGCAGCTAACATCCACACCTGCATCGTTGATACACCCAGTACAAATCCATATTATATTTTGGAGTTTGAAGGTTAGCAAAAATTATTAGATACCTATAAATACATAAAGAATAAAATTTTCTGAGAAATCAAAAGTATTTTTTCTCTGTTGTTAACCCCATCCAGATACATACTGATGTATACTAATTCATTCAATTAGTTATACAATTATTAATAAACAGTTCATTGAAATAAGGAATAAATTATCTTTCATTATGATCAAAAAATGCTGCTCTATTTTAATTTGGTACCCATTATAATTTCTTGGGATTTATAATTTTTTGTGGTTTTTTTAGGTACACATTACATTTAAAAGTGTAAAGAGTAATAGTAAATATTCATATTTCAATAGTTTGCAGTTGTTCGATTTATAAATAATGATGAAGAAGATGTTTATTTTTCTGTGGTTCCCCTAACATGATTAAAAAGAGCCATTATTAAAAGTTTAATTATTGAAAAATTCAGTGAGTATATAAAAATTACTAAATTTGAATATACTAAATTAGATTTTATCTGAAGGAAGATACGAAGAGGCTCTGAATCACGAAAAGATGGTGGCTGCTACTTCTGAATCTGAAAATGAGAGAGGAGAAGGAAAACGAAAAATTAAAAATCATAAAATCATCCATTCTCCACCACCAGCTTTCGATGAGGATGAGGAAAACAATGAAAACCTAAAACAGATTTTGAGTAATGTAACTTTTGTTTGTGTAACAGACATAGCATAAGTACTCCCCCGAAAACTGACTTTCAATTTTGAACAGATTAATATTTTTTAACTTTTAAACTACCTTTTATGATAGGTATATATTTGAATGACGTCATCTGCACAATCGTGGTACAATCTAGTAAAGTTCTAATTATTGAAAAAGAGGGACATATGAAAAATATTAATTCTCTATACAAAGGCATAAAGGGTTTTTAATTTGAATTTACTTGTTGAAGAGTTGCTGCTTTTAATGTAATATTACAATTATTAAATATAGTAACTATATTGACATTTTTGTTTTAGAAAAAATACACATATCTAGTAAACCAGTACTATTAGAAAATGAGTGTGCTGGAACATCAGAAGAGTCCTTTTCTCCCATATAAACTTTTTCAAGCACAGATATTCAAAATTTGCCCATTCAAATTATTTTATTAATGAACCAGACATTTCTAATGAACTTCGAGACATTAAAAGTATTGTGACAGATATGAAAGCCACAATGGATATTCTGATGATTAAAATTAACAATATCGTAACAACAAAGGATATATTAGAATATGAAGTAATAGTTTTTGAAAATCTTCCACTGAAAACTACAGCAGAACTCATCGAATTTGAGAAAACCTTAACCAACGACAAAATTAGAAAACAATTGGTTAGTCTTTATACATTTTTTCATATTTCAAAGTTATGCTTTACTTTTTTAATAGTTTCTGCCCACTATGTACAGTAAACAAAAATATTGTTAGAAACTAGTAATATACCCAGTAAAAACATAAGGTGTCTGAAACCTTTCAGCGGAACCGTAATAGGTACAATTTGAAACATTCAAAAGATATGTTCCAAAAATATATCTTAAACATTTCGTGTGCGGAGCAATGTGTCTGTTATGTTTCGAATGCACAGATAAAACACGTGAACAAAAGACATATATCTGAATAATTCAAATATTGCATATAAAATAACTTAAAAGAAAGTAATGTTTATGACACAATAACAATATACTTTATTGTTAGTAAATATATAGATGTAAAGAAGTGTGAGTGGTCGACAATTGGACATACCATGGGGTTTAATAATTTGCTTTTTGGCCTTTATATAGGGGAGATTGAATTTTTTCAGTTTTTCAGGTGAATAAGATACAAAACGTGTACAAAACTAGAAGATGATTTATCGTTTTTAAAAAGTCGTTCCATATACTCTTGATTCATGTCAACAAAATATATAAAAAATGTAGTTTGAAACTCAAATCCCCCGTGCGTATCACACTCTGTATGGCTTATCGTGATAAAAGTTCTGTACAAGAAGTATTCAAATAACCCTAGCTTTTATTACTGCTTCGCCTGGCCACCGCGGCAGTGTGACCAATTAGGACAGAGACATTTTGACTTCCGCCTCCCGCCATTGGTCAATATCGACTATCGACAGCTATCGACCATGTTATGTTTATCTATGATGGACATATGACATTTATTGATATTCCTTCCAGATTTACTTAACCGCGTTTATACCTTATTCTATGAACCGCGTCTCCAACATATATTTATTTTGTGCTTATTGTATAACCGCGTTGTGAGATATGAATATTGGTAAGAAATATCAACAGCTCGTAAATAATTTTGATATAGGTTACAATTTTAATACAGGGAAATAAAAATGAATTTGAAGGTTAAATGAACAGTGTGTTTTATGCTCTCTCGTATTTTTGTGTGTGCATTGTGTATCTAATTTGTATATTGTATGCTTGTTTTCATATGATAATAAGCTCTGGCTCTACATATTGGAGATAATTCAATAGACACTGGCATTAAAATTATTATGCGATCAAATTGTTAAATGTTGAATAAAAAATAATGGTTTTGATGGCTCAGTTAATGGCTATATATATTATATTATTATATTTCAGTCAATTCTTCACTGCCTGTGTGGGTTAAAATATTTCATGGGACAATTTTGGACCTGTATCTGTTTGTTATTCTAAACATTATATTTTCATGAATTGCATTTTTATTTACAGCTATTTAACTGGTGATTAAAAAATATGGACAGCCAAAGACTTTTCAAAAGAAAAAGACACTTGAGGAGAGTTGTTCGTATGCAGATAGAAAAAGAAAGAATATTGATAAAATATGATTTAAGGAAGTCTTCTATAAAATATTAGCCTGAAATATCAGCTATTTCTCCTGATAATTCTGAAGTTTCTGATAAGTATTATGCTGACTTAAATTTCAGCACATTATACAATAATAGTAGTGATGTTTCATCTGAGAGTGTTTCAATTCCATATCCCACTTTCAATTTCACTGTTCCATCTAATGATGTTTCTGTTGATTCTGTTATAATTGATGCCCCTACAAAATCAACAATAAATGAGCTTAGCAGTGAAGGGTTTTTAAATAAAATCAAAGGTTGGATTCTCAAATACGCGAGGTTATTATCTACTGAATCAATTAAAGAATTGCTGAAAATATTTAATGTGGAAGGTTTAAATAATTTTCCACTAGATTCTAGAACACTCTTGAAAACGCCTAGACATTCAAGTAAAAATATAATAGCATTGGACAGTGGCTTTTATTCTCATTTAGGAATTGCTAAGGGTATACAAAATATTTATGGTGAAGAATCTTGTGGAGTTGAAAACAATGATATACTTAATAAATATCAGCCTAAATGTGGATGGTTTGCCTCTGACGAAAAGTTGAAATAGTCAGTTCTGGCCAATTTTGTTATCCATAGATTCAAACAGTTCACGTTTGAGTAGACCATTCATAGTTGGGGTGAATCATGGATTGAAAAAACCTGATAATATGGGAAATTTTCTTAGGTTGTTTGTTGAGGAATTTTATATTCTGCAAAATGATGGTTTAGACAAAGGTGGTAAAAAAGTTTTCTTGAGAATAAGTAAAATAATTTGTGATGCCCCTGCTAAATCTTTTTTATTGTGTAATAAGGGACACACAGGGAGTAGTTCATGTACAAAATGCATTGTAGAAGGAGATTTTTTCAATAAGAGAATGTGTTTTAATATATTAAAAGCGCCTTTAAGAACAGATGGGATGTTCAGACAAAAATTTGATGAATCTTTTCACAAACAAAATGTTGTTTCTCCTTTAGAATCATTAAATATAGGACTTGTCTCTCAGGTGCCCTTAGATTACATGCATTTAGTTTGTTTAGGGGTGATGAAAAAATTGTTGTAATTTTGGGTCCAAGGTAAGAAAGGTATTCGACTGGAAGAAGAGCAAATGGAAGTTATAAAATCGAAAATATTGGAGTTCAGAGCATATATTCCATCAAAGTTTGCTCGGTTACCAAGGGATTTAAGAGAAGTCGACAGATTCAAGGCTTCAGAATATCGTAACATTTTATTATATTTAGCACCTATTATATTTGAGAATATACTCTATCTAAAACAAAATATTTGCATTTTATGACTTTACATTGTGCTATGAGAATTTTATGTGCCCCAGATTTACACATGGTTTATAATGATTTTGCCAATAATTTGATGATTTATTTTGTTCAAAATTTCAGTACAATTTATGGTAGGGAATATGTTTCTCATAACATTCACAATCTTATTCATCTTGCAAATGATTGCAAATCTTGGGAATTGTCGATAACTTAAGTGCTTTTAAATTTGAAAATTATTTGTATACACTAAAGAAAACTATCAAATTTTCTAGATATCCACTTCAGCAACTCTTGAATAGATTAGCAGAAAATCAAGATCAAATTTTACCCCTGAATGTCACAGCTAAAAATGTGGAAATGAATAATCCTGATGATCACATACTTTGCTACAGAACTCTAATAATGAAACAATTTCAAATTGTAATAAACAACCGAGATAATTGCATTATTTTAGATGACAAATCAATACTATTGATAAATGAATGGCATATGTGAAAATATTATCACCAAAAAGATTTTTATACAAGGAAAAATGTTTTTGCACAGTGAAGAATTTTATGAAGACCCTTGTTCTTCTATGGAATTTTTCAATATGTGTGTCGTGAAAAATCTTTCTGATGATAATATCATATTACCAGTCAACAGAATCAAACAGAGATGTCTTAGATATCCTATTAGGCCTTCATCATTTGTTGTTATCCCCCTTTTGCACAAGGAAACCATTTAAATTTCTATTTGAATAAATTGCACATTGTCACTTTTGTAATCTCCTATGCTTGAATTACTTCTGAAATAGCAAAATAGTTCCAATTCCTTTAAACACTTGTAAAAAAGCACAATGCCATACACCAAAACAAAATTCAAAAACCACCTGCTCATTTCACCAACAATGTTTGCATCCTCAGGGGCATATTTTGTACTAAACTTTAGTATTTTACTGGAGATGCCAATATTGTCGGTGAAATGCGCATTGGGTTTTTTAATTTTTTTGGTGTGTGGTATTGTGCTTTTTACAAGTGTTTAAAGTTATATAAAATGTTATGTCCTCATTTTACAGAAATGTTCAGTGTAATCCGAGCAAGGGTTGAGTGTAACTAAAAATGTAGTAGCCGATTTCCATATTTAATGTAATATAGATATTTTGGACCTTGAAAGGTTAGGTGAAAGATGCATGTGTGACAACAAATAGTATGTTACTTTTCTTATACTTGATTGTGTCCACAGTTATAAATAATGTCAAGATATGGAATGTTGATGTGATTTTTTTCTGTTTCAAAAGTGGATCGTTGTCCAGTTTTCGAAAGACTCATCAGTCTCCACAATCCCGTCAAAATGGTTAAAATGCCAAACAGGAGAGAATGAGGAATTGGAATGTTTTTGGCCAAGTAAGAAGATCAGACAAAAAAATCAAAATGCTTGTGATGCAGACGAGCAGTGGCAAACATTTCCTGTGAAAATTCTCCATGAAACAGGTAAAATATTAATTCATTATAGGTATATTCAGAATTGAATATTAATTAGAATTCAAAAAATTTTAAAAATAAAAACTCTGCTTGAATTTTCTTGAGACAGATATAATACTAAGCTATATAAGCAATAAAAATAGATCAAAAGTAACAGCAGTTTGAGCTCAGTGAAGAAAGAATAGAATACCTCATATAAAATAACCTACTATCCCAGTAAACACAATTATGTAACTATTATTTCAATTATACATAACTTTGTTGATCATTTATGTAACAAAAGAGATAACAACTAAGTTCAAAACTCATGAGTAGACTGTGCATAATGTCCGCACCCGGTGACATATTCATTTACATATATTTTATGCGACTATACTTATATCACTTTTATGTCAATTTGAGATGGATATTACATTTTATTGATATAATGACTACATCATAAATATGTAATTGTGAGGTAACTAGCATATTAGTATATTGTTACAGGGGTTATCTGAGATTTATGTAATATAATGTAACCATTATGTTAAGTCATAAACCACTTTTATAGGTTATATACCTGTCAAAAATCAATTTCTATTAACTTCTACTGAATCACTAACAATACACCTCAGACTATCTGAGGAGTAGTTATATTGATTTAGAAGTTCATAATAATTAATTTTTGACACATATAATAAAAAGTCTGACTCGACAGAAAATTGTAGGATATTTAGTATCAATAGAAAATAAGACAAATAAAATCGATAATCAATACTTTTTATTTACAATTGAATTCATTATAGTGGATATATAATTTTATTCAGTTTTTTGCTCTTTGCAGCCAGTGTTTGGACAATCTAAACCATTCATTGATGTTCTTTTGAACATCACAAATTCTAGCTTGGTATGGTGCATATTGACACACTAGAATGTCTGAAAAAATAACATATTGATAATTAAATGGCAAGTCAAAACTTCTTTGGAAATAACGGAGAAATTAAATGAAAGTAAAAATATGCTACCCACCTACAATTATACTCATGAGGGTCAAATCTGCCACTCTAATATTTCCCCTCTGACCAAACCAAGAACACTGCACCCCTAGTTCATTGGTAATCATAGCTCCTAAACATCTGTTACCATTGTCTTTCAGATCTTTCCCTCCTATTGATTTCAAATAACTGATCTTTAACAAAATAGGCCAATATAAAATTGGTTTAGGATAGGTATACAATTTTAAGTACTATATAGTTCGAAAAATTTGCCAAATCTTACCAATGTTTTACGAAGTGAGCATGACTTTTTTATATCCTCTTCAAATTTAGTCATTTCCTCTATGGATTTTAATGGGAGTCTTTGACGAATTTCATTCATGAAGTTATCAGTGACCTTATTTCCTTCAGCAAAACGCATACTATGCATATTTTGCGACACATCTTTCAAATGTTTTTCTATTGAACAGCAAACAGTTGTAAGTCGAACTGAAATAAGAAGGATATAGGTAATAAATATACAAGTCCAAGCTCCATTTTAAATTTCAAAGAAAAATGTTTTTCTAATATGCCAGTTGGAATAGATTATCTGTAATTTTTAAATTCATTTAATTTAATTCATTTAAGAAATATTTAAAGCAAAATAAAAACCATCAATTACCCATTAAACTTGACAAGTTTTCAAATGGGAATCATGGAATTATCAATTTTTTATCTTGTGAAATGATCGAGATATTTTATTGACACACTTTCTATACCTATATAATTTTTATCTTACTCACCTAACAAAGCATGCACATTTTCTAAAGTAGGATTAGCTGAAAAAAAATCAAAATTGATGAGTATTCCGGAACATTCAAACTGAATGAAAAGAAAAAAATTATTGAAATCTCAACATATCTAATAGAAAAAAAACTCCTAAGTTATTACCTAATACATCAGCAGGATACTGGTTTTCTACCGATTCCTCCTGAAGGTTAACCCTGGGGTATATTGGTCCTTCATCTGACACATCATCAACCAGTGGTGTAAATATCTCATCTTTATTTTCTGGGTCACCAGATGCAATTATAATAATTTCATTCTCCATTATTGTTTTCTCACCTTCAGGATGTTTCGAGTTAGGTCTCACTTTCTCATTATTCAGGTTGGAATTGGAACACTGACAAATATTGATCATTTGTTGGGAATTAAAGAGAGTTTCTTCAGTGCCTTTTGGTGTTGGTGGAGGAGTTATTTCATCCGATTGTTCATCTGACGAGTAATCAAATTTTTTATTCTTTTTCATTCTTTGTCCTTTTCCAGTATTTTTTTCTTGGCTACTGGAATAGTCGGAATGTTCAGCTCTTTTTCTAGCACCTTCAAATGTATCTATAAAAGTAAATGAATCAACTCCAAAGTACAAATGTACAAAAAACTAATTATGTTGAATTAAACTTTGACTTTCTTATATGTATTATTTTCTTTATTATAAATAATAAATTATATCAGAAGTCATGTTTTCACTAATAATATGATCAGGTTGAATTTAAAACTTTAATTTGCGGTTTAGCTATTATATTAAATAGCATTAATATTTTAATACAAAAAAAAGTAATCTATAGAACAACTGAAGCAATTTATAGTAATTTAAAACATTTAATCTCTGAAAGAAAATATGTATGTACTTACTACAATATGTTTCTACAATTACATCATATTGTAGCCATTTGCCTTTGTCTGGAATTTCTCCTCTTGTCATATATTGTGTGGCATTCAATGTTTTAGGCCACCAACATTGTGTGCAATCAGTAGTTAACCAAGAAACTGGAATCTCACTGTAGGTTCTATCTTTGGTAAAAAATACTACTGCCCATTCCATCTTCTCACAGGTATAAACTCAAAAACAACAATAATTATACACACTTGAAGCATTCTTTTTCATTATATACACTTAAAACAAAAAAAGTAATGAAAATTCTATTTATTTGAAATAAAAATAATATTTTTGGGATGAACACAATACATTAAATGGAACAAAAATTAAACTGAAGAATGTAGTATAGGAAGAAGGACAAAACCATCTACGAACTGCAACCTGAGACATTTTCTTAACACCATGTTGATATCAAAAGAAATGGATTCATTTGACAACTTTGTTACCTTTAGAATCCCTAATATTTTTTTGGAATCACAAGGATTATTGAAAAATGGCTCAGACTCATTGTAATACTTTCCAATACAAATTAACTTATCATCTTCTTTTACAAACTTATCAATTAAAACAGCACATCCATTTTGCAGTAAACAGCAGTTTTCATTAAAAGCTAATTTCAAAGTGAAATTAAATAATTTAACTTTAAAAATTGAATTGTTTTTTTCAAATATTTGAGGAATATTACTGTCTGTTGTAACTTCTTTACCATTATAATTGTTTTCTTCTTCGATACGATTACAAAGTGACTGTAATGGACATGGAGAATTTTTTAATTTCCTCATGAATTTGGAAAATGTTGCTTCACCTTTGAAAGCACTAAATGTATCTAAAGGGCCACAATTCTCAACATCCTCAGATATATGTAGAAGATTATGAATATTATATGTGAGATATTCCTTTCCAAAAAAATAATGAAACTTTTTAACAAAATATTAATAATTCAGAAGTGAATTTGAGTAATCAATATCTTCCAAAGTTGGTTTTTTATCACATAACAATCGAATAGCTACTGAAAGTGATAAAAAATGGGAATAACTCCTTTTATCAAGTATATTTTTTAATATAACTGGACCCAAGCACAATAAAAATAACCGAAATTCTGTTGCCTTCCAACGTTCAATATAATTTAAACTTCGAGGCTTTCGTGCAAAATCTGATGTAACATAAGTAGATATATAAAGGGGAAGCTTTTAAGGCGATTTTGAGCAGCCTGACAGCAGTTGACCTCTAGGAAATGACTGTGCATGGGGAAGCAGTTAAGGGGATTTTGAGCAGGGTGAATGATCGCAGTTGACCTCTAGGAAATGACTCAGGGTTTCGTAGAAATCAGTGATGCATGTGGAACACGGAAAATAAAAATTATACAGGGTGCACCGAAAGTAACTACATTTAACAGGAGGGGGTATACAGAGCAGTAGTCAATTACACTATATGTAGTGAAGAGTAGTGAGTGAATTATTATTAATTTGAGTAGAAATGGAAGCTAGTAGGTGTGTTACACCAGAGCTTATTTTTAATTCAGACTGTTTATACTACAGTGCTCCAAGATTAGCAAGTATCGCTGCAAATGCTGTATATTGGTGTATCAAAGATGTAAATAATAAGAACATTGGAATCGGCTATAGATATTTCAAACATGATACTATCTACGAATTTGTAATTCCATGTGATTTGTATAGCCTGTTAAATGTGAACTGTATCCACGAATTAAAAGTGCAAATCGTAAAAAATAGTGATTTACAAGAGGATGACTCTGGTGAATTGGTAGGAGAGGGGTTGATTGATACAACAATATTTAATCCATGCTATTATCCATCACTGCCCGACTAAAAAAGGGTTCCACCAATAATAATTGAAATGAAATACACAAAAATGTGAAACGTCAAAAAATCATATATAAAAGATTGGATATATTAACATTTATTTAGTATTAGTCGATATGCAGGCCCCAACGTTTATAATATTGCAAGCTATTATTGGTAACTACCTTTTAATACAGCATCCATATAATATTAGAGAAGTGTTTGTATGTTTTGATAGTAATGGTACAAAAAATGATAGTTGGCCTGAAAAATGGACACGAATGGAATCGTATACACCAAATAATGCAGTAACCCTAAAAGCTGAAATACCTACCAATAGTACAACATATAAAGTGCGTCTTTTCAAAGGTAATGGAAACTACCAAGAATCCGAATGGTTGCAGTTATATGCAGTTCACCAGGTCGCAAGCACACACATAAATACGCATACTTATATATTATATTATATAGCTACATGTTCTACTATTGTGACTGGTACAATATTTTATAAAATTGTCGTTCGTTTGTTGAAATAAAAGAAATAAGTATATAAATAACATTTATTTTTTGTTAAACATCTAAAAAATCAAAATCTGTAGAATCTAAGTATTCTTCTATATTCACATCACTGAAAAAATTCTCCACTGCTTCTTCTTCTTCTAATGCTTGGAGAAGATCATCTAATGTGCCTGAATTGGAGGATGGATTTAGGAGAAAATGCCCCCATGCTAGAGTATTTGTGTCATGTGGTATTACATACCTCTTATCATCCTTTGAAGAAAGAGCCACCTTGTTTTTTAATTCTGTGTGTATAATATGCATATTGGAAAGGAAAACATACATTTTTCTATATACAATACCGCCAGTTTCAACGATTTGTTTATAGTCATTAAGATGGAGTTGAGTTTCAATTATATGTTTAGAAATACCTTTAGCCTTCTTTAAAATATCAGACTTGTTGTATCGTTCCGATAATTTAACACAATATGCTTTAGCACCAGTTCCATAGAAAAACTCAACAACTACACCAGCAAACTCGTCTTTCATTTTACCGACAATAGATATTGTTTTAGGAATGTCATGGATATTATTTGTCTGATAATTGGATGTATCGAAATATTCAATATTTTCCTTCATGTCTTTGTAGAAATCTTCAGTAAATACTTCCAACACTAATGAATCAGTATCCGTATAACACAACTTAACAGAATCACCATACTGTTGTTTAACATAATCATAATAAAACTCATATATTATAGTCTTTGAAATATCCAAAACTGAAAATCCTACATATAACGGTTTATCATACACTACTTTAATTTTATTCAGTTGAACCGCCACCAAATTATCGTTAAACACAGAACAAGATTTGAATTCTGGTTTCGCAATTAAAGTTTTCGCTCCCAGGGATCCTCTGGTGTTTTCCCAATGACTTGATATAATTATACGTTTTCTTTTTTCAACATTTTCCATCGTTTTTCCAAAGATTGCATTGATTAAAAGTTTAAACAAATCTTTTTCAAAGGCATTTGTAGCTTTGTTGCGTAGTCTGGTGTTAAGTTTAATGTATGTCTTTAGCCACGCAGACTGTGAAAACTCGATAACTCTGTGAATCTTTTTCAATTTTAAACCATTTTTCAAACACTGTTTAAGGTTACGATAGTGTATTATGTATTTGGTTTTATCGTTCAAGTTCGGTATCAGCTTTGAATATTTGGATTTTGGAGGGATGATACTTTCCGGGCAGAAAGGAAGATCGTTATGTGCATCATGCAGGTTGGTAGGATACTCCAAGTCCACTTCCAAAACATATCCTTTAGGCGAATCATCTTCAATAGTATCGACATCGAATAATTCAATTTCAGATTCAGTTAACCACCTAAAGTCACCAAATGGTAGATATTCCTTCATTGCAGCCCCGTAAAGGTTTGTAGCACCTAAATCATTATGTAGCTCTCTGGTTTGTTCACATCAAAGGTGTCCAAGTATCTATTGTTTGCTACAGCTTTCCTCTTGCTGCATTGAGCTACTCCGCCTCGAATTCCTTTTTTGAAGAAGTGAAGCATATCCACATCGGTTAAAAGTTGTAGTTCAATCTGAGTACATCTCAACATGGCATCCCAACTCAGGGAAGGAGCGGTAAGGTAGTGAGCTGGATCCAACTTATATTCCTTAAGACAAACTTTGCGAAAATTCTCAAAGACGTCGGCAAGAAGCAACACATCAGTTTTTAAATATAACTTTGCATAATCACTAATAGTTGTGCAGTTGAAAGTATTCCATACTAGTTGAGCTCGTGCATATTCCTCATCAGAGATATCAATACCTTTTAAGGTATCAAAAAAATGTTCCTTATATGGTAATTGTCGCTCGCGTAGTTTATCAAAAGATGTCACATATGAATACGGAAACACGCCTTTTTGTCTCATTAAATTAAAATGTTTTGGGAAAAACTTTCGTACCTCATTACACTGTTCAGGATTCAACGTAGAAGCCAGTTTTTCTAATGAACTAGCTAGAAAACTAAAGGAATCAACAAATTTTAATGTCATATACACATCTCGTATCTTGGGATCACTAAACTTTTCCACCAAAATAGATTTTGAGAAGCATATATACTTCTCCTTTGTTTGGGGTAAGGCACTGATTTTTTCACCTTTGGTGGTCAGTTCTTTGATAAATAAATGACAATCATAATTTTTTAAATTATGTAGAAAGACTGGAATATATTTCGGAAGTTTATAATTTAAATTGCAAGAGTTATGGGCTGCATTATTAAATTTTCCGGTAACATGGCAATGATCCATAACCTTTTTATCAAAAACATCAAATGGTCTTTCACAAATATGACAAACGGTAGCAGTGTCATATCTATCTTGTTCCTCAGGTGTTAATGATCGCATCGGTATAACATGTTTAAGATGGTTATTGTACAAATCTTGAACTATTGAATCCAATTTTTCTATGAAGACTTGGGCTGCATCGGCACCTTCATAAATTTCAAATTTGGATAAACTATCGTCATATGTACACTTTACATAAAAAGCAAACGAGTAAGGCTCATGTTCACACACTTTAACTGTGAAGGATTCACCAGCATGGGGTTCAGTATGATCTATCGGTTTTAATAAACTTTCAAAGTCCGCGTATATAACGAATGGAACTTGCAGCTGTTTTTCAAAGTTGATGAATTTTAATGTATTTTCTGGTAACCACTCCCCACACTTGTTTATTTTAATTTCAGAAGTTGGTAGCTTAGTGTATATGTGAGTACAATCATTTTCTTGGTGGTGTTGTAATTTGGATTCTGTTGAAAAACTTTGTAGACATCCATCACAAAAGAAAGTTCTCTCTTTGTGCGTTGTCTTTTGACTTCTCAATAATTTAGATAAATCCCCGATGAGAGTATAATGAGTGTTTCCATCTCTATCAGTTATCAATAAGAGATTAATATGGGTCGGTTTCCGCTCTGACGTAAAATGAAGGGGGCCAACAACTTCATATTTTTTTTTTCCATCTTTAAATTCTGATTCCAACCCATAAACATTTACAGATATATTATTCAATTTCTCGAATTTTATAATGTCTTTCAGGGTTACCGGAAACTCTACTCCTGTGAAATCTTGCAAGGTATCAAAATGGGGGTAAGATTCTGGCTTCGTGGGATCTCCTTGGGGTTGAAATATTGCTGCATTCACACACCAAGCGAAACATGCATTATCATTATTCCGGATATTTAAAACAGTCTGTTTTCTAATTATCGCCCTTGGCAACTTGACATAAGAAGAAGCGGAAATTGCATTAAACCGGTTTATGTTCACATCTAAAAACATTATTTCTTGAAGTGCCCACCCACTATCTTTTTCTTGAAACTCTGAAGCCTGGTTCATAATTTCATCTTTAAATTCTTCATGTACATGTTTCAAATCGGTTGATGTAGTCACAACTTTGTTGGCTGTATTCATAGACTTTATATCTGAAATCTCCTTCTCTGGTATTATGTATACACTGTGTCCGTAAAGTATGGAACAAATTCATTTTTAGCTAAACAGACCATTTTAAGAAATAATCCTGAAACACGTCGATTTTTGATTTTAATTTACCGTATTTTAAAATAATAATCTTATATACAGGGTGAATTACTTTCGAGTAATGACGTCACCGTTATTTTTTTTAAATGGAACACCCTCATTTTGTCTCAATTTTCAGATTACTCTAGCTGAGCCGATTCCAAAAATGTATCACATGTTGATTCCAATTGGTACAGGGTGGACAAAAATACAATAGTTTTGTGTGTGCTCATAAAGTAACGCGTAACATTCTTTATTAGTTAAATTAACAATATTATCAAAAATACTTACTGTCTAGCGGCAATTGGTTTAAATGTAACACCCTGTAGTTTGTTACATTTTTAGATTAATAAAAATGAGCTGTTTCCAAACATGTTTGGTACTTGTGGTCTAGCAGACAGAATATGAAAGAAATTATTTCTTATCAATTTAAAAAAAACATAGTCGTCTAATTTTTTGTGAAATGTCATTATTTGTTTAGTAATTTATTGATGTTCAGTGACAGTTAAGTACTACAATATTTTTGGTATTCGTGAATGTTTCAATTATTGCTTAGATTTAATTAGAAGTAGAAATGGAGTTAAGTGTAAAACAAAAAATTGAAATACTTATGATGATTGGGTATGGAGACAGATCGCGAACTCAGATGGAAGTGTGCAATTTGTTTAATGGTAAATATCCAGAAAGACCTATAACGCGTTCAACAGTCAGTAAGATTGGAAAGAAATTTCGAGAAACTGGTACGGTTGAAAATGTACGCAAATCAGGTCGTCCCTCTGCAAATGCTGTTACAGCATTAGAAGTTTTACTTAGTTTTGAAGAAGATGCACACACTTCTGTGCGTAAAGTTAGTCGCGATATCGGTGTTAGCAAAACAACGGTACACAAACTATTAAAGCTTGAAAAATGGCATCCTTATAAAATCAAACTTGTGCAGGTATTAAACGAAGATGATCCCGATAGAAGAATCCAATTTTGAGAAAAAATGATGGATAAATGTCACCGAGACCCTCTCTTGATACAAAACATTATTTTTTCTGATGAGGCCACTTTCACGTTAAATGGCGAGGTTAACCGTCAGAATTGTAGATACTGGGCAAAAGAAAACCTCCAATGGATGCGTGAGCATCATAGACAATACCCGCTAAAGGTAAATGTATGGGCTGGAATTGTAAGAAATCGAATCATCGGACCCTACTTTATCGAAGGTAATTTAAACGGGGCAACGTACCTTGAGTTTTTAAGGGGGTATTCGTACCTACTTTACGTAATTTGTTTCCCAGCCTGGAGGTTTTGATGAAAGTTTATGGTTTCAACAGGATGGTGCACCTCCACATTATGCTGTAGATGTTAGAAGGTACCTAGATGAAATTTTTCCGAACAGGTGGATTGGTAGACGTGGACCTATTGAATGGCCAGCGAGGTCACCAGATTTCAATCCTTTGGATTATTTTATGTGGGGCCATCTGAAGAATGTTGAGTATCAAACGAAACCAGCAAATATTCAAGAATTAAAAGAGAGAATTCGGACGGCAATAAACAATATTTCTCAAGACACAATAAACAAGGTTCAACAAGAATTTGTACATCGTTTGGGTTACTGTCAAATACAGCAAGGGCTGCAGTTCGAACATTTATAAAGTCATGTATTTCATAAGTATTTTTGATAATATTGTTAATTTAACTAATAAAGAATGTTACGCGTTACTTTATGAGCACACACAAAACTATTGTATTTTTGTTCACCCTGTACCAATTGGAATCAACATGTGATACATTTTTGGAATCAGCTCAGCTAGAGTAATCCGAAAATTGAAACAAAATGGGGGTGTTCCATTAAAAAAAAATGACGGTGACGTCATTACTCGAAAGTAATTCACCCTGTATATTAGATTAATTTTAAAATACGGTAAATTAAAATCAAAAATCGACGTGTTTCAGGATTATTTCTTAAAATGGTCTGTTTAGCTAAAAATGAATTTGTTCCATACTTTACGGACACAGTGTATACCGAATATTTCAAAATTTATTTTTAATGAATAATGTTGCTGAAGGTATTCTTGAATTTTATTTAATACTTTTGGTTGAACCTCATTGAGAAAATCCATATAATTTGTCTTTTTATCTGGAATGGAAAACCGATAGGAAGCTATTCTGGTTTTGAATGCGTGATGTAACTTGGTAACAACGGGTTCCAACACTTCCATACCCATAGGTCTAAGTCTTTTTTTAGGAATAAAAGATGGACCATCACAACTCTTACGTTGATGATTTTTGAGGTTATCGAACCTTGAAAACTGTTTTCCACAACTGTCACAAGTAGTTGAACGTTGACCACAACATAACTGATGTCGACGAAGATTGTAAGCTCTAGAAAATCGCTTACCGCACTTGATACAATGCATGATGAAACTAAACAGAATCAATTCTGTAATTACATTTATATACAAGAAAACGCATGCGCAATAGGTTTGAAGGTGAATTGAAAGTCATTATATTATTTTATTCTTTCATTATAAAGTTTTCATATAAAAAAAATACATTCGATAGCGCACAAATACAATTAATATTACTATGGTAAAAACATTTCGGTTCAGATGAAATAACTGGATGGTGTTCTTCAAATTCGTAAACTGGAGCCAATGAATATTTTTTGATATAGTCAGCCTTCTCTTTTCCTTTAACGTAAACCACGTCAGCATCATTTGTTAAATTAGCAACTATATTACCAAACAAATGTATTGGTGTGAAACCAACATTCCAGTCAATAGAGTGATGCTTTTTCATGAGCCAAACAGCCTGTCTGTGCAAATCGGGGGACAGCATTCGTAAAGGAAATGGTGGTTTAAACACATAATGACAAACCTGATTTCCGTTGTATGCCGCAAATTCCTTCACTATAAATTTATTGTTTTCAATCCCAAAACCCTGAACATCCATCACTAATCTCATATTTGTAGATTTTTAAAGTGTTCAACTAGTTGCTTTTTCTTTTTATACCACTCAATATCAGCTTTGAGTTTAGCCAAGTTAATAATATACTGCTCGAGTCGTTGACGAAATCCCATAGTGTACTGAAAGAAACTTCATGCTGCTGCAGACTTTCAACACATAAACGCATGCGCATTACACTTGTCTAACAATTTTTGTCATGGGATTGTAATAAAATTCTTTTTCATGTATAATCAAACAATATGCTGATACATCATTACCCACATTTTTACTGGTTTCAAATTCTATTCGAAGAACAATAGAACCACTCTGTAAAACCTCCTTTTGACGAGAACAGTCGATGTGGGCGATGGGGGCTTTGGTTTTAAATTCTTCTGGATTAAATATAGGTTGATTAGTTTGGATGTGGTAATAACTTTCTTGAAAATTGGCAAACATCTCATACAAAGTGGCAAAACGATTACTATCAAAATCTAGATGTAAATCATGATAAGGATAACGCTCAGAATTCAAAAACACACGTAAATTAGTCAAGTTACAGTGATCAAATTTACTCATATCTTTCAAAAGTTTGCCCTTTCTACCCTTTTGGAATGCTACCACAATATGTCGGGGTGTTTCAATTTTAGTCGTCGTTTTGACGGGCCAGGTGTGACGAGTAGTATCTGTAAGAGCAGGATATTCAATCAGTTCCCAGCTCCTAAATTAAATTGGTAGATCAATATTGCTATGAATAATTTTATTTAGTCTCAGCTGTTCTCTAATGCTTGGAGTTATGTGAGGTACATTCCAATAAACTTTCAATAGCTCAATTTTTGGTTTCTCAGACTCATCAGAAGCAACTACAACATCGATGTCGTCTTTGTCTCGAATTATAATCAACTCTTGTCTCATATTAATTATAATTTTCTTGAAATCCTCAAAAAAACCCATGAGTAGTTTTTAAGGAATACATATATTAAAATTACCCTTGGAATCTGTTAGAATTTTTCCATTGTTTGGATACCACCCCCCATTATTCATCAGCTTACTCTCATTTTCGTTTAAAGATAGATAATTTTTTATTGTCGTAGCTATACCAACTTGTCGGACAGCGTCAATAATTACACCATTCAACTCATACCTGATTTCTCTAAATAAAAACGCAATAGCGTTATTAATAAAGTTAAATTTTGTTGGAACAGTATTTTTATCAGTCAGCAATTTCCCTTCTATGTACAGAACTGAATTACTGGGGAGAGTATGAGCTTCTAGATCTTGAATTGGAATTCTTATTTCATCATTATAGTTGAGGTTAGCAGAAGAATACGGTTGGTATGTATGGAATTGATAGTCTTCAATGGTAGTGTCGCTAAAAGGTTCGCCCGTAACATGTAAAACTTCCATTATACCAACACTTTGAAACCCAAAGACTGCAAAAATTTCCGATTTGTAGACGTTAACAATGCTGTGGTTTTCCCTCTACTGATAGTTTTGTGAATAAATGTGCTTTTATATGGGTGTATACGATTAAACTGCCAAACCATTTCAATGAGTTTTTCGAAGATGTAAGCGAACAGTAATAGTTTCTTTTTGAAAATCAATTAAATCACCGCTTTGATCGAGAGCCCTAACGGTAATGTTGTTTATGGTTTTAATGCTTACAGGGTAATAGAGTATGGTTAAAGGTTGCTCCACTATTTTATACCCACTGGGAACTTGGGGAAAAAACTGATGTATAATGTGTACTGGTTCTCCATTCAAAAATGATCCGACTGCAATGTTGCAGTCAATACATATAGTATTAACTTTTAAAATATTTATCATTTTTGTTGAGGTATTTACCTTATTCGGTTCAAGAAAGACTTTTGAGAAACCCAACAGATCCCCTATTGAATTATCAACTATAAAATTTATAGTTTCAGTGCTTTTCATTGATACAGACCCTGTTCGACTATCTGGCACAATGCGGGTTGTAGTACCCGCTATATTAAACATTTCTTTTTCAATTAATTTTATAATATCATCCAGTTCATAGGAGCCTATAGGGATGATATAGTTGTATTGACTTTTCTGACCCCACACTAATACGTTATTGGTTTGAGTTACGTTTGGAATACTATTGAATGTATCAAAATTAGCTAATCCTATCTCATACTCGGAATTTTCATCTAAGTAAATGGGTGGGTTAAAGTCACCACTTAGAATTGACGACTCCCCACTTAACGTAAAAGTATACGACATCTTGGACAGTTGGTTATGGAATGAGTTGCCTACTCAGTTATACTGACTATATAAAAATCTAAGACAATACTGTCCAAATTGGTAACCTAATCTTTGTACTGTTTCGTAATTGAACTGGATGTCTACTTTTCCATTACTTGTAAAATACTTTACGACTTCTATTGGTGGTGGTAAATTACCATAACTATCAAAATATGTAACATTTTTACTCTTCTTTGTATAAGCTGTCCAGTGCGTTCCAACACCTTGCAGTGTATCCAAGTTGATAATACCAGACTCGTATTTGTTAATTTTTGTAGGTAAGGAGTTACGCATGTAAATGCCACGAAAATAAGGAATTTGCAATAACGTTATATATTTTTCAAGTTCAAAGTCTGTCATTATGTGCTGAGGTAATTTTATCGGGAGTTTCTTGAATATGGTTTTAAATAAAAACCCCGCCCCTTTTTACATATTTTTTGTTTTTTTTGCCTCATTCCATATCCTTTATATGGTCTTAAATATAACCCTTTACCACCTTTAGCAGCTTGCTCCATTTCAAGATTATGTCGTTGCTGCTCGGCTAATTGATCTCTATTAGCTTTAGCATCGTTCACGGCTTTGGCGATACCAGCAGCACCGCCACCGGCAGCAGCTAAAGCCCCAATCAGAGGAATTAAAAATGGTAAAAATCCTCCAATTTTTGGTGGTTTAATAACACGCTTCTTAGTTTTACGTTTTCGTCGGAGACCCATTCCAAGTTTGCGTTTTCCTTTCATAACTGTTGTTGTCAACCAGGCAGCTACTTTTTCACCTAATTTGGCCTCCTTGGATTTGACACGATCCCAAGCTCTGTTCTCTAAAATTTTATCAGCCACGTGGCGTTCACTTTGATCGTTGCTCTGAGAATATGCTATATCGTGTTGTAGCGCTGCTTCGTCCAAAGGATTTATTGGTTTATCCCCTCGAGCTAATCTCTTTGCTAGCTTTGTTCCAGGACCTAAATACCGATACCCCCCAGGGGCGTGTAGTTCAAAGGGGAGCTTATTTATTAATGTATTAACAAGTCCTCTACCTCTAGTCCTACGACGTTCAAGTGGCACCGCTTTATTTTTCATACTAACACCTATATATGTGTGCTTCTCTTTATATACTAACAGTCTTCAACATGAAGCTTGTAAAACAACAAGTTTCCTTACCAGTTAAAAACTATGACATTACAAATAATGAAAATAATCACGGTGTATTATTTGGAGGTAATTCTAAACGAACACTTATAGTAGGGCCTAGTGGAAGTGGTAAAACCAACGTAATGTTATCTTTGTTGGAACATCCTAATGGTATGAAATATGAAAATGTTTATTTATATTCGAAATCACTGCAGCAACCAAAATATCAATATCTGCGATTATTACTACAACCCATACGAGAGATCGGTTACCAAGAATTTAGTAAAAGTGAAGATTTTCCGCTCCCCGAAAATATTAAACATAATTCTATAGTTATATTTGACGATGTGGCGTCTTGTGACCAAAATATCATCAAAAATTATTTTTGTTTTGGTCGACATAAAGGGACCGATTGTTTTTATTTATGTCAAACATATTCAGCGATTCCAAAACAACTAATTCGGGATAATGCTAATCTGTTAATTGTATTCCCCCAAGATGTTACTAATCTGAAACATATTTTTGATGGCCATGCAAATATCGACATGAGTTTTCAACAATTTAAAGACATGGGATCGTTTTGTTGGAAAGATAAGTTTGGATTTTTAGTTAATGATAAGGACTGTGCATTACCCTCTGGAAAATATCGAAAAGGGTTTGATGTATATATAAGACCTTAAAAAATGTGAAATCTATTAGTCACAATGAATGAACGATTAGGGAAACAGCTCATAAAATCACGTCAAGATATTAAAAAGAAATATAAACTTCTCAAACAGCAGAGGCATGAGTCTCAAAGTAAATTGGAAAAATCATACCAGCCTCTTAAAGAATTTGTTTCAACTTTGGGGAAACCTATTAAACAAGAAATATCACCGACAAAAGGGGACATTACCATTAAAAAGTCACCCACAACTCGTTACGATCAACTAGCATTTTTTGAGTCCGATAACGATCCAGATTTTCACAGTACTTTCCAGGACAACACGAGATTTTTAACAGATGAAACAACTTATGAATCTCGAAATGATTCGGGAGATATTCCAGATAGAACCAGACAAGACCAATTTATCGATGACAGCATAAGTGATTTTTATCGTACAATCACCGACCCAAACGTTTTGAGAGAGTATTTTGAACAGTTTGACACACCTCTTCCTAGAGAATTTATCGAGGGGATGATACGAGATACGGAAGGGGTATATGATCATATTTTGGGCGTTTTTCATAATCCCAACGAAGAAAAGTTTTACATTGGTGATTCTGAACTTGACTTCAAAAATAAAGATATTATCGTAAAACATATAACATATTTGGGTACACCTGGGTTGTACGAGTTGCTTTTTAAAAAAAACCCTATTGTATATACTAAACGAGATGTGGATAATTATGTAGATATTATTAAACGAACAAATGCTATTCGTCGAGAACATAACCCCGATTTACCCATCAGAACATTCCCCAATGATATTAAAGATAAATATACATTCATCATTAAGCCTGAACTAAAACCAAATCCGATTAGACCGAGGGCTGGTACGGCCCCTCGGTCTCTATTAACTGGTGTACTGACACGTAAAATGTCAAAACTTGGGGGGAAGTTGACTATGATGGATTACAATAACAAACCCATTGATTATAAATATTTTGATGATTTTAATGAAATAGTTGATAGGTTACGATTACTTGTAGCTTCTCAAGCAGCAGGGAATACAGGTCATCGCAATGAAATTATATCCATTATTGAAGAATTACGAGAGGGTGGTATAATCGAATAAATACTTTGATTACTTTATAAATTGTTTAGTCGTGAACATGCCGTTAAATCATTTCAACCAACATTACCTCTCCACCTCAGAATGTGTAGACGTTCCTTCTACCGCTGAACCGATACTTAAAACACCCTTTTACATTTGCACACCAAAAGAATATTTTAGTACATGCATCATTCGATTAATAGGGGTAAAAAAGACAAAAAATCCCTTGTATGTTTTAGAGAATGGAGGGACTGCTTTCGTTTTTCCTGTTGAAGGTTCTATCGAAAGCTGTAAGCACTACTCGAGTGACGGTGATGTTTTGATAAATGGCAAGGTTTATAAATATCATGAGTTATCCACCATGAAAATAAAAAAGGGCGATAAAATTGAATTTAAAGTAGGTTCTGTAAATAATATGTGTGCTGATTTTACCCTACTTTGCCCGTTGCAACAGTTGAATAAATAGCACCCCCTTGATAAAAATGGCCCATTCAATCTTAATATGCCGATTAACAGGTTCAATCAACACTTCCTTCGCAGTCAAGCGTTAAAACCCTCTGACGAAATTGTAGCAGCACCACTGCTCAGTGATAATTTTTATATTGGGGATCCCTATGAATTCCATACTAAAATTTTTTTCAAAATCAATGGTAGTCAAGGAACAGACAAGTTTTTTTACGTCTTAGACTGTAATACAAGCACTTTTACGATACCAGTATCAGGAAAAGTTGAACATTTTAAATGCACTTTTGATGGACTATATATTCGCTATAACAATAAAATATCTGACCAATCCGGTGTAGTTGATAAATCTGTTAAAAAAGGCGATACTTTACAGTTTGCGTTAAACCCTAGTTATAAACAATTTTACGTTGAATTTGTAATTCAGTGTGCTCTACAAAAATATGAGTAATGTGAAGCGAGATGTAGTTAATGAATTGCATAGTCCGGCTCGTAAAAATTACAAGAGACGACATGTGATTGTCAAAGGTTTGCATGATCTTCTTCAGGCTGATTTGGCGATTCTGAATAATTATAAAAGCGTTAACAAAGGTTTTGGATATATACTTGTAATAATCAATACTTTTAGTAAATTCGTTTGGGCTGAACCTGTAAAGCGAAAAAATGCCAAGGACATTACAGAGGCTATGCAAAAAGTACTCTCCCAAATGAGCCCGCCTAAAAACTTACAGACCGATATGGGTAAAGAATTTTATAACAAAGAGTTCCAACAGCTGATGCAACAGTATGGAATAAATCATTACAGCACATTTTCAAACCTTAAAGCTAGCATTGTAGAAAGAGTTATTCGAACACTCAAAACTTTATTGTGGAAAGAATTTATTGTGCAAGGGTCATATAAATGGTTGGAATTGCTACCAAAAATTGTTAAGAAATACAATAATACCAGGCATTCAACAACGGGTGCTATTCCCAGTAAGGTTAATGAGACAAACGCCAAATATATTATTGCTTTCAACCACATGAAAACAGTCGACCCCCGCAAACCTAGATTTAAAAAAGGTGATTTTGTACGCATAAGTAAATATCGTGAATCATTTTCCAAAGGTTATACACCCAACTGGTCAACCGAAATTTTCACAATCTATAAAGTCAAGCTGACCAATCCCGCCACATATATTTTACAAGACGAGAGTAATCAACCGATTCAAGGAGCTTTTTACACTGAGGAACTTTTAAAAGTGAAACACCCCGACGTTTATCTCGTTGAAAAAGTATTGAGAAAAAAAGGAAATAAGGTTTTGGTGAAATGGCTGGGATTAGATAACTCGCACAACTCTTGGATTAATAAAAATAATGTATTGTAAACTAACTTTTTAAATAAAACATAATAATTACTGCATATCTTTTATTATAAACTTTACATCTATGTATTACATGTAAAATAGGATTGATAAATTTGGCGGCTTGTTGAATTCGTTGCTTGAAGCGTAACTGGTCGAGATATCTAGCTTGCCAATCGTTTTTTCTTGCCGCATGATATGCATATCGCCAGACATATGGAACATGTATTTTGTTAAAGTTTTCGTTAAAGCTGACTTTTTTCATCTTGTAGTAATTCAGGAAATCTGTAAATTACTTCAAGACCTAGGTTGTATGTAATTGGATTGATTTTTTTGATTGGTTGTAGAACTTCTAGTGCTGTTTTCGGAGCATCTTGTGATTTAGTAACAGCCAGTTGTAAAATTTTCATAGTTGCTAAAAACTGCTGGTTTTTTAATGTTTCAAAGGTGTTCTTTATTAGTGGTAATATCTTCCACAGCTCGGATATACTTGCATACCCCAAACAAATACTAGCGTGTCCAGTTAAAATTTTTAGCACTTTATTCTGCTCAAACTTTTGAAATTGAAGCCAAAAATAGCCCGCATCTATAGGGTCTAGGGTTTCCGCTGCAGTGAAAAAATTGTCAATCAAATCCTTGAAACATATTAATTCCTCCCATTCCTTTTCGTAAAAAACTATATAATTATTCCTGTTCCCTGAAATTATTACACAAGGAGTGCACTCTGCTGATAAACACACTGTAACAAACTTTGACTTTGACTGATTCAAGTCAAATCGACGCTCCCCCAAAAACACTTCCTTTTGAACCATATTTGAAGACATTTCCCCCACAACTAACATGACAAAACTATGCTCGGAATGGTTTCTTCATGACTTTTTATAGATATGTGAAAGTGGTGGGAGAAATTATGCTAGTATTGGAATGGATGGGGAAATCTATAAATAGTTATAGCAAAACGAATTTGACTCACACCATCAATATGTGTTTAGAAGATTTCTCCGATTTATTATCATTGTATGACTACCGCTTGCAATCATTCAAAAATTGGGCTGGTAAAGTTTCTCCTATAGATTTGGCGTTAGCGGTTTTTTTTTATGTTGGTTATAGTGACATAACTCGTTGTTTTAATTGTCATGTGGAAATTCATGAGTGGTTATCCGAAGATTGCGTTCATGAAGAACATTTAAAATTTAGCCCAGACTGTAAGTTTGCCAAGATGATGAAAACATCAATCAAAAAAGAAAACGACAAGATGGATAACACAAGACGTTGGAATACTCTACAAATATTTAATACAACTCTACCAATAAATTTGTTTTTACTAGCTTATATAAATGATTTTGTGGTGAGACACTGAATAGTGCTTTCATTTGCGCATGCCCTAGCTACTCTTGTTTGCGCATGTCTGAAATTTTATATATAATACGTTTAAACGCTGCAAAACGTATCAAACCCAAAACTGTAGTGCAATAAAAGAAGAAAGTATGGATAGTGATAACGAGTCTTTCGATTTTGCGGTTTTGTTAGAAAACCAAGAGGTTAATAGAATCGATGACGATAGTGGAAGTGAAGTGGATTCTGTTATCAGTTCCTGTACTTCGGAACAGGAACATGATACAGGTTCCACTATTGATTTTAAATCGTTTCATATTGAAACAGTGGATAGTCAGAAATGGCTAAATTATAGTTTTGGAAAACCGCTCTGCGTGTTACAGTACTACTATTCCATGACTGATCAACGACTATGTACTTGTTGCTTTTTTGATGTGACCAGCGGGCTCAATTTAAACGTGGAATCTCAACATGTCAGCGAGCATTTCACCGGACCTGCTGCAAATTTACCAGACTCATGTTTTAAATGTACCATTTGTGAAAGAGAACTATTTGTATATTGTATAGTTGATTATTGTTCTTTGTGCAACAACAAACATTTCAACATCAATGCGCCATAAATTTGCCTTAATTCAATTGTATCTTTTTGTATTGTTCAAAACATTTAAAATTTTTGAAATTTAGTAACACATCCAGTACTGTGGATTTTATTTCACTACAATTTTAATATTAATGCAACTTTATATTCAATTTATTTTAATATCTATTCAATTGTGTCTTTTTATATTTTTCAACATAAAAATGTATGACATATCCAGTACTGTGGATTTTATTTCACTACACTTTTGGGTTTGATCGAATAAAATACTATATTTCATATATCATCTTTAATTCCAATCCGGTCCTGTGCTTTCATAACTGTTTTACTTTCAAGAATTACGATCCGATGCCTGACACGGTAAAAAAGAAGAAACTCGTTTCACGCTTACAAAAGAAATGGATATCCGGTCTTGCTAAATATACTTTAATGTACGAGGATAAATTAGTTATACTTTATTTTATCTCGTGAATTAACAAAAATTGTATGAGATTAATTGCTTCAGCTGGGTGTATAGGTAAAAATAAATCATAATTAGTTGTTAGTATATTTTATCACATAGCTGAAATGCAAAATATATAATTTAAATGTTTAACAATTTATTAATTTAACAATTTTTGAGTTTAGCGTCCAATTTTTCTAATAGAATTTTGGCTGTCAAATATTTTTCTTGTGTTTTTCTCTCTTCAACTTTCAATTTATTCGATTCGATTAATGTTTTCACTATACTTCTTTATCACTATAACTCACTAAAAATTTTAACAATTGATTCAATTTTGATATTAGCGAAACTCTTTTATTTGATTCGATTATTGTTTTTAATATATCACTATCCTCACTACAGATTTAAACAGTTGAGCGATTCTGCAATTTTTAGATTAACATCTAATTTTTCTAATAGAATTTTGGCTGTCAAATATTTTTTCTCGTATTTCTCCATTTTTAACTTTAAATTTTGTCGCTGAGCGTAACCTTCACTTAAAAATATTTTATTCGATTCTATTAACATGTTCACATTTTCACTATACTTATTGTTTCCAATTTTACTTGATCTACGCCATCTTCGGTAACTCCTACAGCACTATTGAAATCATCCTGTTGAAACAGTTGCTCTACATCGAACTCGTTTTCTACAATCCCATCCATAGATATGTCGTCATAATTTCGATTTCGTAATGTTTGTGTTTCACCTTCTATTATTATTACGTCGTTTGAATTATTTGATGAACAATCATCATTTTTTGTGGCTGACAATATTTGGTAATTGGTTCCTGAAGCTTCCTTTTTGATCACCATTGGTATACTTTTTTTACTCATCTTTTCGAATCTTGTTTGCTTTTTTGTTCTCCTAAACTCACTAATTATATTTACAATTTTTTGTTGTTTTTTGCATTTCATCTATGCGATAAAATAAACTATAGTTTGAGCGCAATATTTTCCTCTTATATACCGCAAGGCCCGAGAGTTAGGAGTAGGAGAATTACTTAAGAAGATTTGAACAAGTTTTAATAGTAAACCAATTAATTCTCAGAGCTGTACATCTTCCCATAAATTTCTGCTTTTAAAATTATATGCGGGTCTAGTCGACGATACTTGTTGTAATTTATTCTTCAATTAGTTTTAAAGGATGCGTGTTTGCACGACTTTTTAATATGTTCACTTGTAGCGTTTCTCGATTTATGGATTTTTTTTTGTTTCATAATTATATATCTCGCTGAATTAACGATATGCGGGTAATCAAAAATTTACTTTAATCATGTATTAGTTTCCCAGGACAGGTCTTTGAACCACTTTTTAATATGTTCGCTTGTAACGTTTCTCGATTTATGGATTTTTTTGTTTCATAGTTATATATCTCGCTGAATTTACGATATGCGGGTAATCAAGAATTTACTTTAATCATGTATGGGTTTTTCTGTTTCATCATTTTCGCAGTTCTACGTGTCTATAAATTTATGTTATTACATATGCGGGTACTATTAATGGATATCTCATTTACAATATTCTCAATACATGTAAGACGGTAGAAAATGAATTTGCGTGTTTTCAAACCATATGCTGTTCTACTTGAAGAAACTTGATTAATAGACTACGCATGCAATACCTCATAAAGAATGTTGTTTTGTATAATAACTATGAATACAACGTATGAAATTCACTGCTTTTTATTTTAAGATAACATTATTTTTCTTCCTTGAATTCTTCATTCTTCAAACGAAGTTCTTCAGGAAGTAAGTGATTGTATTCTAACATACAATGCAAATTAATCCTTTTATAAAATTTTTGCAAGCGTCAGCTCCTTTTCTATACACTTTCGCCTGCTGCATACAATCTTCTGCTATGTATATTCTTCCCAACCATATATCTGCTCCCGATCAATCATTTGTCGACGTTTGTTAAAATCATATACTAAAGTTTGCACAGCTTCTTTCAATTCTTCCATTTCTACTCAAATTAATAATATTTCACTCACTACTCTTCACTACATATAGTGTAATTGACTACTGCTCTGTATACCCCCTCCTGTTAAATGTAGTTACTTTCGGTGCACCCTGTATAATTTTTATTTTCCGTGTTCCACATGCATCACTGATTTCTACGAAACCCTGAGTCATTTCCTAGAGGTCAACTGCGATCATTCACCCTGCTCAAAATCCCCTTAACTGCTTCCCCATGCACAGTCATTTCCTAGAGGTCAACTGCTGTCAGGCTGCTCAAAATCGCCTTAAAAGCTTCCCCTTTATATATCTACTAACATAACCAACTGTTGCCATGTAGGAATTATCTAGTTGCTGGATAGTTTCTTTATTTAATCGAACTTCTTTATTACCTCTCAACCATAATGTGATGATTCGTTTGGTGACCCCTAACAATATAAGGTGCATGTAATCAAGGGGAAATCATTTAACCATATCAATGTTTAACTCTTCCAAAACTGTATAACCATTATGGTGTTTTGGATGGGTTTTTTCTCTGAATGTTCTCTCTGATCGTTGTTCATCATTTATTGAAAGAAAAACAACTTTATCCCTCCATTCACCCTTACATATACACCTTGTACAACTATAATATCCATTATGGTTTTTAACATTCAAAATGAAAGCTCGAGCTGGAGCATCACAAATAAAATTATTCACTGTAATTTGATAAAGTTTCCCATTGACAGTTATACCATTTGTTTCTACAATTTTCAATTCATCTACTAAATATTTCAAAAACTCATTAGTTTTTTGGTTTTGTAATACCATGAAAAATTCCCAAAGTGAAGGGTTGCGTACACACACAACTGTTCACTATATCACCTAAAATTGGCCATAGCTGACTGCCTGAAGATTTAGAAATTGGAAGACCATCAATATAAATATTAAGCTTCAAATCAGAACTTTTTTAATCATATTTTAAGATGGCCCTTTCGATATTTTCTTTCACTCCCATATGAATATATTTTCCACCATCAATTTCTATTATGTTATAGCTACCTGACCTAGGAGTTTTCATAAAAGTTCGGGCATCTTTTGGCAAAGATTGATGCCCATGTTTTCGAAGAACTGAGAGCAAATCATTAATAAAATTGTGGGATACATTATGATTAATTAAACATTCTCTAAGTTCATCTGGAAAACGAAATATAGTATTTGTATCACTAGAATCAGAGGAATTATCATAATTAAAGATTGAATTAAACCCTTCAGTTTGTTCATAGTCAATATGCTGCAAACTAGTTTCTATAACATTATAATATGAGTCTACATTTGAAGAAAGAAAATTAATTGCTTTATTGGTTAGAGATTTTTCGTTGGTAGGAGACTGACATACACTAGTAAGTGAATTCTCGCTATGCAGTTTATTGGTTTCATTCTGAACCGAGGATTGATCTTTATCCACTTTGCAAACTTTAGGTGGAATAAGTTCAGTTAACAAAATTCGACGTATTTGTCGTTCTGAGAGATCAGAAAAATCTCGGGGCATGTTATATGCGTTTAATAATGTGAACAATGACACTATTCTATACTACACAGTTAACTGAATTATTAACTTACCGGAATTGAGAATATAAACCCGCCGATCAGAATTGCAATCAATAATAAATTTGGATAAAACTATTATTAAACATATAAAAATCATAGAATAATACTTATATATACTTATATGTCCGATATACATCGATGCATGTGGTGTCGTGGTTGATGTCATAGTGGATGAGCCACAGCATTTCAACTGATTTCAATCATGGAGGTTATAGATTGGCGCGCACATGTCATAGCGTAGGAAGTAACTTCCCCGCGAATTTTAAAATTTGAACCTAAAACTTACGGCGTATTTATGTAAATTTAACGAATCTATTTTACATAAAAAAGTTACTACTCCATACGGAATATTGATATTCATTCCAGGGAGAAAATGTTATGAAATATTGTTATTTACTATTTATATAACATAACAGTCAATTTTGAAATATAAGATTTATCACTTGAAACTTACGTCGCGTTTATGTAAATGTAACGAGTATTTGTTATATAAAAAAGTAAGTACTTTTTTATACAGAATATTGATGTTAATTCCAGGGAGAAGGTGTTATATATTATTGTTACTTATGATTTATGTAATATAACCGTCAAATCAAGGGTATTTTGAAATATAAGATTTGTTACTTGAAACTTATGGCGTGTTTATGTAAATATAACGAGTGTGTTTACTGGGATTTTTCAAGTGATTGAATCTTCTAGGTACTTATTCATGTTTCAGATGATCATGCAAAGGCTAAATGCTTTGAAAAGTACTGTAGTGAAGAAGAATCTTATTCTGACGCCACTACAGATGAATCCAAAACAAGAAAACGCAAGATTTCAAAAAATCAAGATTTTGTGACCGGAAATTCCTCCGAAGAAGAATTGTATAGTTTATCACCTCTACCAAAAGTTCCCAAGAAAATAGATTTATCCAAAATACATAATGATAGTATTTTGATTGATCAAAGCTTTAATAGAAAAGACTCAATTGATAATGAAAATGAAACTTCAAGCACATGTGAGTAAATGATTCGTTTTGAAAAATGGTGCTACAGAGCGATTTTTTTAACAAAAAAGTAATAAAAAAACCAAAAGAACTGCGGTATAAACTGAAAAACAAAACACAAATAATATAATAATCATTTCAAATTAAAGAAAAAATGTTTCTTTTATTTCAAATAATTATTATATTACTTTTTTTGTATTATTCACCATAGTCGGGTTTTTTAACTACTTTTTTATTTTCAGCTTTTTAGTTCACAATTATGTTGTATTAAGACGGATAATTTGGCGCCAAAAATATGATATTTAAATTTTTCCTAATTTTGATAAACCCAGTGCTATTCGCGATATCAAGACCAATCTAAACGTATAATTTATTGAAATCAATTTAGCTGTTTAGTAGTTACAAAGGAATAGAGTAGTGCATACATACATGTCAAACACATATCACTCTTTTTTTGTGAGCTTTCGAGCAGTTGTGTAAAAAGACTTGAATGGAAAATGTTCACCTTCATTTTAAAATGATAATTAAGAAAATAATGTTATTAACAAAAATGTACAATTTTTTTATTATTTATAGTATCCTTGAATGGGGAAATTGAAGAAATGGACAGAATCATAATGCCTCCTCCATTAACAATCTAGAATTCCCAAAAAACCAGCAGAGACAGAAAATCTTCACTTGAATGATAATGAACCAGGTGAGTGAAACACTAAGTACTTTTCTGAATTTAAATTTGTGGTTGACCGAGTATACCAATATATTGGAATATTTCAGATTGTTGTTGTGTCCATGTAAGGAGAATGAATGAGCATGTGGTTGCTCTGAGAACAATTCTGGATGATCACATCATTAATTTGAAGAAAATTATCCCATCTCATCAAGTAGCTGAGCCCATAACAACATTTGTCACAATTCCACAGAATGCATTCATAAAATACAATAAATTGATGAAATATGAAGAAAACCTGAAAAACTCGTCAGAATAAAAAAAACAGTTGGTTAGTAGTTTTGTGAGCTTTTTAAAAAGTATTATTACATGAATCATATTCTAGGAAACTCTGTTTTACATTAGTGGAGGGAACTGTCCCAAAGAGATGCTCAAACGAGGATTGATCAGGATCTTCTCAAATAAATTGGCGAGAAAATTTTCATGGTATGGCTGAAAAGAAAACTATCCATTAAATCAGTTGGTGGTTATATCCACTTTGAGAGGTGAGTCAACATTGCAGTTAAATTATGTCAATCTGAAATGAACCGAGAAAACATTTAAAATAGTTCATTTTTACAAGTGTTTGAAGTTATATAAAATGTTATATCCTCATTTGTTGAAGTACTAACTTTTAAAATGAGCCATGATGAATAAGGTATCATATTTTGTAGATGCTGTACGAAAACGATTCACTACAATCACTGATAGTGATTTTGAAAAGTTTGCCTCCACGTGGTTTCGTCAAGCAGCCTTAAGATATGAGAGGGAGAAAAAATAAAGCAGTGTGTCATTTTTAGGCGATATTTTTTTTACTGCTATACTAGAAAACCTGGTAGTACATAGAAAATAAAAAATTGTGCCGCTGGGCTCAAGGTTTTAAGTCCAATAGCGGCTAAGCTCATCAAAAAATTCGATTTCCCATTTAAATAACACAGGAAATATTTTTTTTTGTTTTAAGTGGACTTTTCGTTATTAAAATTTTTTTTTTCAAAAAACCTTATTGCTTTTGTAGAAAATTGCATTCTCTACAAAAATATTTCTTTGGACGAAGACTGTAGAACCACTAGTTTCGAAGTTATAGCCCGTCCAACGGTAACATTTAAAAAAATACACATTATAAATTCCATTTAATTTTCAATTTATTACCCTACAATAAAATTAAATTATTCATGTAAGGGTTATAAATTGAAAATTAAATGGAATTTATAATGTGTATTTTTTTAAATTTACCGTTTGACGGGCTATAACTTCGAAATTAGTGGTTCTACAGTCTTCGTCCAAAGAGATGTTTTTTTAGAGAATTTAATTTTCTACAAAAGCCATAAGAAGGTTTTTTGAAAAAAAGTCCACTTAAATCAAAAAAAAATTTCCTGTGTTATTTAAATGGGAAATCGAATTTTTTGATGAGCTAAGGCGCTATCGGACTTGAAACCTCTAGCCCAGCGGCATCATTTTTTATTTTCTATATACTACCAGATTATCAGGTATAGCAGTAAATAAAAAAATATCGCCTAAAAATGACACACCCTAGTGTATATACATTTTATACGTGTGAGAAATAAAGAATTATGAAAACCTACCCGTTTTTTGGCATTTCATACTTCCTTCTCACAGTTCTCATATCCATTTAATAAATCTATAGGTATATTGAGAGTCAATTTAGTTTCGGAAAGTGTCAGATGACACTTAAAATGATCAAAGTGATTGGTTTCAGATATGTGTTTTTATATATTCATATACAGTTATGCTATGTATCAGAAATATTTTACATGAAACATTTCATACCTAGGACATATCTGGTTTCTGCAATGTTTCAGGAACGTGTCCGAGATGTGTTTTTATATATTTATATGCAGTTATGCTATGTATCAGAAATGTTTTACACGAAACATTTCATACCTAGGACATTTCTGGTTTCTGAAATGTTTCAGGAACGTGTCTGGGTCAAAAGATGAAATGCTATTATTACATAAAAACCTGTTTTTGTTACATTCTGGCATTAGTAGTCTAACAAACCGTACACAATTTAATCAAGTACAGTTGTTTATTCTTATTGCAGTTAAGAAGATATGTAATTCTGGGTGAGTCCGATTCAAAAAACATGATCAGGCGATGCATGGGTCTAATGTTCTCAAATAAGCTAGGAATACAATGTTCGTGGACTGGGCAAAAAAAACAATATGAAACTGAAGGATTTTTTAGTTCTGTTAACAATGAAAGGTAAAATAATTTTTTCTACGCCCATGTCCGTAAACGTCAAAAATCGCACTGTCAACATTCCTTGTAAGTGACATTTAACAATAACATGCACGTAATGAGATCTCATAACACACACTTGCGTTTAGATAAGAAAACTTAAATTTCTTTGTTTTATCAAATTGCAATCAAATTTTTATCTACGTACTACTTTATTTGGTCTATTTACATAAATTTAGTCAATTGGAAAACGTAAAAGCTTTCAGCATTAGAGAAATACATTTTAGATTAAAAGACTAATGCCCCTAAATGTCGGCAACACATTATACAATTTCTCAAAAAATAAGTTGGGGTTTTTTAGCATGATATGGAAATAAAAGTCATGCCATTTATGCTGTCAATTTTTGTAACAAAATATAATATCTTCTACAGTGGCGGGAGGCTATGTGAATCACTCTCATAAAAATATAAACGAATATCGGAAGCGATTACCAATTATCTTCATCTTCTGATGTATCGTGCAGTACTACACAGTTTTTCGAAGTATGCTAGGGTAGTGATTCCGAGGCGGGGGTAACGGCGAGTTTGAGGTGGGTTTGGTTGGTAGGCATCTCCTTGGGGATAAGTCCAACACTGTTTGGGTCCTGGACCCATTCGAACATGAGTTTCCCATCTCGGCCCGAGAAAAAAAAAAAAGTACTACACAGTTATAGATAACCGTTTATCACCGTTAAGTAATAAGGCGCCAACGACTTACAATAATTGTTATAAACAACTATTACAATAAAGTTTAAATAATTGCGATTTCCTTTATTTAATAGAAGAAAATAGCCAAGATGGGCGTAGAAAAAGTATAGTACGTTACACGAGTTGTAATCCAATTACGCACTCGTGAAATTCAGGAACTCGCCGCTACGCGGCTTCGTGCGTAAACTTTTTCACTTCGTGCGTCATGGGTTACTTACAACTCTTGTTACGTAATATACTATTATTATGCAGAATTTAAAAAAATTTAAAATTATAACTTTCGACTATTTTCTATATAAAAGTTGATGTGTAATATGCAGAATGAATTTTCAGTGTGATAAGAGGGTCCATACAGTCCACATTTCATTTTTTATTTCTGTGGCAGGATATTTGGTTAATAATGATATAATTTTTATAAAAGTGTTTCTTTTCTAAAGCAGTTGTTTTTTAGCTGCTGTTCAGAACACCTTTAAAGGTTTCACAGATAGGGATTTTGAAGTGTACGTTATGGAATGGTTGAGGCACTCAAAACAGCGACTCTTACGTGAGAAAAAGTAACCGTAAGTAAACCATAGAATTTTTTTAGAATTTTTTTTAAACAGATTGGATTTTAGTTGATTTACCGTAACGTTTCGTAAAATTTTAAAGGTGTGAAATTTTTATTACTTTTAATATTATTAAAAAACTATTCTAATATATATTGTAACATTTATTCTAATTTATATTTACAATTAATTTATATTTACAGATTTATATGTAATTCAGTCCTTATTTAATAATTTATGTAATACACTAAACACACTAATTATAATTTATATGAGAGTCACTTAATAAACACTTTATCGATGCGCGATTACTTTCCTTCGGTATCAACACTGACTGATTGACTAATTCACTGCAGCGATGCTTGTGGCCTATTTATACTCGTGCGCCGTAATTCTAGAAGTATCTCGGCGTTCTCGCGGGCGCATTGGATATTCTCGATATTCTGGCGGACGCACCCGGGTGTTCTGGATGTTTCTCGAAGTTTGGGCGGAGGAGCCATAGTCGTCTCATACGGGGATTTCACTGGGGACACTAAGTGAGAATATTATTGCAGTAGCTCGCGTAACATTGCCCCCTCCTCAAGAGACAGTTCCTCCTGGAACTAGCTAGGAAACTGGAACGAGATGACTGTATCGGCAACTGGTCCCCCTGTTGCATTTTCCAGTTGTATGGAAGTAACATGCGACCGTCTTCTCTGTTGGCTGTGTCTCCCGAGCATGGCCGCAAACCAGTACCTGCACTTCGGTGTCTCGGAAGATTACTTCTAGCATGTTACGGATTATTCGCCAATCTAAATGCCTACATTCAATCTTGGGCATGGCTAGCCTGTACACGTTCAATTCAAGCACATGCTCCCTCAGGCTTCGTAATGCTTCCCAGACATCCTCGTACGTTGGTCTTTCGTCGAAGGTGTTCCTCGTCACTAGGTGGAAATTGTAGCGGGAGCCATTTTGCAGCTTCAGAGCTTTACCTGGTACTGGTAACTGGTTTACCAAAGGTCGTGCGCCACTCTTCTTTATGAACAGAGATGCCAGTCCGCGCGCATCGGTTACGCTGGCAGGGATGTTTATTGCCAGTGAGTATTCCTCCGGAACGGTAAGCAGGTCTTGTTGTCTCTCAGTGGTGACGCCGAATCTTGCTTTTCCGGTACCACCATAAGCACCCATGAACTCTACAATAGCAGGATCGGCTACTTCCTGAAGCTGGTTTACTTCCTCATCGTGGTCACCCTCGAATGGCGCTAATCGGTTACGGTGTACCACCTTTGGCTTTCCATTTGGGATCTTGCTGATACGATAGATGACATCGTTGATTCTTTTCTTTACGAGGTACGGACCGTCCCAAGCTTTCTGCAACTTTGGAGAAAAACCCTTTTGTCTTCTTGGGTTATGCAGCCAGACTTTGTCTCCTTCGTGGAAACCTCCTTCCGTAGCTTGCGTATCGTACCTTTTCTTCATCCTATCGCTAGCGATCTGAAGATTCGATCGAACCAGCTCGTGTACGTCGTCCATTCTTTTTCTCAGCTGGGTCACGTAATCTTCACCAGCTATGTCTTCTCCGGGTCGGCATCCAAATTCGAGGTCGCAGGGTAATCTCATTTCGCGTCCGAACAGAACTCTTGCTGGTGTTTGGCCGGTAGACTCATTGATGGCGGATCTGTAGGCCATCGCGAATAGCGAGAGATATTGGTCCCAATCTCGCTGATGGTTAGATACTACTTTAGACAGGTATTTGCCAAGAGTTCTGTTCATTCGCTCTACCATCCCGTCCGACTGTGGGTGCAAAGCCGTAGTTCTCGTTTTCTTCATGCCGAGCTTTTCACAAACTTCCTGGAACAGCTGTCTTTCGAAGTTTCTGCCCTGGTCGCTGTGTATTTCCAGGAGCACTCCATATCGGCAAATGAACTCATTCACGAGCACGTCGGCAACCGTTGCGGCTTCTTGGTTTGGAATGGCATACGCTTCTACCCATTTTGTGAAGTAATCCATCACCACCAAAATGTACCTGCTGCCATTTGCTGTCGGTGGAAACGGTCCGGCAATGTCCAGGGCAATGCGTTCAAAAGGGCTTCCGACATTGTACTGCTTCATAGGGGCCTTTCTTCTCCCGTGCGGTCCATTGGTCGTAGCACAGGTAGTGCACTTCTTACACCAGTCCTTCACATCTTCGGAACTGTGCATCCAATAAAACCGTTCTCGCACTTTCTGGAGGGTCTTCTTCACACCTAGATGTCCTCCTGACGGACTGTCGTGTAATTCCCGCAGTACTGCTGCTATCCTTGTTCTTGGAATCACCAACTGTCTTCTACTTTCGGAACCCTCATCGTTCTCGATTACTCGCTGTAGCAAACCGTTTTCCAAAACCAGCGAGTCCCACTGGGCCCAATACGATTTCATCGTTGGCGAGTACCTTGAAATCTCCTGCCAAGTAGGTCGACAGTTCTCCTTTTTCCAATGTCGGATTTTCTTCAAGTCGGGATCGTTCTCTTGTTCCTCTTCCAACTTTTCTGGTGTCCATTCGTCGGTGGTCACCGTGGTTCTTCGAATCGCAGCTTACTTAGCTTCTGTTTTGCTACAGTGAGAGCACTCTGCAGGGCATGGTCTTCTAGAGAGGGAGTCTGCATTTCTGTGGCTTATTCCGGCTCTATGCTCAATAGTGAAATTATATTCTTGGAGCCGCTCGATCCATCTAGCGATTTGACCTTCAGGGTTCTTGAATTGCATAAGCCACTTAAGTGCTGCATGATCGGTTCTGATCACAAATTTCTTCCCATACAGATACTGATAGAAGTGCTCCACGGACTTCACTACTGCTAGGAGCTCTCTTCTTGTGACGCAGTAGTTTTGTTCTGGTTTGGAAAGGACTTTACTTAAATATCCCAGAACTTTCTCTTGTCCTCCTTGAACCTGTGATAGCACTCCTCCAATTCCAACATTGCTAGCATCAGTATCTAATATGAATTCTCCCTCTGGTAGTGGATAACCGAGTATAGGTGCAGTAGTCAAGTGCTTCTTCAAGGTTTCGAACGAAGTTTGGCAATCTTCGTCCCAGCGAAACTCCCTTGCTTCCTCTGTAAGTCGTGTCAAGGGCTTAGCGATATCTGCAAACTTCTTTATAAATCGCCTGTAGTATGTACAGAGTCCAAGGAAGCTTCTAACTTGGTGCTTGTCGGTGGGTCTTGGCCACTTTCGTACGGCAGCAGCTTTTTCTTCGTCTACAGCTACACCATCCTTGCTGACTACATGGCCTAGGTAGTTGACTTTGTTCTGAAATAGTTGACATTTCTTGGGGTTGAGCATCAGTTGGGCAGCTTGCAACCTTTTGAAGACACCTTCCAAATTCTTTTGATGTTCGTCGAATGTCCTTCCCAAGACTATGATGTCATCAAGGCACACTAAGCATGTCTTCCAGGACAACCCTCGCAGTACGTTTTCCATCAGTCTTTCGAACGTTGCGGGGGCATTGCACAGCCCAAATGGCATAACGGTGAAATGCCATAGTCCAGATCCGGTGGTAAACGCTGTCTTTTCTTTATCGGCTGGATCCATTTCTACCTGCCAATATCCAGACTTCAGGTCCAAGGTAGAAAACAATTTGCTACCGGCCAGCGTATCCAGAGTGTCGTCGATTCTCGGCAGAGGATAGCTATCTTTCTTTGTAACATTGTTCAACTGCCGGTAGTCCACGCAAAACCTCGTGGTTCCATCCTTCTTCTTTACCAGAACTACCGGAGAGACCCAAGTGCTGGTAGAAGGTTCTATTACGTTGTCCTTTTCCATCTCGCGAACAATTCCCTCCGCTTCCTCTCTTTTGGCCTGTGGTAGCCGTCGAGCCGATTGTCTTATCGGTTTAGCGTCGCCGGTGTCAATTTTGTGTTTGACAGCAGATGTTCTTCCTGACTTTCCTCCTTTTGGTACAAAAAGAGATCGGTATTGTAGCAAGAGTTCTCTGATCTTTTTCTTCTCTTGCAGGCTAAGGGATTGTCCAGCCACTGCTATCATTTGTTCAAATTTATTGTTGGCATCATTGGAGGTTGTTGTTTGATGAATTATCGACGCCACTGGTACGCAAGTTCCAATTTTGGTATCCTTCTTCATAGTTATTGGATGGTCATTTACATTTATAATGCGTACAGGTATTTCTTCGGCAGCCATGACTAACCCTTTTCCAACCAAGATTCCTCGACCAACCTCTTCATCGTGATTCCATGGTTCCATCATGACCGGTGTTCCTTCTTCGACGGTTCCTTGTAGCCTTGCCACAGTGAAAAATTCACTCCTTGCGGGTACAACTGTATCCTCCTGTACGGCTACCTGAACAGTCTTATCCTCGTGTGGGTGAAGGAATACCTCCTCAGAACCTACTCTAATCACTCGGTTCTTGAAATCTAGCTGGAAGCCATGTAGGTTCATAACGTCCATTCCGAGTACAATTCCCTCCGCTTACTCTCTTTTGGCCTGTGGTAGCCGTCGAGCCGATTGTCTTATCGGTTTAGCGTCGCCGGTATCAATTTTGTGTTTGACAGCAGATTTTCTTCCTGACTTTCCTCCTTTTGGTACAAAAAGAGATCGGTATTGTAGCAAGAGTTCTCTGATCTTTTTCTTCTCTTGCAGGCTAAGGGATTGTCCAGCCACTGCTATCATTTGTTCAAATTTATTGTTGGCATTTCTTGGGGTTGAGCATCAGTTGGGCAGCTTGCAACCTTTTGAAGACACCTTCCAAATTTTCCTGCTGGGCGTCTTCGTTTGTAGCAGTTCTCGGTCGCTTGCACGAACTGCGTACATGTCCCATTTCTCCACAATTCCAGCATCTCACAGCTTTCAGTTTTCCATTTGAGATGCTTTTCATCATGTTGACAAGCTGGTCGAGCTTGTTCTCAACTTCTTCGTCTGCTACAGCCCTCACCTTGCCGTATACTCCGGAAGCCTGTGTAGCTGCTTCGTACTCCAAGGCTGCAGAGAGTACGTCGACCAGTGTCTTATGCCGAGCCAAGCGTAGAGTTCTCTGCATTTCATGGTCACGAACTCCGTCGATGAATGTCTGTACCCCTAAACATTCCATGACATTCTCCGGTGCCGATGTATAGGCAAACCGCACCAACCTCGCAATGTCTGCTTCGAATTCTTGCAGAGTTTCGTCGCGTTTTTGTTTGCGGTTTTTCAGCTGCGACTGGTACAGATGCTCCAGGTGTTCCAGGCCATATCTCATATTCAATCGCTTTTTGAGTTGTTCAAAATCTTCGGCCTCTTCCACTGGAATGGTCTGGAGGATATCCATAGCGTCTCCTCTAAGGGCAAGAGTTAAATTTAACGCTTTTTCCTTCTCACTCCAGTTGTTTGCCTTTGATGCCGCCTCGAATTGCTTAAGATAGTTCGGCCATGACGTTTTACCATCGAATGTTGGCAGTTTCACTCGGCTGTTAATATCGTTTTCCATTTTCGGTTTCAACTCTACTTTCTCTGCCAGTTCGTCGTTATTCGGGGCTTGCCAAGTTGTAATATCCGGTTTATTACTAGTCTTCCTTTCGATTTCTTTGATTTTTTGTTTCATTTCTTGCTCCATTCTTTTAATATTTTCTTCCACGGCAGAAATATCAGTCTTCACACCCGGGTGCGTCCGCCAGAATATCGAGAATATCCAATGCGCCCGCGAGAACGCCGAGATACTTCTAGAATTACGGCACACGAGTATAAATAGGCCACAAGCATCGCTGCAGTGAATTAGTCAATCAGTCAGTGTTGATACCGAAGGAAAGTAATCGCGCATCGATAAAGTGTTTATTAAGTGACTCTCATATAAATTATAATTAGTGTGTTTAGTGTATTACATAAATTATTAAATAAGGACTGAATTACATATAAATCTGTAAATATAAATTAATTGTAAATATAAATTAGAATAAACGTTACACTGGTGTCAGAAGTGGGATTATTATTGCAGTAGCTCGCGTAACAATATTCTGTAAACTAGCTATAAGGTATCAGTTAAACTTTATTAATTCAGTTTGAAATTACGTTACGTTATAGCAACTACAGATTAATATACCCTTTTTTATTTCTTGCTTTCACTGAATCCGTACAACAGTTGCACACAAATTCAATTTTTGTTAAGATGTGTCATATATATCACTTTCCGCACATGTAATATGCTTACACTATCATATTTTTTTAAGGTTGGATTGCTGGACAAGATATTTTTTTAGGTTGGATGTCTGGGCAAGATATTTCTTTCATTTTGTACCTGTTTTTTTTAAATTTTGTACCTGTTTTTTTTAATGTACTGTTTGTTTATAATTGTTGATATACTATTTCAATCTTTTATTGCTTTTTTTATTTTAAATGTTCAGGGTGAACAACTACGAACGGCTGTAGGCCATATCTCAGAAAAGAATCGTGGTACAACTTGAAAAAAAATACCTTTAGGAAAGTGACCCTGAAAATATTTTCGAGTTTCTAAAATATCCGCTATGGAGTGGAATGAACACTCGAAATCATATTACTGTGATTATCTCCAAAAAAGACATACTGAAGGTGTCCTAAAAATTTTTGAAACCTTGATGAGATTAAGAAAAAATTTAACTAGGGCCTTTTTGCCCTTTTAACAAGTTTGAACCTTATTCCCCCATCCCTTATTTGAAGAATAAGGGCAAAAAGTCCCTAACTAAATTTTTTCATATCATCAAGATTTCAAAAATTGTATTTTTAGGATATTTTTAGTTTTCCTTTTTTGGTGATAATCACAGTATTATATATTTTTAAGTGTTCATTCCGTCCCCTAGAGGATATTTTAGGAACAAAAATATTTTCCAGCGATTTTCAGGGTCATTTTTCTTAAGGTATTTTTTTTAAGTTGTACCATGATTCTTATTTGAGATATGGCCGACAGCCGGCGTTCTTAGTTGTTCACCCTGTATTTGCTGATTAGGCACAGAAACATCTAAAGGATTTCATCTAGAATGTTTGAGGTATATTATTTAGAGGTTTAAGTAATGTCCATGCAACATCTAAAAGAATATACTGTATCGTTTTTGAAATGTTGCATTTAGTTCATTGGTAAGATGTTATTTTATGGACATTGCATCAACATGTACTAGATATTAAAAGGCATTTCTGAATGTAACAGAAATGTTGCTTCTAGTTCATTATAAAGACTTCCTTTTGAGGAAGTTCTAGTAACATCACAGTAATGTGGAAAGGCAGCGCTATAACATCCCTGAGAAGTAGAGTTGTAACATCACAAAAGTTAACAGCCCTAAGCTGGGCATAAGCGGTTGTAATGATGTGCATGTGATGAAAACAAGAGGAAAAAAGGAAAGAACATTATCACAATGTGATGTTAAATTAACATGACTGTAACATTTATTTGCATAGTGGGTGTAATTTCCGCATAATTGATCTATCAAATCTACATCAATTTTAGTATGTTTATAATGAGTGATCATTTCAGGTTTTTTTGCATCACCTGTTGCTGGATCAATTGCCGTATCATGATGCATTGAAGACACTACAATAACCAACTTATTTTACTTAGGATAATACGAAACCATTGTTATATCCTCTTGAAATGCGAAAAGTGAGGTGTTCTCTCTCCTTTGCCTATTTGGCAAGAACTCCACTCCACATAAAACAATCAATGTTGCTTGCGTGGAGTTACAGCGGCCGTGCTTTTAATTGTCATAGAACCCATGATAATCGGGTTCCTCTATGGTTTTTAACTCCTGTAGATGTAAAAACTTTGCATCGTCAATCGGGTGAGGTGATAAATAAAGTGGTTCATGAGAAAACGTAGCATTTCTGTTTGGTCTACGGGGTAACTCCAGCCAATCATCGGTAAATTTGAGCTTGTAATTGATTATTCCTTCCGAAAGATTAAGCACAAGTATCTGTAACACAGGGATCCCCTTTTTGTTTCCAGGTCGAATCTTTGTATAGAATCCTTTATTATATTTTAGAAAATCGCTGAACTGCAAAGATACCACGTTATAGGGAGATGGATTCCGTCTAGCTGATTTGATCATTTTCATATAATCAGAGGGAACAGAAACATCTCTTTTTCTGCCTAACATTCGTTCTATGACGCTGTAGACTGAATCCACCTCCATTTGGGTGTGACCAACTTCAAGGTACTTCTGTTCAATTATGATATTACTCTCCATGGCCAACTCTAGTATGCCATTTGACATATTGACATTGCGATTTTGGTAGCAACAACCGTCACTCTACATGGTAATAATCCGTGGGTGATATTTTTCTATTCTATTTCTTTTTTAAGAAACTTTACTACATTTGTAACAAAAACGTCGCTTTCCAAACCACCGTTTCACTCGTGTCATAAAAGGCAGGAAATATCTTTATTACTAAGATTATAGAATGTATCATTATGTACTTTTAACTTTTGCTTATAATACAAGGCTGAAGCTTGAGAATATAGACACAGAAGTACAGCCTGCAAGCCCATAGTGTAGGCACAAATACCATTCTCTTTCTCTGAGGAGATGGCTTTTTCTTTATCGTTTTCTTCTTCTTTACGTGCTAACTCTTTTTTTGCAACATCTGTAATATCTGTGGTCTGATACGGAACATGGTGAGGCAATGTCAAATGTCAGTGAGCAGACAACAGATAGATAGCAAGCGAAATAAAAGTTAAGACACGTGGTTTGACTTTCTTTTAATTTTAACAATATTAACAGTAACAAACGTTCATCAACAGAACCTAATTTTATATCGTATTCAAGCAATAGTACATTTTGGCGACGAGAATTAATGAACCCAATAGTAAAATAACACAATCCCGATGGATAATCTGTTTAGTAACATTGAAACGTTCAACATCCACGCAGGAAACGTAGGAGTTCACTAGCAAAAATGGATTAAAAGAGTCGAAATTTTTCTTATTGCATCAGGAATAACCGACAATGACAGAAAAGAATCAATGTTATTACATTTTGTCGGTGAAGAAGTGTTCGACATTTTTAATTCACTACCAGAACCACCAATTTCTATTAACCCAACAACAGACACTCTAGTGGTGTGAACAAACTATGAAAAGGCAAAACTCAAGTTAAACAATTACTGTATGCCTGAAGTGAACATTGAATTTGAAATATATAATTTTCGACAGGCAAGACAATATGAAGGAGACACATTCGACGAGTACTATGCTAGGCTACTTAAACCAAGTACAGACTGTAATTTTAGTGACCGAGACAGAGAAATAAAATCTCAAATCATCCAAGGGGCAACATCTTCCAAACTAAGACGTTATGCAATGACTGATAACCCAACATTAGCCCAGCTTTTGGCACAAGGCAAAGTTTTAGAAGTAACTAATGTACAAGTCAATCAAATGGCAAACATGCACATAATGGAACAATGTAACAAAATAAAAACAAACAAAAAGTACACAAGCAATGAACACAATCAAGCTAACAGTAATTATAAAAATCAAACAACAAACAAGATTTGCAACAATTGCGGAAACAAATGGCATTCCAGAGGCAGATAATCTTGTCCAGCATTCAACATAACATGTCACTACTGTTCAAAACAGGGACACTTTGCAAAAGTCTGCATTGCAAAGCAAACATTAAAACAAAATTCAGCGTGAGAAATTTCTTGCATAATTTACAAAATTTACAAAAGTACCTGCTTTTTCTCTCTTTGGGAAATTTATAACATCGTTTTCTAGTACCTGGTGTAAAATCTTCTGATGTCGTACATGATGAATATGTTCCTGTAACTTCTTGTCTTCGCTGCCTTACTGCAGGTGGTATGTTTGTGAGGGAGGCACTTCGCTTCAAATGCTCTTCCATAAGGACTAATGAGAGCTCTCTCAAATATAGCCTTCTAATTTTATTCCCGTCTTTTGGCACATTATTCGCATTATAAATTATTTGAGAATTTATTCCTGCTATATTGAGCAGGGATCATATCTGTCGGTCTAGCAGATCGTTCCCTCGTGTAGTTTTGAAAACACTTGTCGATATATTGATTGGTACTTTCAACAATAATGTTCAACATTTCGTTTGAAAAAAAGGCTCCAGCATTCTTCAGCAGTTGTTGCAGATTTTGCACGGGTTTTCTCTCCAGAAAGGTGAATAACTATATTGGCTTGACGAGTTCTGACTTTTCTCTTAGTAAATGTTTTCTCCATTCCATTCCAGCGCAATTAGTCTGTTATTTTTGTAAATTGACACATTACTTTTGCTAAACACTATATCTAAGCCTGCTTTTTCTAATTTTTTTACAGACAGCAAATTATGCCTTAAATCTTTAACAATCATGACATTCTCAATTGTAGCGTTTTCTCCTGTATCTAACAGTATATTTATGGAACCAATATGAGTGCATTATGAAGATTCATTTGTTTTTGCAACATTAATTGAAATATTATTACTCAGTTTACTTACTTTTGTAAAGACATTTAACTTATTTACCAAATGATCAGTTGCACCGAAGTCTATGTACCATTTTATGCTGTGTTCATTTTTCTGCTGAATGCTGTATTCGTTGCTGAAAAAGCGATATTCTGATCACTATCTTCTATATTCTTATTTGCCTGATTTGCTTCCTTTTTTACCAGCATTGCTGTCTTGTGTGTCCTGGCTTCCTGCAATTGTGACATCATGAAAATGTCCTTTTCCACTTGAGTCTCCTCTTCCTTGTGAGTGCCCTTTGAAATTACTTGAGTAGTCAGCTGATACATTTGATTCTAGTATATCATTGGGTTTATTACTAAATTTCTTGATTTCATTATCCAGCAGCTCTGCCTTGACAAATTGTAGAGTAAGTTTTGATGATTCTAGCGTTTCTAAAGCTGTTGCTATGCCTTCATAGCTTTTTGGAAGAGTTAGTAATAAATGACATACAGTGTCTGTTTCTTCGAGAGTGGCTCCAACAGATTTCAGTTCCCTAACCGTTTCCTCGAAGTTAATAAAGTGTGATTGTAATGGCTCACCTGGCAAAAGTTTCATTGTCAAGAGTTTTTTTCTTAGATCACATAGCGTGTCTGAAAATGAAGCTGAAAATAATGTAGAAATAACAAAAGATGGGGAAAAAATACCAGAAAACGGAGACGAAATCCAGCTAAATGGAAGCGTATTATTAGCAAAGTGAAATGTCAACACGGCGAAGAGTATGTTAATAGTAAAGGAGTTGTCAAAGAAACGAAAGCTTTTGTTAAAGGAAGCACGTGTTTAACTCAAAAATGTTATTTTGAGTGCCCTAAAAAAATATCGTTTGAGGAACAAACTACAATTAACAAAAACTTTTGGTCTTTGGATGATAATGGAAAGGCACATTATTATTCTAAACATGTAGAACGTGAATTGGCAAAAAAAAGAACTGAAAGCGAGAACAGCAGGAAACTATTTTCTTACCATTATTTTTTAACTTATAATAATGTTAAAATAAGAGTATGTCAAGAGTTTTTTATTCAGACACTAAATGTGAGTAAAACTAGGATTTATTATTAAAAAAAAATTATAGTGCCAATATTTCTAGAAAAAATTTAAGAGTAATGCATAGAAAGAAATTCACCGACGAGAAGAAAACGGAAGAAGTGAAGAAACGTATTGAGTCCTTAAAAATAGTTGAGTCACATTACTGCAGAGCAAACACGAATAAGGTATATTTGGAACGCGATTTAAACTTAACCAGAATATTCAACTTGTATGTATCACAGACGGAAAATCCTGTTAGTTTTGCAGTTTATCGGAATATTTTCAATTACAATTATAATATAGGCTTTTTCAAGCCAAATAAATAAATGCGAAGCTTTTAAAGTATTGAAAAATCCCAATGAAAAACAGATATATGAGAATGAAGAGCATATTAAGAGAAAGAATATAGGATATCAAGAAAGGCAGAGAGACAGGGTTAGACAGGAAGAAAATGTTACTGTGGTTACATTTGATCTTCAGCACGTTTTTCCCTAACCTAAAGCAAACATAGGGCATTATTATTATCAATCCAAGCTGAATGTATACAATCTAACTGCTCATTGTAGCACAAATAAGATGATTTACTGTGCAATATGGCATGAATTCATTTCAGGCCGAGGCGGCAATCACATCGCCAGTGCCCTGATAAAAATTTTGAAAAGAATAGTTGAAGATTGACCAAACTTACATACAATAATACTATGGTCAGATAGTTGTGTGTCACAAAATCGCAACAGTCTTTTGTCTTGTGCAATACAATCATTCCTAATGTCTAATTTAAGTAGAGCTCAAAGTTATTGAGCACAAATACTCTGAACCTGGTCATGGCACCATTCAGGGAATTGATGCCGCCCATAGCTGTATCGGAAGATACATAAAAAATTTAGATATCTGGACACCTATGAATCTCATAAAAGTTTTAACCCACATGCCTATTACATGGAAATTCCATTTTAAAGTATTACAAATGCAAGAAAATGATTATCTAGACTATCAGACAGGATCAACACATTTTAATTATAAAAATATTCCTTTCACAAAAGTCAAGCATATTATTTATCAAAAGGAAAATGTTTACCAATTATACTTCAAAGGAACTTTCGAGGAAGAAATGAAAGGAGTGTGTGTTCTAAAGAAAAATGGCTTAAAGTACCTCGATCTTCCTGATATAGAAAAACTTAATCAGACCGTTGGAGTATCTGCAGAAAAAAACATGTTTCAAAGCCATGCTCCCTCAAATGCCAGATGAGGCGGAAGAATTTTATAATTGTCTTATTAATCGATTCTCGAAGCCCAAAAAAAGTTTAATTCAATTTTTTAAATATTTTTTTCCAAAGGTGTGTTACCGAAAATGTTTTGTTTTAAATATATTTTATAATTTAGGTACTTGTTCCATTTCTACTCCATAACCGTTAATAAGAAATGAGATGATGTTCTATATCCAATAAATTTGTTCTACATCCGACAATAAATAAAAACATTGTAATTTGTAATCTATATCCGTTTTTTAATATATTTCATGTTATTTTTCTTGATATTATTTCCACAGAACACAAACAAATGAATAAAATAAGAAATGTTTAATACATTTGCATCTACAAAAATAATCAATTAGTTGAATTTTATTACCGTACTGAAGAAACAACAAAAAAACCATTAATCAGTCCTGGTGTAAAATTATGAAAAGTGGATATTGAACACTATAATTCTCGGGTGACGATTTGCTGAGTTACCCACATATCTACAACCATCAAAAAAGGTTTGTATTAATACCAATTTATTGAAAATCTCCAGTGCCAAGTTAGGGCTTTTTGTCTTAATTTTTGTTTATTTTAGGAACCACTCGCGAGACTGCATTCTTCAGAACCACAACCTTCTACATGTTCAAATATCCAACTGAATGAACCTTCTACTCTTAGATACGTAACTTCTCTAAACAAAGCTTCCACTAGTATCATGGAGGAAGTCTATACACCTAGAAAAGAGAATCTGCGACGAAAATTGTTTTTAGATAAAACTTAAAGCAGAAGGAAGTCGCAAAAAATTAGGGTTTTGAGGTAGCCTTTGAAGCGTTCCAAAAAGAAAATTATTTCATTGAAGCAGACTATTCGTGAGTTAGAATCTAAAAATATAATTTCTCGGGAAAACTGCTTGCTACTGGAAAACATATCAGTTTTTAATAAAAAATTTCTGCAGCGTAAAGTGGGAAGAAAGGGAAAGTACAGTCCAGAGTTGAGAAAATTTGCAGTAACGTTAAATTTTTTTTCGCCCAAAGCATATGACTATGTGCGTGAAGCATTTCAAACATGTCTTCCACACCGTAGCACTATCAGTAAGTGGTACTAAAACATTAAGGCAGAACCTGGGTTTTCTGAAGAATCGTTAAACACTTTAAAAAAATGCATGTTCAAAATTCTGAAAAAGAAGACATTTTATGTTCATTAATGGTTGATGAAATTTCTACACGGAAACATTTAGAGTGGGACGGAAATAATTATTTTGGATATGTTGACTTTGAGTACTCAATTGTGTGATGACTCCAATTCATTGGCAAAAGAAGCTTTTGTCATCATGGTAGTTTATATTAATGGTACATGGTAGCTTCCGGTAGGTTATTTTTTCAATGACACTTTGAATGGTCATCAAAAAAGTACACTGATTCTTCAGTGTTTGACATTGCTGGAAGAGACAGGTATTAAAGTTATTTCTTTGACTTTTGATGGTGCGCCATCAAATGTTGCTATGGCCAATATATTGGGATGTATTGTTAATATTCAAAATATGCAACCATATTTTAATTTTGCTAATAGAAAAATTTATATTTTTTACGATGCCTGTCATATGGTTAAATTAGTCCGCAATACTTTTGGTGAACGCAAGATAATCAAAGATGGGGAGGGTAATATAATTAATTGGGATTTTATTACTAAATTGCATAACTTGCAGGAAAGTGAAGGGCTCCATTTAGGTAATAACTTGCGCAGTGGACATATAAACTTCTTAAGGCAAAAGATGAAAGTACGTCTTGCAGTTCAACTACTTAGTGATTCCAGTGGGAAACATGTGGTTCTAAAAAACCTTTGTGCCCACAAAACTTTGATGTGGTGTTACAATTTATTAACTATGTTGTTGTTTATCTTTCTGAACTAACTTTTTTGAATGGTGAAAAACTAATTACATAATTACATCTATTATTGGTCTAATTGTATGCCTGAAGAGTGCTTTACTGTTATATAGTGATATCATTGCAAACCAACAACTTCATTTACCCTTGTATAAGGTGAGTCAAGATCACCTGGAGCTTTTTTTTTCTTCCATCCGCTCTAGAGGCGGATGGAATAATAATCCCACAGTCCGCCAATTTAAAGCTTCATATAAAATATTGTTAATCCGAACAGAAGAGAGGAGTGGCGGGGTTGGTAACTGTGTACCTCTAGAGCAAGTTCCTATTTTAACTGTCTCAAGCAAAACCACTGAAACTTCAGTTTCTGAAGATCCTGAAGATGTAATGAACAGGTCAATGCCATCACAGTTTGAAGAATATTCAGAAAGCGGATAATCCAATTATAAAATTCTTGAGAATATATTTGCCGATCATGATCACGTCATGAAAACTTTTGTTTTATCTAACTTTAGCCAAGAAATTGTTATTTACATAACTGGTTTTGTATGTCGTAGTTTGCAAAAGCAATTAAAATGTGAAGTATGCATAGGGGCACTATCTGGTGACAGAGCAAATTTTTTTAAACTCTTTATTTACTCAAAAAAGCAAAGGGGGACTAACGTATCCTTCCGCTGACGTTGTTACAATTTGTAAAATTTCCGAAAGATTTCTCAGAGGAAAGCAAGATTTACTAAAAAATAAAGTACACTTAACCCGCCATGACACGCGCTATGAGCGAATCGCTCACAAATTTTTTTTTCGCAATAAAATTGTCGAAACTAATACGATAACCTTGAGCGTCAAGGAATGCCTTTAGCATCATTTGTAAGATGAGCTGACACCGGTGCAAAATTTATCCAGGAGGTCAATACATCGCGGAACGTGAACTAAGTGACAGTGTACTTGATGTGAGCGATTTCCTCACTGCGCGTGCATTCACGTATTTGTAATTCCGTAAAATTTCAAACGAACGTTTATGTTTTTGTTTAATATTTGGGTAAGTTTATGGTGTTTTAATGTAATATTGAGGTCATTTTTATTTTGTATTTTCTTAGTAAAATGGATCCCCGCCAAGAAGGTCAATTACTCCAATGGCTTGCTGAAATTGAAAGAGATGAGGAAACAGACAATCATTTGGAAAACCTAGATGATAGTGAAGGAAGTGAAATTGATGAGGTAGAAATACAAAATTACGACACGGATAGTGAAATATCGGCGAGTTCTGAAGATGAGGATGAACATCTCCCTCCTCGCCCTGCTATTATATCACGTAGGCCTACGTATCTAGGTAAGAAGCTATTCAAATACTTCATCATATTACACGTTTTAACAAAATTGTTTACTTCCAGGTAAAGATAATCAAACCGTTTGGGACGTTCATTACGAAAATCGTAATTCGAAAACTGCTGTTAGGAATATCGTTATCAAAAAACGTGGGCAAAAGGGAAGAAAATTCCATCTGAGTGTTGGAGTTTATATATTCCAGATGGTGTTGTCGGAAAAAAATTGTTATACATACAAACAAATATATTTCCAAAATTCGACAAAATATATCTCGTCCAAGAGATGCTGCAGACACAAATTTTGATGAAATTAAAGCGCTTTTCGAACTACTTTATTTCGCAGGAACCTGGAAAGCTGCTCATGTAAATGTGGATGATTTATGGGCTGCGGATGGGCCATCATTATTCGGAATGACAATGGGGAAAAATCGGTTTCGTATTCTACTCAGAGAACTCCGATTTGATGATATTACAGACAGAGAAGAGCGTAAGAAACCTGACAAACTAGCGCCCATAAGAGAGAGAAGTGTTTGACAGTTTTGTGGAAAAATGTAAAGCTAATTATGAAATGAGTCAATATGTTACAATTGATGAAATGCTGCAGGCGCGTCCCCAGGTGGCGGATAGGGGAACGGTCAGGAGCTAACGCTCTTGATCAGTGGCAGCCATAAGTAGGGTGAGAGGACGTAAAACTCCTCAAAAGCCTTTGCGAAAGCTGTCACCGTGGACCAACTCCCCCAAGTGAAGGTGTGAAGGAACCGTGCCGATGTACTGGATGGTCACAGGGAATGTGGCCTCGAACGGTCCCCTGGGGGCACCAGGCGAAACCCCCTTGTATCCCAGCCTTACCTCTTTATGCGGGGCTCTGAGGAGGTGGACAAAAAATTCCCTAGCTACTCGTGGGATTCAGATGGATCTAAAACCAAACAAAAAACCAAGCGCCCAGGAGACGACTAGCAACGACAAGGCTGAAGGAGCCGCCGTGGCTAGCACGTCTTCGGAGGCGAAAAAAGAAAAGAAAGGCGGTCACCAGAAAGCGAGCTTTAAAGCGAACTCGCTGGAAGAGGTGGACCGTATGTCTGAGGAGGATCTCCGCGGCGCCAGACTGGCAGGAGCCTCTAGGAAAAGGATGCAGGCTCTGTTGAAAGGAGGCCTGGATTACATTGAAGCCAAAAAGGCGGTAATCAAGGAGACCCTCGCAAAGTCGCTTCTACCAAAGAACAAACTAGAAGAGGTAGGCGAGCACCCTAACAAAGCTAAAGTAGAGGCGAGGAAGCGCCCTACGGAAGCTACGGAAGAGGTGAAGAAGCGCCCCAGGTCACAAGGGACAACCCCTCCACAGGCAAGACCCGTGACGAAAAGGCCCAGAAGGGAGGATAAACCGTCCTTCCGGGATGCGGCCTCGTCAAATGCACCCATAAACCCGGGTACCTTCTAATCACTTGCGCGGACGTGGCGAGTGGTGAATGGTTGGATGGGGTGGTTCCCTCACTGGTTCCCTGGGACAACGCAAGTCTCAGGATCCTGAGGGGAGACAGCCTACCGAGACCTGCAGCTGCTTGCTACGTCTTTCTCCCTGACGAGGATGGCGAGAGATTGGAGGGTAAACGAATCCTAAGCAGGCTGAAGGTGAGCAACCGGAAGCTAAGGACATCGCTCTGGACCATATGGGGAAAGACCCCGATGGAAAGGGGTCAGATGTGGACCTTCTCCATGGATGAGGAATCCTTGGAGGAGATCAAAAGGCTGGACATCAGTCCCTACTTCGGGATGGGCCGAATTCATTTCAAGGTCAAGGAGCAGGGACCCAAGTCCAAAGGTGCAGTGGAGAGGGAGGCTGTAAAGCCTGGAGCCTCCACTGGCACAACCGGCAGTGCGGCCTCCCCACAGGTGAGAGCAAGTGCCTCGGGGAAGGGCCCAGGTCTGAAGAAGGGGAAGAAGAAGAAGGGGGAATCTTCTACAGAGGTTAGACCCGGGGAAGCAGACCAGCAAAGTGGCGTTAGCCCTCTCAAAAGGCCGTCACCGGTCAGGGAGGAGGCTGAAGCCATGGAGCAGGGGGAGCCCAGGGTCACAGAGCCCACAGAGGATTCCCACTCTTCGACCTAGAGGACAGCGTTAGGTTCCTGCAGCTCAACCTTCAACACGCCAAGGCTGCCAGTGCCGTGCTGTGTCGAAGGTTGGAAAAAGAAGGCATAGATGTGGCCCTTCTGCAGGAACCTTGGGTACATGGAAGGACCATAGCGGGCCTCAAACAACAAACAGGTACGTTACTCTATCATAGGCCAGCATTAAGGCCAATAGCATGTATAATACACAGTGAAAGAGTTAATTGTATACTAATTCCAGGGCTTTGCTCCGGGGACTTGGTTGCAGGAATCCTTTCATACCAAACGCAGGGTGGGACGAAGAGAGTAGTCATCTGTTCCGCCTACTGTCCAGGAGATGAGCTCACCTGTCCTCCACAGGTATTAAAGGCTGTCGTAGACTATTGCCGGGAGAGGGACATGCAGCTTATACTGGGATGCGATGCCAATGCCCATCATACAATCTGGGCCAGTACGGACATTAACAAAAGAGGTGAGTCATTTTATGAATTCATACTTAGGGAAGGGTTATTTATTGCCAATAGAGGTACAGAACCTACTTTTGTCACAGCGGTTAGGAAAAAGGTATTAGACTTGACTTTGAGTACCAACAGAATAAGTGATAACATAGTGGCTTGGCGGGTATCGCAGGAACCATCATGTTCCGACCACAGGCATATCAGATTTGAGCTGAAGTCAGCAGCCCTAATAGTGACTAAGTTCAGAAATCCAAGAGAGACTAACTGGGAAGGATATGATGAATCCCTCAGAGAGTCACTTAAGGAAGGGACGGTCACTATTAAAGGGAAAGAAAGCCTAGAAGTGGCAGTTGACCAGGTTAACGAGGCAATGTTGAATGCCTACCGAGTGAACTGTCCAGAACGAACAAGGCAACGCAAGGGGAACACAGTTTGGTGGAATAATTACCTAGAGGGATTAAGAACCGAGGTAAGAAGGCTATTCAATAAAGCCAAGCTCAACCAAAACTGGGACCTATACAGGAGTAAGCTTACTCACTATAATAAGGAGATCCGGAAGGCCAAAAGGGACTCATGGAGAAGGTTCTGTGAGAAAATTACAGAGACCACAGAATGCGCCCGAATCCACAAAGTTCTGGCCAAAGAAGGCTCCAATGAAAAGGTGAGTCTCCTGAAGAAAACGGACGGGAACTATGCAGAAACGGCTCAGGAAAGCTTGGAGTTACTGACAAGAGCCCACTTCCCAGGAGCTATCATGTATCTAGGTCGGCAGGAGGTAGCCAGAAATCTCCAAGAGGTAGGTAGACCCAGTCGGGAAGACTGGCAGATTGCCACTGCTATTACAAGACCGGATAAAATAAGATGGGCGATAGATGAATTCCAACCCTTTAAATCACCGGGAGAGGATGGAATCTATCCGGCCCTACTACAGAAGGGTAAAGAGGCATTAGTGCCGCAACTAAGTAAGATCTTCAAGGCTAGCCTAGCTTGGAAATATACTTCGGTAATATGGAGGAAGGTGAAGGTCATCTACCTTCCGAAAGTAGGTAGAATATCAGACCAAACGCCCCAATCATATAGACCAATTAGCCTAACGTCCTTCCTGCTTAAGACTTTGGAAAAGCTCTGATAACTCGCCCTATAAGCGAGCGTCAGTATGCCTACCAACAAGGCAAGTCACATCCACCCTGGGAGAGGCAACCATCACGGCGGGGGTGGGGAGGCGTTGCCCTCAGGGGGGCGTGTTATCGCCCCTTTTGTGGGCGATTCTTGTAGATACTCTTCTAGTACGGCTGTCCGATGAAGGTATTCAGTGCCTAGGGTATGCGGACGATCTTGCTGTCGTCATAAGAGGACGGTTTCCAAACACGATATCAGAGCGCACCCAAATGGCGCTTAATATAGTAAGTGGCTGGTGTCGGGAGGAGGAACTGGCAGTGAACCCTCACAAATTACACTGGTACCGTTTACAAAAAAGAGAAATTTGCAAGGTCTACAAAGGCCACAAATTAACGGAGTGGAAATTCCATTTGCTAAAAAAGTTGAGTACCTAGGGGTAATCTTTGACCAGAAGCTTACATGGAATTCTCACATCGAAAAAACCACGCACAAGGCCAGAATCGCTCTCGGAAGGTGTAGGCAGCTGTGTGGGAAGAATTGGGGATTGAATCCCAACATTACCAAATGGTTATATACACAGGTCGTGAGGCCAATGATAACCTATGGATCAGTAGTCTGGTGGCCCAGGACACTGCAGATTGGGGCGCAAAGGCAGTCAAGTGGTATCCAAAGGCAAGCTTGCCTAAGTATCACAGGGGCCATGAGAACGACGCCGACTGCAGCCCTGGAGGTAATACTGAACCTGCCACCACTGCATATCTTCGTTCAGGGAAATGCAAGATCTGTAAGTCACATATTATTACAGGGGCTTCCTCCGATAAGTCAAGGACAAGGTAAGGTCTACAAAAAGCTATATGAAGAAATAAAGGTAGATCCAATACTGGGATCAGATTGCCCCACAATATAGTTTTAAAAATGAATACACAGTAATCATTCCAGAGAGAAAGGACTGGGATACAGGGCCTCCTATAATAGCGAATCTCACCTGGTACACTGATGGCTCTAAAACAGACTCTGGAGTAGGAGCCGGAATATATGGGGTACAAGAGAAGATCACGATCTCTCTAAGCCTTGGGAAACATGCCACTGTCTTTCAGGCACAGGTAATGGCGGTGCAATGCTGTGCAGAAGAGTTGATGAGACGGGAGGTAGATAGCCAAAGAATCGTCATCTACTCCGAGAGCCTAGCAGCACTAAAAGCGATAAGCTCATATCGGACAACGTCAAATCTGGTGTGGGAGTGTCGCTAGGCCCTCAACAGACTAGGTAGTCACAATAGAGTGACCCTAGCCTGGGTGCCAGGCCATCAAGGAATAAAAGGCAATGAAAAGGCCGATGAATTAGCCAAGCAGGGAGCGACTGAGGTCATGATAGGGCCAGAACCTTCCTGCGGAATTGCCAAATGCCTCACCAAGGAGAGCATCCACCAATGGATAAACAACCAGGCGTTGCGCTGGTGGCATGCAACTCCGGGGCAAAGGCACGCTAAGCTATTCCTTAAAAGCCCTTCGGTCAGACTGTCACGCGACCTACTGTCAAAGTCGAGAAACGACGAGGATGATGGTGGGAATGCTGACAGGGCATTGTAGGCTAAGGAAGCATATGCACACAATTGGCCTAGCAGATGACAGCCTATGTAGGTTATGCCAGGAAGAAGACGAAACCGCGGAGCACCTACTCTGTGAGTGCGAAGGCCTAGCAAGGGTGCGGTTTCACCTATTCGGAGAAGAAAAACAGAGGGCAGAGAGCTACGCAAAGGTGGCGGCATCCAGGCTAATAGGTCTAATAAAAAGAATAAAGCTAGACATCGAGCTCTAAATATGGGGGAGGACCACAATAGATCTGCAAAGGTCGCAGTGGGATAGGACAAAGAGCCACTCCAATTCTAATCTAATCTAGTTTTGTCAACTATGCACTATATATATATATATATCATTGATTCTAGTACAGGTAGTGCTCCAAAACCTGAAGTGATTACATTTTATAATCAAACAAAATCTGGTGTAGACGTGGTCGACAAAATCTTTATACTCTGTGTCAAGAGCAAGCTGTAGATAGCCGCTTACAATTTTTTTAGCCTGATGAATATTGCAGGCATAAACTGTCATATCATTTATTACGAAAATACTGGTATTGAAATTTTTGAAAAGGCTGGCTTTGGAGCTGATAAGGCCACATCAAATGTTACGAGCAGACATAAGAACACTCCCTGTATTATTGAAAATGCAAATTAGGGATCATTTGGGGATTCGAGATGAAGCAGAGCCTCTAGAAATGCAACGAACATCTAATAAATGTGCCTTCTGCCCTAAAAGGAAAAACCAAAAAACTAAGACAAAGTGTTGCAAACCAAATTGTCGAAAGCCAATTTGCACGGAACACACAAAAACTTTGTGTACATCCTGTTGGGAAATAGAAGAGGAAGAATCGGAGTAGATGTACTCGTATCTTTAAAAACTTTTGATTTATGAACTATTTTTTATTTAATTTCTCTTTTGTTTTGTTAAATAAATGAAAGTTGTTTGGTTCATGAGACTTTTTTTTATATGTAAATATAAACATATTATGTTATTTTATGCATGCTGATATTTATTCTTTAACGTTATTAGTGAAATTTATGTAGGTGAGTGAAACGCTCACACGCGTGTACCGACGTTAAAAAAGGCGCGTGTCATGGCGGGTTAAGAAATGATATTGTACGGAACTGTTTAAGTTTCAATTTGTTTAAACACATTAATCATCATACTCTTGATAACAATGTAAACCATTCATATTTCATAATAAAAGCTGTATGTGTGAAATATTTGAACATACGGATCCACTTTATTGTGAAAAGGCAAGATCCAATAAGAAATCATTTAATAAAAATGATCTAGTTGAAAGGACAATAATATTTTATTCTGTATATTACATTTTAATTCAAGTTGTTTTGAGTTAATTTTTGTTTTATTTATAGCAGTCTTTAAAGAGTTACGAATTTTCTAATCATATTGTGTTATGGGTGATTCGTTGTAGATAAAACTGTTTTGAATTATTCTTTGTTTCATTTAAGCAACCTCTCTTACCCAGCAGTACGCCGCCGCTGGCGCTTATCGTTTGGTGCCGGTCGGTAAAGTTCATATAATACCCTTCTTGGTGTGCGTCATTGATTGTTAATGTCTTTCTAACACGTTACGTTGGAAGAAATGGAAAAAAAGACAGGTCTGTGATTAATCCTAATCAAAATATCACAATAATGAACCGTTTAAACGTAGTACAAACGTTAACCCTAATCTTCGACTTACAAAAATTTGATTGGTTGATGTTTAGATTACGCGCAAACGCGACCTATCAATCGGGCGAAATTACATCGTTCAAAATACTATGCAGACGTTCCTTTCGTGTCTTATGTATTTTTCCAATGTACAACTGACAGTTCTCGTCAGGTCTGTACTTTGTTGTTTACGGTAAACTATTATTTATGAAAAGTGAATATTGATCTTTGTTTACGCTATTTTCATAATTGAAGAAATTAAAGGAAATAAGTTTGACAACACGGTAATGGGCCAAGAATTATTTCTGCTAATAATCAAGGTAGTACAGTAGTACCGAACAAAATCCTGTTCGAAACGATATATTTCAATATACGGTCGCCCGAAAGGTTACACCAAACAAATTTAAGATTCAAAAGTTTTATTCGGTTAATGTCAAATTAACTGCTCGTGGATGTTACTCCCCCTGATATTCCTTTTTTCCATCCTTGCTCTCTAAACCCCTTTTTTCTGGAGTGTAGTGAGAGCAGATTAGAAGGTTTCGACAACAGCAGATCGGTAAGTTTCTTTTTTTCATTTAAGTACAGTCCACTTTTCATTTCAATTTAATTTTGAGTTACGCGGGAACATTTGATCCTTAACGATCCGGATTAATCAGAAGAAAAAAAGTTTTTTTATATATACTTAAATCCTTTTATTGACGTTTGTTTGGTGTAGCAATCAATAGCATTTCAGGCTTTCAGTTTTTTCGCTCGCTGAAAAAACTGACTATCGGAATTCGGGCATTTGCGGTGTTGTCGGTTGTTATTGTATTTCTTCAAAAGTTTTGGTTTTTTATAACCTGGTCAAAAGGGATTGTATTCGGTGTAAAATCGGTTTCCATTGTTATTTGGTTCTTTAATAATAAAAAGAAAACATTATATCGGCTATACTTTTGGGCGTATTAACTACAGGTTATTTAAATACAGCTTCATAAAAATTATTGCTCGGGTTTTATTGAAAAATTGGTTTTCAGCTAATGGTAGAAGAATTTGTTAAAGTGGGTACTCAAATAATTTTTTAAGAAATAATAATTTTTTTGATGGGATTAAGGGTTTTACCTTTTTCTAATAGGTGGATTTCTGTCGGCTTAAATACTTATTGAAATTAAAGTAAATTAAAACGACTACGACAGACAGGCAATTGAAAATGCTTATAGCAAAAAAAGAGACACTTTTTGGAATTTTACAGACGCTCTATGATCTTTCAAAAAATTTAGAAATTGAACCAAATAAGAAAAAAATTAATGCTATGTACCTTAGCGTAGACACGGTAAAGAATGATTTTATAAATATTTTAGATTCGATTAATTCACTCTGTTTTGAATTAAAAGCGGATTATGATCCCGATTATAAGGCTATTCCTATGGTAAATGAAATTTGTAGTTATATTCATTTAGCGGCCAAAGGTTTAGAGCAATCGAAGCAAGATGCGGCTGGGTCTGCAGCTCCACCTACTGCATCACAAATAATTACGGTGGCAGATCACCGTCCCCTGCTTCCTAAAGTAGAATTACCGGATTTTTCGGGAGAAATACGCCAATGGGAAACTTTTCATTCCTTATATAAAAGTATTATACATGATAATAGGACTTTAACAGATCTTGATAAAATACATTTTTTAGTAGGGCATTTACGCGGTTCGGCTTTAGCAGTTTGTGCCGGAATATCTCTTACGGCTGATAATTATGAGATTATTTATAGGGCTCTTGTAGATAAATATGAAAATAAACGGTACTTAGCAAATAGTTATTTACAGCAAATTTTGGAATTTAAATCTTTGCATTCGGAGTCAGGAAAAAATTTAAATATATTTTTGGAACGTTTTGATGTAGCGGTATCGGCTTTGAAAAAATTAAGTTTGCCAGATTTAGCGGATTTTATTTTATTATATCACGGGTTAACAAAGTTGGATCATGATACGGTGAGAGCCTTTGAGGTTAGTCAGGGCAATACGGATATTCCTACGTATAATGATTTAATAAACTTCGTTAAAAAACAGTCAAAAATATTACATCTTAATAAACCTTCTAGCAGCGGCGCCGGTGGTAGCGGTTCCTTTTCAAATAATAAGGCGGCAAAATCATTTGTAATTAACCAAAATAAAAGCGTAAAAAATGTATGCGCGTTTTGCCAAAAACCGGGGAATTATGTAGGTCGGTGTGAGAAATTTAAAACTCTTTCACCTTCTAGGAGATATGAAACGGTTCGGGATGAAAATTGGTGTTTTAATTGTTTATCTACTAACCACGGGGTTAGGTCATGTTTATCAGATCGGAGCTGTTCTATATGTTCAAGAAAACACCACATTTTACTTCATACGGGAAGGGCGGAACTAAACACGGAAAATAAATTGGAATCGTCGCGTCAAAATGGGAATTTAGATGCAGGCGCAGGTCCAAGCTCAAGTCAGCGGGATAATCAAACATTGAATAACCCACGAGAATTAAATAATGTTTTATGTAGCACCTTAAATAATAAAAGTAATAATTTCAATTATACTTCATTGTTATCTACGGTGGTGGTTTTAGTAGTGAACAGCCCCATTCCTAATAATACGGCCCGGTTTATTTTAGATTCAGGAAGTGAGGTAAATTTGCTAACGGTTAAATGTTGCAAAAGGCTGGGTTTAAAAATTAATAAATATTATTCTTCGTTTCAAGGTCTGGGAGGTCATAATCAGCCCATTCGGGGTAAAACGTCACTTTGTTTGTCCTCGCGTTACGATTCAAATTATATGTATACAGTTGAAACGCTTTTGATTGACAAAATTACCGATCGATTGCCAAAGTCACCGGTAGACTTAAGCGCATTACCAGATTTAAAAAATGTTTTATTAGCGGATAATAATTTCAATGAACCCGGTGAGATTCGGGGTTGAATTATTTGCAAATATTTTAAAAGAAAAGAAAATCGAGGGAATTACGGGCGGTCCGGTTGCCATTCAAACAACTTTCGGTTATGTTGTTATGGGAAGAATTCCTCTTTTAGAAGGCACGTTAAGCCCATCGTTATTTTTTACTCTTCAGGAAGAGCAATCCATCGAACAACTTCTTACAAGGTTATGGGAAGTTGAACAAGTACCAACAAGGGAGCTTGTAATACCTGAACAAAAAGAGTGCGAAAAGATTTTTTGTAATACATATCAAAGGGATAAAAGCGGTCGGTATGCGGTAGCTTTACCTTTTAAACTTTCTCCGGACGCTTTTGGAGACTCGCGGGGTAGTGCGCAGGTTAGATTGCTATCCTTAGAAAAAAGACTGGCAAAAGATCCGAATTTAAAGTTCGAATACAATAAAGTTATGCAAGATTTTATAAATCAAGGTCATATGGGGTTAGTACAATCTGGCGGACAAGACGGTTCTTCCTATTACATCGCGCATCACCCTATAATTAAATTAAGTAGCACAAGCACGCCTGTAAGGGTGGTTTTAGATGCAAGCGCCCCGTCGGACAATGACGTTTCATTGAATGACATTTTATATAGCGGTCCAAAATTACAAACCGATATTGTAACTTTATTGCTTAATTTTCGGCTTTTTAAAATTGCTATGACTTCAGACTTACGGCAAATGTATAGGCAGATTAAGGTACTACCAGAACATTGGCGTTTTCAGCGATTATTATGGCGATTTCATCCGGATGATGAAATTAAGTTTGACAACACGGTAATGGGCCAAGAATTATTTCTGCTAACAATAATCAAGGTAGTACAGTAGTACCGAACAAAATCCAGTTCGAAACGATATATTTCAATATACGGTCGCCCGAAAGGTTACACCAAACAAATTTAAGATTCAAAAGTTTTATTCGGTTAATGTCAAATTAACTGCTCGTGGTTGTTACTCCCCCTGATATTCCTTTTTTCCATCCTTGCTCTCTAAACCCCTTTTTTCTGGAGTGTAGTGAGAGCAGATTAGAAGGTTTCGACAACAGCAGATCGGTAAGTTTCTTTTTTTCATTTAAGTACAGTCCACTTTTCATTTCAATTTAATTTTGAGTTACGCGGGAACAATTGTTAGCATTTTATTTATTCAAATGCAGGACTATATTTACCAATATTAAATTATTTTAATATGTAAATTAAATATACAATTTGTTACATTTTGCAGTGTTTTCATATCCCAAGTATCATTAATTTCATAGCCTTTTCGAATTTGGCTGAATACGATCCTGATGATTTTATTCATTAAATTAAAGGTTAACTATATGTCACAATAACAAATTAAATATCGACATACCCAAAACCCGGATATACGTCACAAACGATGACGCACACCAAAAAAGGCTGTTATATGAACTATAACACGCCTCAGGCGATGTTTACTTGTCCATATTCTTTCCTTTTATCATTTTCAACAATAAATCGACTGTTTAATAAAAAAAAAAAAATGCAGCGATTTATTAAAAAAGATAAATTATAACTGATAAAAATACAATAATTCAAACTCTTGATTATGCATGATTAGGTGAAATACTATCAGTTGTAATTTATGTTTTAATAAGCAGCTTCAATCTTCGTTGTTTTGGTGAACAGTCATTTAATTAATAAAAAAACTTGTAACATGGAATTTGTTTGTCTAGCAAAAATTATATGGTAAACCAGGAATAGTTTTTCTACAATCATTGATCAAGTGACGTTTCTTAAATCGATTTTCGTTCATAAAATATGTATTTGTTAAACAGTTCAAAAAAGTGACATTAGAGTGAGATAAAGTAAGATTACAGTGAGATAATGTAGTTTTTTTAACGTTAATTTCAAATATTTCCGCTAAGGGCTCTGCAGATTGCACTCATCTGACATTTTACTTAGCGTTTTATCATCATGACAAACATAAACATTCTAATCGACGCCATTTTTAGTCCATTTAGAGCAACCTAAATAACACATTTTTTTGGTTTTTGCTCGATTGTAGAAAAATAGTGTATGTAACATATGTATAAAGTGTCTTTTTTTCACTCATGGAATTGACGCATTCGCCTGCGGCTCATGCGCCAATTTTCCACTCGTGAAAAAAGCACCACTTTAAGCACTTGTTGCATAAGTAACTATCATGAAATTAAATATTTATTTAGTAATAATAACTACATTTTTATGATACATATACATAACACACAACATACCACATAACTAGATTATTTGCCAAGATTCCGCTATTATTATTTTCAAAATTCATTTTGTGTTATTCTTTTAACCATGTTGTCTGGCATCTAGTTCAAAATAATTCAACAAGGAGGGTTTCCGTGTGAAATATACTCATTTCTAGTGTCTTCTCTTTTCAAATCGTTTCTTTTGAGAACAAAATTGGATCAACAAATGTCGAATCCTTGTTAGCATTTATAAATTTTGAAAATTTAATATCATTTTCTCTTAAAATAGTATTAACTTTTTTACACCAGAAGTGGAGGCAAAATTTGACCATAAATATAATTAATAGAGAATAATTGTTTGTATGTTCCTCACAATTTATCAGGTTGAAAGAGAGTTGTTCTGACAGCGTTTTTTGTAAAATTTTTGATAGATTTTGTTTGTAATACAAACTTGGTATTACATAGAACAATCTAGACAAAGATTCTGATACTAAAAATGTACCAGGTTTTGTTAATTTAGAATGTATATACTGCCTTGCTTCCACAACATCTGAATCTTGTTTATGACTCCTGTACTTTATATAATTCCAACATAAACATGAAACATTCTTTAACTTTTTCGAGCAATAAACCCAGCTATATATGTAACTATATTTCTACCCACTTGCGATTTGCGATGTGAAGCAACTGATGCTGGAATTGTTAATGTGTATAGCTCAGTTGAACTGGAGTTGCCTGGAGATGCTTCACCTATTAAAAGTTCTTTTAGATCTTTAAGAGCTCTGTCACTCTTATCTGACTCACAATTGCTGTTTGGAGAATGCTTTGACATAAAATAATTAATTATCAAAGCCTTTAATGCTGGTACTACATGCTGCACACTTGGAGATACCTCTCTGTAAGCATAACTTCTTACAGCACCAAAAAATGTTTCCTAACTATCTTGTTGAAACGATCTTAATACAAAATAGTCTCTTTTGTTTAAATATTTCTTTTTCAATTGAATAAAACCTTTAATACTAAAAATTAAGCTCTTTAGTGATGGAACAGATTGTTGTTTTTTACTATTAAAAAATTTCATTGTTTTCAATACAGTTAATTGTTTCTTCCAATAATTCTCATGTTCAGAATCATTCATTAGGGCTCCTTTAAGGGGTTTACTTGCTGGGGCAGTCTTTTGGCAGGAATTCAAACTATCAAACAGCTCATCCAGGAATAAAATTAAGTCTGCAGTATCAGGTGCTCTAGGTGGTAGATCAATATTAGCATCTGCAAATTTAAAGATAAAAACTCATTAAACCTAGGTGCACATAATGCAATTTGATATTTACATAGATTATTTCCTTCTTATTAATTTTGACCAATCGCTATCAAGAATTGGTATGTCGAATACGAATTTTAAGTGAAAAATTACTTAACAACTGTCAACTTAGCTGTCAGCAGTTTTTCCGGAAAAGAAAATCGATAAAATCTCATGAAAGTTTGACAAGTTGCCTCGTAAAAAAAACATAGAGAATAGTGCTACTACAAACATAATTAAAAACAATTTAACCGATATGGCTAACAATACTCCTGTAACCTACAATAATTGTAATTTTTATATTAATTGTAATTTAAAATGAGTTTGAAGTAATTACCTTTCCTAGCTTGAGAGTTATATTGTTCTTATTATTTTAATTAAAAAAAAAAGTCGTATTAAAATAAAATGTGTATTTAACTCAGGAAATAATCTTACCAAATATCCCTCGTGGAAAAATTGGAACACTCGTTTCTAAGTAATCTGTTTTAACAAATTACTTAAAAACTCGTTTTTCCGAATTTTTCCGGAAAAATTAAATGCACTAGGGATATGACCCCCGATTATTTTTTTTAGTTAAGTTACCTTGTACAATTTCGATAATACCTGATTATACATGGAGTAGCTCTACCAGTCGAAAATTTTACAATAATTTAATTTCCATAGTAACCACATCGACATCAATATACAACAATACACAAACTAACAGGACCGTCAAATTTTGACGTTTATCAATAACTGTTCAAAAATGACTCGATTAGGAGATTTATCATTAAATTCAATAGTTACTTAATTTACTCAATAAATAATCGTATCAAATACAATACGTACTTCAAAATAAATACGGTTATAAATCTCAAACTTCCTGCATAATTACAAATCGTGTCCGTAAGTTATCGATGTATAACCTGATTATTTTGAAGTACTTATAGTATTACTACTGAATATAGAGATTCAGTAATGAAGCAAAACTGACATTGGAACAATTCTTTGGGCAAATGTTAAATTTTAACGCATGGTTAAAATGTAAATACTAACTTTTACTATGTATAGATTCAAATATTTCTAATAGCAGAAACTTCGTCAAATATAAAGACGTGCCGTTAATTTTCAAATTCTTCTTATAGAATTGACCCTAATATCTGCCAAAATAATATCATACAGTTATCATTATTGTAGCTGACATATTTACAGTATCCGCCAAAATAAACAGTACCGAAAATAAAAATAAAAATTAATTTTTAATTTCTGTAATGTAAGTGTTCAAAATGTTCACCATTTCGACGCAAACAAGCTTCATATCGATTTTGTAAGTCAGTAAACATATTTATAAAAAGTGGTTGATGTAACTGCCGAAAAATATTTTGTATTCTTTCCCGTAGTTCGGCAATATTCGCCGGCGGATTTTCCGAGTGGAATATTTTGTCCTTCATTATGCCCCAAATGTATGCGTCAGGTGGCGTCAGATCAGGTGAATGAGAAGAATATTCGAAGCCTGTTCCCCGAGAAATTATTCTATTTTCCGTATGAACGAAAATAATGCTCTACCAAAAACACTTTTTCTTCCGTTGTTAGAACCATTTTTAAATCAAATTTAACTGCAGCGTACTATTAATATATCAACTAATGACAATTAAGTCAAATATGACAAATCCATATTACATAAACAACTCCACAGCACTTTCTGTTTCGGTACTGTTTATTTTGGCGGATACCGTATTTTCAAAGCTGCCATCAAGCAACCAATCCGCTTGGATTGTTATAAAAATTATATAGGATTAAAAATAAAATTCTTACTCCGATCAATAATCCTCTTCATTAAGCTACCCAGCTGGTAACTGAAAACTTGGGTACAAATATTCACCTTCATTTTCTTTATTTTTCCACGTACTATATGTTCGTCAGTCATTTTTGGACAAATTTTGAATTGTTCTATTGAATCAAGAAAATAAAATTTTTCAATATGGTTCCATTTGGCTATTTTCTTTTTTCCATCCTGGGAAAAATGTAAATCCTTGGTCAGAAGGTTATTCCTTATGCCTTTGAATGAATGGGGAACATCATATAGAGGTATGATTTCATGTCCATTGATGCTGAATCCAAACTTTTTTTCAGTACCATTTCTTAGGCATTCTTCTTTCATTTACTGTCTATACACCCCTTTCAACATAAATACATTTACGTGATCAGCTAGTTGGGGTGACCGTTCACTACCAAAATCTTCAAGGCCCTCAAGAATGTCTTGTCTTGCATTGTAGTGGACATAGCTGGAATTATACATTTCATCGAAGAGAAGAATACACATGTTATATTTTCCTTTCATTGTTTTGACTGATTTCTGCAAACTGTTAAATAAATCTTTATTAACAATTTAGTAAGAGTTTTTCTAGAAGGAAGTGCAAAAATTTTTCTTAGTAATCGATATCCTTTTCCACTTGCTTTCATTATCGTTAAACACAGAATTTTTTCATATAGTGTAAATCTTCTTCCTCTAGGTTTGAAATGCTGCGTTCAGATTTGGGAGAGAATAAATGAATATGCTGATGGGTTCAGATGTTTTGCTAAATCCTGAAAACTTCTTTGCTCTGGGAACTTGTTTGCAATCGCATATTTTTCCTTATAATCAAGAATTCGTCTTGATAGTCTGCCCAATTTATTTGCAGACTGCACTACTCTACGATACAGGATTTTTTTGATGGACTTAAATGTGCCTGTCTTATGAAGTTAATTTGCTTAAGGATACTTGTTGAAGTGGAAGCTGAAAATCACAACCCAATCAGTATTTAACATTTGCAGGTATGTACAATAGTATATAATTTACATGTGCCTGAAGTCAATGCTAACTAAATATTTATAAAAGTACTATTGAATGAATAGGTATTTAATGGCAACCGAACTTGTTTAAAGTTTATAATATTTTTATCTTAATGGGGAATTTACTTCACTCAAGTAATTACTAGAAATTAGTCAAAGTTTGGTTTTGGATTCAGTTACCTTTGGGCAAATTAGGGCAAAAATAATTATAATGTCTACAATTTTACACTTCTTTGCTGGATCAGCTTCGGTGTGGATTATTTTATCAGTTTCAACTGATTCCAAAGTTTCTTCGTTGGCTACAAAAAAAGAAAGCTTTGTTTAAGTCTGTAAATTAAACATTAGTGCCCCATTTCACCAACAATTTCCTCAAGTTAGATAAGGTAAGGAAATACCTAATATCATCACTCTTAGGTATTACTTAGTGTGTGGTGAAACATGAATTGTATTTAAGAATTCGTAAATCCGACTTAGGTATTACCTCACTTCAGGAAATGGTTGGTGAAATCAGGCATGTTCGAATAAACTTGGGCACTATTAAGAAATAGTGCATAGACAACACCAATATTAGTAATTTCATATTTGTCTGGGGATGAGATAACCTACTAATTAATTTCAAACTATAACAAAAATTAACAAAATTTATAAAGTCCCATTTGGGTGTTGCAAGTAAAATCATGATTGTGAATTATTAGTTAACCTTTAGATAGACGTAAACCTAATGTTAAATGTACGCAATTACCTGGAATGAATAAAGTGGGAACAGCTTTTCTTTTTAAAGCTCTTTTCCAGGTACTTAACAGTCATCACTAAAATGTCTATCACAAACACGGAAGTTTTGGTATATTTGTTCTGAAGGCATGCCGTGTAACTTCACATTATTAGTATTTCTCAGCGAGGATTTAAATACTTCAGGTTCACGTTTTGGAAACCGATGATGGACACTCGTTTTGTCTGAGCAAAGCGAAACACAACAAAGTTTCTTAAATGGTTTGTTTATTTTTCCATCCATTTTATATAACTATATCTATAGAAGTAAATAATACTAACACCAAAAAGATTTTCAGTAAATCAAGAAAAACACAAAGATTTCAATAATCACAAAATAAACGGAAACGTTATCGTTATGATACTATTATAACTTCAGAATGGCCGAAATATATTATATTGAACGTATATTGAAAGAAAATGGCTAACGCCAACGGCCACAAGACCAATCAAAACAGAGCAAATTTTGACGTTACGGTTGTTGATAATCAGTGCCCTCTGTAGTTTGGCCGCATCGTAACTTAACGCACTCTCTCCAATTCCAGTTACAATTCTAGGTTGAAGTATTTTACGGTCATACGTTATCCTTCACTTGTAAAGGATGAAACACAATTCAAAACTTAGGATTTAAGGAATAATTTATAATTTAAGAGATAGGCTTCAAGGAATGGACCAGGAAGAATAAGAATTACAGAGTGAATGCTTTTAACAACAGTAAATCATTTTTAAGTTCGTTTTTCGACGACCTCGCCAAGCAACCTTCTCATTCTGTGGGAAAGGATACGAATAAATTATTTTTGGTGCAACAATTCACTACACTAAAGCAGCTGTATGATTTTTACAAAGCAACCAGTGAAGAAAGTCAAACTAAATGTGTTAGTATCAAAATAAATATTCAAAGAAAAAAATCTTAGTTTATTTTCCCCAAAAAAAGATCGTTGTGACATCTGCATTGAGTACGAGAATAAAAATATTGATGAAACTGTTTGGAAAAAATACATCGAAGACAAAGAAAAAGCTAGAAAAGAACATAATAACGATAAGAAGAAAGCAATGAAAAAGGAATTTATTTTACTATGTATGGATCTACAAGCTGTGAAAGTGGCTCCATCGCTGAATGCGACCAAAATATACTTTAAGACATTGTTGGGATCCCACAACTTTACGATTTGTAATTCTGCTAGTCACCAATCGACGTGTTACTGGTTCACAGAAATCGATTGTGGGCTACAGGCATCCACATTTGTTTCATGTGTCATAGATTATTTGGAAAGGCACTGCTTGGGACAAAACCTACCAATCGTTATTTATTCTGATAGATGCACATTCCAAAATCGGAACAATATTTTATCAAAAGCTCTACTGAATTTAACAATTATGCACAGAATCTCCATTACTCGAAAGTATTTTAACAAATGGTCACACACAAATGGAATGTGATTATGTGCATAGTTACATAGAACGAAAACTAAAGAATAGGGTGATTGAATTACCCAGTGATTACGTCAAAGCATCAAGGGAAGCCAGAATCAAGCCTGGGCCATATGAAGTCCTTCAACTCCAACATAGCTTTTTTAGGGATTAGAGCAAATCAGAATTTCTTCGCTATTCTACGATAAAACCAAGTAGAAATAATCTTGTTACAGATATTAAGGCACTATACTATAATTTCAATGAAAACGGTGAAATAAAAGTAAAGCTCCATTTTAATGAAGAACTTAGCGATCTTCCATGCAGACCAAAACATATTGCTACCAGGCTTCACCAAGATCGTTTGCTAATTACGCAAAACAATAGAAACGCCTCCAAGAATTAAAAAGTGTTCTATGACCACCTTCGAAACACAGAGGAACGTATTTACTTAATTACAGTTACCTGTAAATAATTGTCATATCAGTAAAGCGTGATCTATAGACGTCAAAAAATAATAGTTCAATACTATTAAACGCTTTAGAAAATTAAAAAAAAATAATTTCCAACGGGCAGACCGTCCACAAAGAAGCAACAACTACTTCTCGGGCTATATGCCCCGACAGACATTGAATTACACTTCTAAAGTAAACGGGGTTGGTATATCTGTTAGATATATCTGGATAGAACCAACCATTCTGGTTTGCGATAAGAAGGAATAACATCACTTGTGGACCGGTGTCGGCGTTTTTTGCGCCTCGTCAGCACAAGGTAGATGCTATTCGTCCATAAGCTCTGAGAGCATAATCCTGGACTAGAGACTACGTTGATACCACACCAATACATTAGCCTTAGTAAAGGAAACGTTAAGAGTGCGATATCAACGAGATCTCTACATCTAATCACAAACCAAAATTCTATATCGACAAAAAACCATCTCGGTTTTGTAGGTATTTACATAATTACAGTTATCTGTAAATAATTGTCGTATTAGATGTGATTAGATGTAGATATGACGCTGGTTAACGTTAACGTTTCCTTTACTAAGGCTAATGGACGGTCTGCTCTTTGGAAATTAATTTTTCTAATTTTGTAAAGCGTTTAATAGTATTGAACTATTATTTTTTGACAGAGGAACGTATTAAAAACAATGACGGAAATGGGAGAAAAATCCAAATGGAAGAAACAGCAAGCTCGTCAGGATCTTCAACCAAGCCACCAAAAACCAAAAAATTATTAATTATCCCAATTATTATTTTTCTTGTTTACCAATAACCTTTAACCTTATTTCATGTTTCACCATTGTACTTATTTAATAAAAAATAAACATTTTGTAAGAATAAAATCTTATTATAATACCTGATAAGGTCATAAAAAATAGTTACAATACCTGCTATCTGCGTTTTAATAAAAACTGAATAATTATTTTGATTAAAAAGTTTATACAATCATAGTTAACACTATATCATATAATACTATTGAAAGTTTGCATTAAAGGGTCGAAACAATCAAACTCAATAATGTTTACTTTCCCTCCTGTAAAAAAACCTGCTTTGCACTTAGCAGGTATTGTCCGATCGCAGACGATTTACTGCAAAAAGTCAGCAGCATATGCCAAGAAAGTGAAGGGTTACCAATTAAACAAAAGAAGATTATTTCTAGAAAAAAACAAATTGCAGAATTGGGTCGACAGGCGAGATAATAATTTGCCTTGAACTTTGTGAATGATAATGATGAAAACAGTATCAACAATTCTATATTTGAAGCAGAAGTGATAGAAACTTAAGAAATTTTATATGACGGAGTTGACAGAGATCACAACTACTGTGGTAGGTTTGTTATTAAATGTGGATATCACCTAAGTATTAAGTAATAGTTGAAGTATTCTAAGTTTATGAATACTTAGTTGTGGATGAGTAAAATTTATCATCAATTTTTGTTATTGCAGAATTAAATGTCAGTGTTCAGAGTGTCCCGTCCAATGAAATAAGTATACCAGATGTTATATCAGTACGTGCCAACCTACCAAAAAATTCTGATGATGAAAAAACACATGTTCTTCGTAAGTTTCATAAAAATCTATTTTATAACTTCAGAACACATGCGTTTTCATAAGTTTTAAAATAATTATTTGTGATGCATCCTTTTTGGTCACCTAATTAAACATTGAAATGTTCATATTTTCAATTCCATCTACACAATGTATTGTCCAATCTCTTTAATGTAGGACCATTCAGAAAGAGAAATAATAAAAGTAAAACCTTAAGAAAGGATGCATTGGCTTATCTGTCAGAAAAAAATGAGAGGGAAATCACATTCAAGAATAGAGAACTAGAATTAGAAACAAGAAAAGTATTGTAGGAAGAAAAAAGGATTGATTGGGAAAAAACTGAAGGGAAAGAAAAATTTAACATTGAGAAAAAAAAAACTTGAAATGATGATATCAGACAAGACGATTTCTCAATTTTTATTACAGACGCAACAACAACTGACAGAATCATTAATGAAACAGTTAGAAGGAACTAATTCAAATTAACAAGACTTGTCAATTCAATTTATTAGTTTTTCTTTATAGTGACCAACTTGATCTCAGAATATGAATATTTTTCTAAGGCTGTTGTATATTTTCCTTTTGTGATTCTAGGATTAATTCTCTTTTGTTTATAAAAGCTGCTGAGTAAATTTTTTTCTGTAATGTTAGGAGTAGAGTAGTTCACTCTACTGACCATCGCATAATTTTGTAATTTATTACTATCCAACCACTGCAAGTTATCCATATTTAAATAATCTTTCATGGTCTTCAATTATTAAATTTACGGTACATTTTATTATTTGACCCAAAAATTGTGGTGAATATCCGAACATCTTGCAAATATCGAATAGCCTGTTTTGGTAAGACAAACGCTTCAATAGAATACAGAGTGCTGTTAAACCTGAAATGAAAATTATTGATTAAATTCCCAAACGATTGATCAAGAGATCGAATAACGTGTTTTCATTAAATCGTCTATCACTTTGAAGAATGACTTACTGTTCACTTTGTTTCTACTGTCAGTCTTTTTTTTTTTTTTTTCGGGCCGAGATGGGAAACTCATGTTCGAATGGGTCCAGGACCCAAACAGTGTTGGACTCATCCCCAAGGAGATGCCTACCAACCAAACCCACCTCAAACTCGCCGTTACCCCCGCCTCGGAATCACTACCCTAGCATACTTCGAGACAGGCGGCGGTCCCTCGCACACTCTCCGCTCACACTGTCATCTTCTCCCTCCTATCACTCCTGCCTCTCATGCCATATCGAGTCCTTCTCTCCCCCTTACCATGCTCTCTACTACTCCACTCACCTCCATCCATTCCTCCTCCCCCCTCAACATTATCTCCACCATGTTTTCCCAGTACACCGCCTCCCCTAGTTTCCTCTCCAACTTCTTCAGCACTTCCTCGTTCCTCCAGCATCTAAACACATGCCCCACATCATCCTCCACTTCACACCTCTCGCACACACCAGTCTCTCGTTTCCCAATCTTGTGGAGGTACCCTACTCTCGACCCATGTCCAGTGAGCACTTGTGTCAAGAAGTAGTTCACCTCCCCGAATTTCCGGTCCATCCAATCTCTCCTATTCCCAATCGCTCCTTTTAGCGCGCCCTCATACTCCTCCCACCTTCTCTCCATTTCCTCCTCCATCCATTCCCGTACCTCTTCATTGGTCGCACCCCTCCAGCGTTTGCTCCTAGCTCTAGCCAACACGTCCAATGGGTAGGACCTTGCCAGCACCCACTCTCCTGTCATCTCCCTCAACCCCTTCTTAATCCTCTCGATCCCCTCCTGATCGACTTCCCCGATATCCTTCAGGATTATCGCCCCATTTCTACCCTCCTTTTCCTTCTCCCCATCTGTATAGATTGTTACCTCCGCCACCTCTCACCCACGCCACCATCTTCTTCAGCACCTCCACCTCTACCTGCTCAAGCCTGTGGAGTCCAATGCTGTCCCCGCTCCCCACTACCCCAAACAGTCGACTCATCCGCTCAAACACCTTTTTCTCATCCCTACAATCTCCCTCCATCCGACAGATCAACTCCTCCGTCTTCACCCTTACCCCATTCCTTTTCGTAGTGCGTACCTCCTTGACCCACTCCATTTCCTCTCCTTTTCCGCCTAGCATCGGGTACCTATCCCTAAACATCCTCTGTATTCCCTTCTCCATTCCACTGTCTTCCTTGGTCGCCCATACCACCTTTACCTTTTCATCCCCTAATATTGGATTTCCCACCTTCACCTCTATTCCCTCCCCCTTTTTACCATCCCAGTCCCTATCTCTAACCTCCAGCCATCCTTCCCAGTCTCTTTGCCCCACCTCCCATCGTGTTTGCATTATCCCGTTGCTATCGTCCTCCCCCCTCAACCTCTCCAATTCCTTGACCCGCCCCTCTGCCGCTGCCTTCTCTTCCTCCAGCCTTTCCACCTTCTCCTTCTCCCTTTCTTTCTTCTTTGTCCATATTCCATCCCACGAGTAGCTAGGGAATTGAATGTCCACCACCACAGAGCCCCGCTTGTGGTGGTAAGGCTGGTTACTCCGGGAGGTCACCAGGTATCCCGGAGGCACCGTTTCTGACTGACTTTCGCGCAGCCATTCATCCATTGCCACGGTAGCTAACAACGTAGATTACGGATTGTTTTATCGAGGTTTACTCCTCTATTCTACTGTCAGTCTGGATTTCATTCGGCAAACTCATCAGACATTGAAGAAGTCTCAAAATGCCATCTCTTGAAAATCTGAAGCGCAATAATAGTGCATAATAGTATTATTCAAATCAAAGTTGCTTGCAGCACCATCAACTTCATCTCGATTGATCAATAGGTTATTGAGAATTACCCATTCAATATCTTCATCATCTCCTCCACCCAGAATTACAGCATCGACTACTTCTTCCATTGAATACAAAAACAATATCAAACGGTTCAAACATAACATCAACTAACCAACAGCTCAAATCTCAAATAGATTTCTATAATTTAAATTTAGGTTATGTTTTATGTTATGAATTGAATAACGAACGTCGGTATCGAATAGGGACAACTGACGATACTTGCAATATCTCTGTATTTAATCACAGAATAATGCCGGTCACTATTAAAATAAAGTCGCCTTTAATACTGCCAGGCGTTATTGCAATATCTCTCTATTATTTGTTTCAAGTATTTAGTAACGGCTCGTGTATTTATGATTATTGAGGCCGCAGGAGCTGAAAATAGAAGGGCTGAGACACACACATTATAGATTGAGTAAAGATGTTTTTCAAGAATTGTGCAATGAACTTGCACCTTTACTCCTGGTGCTCATAGAAGGACAAAGATCTCTGTCGAATGTAAAGTGAGTATTATTACATAGTACTTTTCCTTGATACTAATGAAAATTATTTTATTATTTTAGCTGTTAACACACCTTTCATTCTATGCTACTGGTTCATAACAGAAACCCGTTGGCATGAGCTACTTACATGGTCTTAGTCAAACTAGTGTATCGAAGGTAGTCCAGGAGATCACTGTAGCACTAAATAATGAAGACATCCTTAGAAGGTACATTAGATTTCCACAACGGCAGGAAAAAAGACGAGCAGTAGTCAATGGGCGAGGGAATTCATTCTCAATAATTTTTTATAAATAAAAATATACCTATGTACTATATAGAAAAATGTATTGAATTGCACTTCATTTCAGATTTTCTGATAAATTTGGGTTCCCTGGTATCTTGGGTTGTATCTTGGTACTAGTACGACCAAGTAACCAAGTATTAAGAGTTCTACACAAAAGCACATTGTCAAGTTAGGAATAGTGTAGAACGAACAATTGGATTGCTCAAAGCACGTTGGCGTTGTTTACTTGTTCACAGGGTCTTGCATTATAACCATAATATGGTTGCACAAATTATCAATGCCTGTACTCCCAGTACCTGAAATGCCAGCTGCAGAAATTGAGATGGAACAAAACCTCCAGGTCCCTGTACAGCGTGGCGCTGACGACGGTGAGGAACTGGAAAATGGTAGGCGACAGAGGGATATTATTGTGCAACGATTGTGGAGGAACCGATTATGTGAATGATCTTGATGCATCTGTAGAAATTCATGCAATAGAGAAATGTGCCCAGTACAATATTGAAAAATGATTATGCTTGGTGCGACAGCAGACCTATCAGAAAGGCCGGGCGCAGACCGAGGATACATCAAACATAAAGCATGCAACATGCAGTATATGTACCATGTTTCTCGTATGAACAGATATGTGCAACATACTCGTATAACATGCTGCTGGTGTGACTATTTTCCTTTTAGTATGTGACATGTCTTCTAGCGAAGAAGAAGTCATAGTTGCTTGGCAGTTTTTGCGTATGCGCAATCAAAGACAAAAGAAAAGACGTCGTTATTGGATACACCCATTGTTTGTAGATAATTTACGTCACAGTCCAGCAACAGTAACGCAAGAACAGCTTTCTTTAAATCCTCAAAAAATTAAGGAATATTATAGAATGAGCAAACAAAGCTTTAGATATTTGGTGGAATTGGTGGGTCCTAGGGTAGAAAAACAGGAGACTCATAATCGACAGCCAATACCTCCAGAGGAGCGTTTATTAATAACGTTAAGGTAAGTACAAAGCAAATAAAAATAAGTGTTCGTTATATAGGTATAGGTACCCAAGTAACAATGAACGCTGATTTATTGAGCCTGTTCAGACAATAAGCTGATTAGTAGTTGGTTAAGGGTGTTAGACGCTGATTAAGCTACTGACCTGAATAATGAGCTGAATAAGCGTCGGATCAGTCAATATAGATGTCATTATTCAGCAACATCGATAGAGCTGAACTAAATACTGAATAAGTGCCTTTTCAGCCAACTTAGTAGATATTGTTCAGCAATATGCTTATGTGGCTGAGCATAGGTTGAATAAGCATTTCTTCAGCTTACTTCATCTGGTGTTATTCAGCTATTTATTACTAGCTGAATACAGGCTGAAGAAGCGCTTTTTCTGCCGATCAAATATTTCATTATTCAGCTATTTTAAAATGGCTGAACATGAGCTGGTAAAGCGCTTTTACAGAAATCTGAACATCTGTAGTTCAGCTATTCATAGTCAGCTTAGTATGCACTGAATAAACCCTTCTTCAGTAAAGTTAAAAGCCATAGTTCAGCTATTATTAACAGACTGAAGAAGTACTTGTTCAGCCCATTTTGATGATATTGTTCAGATATACGTTGTATATCTGATGTGAACATAAAATTAGATACCTTCTTCAGCCATTTGATATTCGCTGAAGTGTGATTTTATAGAGGCCGCCGTATCATTATGCTATTTCGGGTTATGTTTTTTATTATATGTCACTTGACTCTAAACGTTATATACCTACAGTAGAGAAATGAATAGGTCAATAAGAAAATATAAAAAAAGTGGAACTTACCATAGAAGATTGAAGAAGAGCCGAGAGCATTGCGAAAGCGTTCTGAGACAATTATATTCCAGAACAATAAACACAATATCGACGTTACCATCCTGTAGTAGTAATATTACAACAAACTTATTAGGTAAGTAGTATTTTTATTCAACAAAAATTATTTTCACACGAGAACTTAATATGTAGGTACCTTTAAAGGCAAAATTGTATTTTAAAAGAACAGGTACTTACATGCTTTAAAGATTTTACAATTGTGATTACCAGAGAAATATACTTATATAAAATATTTATTGTATTTTTTATTGTAGATTCACCTACAACATCGATATCGTCACCCAATGATGGTTTTATTGAGAGTAGTACAGAGTCAGAATCTGAAACCAAATCTGAATATGAGTTTGATTATGAGCCAAACGAGGTTGTCGATGATACCTTTGAAGATAATATTGAGTTTGATGATGACATCTCTACTATATCTGACGAAGAGGCATACAATGACAGTACAATAATAAGTGAACAAGAAAGTAGTGATGTTACATATCCTACCACTGACCCTAATCATAGAGCATCTAATGTGAATTCTGATGTTACTGATGCGTTGCGTAGATGGGCAATTCAATTTAATGTCACACATCAAGCTTTAAAAGACATTTTAAGTTTAATCAAGGAACATTATGGAGATGCGCATTTACCCAATGATCCTAGAACATTGTTAAATGCATGTGTTTAATTTTACATGGTAATTTGGTCCACGAATTTTGTGGCTTGCATATTTCATCCCTTACAAGCGCACTGGCATTAATACTGTTCGGCCACATTAAAATTCCATTTTTAACCCACAACTGGGGTACAGTAGTAATTAATTTCTGACCTGCTTCTAGTGTTTCTACTAAGCAGAATCCTGAAATTATAAGAGTTAAGACTAGAAAAATGCAATTGAATAAATAAATTTTATTAATTAAAATACTAAATAATATACTTTCTTACCCATATTATTTGATTCCATTTTTATACATACACCATCCATAAACAATAAACCCAAACTGATAAATTTTGTAGAGGTTATAAGTTTTACCCTCCATATGAACAGCTATTCAGCCACTATGCAACCATATAGCTTATCTACAAATACCATTATTCGCAAACAGCAGGCATGTGTTCGATTGGCGCAGAGGCTAGAGATCTCTCGATTGTGAAATGTTAAACCACGGGTCCCAGGTTCAATCCCCGCCGAAGGTAGAAAAAGAAGGGTAAGTGAAAATATTTGTAAATTGAAATATAATAAATAGCATGTAGTGACTGTGGTAAAATTGAGATAAATAAATAATAATGTAACATTCTGAAATTGAAAAATCTATAATATATTTTGTTTTTTGCTTTGAAGGTAATTGAACAAGAGCTGAAGAATTCAGCTGCATAGAAGCTCTTTCGGCAATTTAAATACACCTACACGGCTGAGGCTGAAAAAAGACTGAAGATGAGTTAAAAAGTTGCTTTTTATTTTATGGCTGCATAGAGGCTGAACTGCAAGACTGAATAAGAGCTGAAGAAGCGATTCTTCAGTTATGACTGGCAGCCATAAAGCTGGTTAAATTCTCCACTTTTGCTTGAATAAGAGCTTAACAAGGGTTTATTCAACATAAGTTTGATACCAATATTCAGCTTTAGACTGAACAATAAACCGCTTAAGCACTTATTCAATCAATAATCATCATAAATTGTTACTTGGGTAATTATAATGACAAAAAGGTTTACAAATTTTATTGAGTGACTGTATTTATCGTTTATTAATTTTTGGAAATACCAAACTAAAATATTACTACCACGTATTTTCCTGACCATCATTGGTTGCAAATGTGGTACTATTATCGGTACGTTCTTGATGTAGTAGCCATAAATTTCTTGAAGCAGGTCTTGGACAAGGTACTTCTGTTGGAATCCTATTTATATACCATGACGACCGGGTAGAAGTAGAAGCTGATGAAGATGCGCGTGCAATATCAGCATCGTCAAGTATATCATCAATCAAACCAATTACATTTTGCCGAAATCGTCTATTTTGTTTACTAGTCATTTTCATCATATCTGGTAGTAAACTGCGCAAAAATAATAAATTGGGATTTTCGTCCATACTGGTCCGTTGTTTTTTATTCTGGAGCCACTCTACGAAGGCAGCAGCGTTCAATGATGGATGGTTTTCAAGTGCCACATATCTTGGTGGATAAAATAACGGACTCATCTAGATTATCCGATTTGTCCGCGTTGTTGTCTGCGGCGTGCGGTGAATTATGCACACTGTTCTGGTTTTCTGCCTCCTCTGACAACTCGGCATCGAAATTTTGATTTTCTGATTGACTTTGTGATTCGGTGGTTTGTTTCAGAATTTTGATCATCTACATGGGCTGCTAGATTTCCATTGCTTATTTTGCTTTTTGTATATGGGAGCAAAAACTGTAGTTGGTTATTTAGGTAATACTTCTTTCGTCTGTTGATCGAGAACCACTTAGTGGGTGTTTCAACGCACGTTGAAATGCTCCACGTATATTTCGCCAGCGTTCCCGACAATTTGGCACTGAAATAAAATACCGATATTGATAATTCTGTTTTGATTTTCAGGTATCTAGCGACAGGAGACAGCTTCAAGTACGATTGGACTGATAGTACGAGAAATAACTCAAGCCATATGGGACAGTTTATAACCAGTGTTTATGCCAATTCGTACTGAAGAAATGTGGAAAGGTGAAGCACAACGGTATCAGCAACTATGAAATTTGCCAAACTGTGTTGCCGCAATTGACGGCAAGCATATTCGTGTAAAGAACTTCGCTAATAGTGGCTCCAGTAATTTAAATTATAAAGGGTATTTTTCCATAGTCCTAATAGTGACAGAGCAGTTTTTAGAACTTCCCATGTAGGGAATTTGCTACGAAAACAAAAACTTAACCTGCCAGAACCTCAACATTTGCCAGGAAATGATGATGGAGACCCTTTTCCTTTTTACATGTGAGGGGGGTGAAGCATTCCCGTTATTGCCATACTTGATGAGACCTTATCCTAAAACAGTTCTGAATTCTGCTAGAAGAATTTTTAACTTCAGAATCTCACATGGAAGAAAAAGCATCGAATGTGCGTTAGGTATACTTACTTCTAAATTTCTAAATATTTGAAGGTCCTATCTGTTGTGAAGAAGAGACAGTTAAGAAAATTGTACAAGCTGCATGTGTGCTACACAATTTTATACGAGTACGAGAGGGAATCTTTTGCTCTGAAACACATTTTGAGAACAATATACGAAACCGCCTGGAAATAATTGAAGGTCATGAGTATCGTAAAACAACCACAACAGCAATGAGACTTCTTAGCTGATTACTTTATTACTCCCGAAGGCTCAATTCCAATCCAGTGGAAATATGCATAAGCTCAAAAATTATTTTTTTTACTAGTGTATATTTTTTCACACAACAAATTGTTTCTACTAACCTGAATCTTTTATTTCTTCCGCTACCTGCCTCCATGCTTTTTCAGTAATATTTCTTTTACTATATTCTGCCAAAGTGTAGTTCCAAATGCAAGGCCTTTGTTCGATAGCCCGAACAAAATTAATATTAAATAGAGGATCGTCCGGTTTCATATTGAAAAACACACTGTTGCCTCTACCGAAGTGTACTGAATTCCTCTACAAACTAACGACATAAACTGCGTGTGGACATGTATGGGTAATCTTATGCAGTATGAGTCCACCGCACCAGTCTGCTGATCATACATGCATACCACAGGTTGCATGCTTTATGTTTGATGTATCCTCGGTCTGCGCCCGGCCTAATAGTATACAATTCTGCTATACCATTATTATTATTAAATAGGAATAATGTGTAGGAATAGGTTAAGAGAACTATAGTAGTAGTATAATACTTATATATTTTATTTACACTCATTTGTTGTTTATACTTAATTTATTTTAAATGTAATATTTTGATATAATTTTTTTTTAATGACAATGTTATTATTTTATACAGAAATTTTTAACTTATTCTAATGTATTTAAAATGGTTGTTACCCGTATATAATAAATAAAAAGAATCTCCAGATGCAATAACGAGTAATGTACATAAACAGATTGATTATACATAGGTTACTAACTAAATACATAATCACTGATCATAAGGAAAAATGTGGTTACAAAAACAAAATGGAGAAGAAAAAAAATGAAACTCAACTAACTCTAATAGTTATTATTACTACATCGTATTTTTTTAAGAGTTCACAGGTCTAACACTCACAATTTCAAGTGGATTTCAATTAAAAATATTCTATTTGTCAAAAAAAAAATTATTAACCAAATCAATACCTATACCTATAATACTTTTAAACTTAATAATAAGTATTATTGAAAGTGTTTATTAGGATTTCCTATTAAAAGTAAATAAGCAATAATTCTTAAATAATACATTTAAACTTTAATAATTTGGAAAAATAAATAATAAATGAGTACATTGAAATTTGAATTTTTTTCTTCAACTCCTCCAAAACTTTCGATAAACAGTCGGTTTGTTTTTTCATGGCTTGGTTTGAAACCTAGCAGCTTGAGCATGCATTTTAGCAGCATTTGCTTGCCGAAGAAGCGGCCTGAGTACGCGAAGCTTCAGCCATTATCATCGCAGCATTTGACATTTTTTCTTCTGCCTCCACTCTCCAACTCCTCCAACTCGATCACCCAATTTGGTTCAATTTTTGATTTTTTTGAAGACAGAGTTTGGTACGTCTGCTGCGATTTACGTTTTTTAGTTGCTGTAAATAAAAGAGGATAAAGACAAAGTTATATAACATTTTGTAGTGCAAACTTACGTTGGTTAATATTTTCTTCTGTGGCATCATGTGCAGGCAGTAATTCTCCTGGATTTTCTTCATCTATTGTGTCTAGAATTAATGAAAAGAATATGTTAAAATCTTTCTTATCTGATGGTACAAAATAATGCTTACAAATTTGAATAATTTCCGGTTGATCTTGGTCAAAATCTAAAAACAATATTACATGAACCAACATAATTGTTATGCTAAATTAAATAAATTCCTGATAATATTTTTGAAATATATTTTACAAACCTTCGTTATCGTTTTCTGACAAGTTCATTGGCAATAATTCCGAATCTAAAATAAAAATATGTAATAATTACTTTTTTATGTTGAATTAATATTCAAAACGGTTATGTAATTACCTCCTTTTTTCTACAAGAAAACCTTTACTGCAGCTGGCACTTTCTTGATCCTGTGAACAAATTTTGTATGAGTTATTAAAAAATAAGTGAGCAAAAGTATAGGTACTTTGCATAATATGATACAAACTAGTTAAAAAGTATTTACTAAAAACTTACTGGGGGGAATACAGAAATACGATGTTGTGTATCCCCATAAACAGCCCCTTCTCCAATGATTTGTAGAATTTGTTTATCAGCTTCTGACAAGGCTGTTTCTACTGCAGGACCACCACGTTTTCCTGAAGCTTCTCTTCTCCTGGCAGCAGCCCTGGTCTTAACTTTACGTTTCAGATCAATCCTATCAAATCGTATCAATACTTCGAAAAAAATGTATAATGTATTTGTCAGTAAAATGAAGCTACTTAATGTGTTGGATTGCAATGAAAATACTTACACGTTCCCATCTCTGACCATTTTTACTAGCGCCCGATCCCTGCGCATTTAATTTCTTGGCAAGATAAATCCATTCTTTTTCAATGGTCTCCTTAGATCTTGCCCCAAGACCTACCCCTCTGGCCAGAATAGTTAAGTCCAGCAGCTCTTCCAACTGGCTATTGGAAACTCTATGTTCTCCCATTTTCTGTAAGTACGTCAAAAACAATCAATAGTAGCAGTACACATTCTCAAATTATTTTACTCACCTAATTAATAAAAGGGTAAGTACAACCACAAAAGATACAATCATTTAAAACTGATATATTCACTAGGCAATGCACTATTTAAAAAAAGAGGAAATAAAAATTTTTTCTGAAGGCAGATGCCATAGATAGGTACCCACTTATCTTTATTACGTTAACATAAACAATCACTAAGAGTCAATTTTTGTTTGAGTTATGGTGTGATTTATGTGCCCTTTAAGAATAAAATATCCATTAAATTTTGTTTCTAAGCATGTTTGTTCTTGGAAAAGAAATAAATTCTTACATAGATGAGAAAATAAATTGACTTGAAATCTTTTTTTTAAAGCTTTTAGTTATGTAAGGAATTGTTTTGTTCCTCAGCCGATTTTACAGACAATTTAGTTACATTGATTGCTACCCGATTGCAAGTGGCGCTAGTTTTATAACGTAAAAGTGCATCTTGACAGCAACCAGCAATAAAGGAGTTTAGGCTAAGGTCAGTATGGCCAACAAAAAAAGGTTTTTCGGACAAGAATGAACAAGAATAAAAATATATTGGAGAATAAACAAACCAATGCTATCACAAATACTCAAAAAAATGAAGCCTGGGTGGACATAGCTAAGGAGTTCAACGCAACCTCATCGGATTTAAATAACCGAACCATTGACCAATTAGAGAGCAGGCAATGAGGAAGAAAAAGGCACAGATCCGACAAGAAGTCTTGAAAACTGGTGGAGGCCTTCCACCCCTTGAAACTAAGTGTGATGATTTAGACGATTTAGTGCTTGCCACCATGGAACCTATTACAGTGGAGGGGCACTATAATCAATTTGATTTTGATGTGATTTGCCCATTCCTGGGGACAAACACTGAATCTGTGAAATATGTGTGAGTAGGAACTTGCATATTTGCAAGCATTATTTTGTGAATATGCATGTTAGTTCAACAAGACTTCAGTATTTTCTTCTATTTAGTTTCCGTATAGTTTCTGTGATTAAAATTGAATATTCTGGTTTTTAAGAATAGAGTTACACTGTCTATGGTACATGTGTTCTCAATGTACTATAATAAAATTATTGCCAGGAAAATCCTACAACTTTTTTGAAAAAATCCATATGCTCAGTTAAAGTTTACATCAGTATGAAGGGTGGAAAAATAGAAGGAATTTTGAAAATATTTTACCTTATAACTTACATATTATGAGCATTTTAATTCACTAAAAAATGATGGTTCGCAAATACCTCTTATTAAAAAATTATTCGTGAGATACACTTTCTCTCTTACACAGAGACGTAATGTAAAATGAAACTTATGAATGTACTTAGAATTAATTTGGGCTCATACTTTGGGATAGACGTCACTAATTGGATCGGAAGTTTCTGAAATTTGAACCTCCACTCTTAACCATCTGTAACAATACACTCAGTATAAAATCTATAAATTACAATGAATTTAAAATTCAGATTACTAACTTCGGAGAGGAATATATGTTATCAAGTTCTGGTCCCAAAATAAAAAAATTGGACAACTGAAGCAAAAAATGCACTTGATAATACAACACAACTTCCTTCATGTTCCTCAGCAGAACCTTCAAACAGAAAACCATGATCTCCTATAGAAACAAATATTAAACGAAAACTGTTACCTACCCTGGTAAGTAAAATATATTTTTTAATTGTATAGAGCAATTGGTGATGCAGAATTATCTATTAGTTATTTTGTTTTTTACCCATAGGAATTTCAGTACAACGCTATTCAGCCCTCTGGGTTCTTTGTGCCAAAAATCTGTTTGTACAAAAATGTCATAGAAATCTATAAATCAGCAAGTTCAAATGCAGTTTCGGAGACAGAAAATACAGATAGAATTATGAGATTTTTCACATATATTCATAATATTCTACAAGTTTCCAATGAAAATTTATATGAAAAAACTTATAAATCTATGTATTTCCTACTTACTTAATTACAGTTACCTGTAAATAATTGTCATATTAGTAAAGCGTGATCTATAGACGTCAAAAAATAATAGTTCAATATTATTAAACGCTTTACAAAATTAGAAACATTAATTTCCAAAGAGCAGACCGTCCACTAAGAAGCAACAACTACTTCTCGGGCTATATGCCTAATCGCAAACCAGAATGGTTGGTTCTATCTTAACAGATATACCAGCCCCGTTTACTTTAGAAGTGTAATTCAATGTCTGTCGGGGCTCTTTGGAAATTAATTTTTCTAATTTTGTAAAGCGTTTAATAGTATTGAACTATTATTTTTTGACGTCAATATCTCAGAAAACAAATAGAATTCAGTTTAGCTTTTATATCTATGTATCATTCAGGGTTTCTATTTTTTTTTTCTTCTACATGCACTTTTTACTAACTCTCCATTGTTGCAAGTGAAAAAATATGTTCTTTGTGGCATGGCGCTTTCGGATGATCCACAAACCATCCGGATTATGTGTATTCTGTTGCGAAATCCTGACAGTTTGGGATCATTAGTTGGTGCACCTTACAAACTCAATAATATTGATTGATTCTATATTTTAGGGTCCCGATAGAAGGAGGCCAACTGCCACACTTTTGAGAACATTGGTATCAAATGCTTTAGCAGAAAAATATGAATACTTGGCAGACAAAAAAAAATATAATTGCAGTTTACACTATTAAGAAAATAGAGAGGGAAAGGTTGTATGCCGATGAGGAGCATCGCCTTAGACAAGAATACCTTTAACTAGATGTAGATATAAGAAAAAACAATTAGAGAGACTTTCTTGTTAGCTTGTGCTGCATTTTGTTGCAAGCAGATTAAAAAAATAACTCAGTTATTTATGTTACTATTTTTTTACAGTTCCTTCTGTTATTTTTATCTTATTTATTTAGAATGTAGTTTGTTGAGTTTTTGTTACATTTTTTTTTAGTTACTTCGGCTATTGTTACCTGATTTATTTGGAATGTAGTTTGTTGAGTTATGTGTGCTTTGCAATAAATTAGATATGAAATTTACTCGTTCATTAAACATTTTTTTACCCAGTTCTTTTCTCTACTTTTATTTTTTACCTCCGTTTTTAATTTAATTAAATGAAAAAGTTACTCCTCAATCCCTTAAGTGTGAAAAAGAGTTATAGAGGGGTTCACATTTATAAAAGACACTGCATGTATATACAATTTTTTATTGGAATTTATATGAAAGATAAAATCTTTACAGTAAATCAAATCCCTGTGAAAAAATGCAAATTAATCAGAAATTAGTAGGTGTTACAGCTGACTAAAAAACCGAATAAATTTGTTTTGAACTAAATTGACAGGGCCACCATCAAGTTGTGGCACTATGTCAATTTGTTGGGTTTGAATCAAATAATTAAGTTGATCTTCATTCATGTTTTCAGGCAATGGAGGCTCTGGTTCGTTCATGTCCCTCGCAAGGTTATGAAGGACAGTAGTAGCCACAATTATGGTCATGACAGGTTTCCAGCTTAAGTTTAAGTCCATAGGCAACTACTGGGAACCTTCGCTTCCATATTCCAAAGACCCTCTCAATTACATTTCTGATGCGAACTAAAGCTTCATTATATAGATTTTCACCTGGAGTGACAGGATTTGCCAGTGGTGTCATTAAGTAGTTTCGAAGTGGATAACCACTGTCCCCTGAAAATATTAATTTTGAGATCAAATGCTATGTTAAAACCCCTCTTAACTACAGGGAGAAGGGCATAACCCCTATAATTTTTTTTAAATCGAGTTTAAAACTGTTGTTAGTGCACAAACTGTCATATAAGTATGTGATTTGAAGAAATATAGATGTGAAGAAAAATCAGAAATACAAGTTATACTTGCACATGCATGTACATAGTAAGAACATTCAAGGAGGGATTTTACACTTCCTTCCCCCAAATTCTCCAGTTTCCAATCTTGTCCGTATAGATGAATTGGCAAATATTGTGGCATCGTTTGTTGAACCAGGCCATCGAGCAACAACATCAAGAAATTTTAGTTTGGAATCTGTGAGGCACTGAACATTCAGTGAAAAGTAGGACTTTCGGTTTCGATCAATGTCTGCATTATCTCAACCTAAAATGTAGAAACAATGTCTAGAGAGGAGAATAAATTGGAAAACAGTTCTTACCAAATATCTGTATTTTGAAGGTTTCAAGTTCAAATCCTGTAAACTTTTTTCTGATTTATTCTTTGTACACTCTGTACACCCCTTTGATTTTATATTAGTTTGTTGACTTTTTTGGCTTCAAAATGCTCAATAATCTTCTTGTTTTCTTGTTTTTTTTATTGCTAACTTTCACAAACTCCTTTACAATAATTGATTATGGTTAACCAAGACATCTACTCAAATCATATAGCTCTTTGTTTCAATTTACTCACCAGGAGAATCAGTTTTTACATGGGTACAATCAATCAATGCCTGAACTTTTGGAAATCCGGCGATATTAAAAAAACTCATTCAGTGGCCCTGACCCGCTGTTGAGAATGGGACATAAAGATGCAATTAGTGATGATACATAAGATATCACCCTACTTGCTGTAGAGACATGGACGTTCATGCTGGCATAAAACCTAAGTGTCAGAAGTAGTTGGTTCATCGGCGAAAGGCTATTATTTCTAAAATAAAATCATTTTGTTTGAGAAAATAAGCAGTATCTCACCATACCCATATAGTTTTACAGCACCTATCATCTGGGTACCCCAATTGATTCTCAATTTGGGTTCAAAGTGACATGACTGTAGTTTTTGTTAAATCTTCTAAAAAAGTCCATTTGGGACATCTCTTTATAGTAATTGGGCCTAAGAAAAATGCGCCTTGGGTAGCCCATATCTAGGAAATCAAGGACTTCTAAATCGTCTTCTAGAAAATCCTCCACCAGAACCTAATCAAAATTTTCCATTTTCACAAATCTCCAGGCCTTTATATTAATATACACCCATCCTGGTCTAGAATAACTTCACCTCCAACTGAATTTGAATCAATCACCACTGGATTCCAAAAATTAAATTAATATTTCAGATGTACAAATCATAACGCTTATAAAACCAAACCTGACATTGTTAGAAAATAAATCGCCAATGAAGTGTTCCGAGAAATTAGTCAACACCAAAATTGGACCAATAGTTCCCAGCGAGTGCTTTTCTGGCCCGAGTCAAGACCGGCGACAAATAAGAAAACTAAAGAAAAGATACCCAGTGTTGTAACAAGTCAAATGTGGCAGGAATATAGCAAGCAAAAAAGTGTGGTGAATACACAAAAGGAAATGGACGAATCCGAATCAACCCATGAGGATAATGTATAACACCTGTTATAAAGGATGTTAAACAGTGAAAGGGTATAGATGAAAGATAATAAACACCCTTTTGAATATCTCAGGGTTAAGGTTCTTAAGGGGACAAATAAATCTCGTTATGTAGATATGTGATTAATAGATTCCATTGATTTACCTAACAGGTGGTAGGGCATACAGATTACACGTATGTCTATTAAGGTACTCACAAAAAGGGGCTCTTACAAAAATACGAAGGGAAGGCAGGGAACACGTGGATTATCTATGGTGAGAACCACCGATATACTTAAACTTCAAATATCACATTTGAACGTTGACTTATGTCTAAAATTATAACCACGTGCAAATTTGAGAAAAATTGAGATGAATATAATTATAATATATATGAATTTATGGAAAATCACCCAAAGTATGCATACCTAGGACTCACACCCAAACAGAAAAATATGTCCAGTGTACGTACATTTAAGACTCTTTTTAAGTCGTTACGTCCTTGTCCAATACTAAACGAAATATGTATGAAATAAGTACGTACAGTAAAGGATATTGGTTGTACGTACTATATGATAAGCAGTAAGAACGTACTCAAGACAAACTTATTTTAACGTACTTTGTATACGTGCCCTTTATGTACAAAATATGTTCATTTGGATATATATAGAAATGTTAATCGTTTCACTTTGTAACTTTTAAAAACTTTATTTTCAAAACTACACAAAAAGGAAACTAACTATGGAATTTATACAATAAAATGATTTTATAAAACAAACTGTTGTTATAAAGATCTATTTGTAAAAAAGCGTGAAAACACATGTTGCAATTTAATTTATAATATTTTATTGTTGACTCTGCAGGTTGGTGGTGTCTTGTGTCCATTAAGGCTACATGTCTCCTCCCCCCTCTGGTGCTGACTTCGTCCTCGAAGTCTTGGGACCATCTTGAAGTAAATCTTCTAAAATTTGAATTTGGGCTGGCTGCAATTTTTGACCAAAAAGAATTTTCGAAATTCTTTTCCTCTTCTTTAAAAATATAATTAATAAAAATGCTAAAACAGACATTAGTAAAATAATAGAAGCAGCACTAAGTCCGGTAGAAATTTCGGGTAAATTTTCTAATGGTTCTATTGGTTCTATTGGTTGAATTTGGCCGTGGGTTTCGGGAATTTTCAACTTCTCTAGCTTGATTTCATGGTCCGGTGTGAGCTCCATTGGTATGGCTTCCGGGAATGAAATTTCTTGAACGGTTTTCTTTGTGTATAGGACACCTTCGATAGAAATTGGTTCCTCAATTAGTAGGATGCTGGTTGATTGGATCCATTGATCTCCAATTTTGATAGGGTGAACTATTCCTATTAAAATGACTTGTGAAGTTTCTTGCACGAAATTTTCTGTTGCTCTACATTTTGTGCAATTGTTAATGTTGGGAATTAAGCATTTGGATGCTACATGATTTGTACAGATAATGTTATCGTCTCGGCCAATACAATTTTCGTACCATTTGTTGTTGGCGTAGAAATGGGCAGGTGGCAAAATAATTATGTGATCTTTGTTAGGTACGGGATAAATTCGGAATGTAGGATAAGAGCTAGTGCGAAGGATTGGGATTTTGACTATTATGAGCATTGTCTTGGAAGTGACGCAAATAAGAGATTTGGAAGATTCAATAAGTTCATAGGGATGTTCGTCATTGACAAGAAGGGCTTCTCTAGCGTAGATATGAAGAAGATTATCTTTTAGGGTTTCTAGTTCTTTTAAAGTAAATAATTCAATGTTAGTTATATCTAAGTGTGAAAGGGTAATTGTTCTAATCAATTTCATAATAAATTCATTTATATTTTGGAGGTTAAGTATTTCATTATGTAGGGCATTATAACCGTCAAAATCAGCGGATAGTTTATTAATTGCGGCTAAAACTGTCATACTATTATTATTTATTTTCATTAATAATCTATTAAATCTAGTATCTAAAGATTGTCCAAATGAGATTTGATTATTAAATTTTTTTATGATTTCATTTTCTTTTAATTCTATGGCTGTTATGTGGGTTTTTAACAAGTCTAAGTCTGAGTCGTCGGGGTTACCTGTAATGTATTTTATAGCTGTACCAAGAAAATTAAAAAGTGCTTTCTTTTGTTTTCTTGTTATCTTATGAAGGTCGTCGTAAGCTTGTTCACGTAAGTGATTGTATTGAGCGTATAGGAGTGAGAGGGGTCCGTTTTGAATAGAAATTTTAAAGAAATCGTTTAAGTTAGTATTTAAAGTTTCCGCTAATAAGTCTAAATCTATGTGTAGAATGTGTCTATGATAATGTGAAATTTCTCTGGATTTTCCCAATTCCTCGGCATAATAACCATTATTCGGAATGCTCTGGATCTTGAGAAGATGTCCCAGGGATAGGGTTGTCCTGTAAAGAAGTTTTGTCTTGAGCTTTTTTATCGGTCAGTTTTCGAATTCTTTTCACAAATTTTAAATGAGTACTAGTGACTTTTTGATTTTTGGTTTTTCCAATGATTTTTGTTTTGTTCTGTTTTTCAGGTCGAATAGTTGTATAGGGTGCTTGTAATTTAGGTCTGTGCTTTTTCTTGGATACATACAGAGTTTGTGCAATGTTTATATCTGGTATAATTTCGGCATTTTTATTTTGTTCATTTAAGATTTTCTCTCTTTTTTCTTTTTGTTTATTATATAAGTCTTTGATAAAGGGTTGTAATTCGTCTTTATGTCTTTGATTGTATGTTTCGTATACCGGGAGGTCGAAGTCAAAATGAATCTCTTCAGCGTATGGGCCGTACAGAATTGAAAAGGGAGAATAATTTGTGGCAGAATGAATAGATTGATTATAAATTAGTATGGCATGAGTAAAAAGGTCGTCTATAGGGTCATTTGGATTTTGTTCTTTTAGGGTTCTGACTTTTTCGGAAAGAGTCGAATGAAATCTTTCAACTGGGGAGTTTGAAGAAGAATTGTTTACTGTTGTGTAATGCATTTCAATTTTATGGATTTTCATGAATTCTTTGATTAGAGAGGAGTTAAACTCGGTACCACTGTCGGATACAATTTTCTTGGGATAGTTGTGGTGTGCAAAATAATGTCGTAATTTACTTAATATTGAGATTGATGTTTTGTCGGGTATTTTATAGCATTGTCCATATTTCGAAAATGAGTCCAAAATTGTCAAATACAAGTTTTTGTTACAATGAAATAAATCTATGTGCAAAATATCAAAAGGTTTTTGACCAAGAAGTGGTCCTAGTTGAGGAAGTTTATAGGGGTGTCTTTCGTATTTATTTTTTAGGCAGATTTCACATTTATTAATAAAGTTAGAGATAGTTGTTTGCATAGAAGGCCAGTAAAATTGATGTCTTAAATGTTTGTAGGTTTCTACTATTCCGTTATGATTTTCGGAATGGTATTTTTTCACGCATTCTATTTGTCTTTGTTCGTCTTCAATGTCCTGTAACATTGTTGTACAGAAAATAGCTTTAACTGTTGAGTCTAAGTTTTCTCTAAAGTAATTGCAAATGAAAGGTCTGTACTCTTGGTCTATTTTTATCGAAAACCTTTGATTTGGTCGTAGGATTTCTTTGAAAACATCTAGTATTTCAGATTTCCAATTTTCCTCGGTTAAGTGTATCGTGTATCTATGTTTATGAAAAATTTTCTTATAAGTTAAATCATAATTTTCTGATTCGGTAATAAATATTAATTGATTTGTCGATAAATTAATGGGTTCTTCGGAGATAAGTATTCCTGCGATTGGGTTTTCAACTGCAGTATGTTGTGTATTGTCGGATGATTGATTCTCATCAAAATTTTCGAGAAATTTGTCTACGTCAAATACGTCATTTAAATCTGGGGGTTCAGCACAATTTGAATAATCCGTAAGGGCATTTATGTGAACTCTGGAAAGAGAATCGGCTACTTGGTTTTCTTTACCTAACTTATATTTCACCTCAAAATTATAATCCTCTAATTTAAGTCTCCAGCGTGCTAACCTAGAAGTGGGGTCTTTTATTTTATAGATCCAAACAAGAGGGTTGTGATCCGTTTCGATAAGAAATTTTTGACCGTCTAAATAGGGACGGAAATGTTTACAAGAATCGACAATAGCTAATAGTTCTTTTTCAATTGTTGAGTAGTTTTGCTCTGCGGAATTCAAAGTTCTAGAATAATAAGCAATTGGGTGGTTATTCTGAGAAAGTACAGAACCAATAGCTACATTCGAGGCATCTGTAGTTAGTACAAATGATTTTGAAAAATCGGGATATTGAAGGATGGGGGCGTTAATCAATAATTGTTTGCATTTTTCGAAACATTCTAAATAGTTAGGATTAGTGGGGTCGATGTTTGTTCCTTTTCGAGTGCATCTAGAAAATGGAGATGTGACTTTAGCGAAATTTGGGATGAATCTTCGATAGTAACCTATAAGTCCTAGAAATGATTTAATTTCTTTTAATGTTTTCGGCAAAGGAAATTTTTGGATAGCTTCTATCTTACAAGGATTCGGTTTGATACCATCGACGGTCACTAAGTGGCCAAGAAAAGAGACTTCCTTTTTAAGAAACTCGGATTTGTCCAATTGAATTTTAAGATTGTTTTTTCGAAAAACATCAAAGATAGCGGTAATATGAACAAGATGTTCATGAAGAGATTTTGAGAAGATAATTACATCGTCCATATAAACAAAGCAGAATTTATATAAGAAGGGTCTTAAAATGTTATCCATTAATCTTTCAAATGTTGCTGGGCTATTTTTTAGTCCCATAGGAAGTTTCGTATATTCAAAATGACCATGTGGTACAGTAAAGGCTGTTTTTTCGATTGAATTTGGATGAAGTTCGATCTGATGGAATCCTTGGGCTAAATCTAGAGTTGTAAAATAGGTGGCTTTACCTAAATTGTCTAAAATTTCATCAATTTTGGGAATTGGATATTTATCGTCTATAGTATTTTCGTTAAGTTTTCGGTAATCAATTACCATTCGGAATTTTTTCTGACCGGAAGCGTCGGCCTTTTTTGGGACGATCCACACGGGGGCGGAATATGGAGATGTAGAGGGTCTTATAATATTATTATCTAAAAGCTTGTTTACTTGTTTAACAATTTCTTCCTGCACTATTTTGGGGTGTCTGTAACTTCTAACATAAATAGGGTTTTCGTCTCGTGTTTTAATTTCGTGTTTAATAGCAGAAGTAAAAGTCAGTTTGGATTTGTCGTCATGAAATAAATCTTTAAATTTTTTACACAATTTTTTAATTTTTTCTTTTTCTTCAATATTTAAATGTTCTGTCCGAATAACAGACTCATCAAAATTGCACGTGGGATTTTTTATCTCATAATTTTCTAAGTTATCTACTACTACTGTTTCTATGTTAACAGGTGTTTGAAATGTAATATCGTCTATAAAACCATACTTTACAGTGTGAATAGACTCTGGAATTCTCACGTTATTAATTACTGTTTCTGGGAATAATATTTCACCACTGCTTATGCTAACGGGAATTTTATTATATAAGGTTTTAAATGGAATTGTTATACGTAAATTTCTTAAGGTTAGAGTCTTTGTCGAATAATCTAAAATTGCGTTAAATCTTTCTAAGTCAGAATTACCTAGTAAAATATCGAAATCTTCACTCCATTCAGCAATTCGAGCATCAATAAATTCGTTTATATTATATTCTTTAAATATAGGTGTATCAATATTTAGCTTGCATTTATGAGTTAATTTCATAGAGGTTAATGTGAAAGGTTTATGATAAATATGGGATTTGTCAAAAAATTTTGCGGCTTTTGGGGAGATAATAGTATTAGATCCACCTGAATCTATTAAAACTTTTAATTTTGATTTGGGCATTATGAAAAAGGGTAATTGGGGGTATCCTCGAATATTATTTATGTTTATACAGGGGGCGGTTGTTCTTCGGAAGGGTTCTCGTGAAAATCCTGAAAAGTTTCTTCATCGAAATTTTCAATTGCTTCATTATTTGAAGAGTTTATATTGAAATTATGTGTTCGTCTGGTAGACATACTCATGGGTTCATTTCTGGATTGAATTGTTTGTACACCGCTCATAGGAGAGGAAGTGTTTTGTTGATGTTGGGTGTTTCTAGGAATAGGAGATCTATTGAAATTTTGAGCGTTGTTACCAAAATTTGAAGGTTGAAACACATTCCTTTGGTTATTGTTTTGGAAATTATTCCGTGGAAAATTGAAGTTTTGCTGTGCTGTATTACGAGGGGTCGGCGAAGAGTTGATTGGTTGTGAAAAAGTTCGCGGACGATTATCGTTTGAATTGAAATTACGTTGCGGGGGATTATGGGGCTGTGTCGAAAAGTTGCCGGATCTACTGTTAAAACGATTTTGAGTGGGACCGCTAGGATTTTGTCTAGCAGAAGACGGTCCTCTGTTTTGTTGTTGCTTCAAGAAATTCATATATTGTTGCTGATTTTTATGATTATCGTATGCTATACACTTTTGAAGAGCTTCTTCAAGGGAAGTGATTTGAAAATGTGATAAATACTCACAATAAGGTTCATTTATGCCTGAGCAGAATGTCTTAAGGGCCATATTCTTAAAATAGGGAGTTTTGAAATTGACAGATTCGATATTATTGTTTAATGTAATATGCTGGAGTAAATCGTTTAGGTTATTTGATACTCGCTGATGATATTGGTCATATGTCTCGTTAAATTTTTGAACTGTTGTTGATAATTGTGTTACTAAAATGTCTTCTGAACGTCGGTCGCCGTACTTAGCTAACAAGGCCGGTCGTACGTCTGTCCAAATAGTTTTATTAGAATAATTTAAAAAATCTCTTGGTTCACCTTTGATACGAGATAAAATATTGGCATTCAAAATAAATTCTTGAGCTGGAGTAATCTCCTGAGTAATAAGAAATGCTATTAAATTATCAGCTGATTTTATAAAGGTGGAGAGATTGTCTCCGGTAGTAAATTCGGGCAAAGTAGCACAAATGCTAGAAATATCACCGTTACTCATAGGCATATCGGCTATTGAATTATCTAATAAATCTGAAGTACTATAATTATTTGGAGAAATATTTATGGAAAGATTTTCAAAAATTAAATGCAAATTTTCTCGAGAAATATCACTAAAAATGCTCATAAAGGAAAGAAAGGAAAAATTCACTTACAGAAGGATGATCACTGATGATTTCCTCAGCATGCTTTTCTTTTCTATTCCCAGGTTCGTAGGACTCTCGTCGAACAATTGAAATTGACCAGGAAACGGGTGGTTTCTGTACGAGGATCCTGTTCGCAGCGCCAGAAATGTTAATCGTTTCACTTTGTAACTTTTAAAAACTTTATTTTCAAAACTACACAAAAAGGAAACTAACTATGGAATTTATACAATAAAATGATTTTATAAAACAAACTGTTGTTATAAAGATCTATTTGTAAAAAAGCGTGAAAACACATGTTGCAATTTAATTTATAATATTTTATTGTTGACTCTGCAGGTTGGTGGTGTCTTGTGTCCATTAAGGCTACATGTCTATATATATATATATATATATATATATATATATATATATATATATATATATATATATATATATATATATATACATCAATCTATCGTTAAAGCGTCCAGACAAAAATGTGCTTTATGGCGTCCGAGGTTGTTTTTTCTGCAGATATAGTGTTAATTGAGCTGAATACTTTTTAATATAGATAAAGGATGGTTAAAATAAATGGAAAAAAGGACTTTGGCACGGAAAACACAACATTGCTGTATATTTTCCTATCATTATGGCGCCCTTTCAGTCGATGGACAATTGGGCGTCTCTTATATTCAGCATTACGTATATATGATAGCCTTTAGGGCGTCAATTTTGTTATTGCGTTGTTGCCGCAGTAAGTACATATCTGCTAAGTTGGGAATTCTGGAACCGTTGGCGATACTTGACACTGAACACTGTTTACACTACCACTACACCAACACTAACACTTTACACTATCTTACGCGCGTTTCGATAACCAAGTTATCTTCTTCAGAGACTGAAGATAACTTGGTTATCGAAACGCGCGTAAGATAGTGTAAAGTGTTAGTGTTGGTGTAGTGGTAGTGTAAACAGTGTTCAGTGTACATATCTGCTATTTACAGAAAATAGGAGGACAAATAAGATATAATGTGGTTATTGTAAGTAGGAGGGAACTATATTATGTTATTGCAATGAAATTTCAGAAGTATTCATTTAACAAGTTACAAATACTCAAAATATTGAAGACAGTGAATTTAAATAAATCTTCAAATGGACAATTTCTTCACAAAATTGCATTAATTTCAGAATTACATGATAGTTATTATTTTATATGCTGTTTGTTAGGTACTAGTTGAAGAATAGCTATTTATGTAGGCAGTTACAAAAAATATGATTTTTTGTGACATTTGTGATCATTCAGGACACGAGTATTGTCGGTGAAAAGTTTTAACCCTAGTTGAGAACTAATATTTTTCCTGCGTAGATAAATAATTTATTTCCTTAAAATTGTGGGTTACGGGAAAATACTATAAGGGAAGTGATGTGATGGAGTGATTTTGACGTTTCGAGATTCGAATGGATCTACACGTTTCATATTAGTCCAAAAAACCCATTTTTAAAAATGTCGGTCAGTCAGCTGTCAACACGATAACTCAAAAACACTACCGAATTTTTCAATGAAATTTTATAAGTAGGTTCAGAACATAAAAACTGAGGCTAAGTTCGTAAATGATTAAAATCTGATTTACAGTTTTTCGGAAAATTCCATTTTCATGCAGTTTTCTCAATTTTCCTCCCGAAATAATTTTTTAACGAATAACTGACAAATTTGTTGGAATCTTCGTATCAAAAACCCTCCTATACAAAATTTCTCCGAAATCGGAATCAAATTTTTTTGGGAAATTTGCTTCAGCTTTAATCCTGTATATTATCTACAATATAAAATGAAAGAATTCAAATGTAGTAAGTAATTGAGATGCATGTTAAACATTTTGCAGTCCTGGACCCAAAAATTGTAAATTTTGGTTTATATTGAATGTATGGAAAAAATTATGCAGTATCATGTATTTTAATAAGCGGAAACCATTTCTTGTAGTAGTGTTATGAAATTTTTGTTATTAAAAAAATGTTTTCTTAGTTTTTTTCAAGTAAAGTATTAGAAAACAAATTTTGGGTGAAAACTAATAGCCTCGTGCATAAGGTGAAGTCATCTGGGTACATCAACTGGTTCAAATAATATTCTAATACATCAGTCGGAGCTAGATATCTCGTTTATCCTTAGTGCCACGAAACAACATTATTAACAAAAGAAGTAAGTAGATATCGTCAAGGACCAGATTTTAAAAATATTCATACATACAGTCTGCTCCAAAATTCAGTAACGAAACAAACACATATTTTTTATGTAACACCCTGTATTTCTTAATATCTTTCGATTCTCTTCGAAGAGCTGATTTCGAAAAACTATAGCACTTGGAGTAAAATGGTTATAGTTTCTAAATTCCAGGGTGTTGAAAATCACTTTTTTAACTTCAAAGATTTTTCAGCTAAAACAATTGATTATTTAAAAAAGAATGGATGTCCCTATATTTACTTGGGTTTAGTTGGGTTCTTCAATCAATTTTGGAACATCCTATATATTCATGAATACTTATAAAATCTGCCTCTTGGCGATATCGGCTACTTTTATGCTTCATACATCAATATTGTGTATAGGAAAAGGAATAACTTTTGGCCCTTGTACTAATATTTCTGTTGTTAAAAAAAAATTGAATTTTTTGTTATTAATCTAATGAAATTATGTCATATCAACCTGTTGTTGGTTTTCCAATAAGTCCTTCAGTTCGTTCTTGCTGATTTGCCATTACAAATGAAGTATTATATACAGGGTGGTCCGTAAGTAATGGTCCAAAGTGAAATGGGAGATTTTTGGCCTGAAAATATTACAATCTCTTGCAACTTGCTTTAATCAAATATTGATAATGGAAAAGATACAGGGTGGCAAAGTTTGAATGTAAAAGATGTTTTTTCTCAGTAAATTGAAAGATTTTGGATATACAAACGTAAAAATTGAGAGATGGGGGTTTTAGGGCATGAGAAATCGTAATATGATATCCGTTTTGATGTATTTCCTAGAGGGCGCCAAATGAGCTATGTTGTTGGTGTAACTGTGCGCTTAACTTTTTCATCATTAACGCCAACTCTCTTTTTATTGAAAAATATTAAAACTACATCATTTGCGACAAAAATAAATATGTATCATTAGTCTCAAAAATTACTAGTTTTCGCATTTTAAAAACCCCCTACATAATTATTATTTTATTTATTAGCACAAATAACACCGTACACTAACTAACGTCGTTAGTTAGTGAACGATGCAAATAATAGCGTTAGTAGGCGCTGATGTCAGCAAATTTATCATCACAAGAATTAACATAGTAGGTGCCGATGTCAACAATACTCCTGGCAGTTAATCATTCGTGTTTTGACAGTTAATCTCATTACACTCTTGAAGTACGAAACTATTTAAACACCTTGTTTCCTGAAAGCTGGATTGGTCGTGGTAGTCCCTTTCCTTGGCCAACACGCAGTCCAGAATATAACCCTTTGGATTTCAGTATATGGGGCACAATGAAGGAAATAGTTCACAGAAACCCTATAAATAGTCGAGTTCAACTTTGGCAAGAAATCAGAGCAGCAACAAATTTTTTTACGCCAATGACATTGTTTAATATTAGGCGATCTTTCATGAAACGCATGGATAAATGTATCGAGATGAATGGTGGACATATTGAACAATTACTGTGAAATAATATTTAAATTTTGTTGTTGTATTTTTCAATAAATTGTTCTTTTTTCTCTTGATTAAAAGTTATTGAGTTCATAATGGTTGCTTTATTAATATGTCAAAGTACTAATAAATAAAATGCAAATTACGTAGAGGGTTTTTGAGATGCGAATATCTTGAAAACTAGCAACCTTTGAGACTTATGATAGGTATACATTTTTTTCACAAAAATGATGTCATTTTAATATTTTTCAATGAAAAGCGAGATAGTGTTAACGATAAAAAAGTTAAGTGCACAGTTACACCAAGAACGTAGCTCATGTGGCTCCCTCTAAAAATACATCAAAACGGATATGATATTATGATTTCTCAGGAACTAAAACCCCTATCATCAAATTTTTACGTTTGTATATCCAAAATCTTTCAATTTACTGAGAAAAAACATTTTTGACATTTCAACTTTGCCACCCTGTATCTTTTTAATTATCAATATTTTATTGAAGAAAGTTGCGTCAGATTGTAATATTTTCAGGCCAAGAATCTTCCATTTCACTTTGGACCATTACTTACGGACCACCCTGTATATATATTTTTATTGTTTAAAAGTATATTTTGCAAATTTTTTTAATTTCATTCAACTATTCGAGAGCTATAAGACCGAGGCAGGAATAAATGCGGAACATAACACCCTCTATGCTACAAAGTGTTAGAGTAGACCTTAATGCCCGGTTAAGTCATGTCTACTGGTCAATGATGAACAAGCTGAACATTTATTGTAAATTTTCTTTTGTTTATTTTGGTAATTTAAAATCAAAAACTGACCTATTTGGGGAATTTTTAATAGTACTTTTTATTTAGCTTAAAATAAATTTATGCGTTACTTGGACGCACCCTATATACAGGAACGTATCTAAGAAATTAAGATCTGGGAAGTAACTTGGGACTTCGATTTTAAATGAAAGAGATTCATTCATATTTTTTCATGTATAATTTGCGTATATTGTTTCGCGTTTACGGCGTCCACTGACCATCCGCATACAACGTGCTAACTCTTTTTTTTTAAGAAAACTAAATATTTTTATGATCGAAGAATACGTACAAGTACTTGCAATGGAAACGCACAAAGAAGTAAGAGATGAAGGCTGTAGTTCATTAAATTCGAATGATTTTGATTTTTGTATCCCTGCAGGATTTTTATCCAATCTGAATAACTTTGTAGTACCTATTGTAGGACTTTTAAGTTTCTCTTTTTATTTGTCCCATATTCGACATTGTTTTATAATTACTACTTACTAGGTATTAAAACAATAAAATCTAGATTTATAACCTAATTAAAGTGGTTTTCTTTAACACGTTTTAGCTTCCAAATAAATTTAGGGGTAGTCAACATAATATAATATTGACATTATACTTGTCTTTTAGATGACCGAGAATAGTTTGTGTATAATGTCCTACTCAATAATTAATTATACAGTGAACGTCTAAATTATGGAATATTATCATTGTTCCGAGAACCGTCGAGTTTTAAGGGAATTCCCGAAACAGGTCGATTTTTGTTGTACAATGCCCATGTTATAACGTACATGGAGTAGGGATGACGTAACCGGTGTAGGTGTAATGACGTAATCGTTAATTTTTTTAAATAGAAATCGGTATAATGTGACACCTTATTTGAACGAGAATTTAATTATCTATTTAACGACATTACATTTTTAACTAAAATATTTTTTTAAGGGTACGAAAACAATTTTTTTTAATTTAAATTCAATGAAATTACAATTAATGCTTGAATCCATGACTTTCTGAAATACTTAAAAAAGCAAAAATAAGTAAAAATAATAATGGACACGAAAAGTTCTCTCATAAACACTGAAACTTTTTGTCATATGTAATTCAAGCAAGTGATAGTGGCATACTTACTGTAATATTTATTGTCGTAAATGTTTTGATTTTGTGAATTGCTATCAGTTGTCAATTGTAATTTTTACTTTTGAATAGTAAATTATAGCTCACCTAAATGAATCACAACGCATAGGAATATTAATCCTTAGCGGATGCGAGATAAAAAAAGAACACAGAACGAGGTATGCAATTTATTCAACGCAAAATATCCCGACAGACCCATCAGCCAATCAACAGTAAGTAAAATAATCCGAAAATTTGGAGAAACTGGGCACGTTAAACATGTTCCAAACGCTGGGCGTCCTAAAATTGAAGACAATGTGAAACTTGATATTTTATTAAATGTACATGACAATCCTCACAGTAGTTCAACACAAATGGGTGAATATGCTGGAGTTTCCCAAAGATCGGTATTACATATTTGAAAAAAAGAAAAATACCATCCCTACAAAATTCAACTACATCAGGAGTTAAACGACGACGATCCCGATCGCCGGCTTCAATTTTCTGAAATTATGCAGGATTTATGTATCCCCAATCCACTTTTCATCAATCAAATCCTTTTTTCCGATGAAGCAACATTTTTTATACATGGTACCGTGAATCGTCAAAATTGCAGATATTGGAGTCAAGAAAACCCGTATTGGATGACTGAGGCACACACGCAATATCCTCAGAAAGTGAATGTATGAGGTTTGTTCCAACCAGCGTCAGAAACCGTCAGGATTCTGCGCAGTAACTTAAATACGTTCCAACCAGACATCCAAACGATTAGTTAACGATCAGTTTCTTGTTCCAACCAAAATTTAAAACGGTTTGAAAACTATCAGAACGGTTTACGGATTTTCTTCTGACCACTAATCTCGCGCATGCGAATCGCTGTGTTTTTATTTTACAGTTTCTTTCACTGTTTCATTGAATTGCAGCATAACCTTAAAGTGTGAATTGTGTTTGTATTTAGATATAATTAAAACTAGAACTTTTAAAGTGTGAATTGTGTTTGTATTTAGATATAATTAAAAATCTTGGTTTTATTCCTAATTTTGATCATAATAAAAATCGTGTAAGCCTTTGGATCAGCTGATTAACGATGCCAACACAAGCGCATGTACAGTACAGTTGTAAGATGTTCCAACCAAAAACATAAATTGATCAGGGATCAGATTTTTTGATAGACATGCGCGTTGAAAACGATTTGAAGATAGTTGGAAATCAGTTTGTGATTTGTGGTTGGAACAAACCTATGGGCAGGGATCATCAATGACAGAATCATTGGCCCTTTTTTCTTTGAAGAAAATCTAACAGGAAGACGCTATTCAACTTTTTTGAGAAATCAACTTATACCTGTCCTTGCTAACATGTATCCAAATGCCAATAATCCAAATTTACCTAGTGAAAATATCTGGTTTCAACAAGATGGATCCTCTCCGCATTACACACGTGAAGTACGTCAATTTTTAAATAATTACTTTCCCGGGAGGTGGATCAGAAGACGAGGTTTTATAGAGTGGCCAGAAAGGTCGCCAGATCTAACACCTCTAGATTTTTTCCTGTGGGGTTACATAAAATCAAAAGTTTATGTCAATAGACCCCAAAACTTACAGGACTTGAAAGATAGAATTAGGCATGAAAAGAGTCTAATTACTCCAGAAGTCATCCGCAATGTACTTGATGAATGTGTCCGTACATTCGCATATTGTCAAGAAACCGATGGATGGCAGTTCAAACATTTAATTTAAAATAATTGTTTTGCATAATTTGGTTACTTTAAAGTACATTATTAATTAAATCATTAGTTGAAATTTGGTTGAATTTAAATTAAAAAATTGATTTCGTACTCTTAAAAAAATATTTTACTTGAAAATGTAATGTCGTTAAATAAGGAATTAAATTCTCGTTCAAATGAGGTGTCACAGTATACCGATTTCTATTTAAAAAAATTAACGATTACGTCACTACACCTACACCGGTGACGTCATCCCTACTCCATGTACGTTATAACATGGGTATTTTACAACAAAAATCGATCTGTTTCGGGATTTCCCTTAAAACTCGACGGTTCTCGAAATAATAATAATATTCCATAATTTAGCCGTTCACTGTAGAATACTATTAATAAAGAAATGCGCCAGCTCACTGACCTTCCTACCTCATATCTAAACCTTTACTCACGTTAATGTATCGGACTTTCTTGATTTGGTGCTATTAGAGGAGAGTGGTTGACGTGACGCTCTAAAGACGAGAGCATGTATTTGAGAGAATACTCAGAGTTGAGTAATGTACCAGAAATGTATTTTTCTAACTGTTGCATTCAACAATATAAGCAATTTAACGTTCTACTGAAACGGCAGTGTTGTCAAATCTCGGGACGCTCTAAGCGCGAATAGCTATCAAGATAAAATGTATACTCTATATACAACTTAATATTCCTAGCGTCTCTGCCGGAGAGTTGCGCGAACTAAATATATTCGGGAACCGTATATTTTCGTTCATTTCATGATCAAAAAAGCGTCCCCCAAAAATTTTGTTGGTAGGTTCGTGACGTAATTTCAAGTCCCTGGACAAATTATTACAAGGGGTGTATATATATATATATATATATCCTTCTATCGTTAGAGCGTCCATACATTCTGAAATCGCATTCAATAGAGCGTCCAAGTGCATACAGCGTCCGTATACGGACGCTCTATGCACACCCCTTGTAATAATTTGTCCAGGGACTTGAAATTACGTCACGAACCTACCAACAAAATTTTTGGGGGACGCTTTTTTGATCATAAAATGAACGAAAATATACGGTTCCCGAATATATTTAGTTCGCGCAACTCTCCGGCAGAGACGCTAGGAGTATTAAGTTGTATATAGAGTATACATTTTATCTTGATAGTTATTCGCGCTTAGAGCGTCCCGAGATTTGACAACACTGCCGTTTCAGTAGAACGTTAAATTGCTTATATTGTTGAATGCAACAGTTAGAAAAATACATTTCTGGTACATTACTCAACTCTCAGTATTCTCTCAAATACATGCTCTCGTCTTTAGAGCGTCACGTCAACCACTCTCCTCTAATAGCGCCAAATTAAGAAAGTCCGATACATTAACGTGAGTAAAGGTTTAGATATGAGGTAGGAAGGTCAGTGAGCTGGCGCATTTCTTTATTAATAGTATTCTACAGTGAACGGCTAAATTATGGAATATTATTATTATTTCGAGAACCGTCGAGTTTTAAGGGAAATCCCGAAACAGATCGATTTTTGTTGTAAAATACCCATGTTATAACGTACATGGAGTAGGGATGACGTCACCGGTGTAGGTGTAGTGACGTAATCGTTAATTTTTTTAAATAGAAATCGGTATAATGTGACACCTCATTTGAACGAGAATTTAATTCCTTATTTAACGACATTACATTTTCAACTAAAATATTTTTTTAAGAGTACGAAATCAATTTTTTTAATTTAAATTCAACCAAATTTCAACTAATGATTTAATTAATAATGTACTTTAAAGTAACCAAATTATGCATAACAATTATTTTAAATTAAATGTTCGAACTGCCATCCATCGGTTTCTTGACAATATGCGAATGTACGGACACATTCATCAAGTACATTGCGGATGACTTCTGGAGTAATTAGACTCTTTTCATGCCTAATTCTATCTTTCAAGTCCTGTAAGTTTTGGGGTCTATTGACATAAACTTTTGATTTTATGTAACCCCACAGGAAAAAATCTAGAGGTATTAGATCTGGCGACCTTTCTGGCCACTCTATAAAACCTCGTCTTCTGATCCACCTCCCGGGAAAGTAATTAGGTATTTAAAAATTGACGTACTTCACGTGCGTAATGCGGAGGGGATCCATCTTGTTGAAACCAGATATTTTCACTAGGTAAATTTGGATTATTGGCATTTGGATACATGTTAGCAAGGACAGGTATAAGTTGATTTCTCAAAAAAGTTAAATAGCGTCTTCCTGTTAGATTTTCTTCAAAGAAAAAAGGGCCAATGATTCTGTCATTGATGATCCCTGCCCACAGGTTTGTTCCAACCACAAATCACAAACTGATTTCCAACTATTTTCAAATCGTTTTCAACGCGCATGTCTATTTAATAGTCTGATCCCTGATCAATTTATGTTTTTGGTTGGTACATCTTACAACTTCAGTCTGTACTGTACATGCGCTTGTGTTGGCATCGTTAATCAGCTGATCCAAAGGCTTACACGATTTTTATTATGATCAAAATTAGGAATATAACCAAGCTTTTTAATTATATCTAAATACAAACACAATTCACACTTTAAAAGTTCTAGTTTTAATTATATCTAAATACAAACACAATTCACACTTTAAGGTTATGCTGCAATTCAATGAAACCGTGAAAGAAACTGTAAAATAAAAACACAGCGATTCGCATGCGCCAGACTAGTGGTCAGAAGAAAATCCGTAAACCGTTCTGATAGTTTTCAAACCGTTTTAAATTTTGGTTGGAACAAGAAACTGATCGTTAACTTATCGTTTGTATGTCTTGTTGGAACGTATTTAAGTTACTGCGCAGAATTCTGACGGTTTTTGACGCTGGTTGGAACAAACCTCATACATTCACTTTCTGAGGATATTGCGTGTGTGCCTCAGTCATCCAATACGGGTTTTCTTGACTCCAATATCTGCAATTTTGACGATTCACGGTACGATGTATAAAAAATGTTGCTTCATCGGAAAAAAGGATTTGATTGATGAAAAGTGGATTGGGGATACATAAATCCTGCATAATTTCAGAAAATTGAAACCGGCGATCGGGATCGTCGTCGTTTAACTCCTGATGTAGTTGAATTTTGTAGGGATGGTATTTTTCTTTTTTTAAAATGTGTAATACCGATCTTTGGGAAACTCCAGCATATTCACCCATTTGTGTTGAACTACTGTGAGGATTGTCATGTACATTTAATAAAATATCAAGTTTCACATTGTCTTCAATTTTAGGACGCCCTGCGTTTGGAATCTGTTTAACGTGCCTAGTTTCTCCAAATTTTCGGACTATTTTACTTACTGTTGATTGGCTGATGAGTCTGTCGGGATATTTTGCGTTGAATAAATTGCATACCTCGTTCTGTGTTCTTTTTTTCATCTCCGCATCCGCTAAGGATTAATATTTCTATGCGTTGTGATTCATTTAGGTGAGCCATAATTCACTATTCAAAAGTAAAAATTACAATTGACAACTGATAACAATTCACAAAATCAAAACATTTACGACAATAAATATGTCAGTAACTATGCCACTATCACTTGCTTGAATTACATATGACAAAAAGTTTCAGTGTTTATGAGAGAACTTTTCGTGTCCATTATTATTTTTACTTATTTTTGCTTTTTTAAGTATTTCAGAAAGTCATGGATTCAAGCATTAATTGTAATTTGATTGAATTTAAATTTAAAAAAATTGTTTTCGTACCCTTAAAAAAATATTTTGGTTAAAAATGTAATGTCGTTAAATAGATATATAAATTCTCGTTCAAATGAGGTTTCACATTATACCGATTTCTATTTAAAAAAATTAACGATTACGTCATTACACCTACACCGGTTACGTCATCCCAACTCCATGTACGTTATAACATGGGCATTGTACAACAAAAATCGACCTGTTTCGGGAATTCCCTTAAAACTCGACGGTTCTCGGAACAATGATAATATTCCATAATTTAGACGTTCACTGTATAATTAATTATTGAGTAGGACATTATATACAAACTATTCTCGGTCATCTAAAAGACAAGTATAATGTCAATATTATATTATGTTGACTACCCCTAAATTTATTTGGAAGCTAAAACGTGTTGAAGAAACCCACTTTAATTAGGTTATAAATCTAGATTTTATTGTTTTAATACCTAGTAAGTAGTAATTATAAAACAATGTCGAATATGGGACAAATAAAAAGTAAATTTTTACACAATACAAAAAAAAGTTTTCTACTATAAAATCTACATATACACAGAGAAACTTAAAAGTCCTGCAATAGGTACTACAAAGTTATTCAGATTGAATAAAAATCCTGCAGGGATACAAAAATCAAAATCATTCGAATTTAATGAACTACAGCCTTCATCTCTTACTTCTTTGTGCGTTTCCATTGCATGTACTTGTACGTATTCTTCGATCATAAAAATATTTAGTTTTCTTTAAAAAAAAAGAGTTAGCACGTTGTATGCGGATGGTCAGTTGACGCCGTAAACGCGAAACAATATACGCAAATTATACATGAAACGATATGAATGAATCTCTTTTTCATTTAAAATCGAAGTCCCAAGTTACTTCCCAGATCTTAATTTCTTAGATACGTTCCTGTATATAGGGTGCGTCCAAGTAACGCATAAATTTATTATAAGCTAAATAAAAAGTACTATTAAAAATTCCCCAAATAGGTCAGTTTTTGATTTTAAATTACCAAAATAAACAAAAGAAAATTTACAATAAATGTTCAGCTTGTTCATCATTGACCAGTAGACATGACTTAACCGGGCATTAAGGTCTACTCTAACACTTTGTAGCATAGAGGGTGTTATGTTCCGCATTTATTCCTGCCTCGGTCTTATAGCTCTCGAATAGTTGAATGAAATTTAAAAAATTTGCAAAATATACTTTTAAACAATAAAAATATATATACAGGGTGGTCCGTAAGTAATGGTCCAAAGTGAAATGGAAGAATCTTGGCCTGAAAATATTTCAATCTGACGCAACTTGCCTCAATAAAATATTGATAATAAAAAAGATACAGGGTGGCAAAGTTGAAATGTCAAAAATGTTTTTTCTCAGTAAATTGAAAGATTTTGGATATACAAACGTAAAAATTTGATGAATTTTAATCAAGAGAAAAAAGAACAATTTTTGAAAAATACAACTACAAAATTTAAATATTATTTCACAGTAATTGTTCAATATGTCCGCCATTCATCTCGATACATTTATCCATGCGTTTCATGAAAGATCGCCTAATATTAAACAATGTCATTGGCGTAAAAAAATTTGTTGCTGCTCTGATTTCTTGCCAAAGTTGAACTCGACTATTTATAGGGTTTCTGTGAACTATTTCCTTCATTTTGCCCCATATACTGAAATCCAAAGGGTTATATTCTGGACTGCGTGTTGGCCAAGGAAAGGGACTACCACGACCAATCCAGCTTTCAGGAAACAAGGTGTTCGTACTTCAAGAGTGTAATGAGATTAACTGTCAAAACACGAATGATTAACTGACAGGAGTATTGTTGACATCGGCACCTACTATGTTAATTCTTGTGATGATAAATTTGCTGACATCAGCGCCTACTAACGCTATTATTTGCATCGTTCACTAACTAACGACGTTAGTTAGTGTACGGTGTTATTTGTGCTGATAAATAAAATAATAATTATGTAGGGGGTTTTTAAAATGCGAAAACTAGTAATTTTTGAGACTAATGATACATATTTATTTTTGTCGCAAATGATGTAGTTTTAATATTTTTCAATAAAAAGAGAGATAGCGTTAACGATGAAAAAGTTAAGCGCACAGTTACACCAACAACATAGCTCATTTGGCGCCCTCTAGGAAATACATCAAAACGGATATCATATTACGATTTCTCATGCCTTAAAACCCCCATCTCTTAATTTTTACGTTTGTATATCCAAAATCTTTCAATTTACTGAGAAAAAACATCTTTTACATTTAAACTTTGCCATCCTGTATCTTTTCCATTATCAATATTTGATTAAAGCAAGTTGCAAGAGATTGTAATAGTTTCTGGCCAAAAATCTCCCATTTCACTTTGGACCATTGCTTACGGACCACCCTGTATATAATACTTCATTTGGAATGGCAAATCAGCAAGAACCAACTGAAAGACTCATTGGAAAACCAACAACAGGTTGATAAGACTTAATTTCATTAGATTAATAACAAAAAATTCAATTTTTTTTAACAACAGAAATATTAGTACAAGGGTCAAAAGTTATTCCTTTTCCTATACACAATATTGATGTATGAAACATAAAAGTAGCCGATATCGCCAAGAGGCAGATTTTATAAGTATTCATGAATATATAGGATGTTCCAAAATTGATTGAAGAACCCAACTAAACCCAAGTAAATATAGGGACATCCATTCTTTTTTAAATAATCAATTGTTTTAGCTGAAAAATCTTTGAAGTTAAAAAAGTGATTTTCAACACCCTGGAATTTAGACTTCAAGTGCTATAGTTTTTCGAAATCAGCTCTTTGAAGAGAATCGAAAGATATTAAGAAATACAGGGTGTTACATAAAAAATATGTGTTTGTTTCGTCACTGAATTTTGGAGCAGACTGTATGTATGAATATTTTTAAAATCTGGTCCTTGACGATATCTACTTACTTCTTTTGTTAATAATGTTGTTTCGTGGCACTAAGGATAAACGAGATATATCTAGCTCCGACTGATGTATTAGAATATTATTTGAACCAGTTGATGTACCCAGATGACTTCACCTCACCCAAAATTTGTTTTCTAATACTTTACTTGAAAAAAACTAAGAAAACTACTAAATTTGAATTCTTTCATTTTATATTGTAGATAATATACAGGATTGAAGCTGAAGGAAATTTCCAAAAAAAATTTGATTCCGATTTCGGAGAAATTTTGTATAGGAGGTTTTTTGATACGAAGATTCCAACAAATTTGTCAGTTATTCGTTAAAAAAATTATTTCGGGTGGAAAATTGAGAAAACTGCATGAAAATGGAATTTTCCGAAAAACTGTAAATCAGATTTTAATCATTTACGAACTCAGCCTTAGTTTTTATGTTCTGAACCTACTTATAAAATTTCATTGAAAAATTTTGTGAAGAAATTGTCCATTTGAAGATTTATTTAAGTTCACTGTCTTCAATATTTTGAGTATTTGTAACTTGTTAAATGAATACTTTTGAAATTTCATTGCAATAACATAATATAGTTCCCTCCTACTTACAATAACCACATTATATCTTATTTGTCCTCCTATTTTCTGTAAATAGCAGATATGTACTTACTGCGGCAACAACGCAAAAACAAAATTGACGCCCTAAAGGCTATCATATATTCGTAATACTGAATATAAGAGACGCCCAATTGTCCATCGACTGAAAGGGCGCCATAATGTTAGGAAAATATACAGCAATGTTGTGTTTTCCGTGCCAAAGTCCTTTTTTCCATTTATTTTAACCATCCTTTATCTATATTAAAAAGTATTCAGCTCAATTAACACTATATCTGCAGAAAACAACGTCGGACGCCATAAAGCACATTTTTGTCTGGACGCTTTAACGATAGAAGGATGTATATATATATATATATATACATATATATATATATATATATATATATATTATATATATATATATATATATATATATATATATATATATATATGCGAAAATTAATAGCAAATTTGTTTTTATCTAGTAGTTTTTAACAATATAATAAGTAACTATTAACCTTTTTACTGAACATGTAAGCCCACAGTATTGGGGTTTGGGGTATAATTATTTCTCTTAAGAATTAAATGTCATTTTCACAAAAAGTTACATAACAGCTATAATATCAGCTGAAAGTTACATTCTCAAGAGAATTAATTCTTGTCTTTAAAAAATCAGGCCATTGGGGTATTTTGTGATGTCTTGCCTACGGTGGCTACCGCTCCCATATTACATGAGACATAACTATTAGCAAAAAAGAAGAAGCTTTACCTAACCTATAAATGCAAGCAAGTAACGCGCCAAAGAAGACTGCTTTGGCGCTTTGCTCCACTTTTATGCTGTGCTTCTAGTTTTAGAAATTTGCCGGTTCGGAGTTTGGATGTACTCTTTTATGATTTTTATATTGCATTGTTCATATAACAGTAGCCGTATGTAAGACAATTTTTTTTTCTCACCCTGTTATTCTTAAAATAGTTTTCGTTCCAAGTAAAATGAATTAAATCATGGGTATACCCTAATATTTCAGAAATCCATTTCTCGACAAAACAACCAATTGTCTGAAACAGATAAGTAAAGTACAATAATGTCACGTAGTCTTCGAGGCCACGAAAGGGGAAAGAAAATATTCAGAACGATTTGAGTTTTAGTTTCTAGAAAATAACTAAAGTGTTCACTTGAGCCAAATAAATCTATTAAAATATAGTGTGTATTGTGGTGCATATCAGGAGTTAAATAGGTGAGTCTATCTCACAGAGTAATTCAGTCTTGCCTGTTATTTGATATTTGAATTTAAAAGATATTTTATCACATAGAGTATATATATTTGCTAATTATTTTTAATAATAACTTTGTTTAAAGTTCTTTAATATTCAACGTTATTAAGAACATTAATTTGTTGTTGCATTTCCTATTCATCCAATCCTACTGTACTGTGGAGAGTTTGTGCCACTTGCATTTCAACTCACATACCTATACTGTATTGTGGAGAGTTTGCGCCACTTGCGGTTTGTCCATTCCTGATACAGGGTGACTTCTCACGTCACCTATATCTCCTTCCACCCCCCTGTATTGTGGAGAGCTTGAGCCACTTGCAGTGTAACCTTATTTAGCTGTACTGTGGAGAGTTTGTGCCACTTGCAGTTTAACTCGCATACCTATAGTGTACTGTGGAGAGTTTGCGCCACTTGCGGTTTGTCCATTCCTGATACAGGGTGACTTCTCACGTCACCTATATCTCCTTCCACCCCCCTGTATTGTGGAGAGCTTGAGCCACTTGCAGTGTAACCTTATTTAGCTGTACTGTGGAGAGTTTGTGCCACTTGCAGTTTAACTCACATACCTATACTGTACTGTGGAGAGTTTGTGCCACTTGCGGTTTGTCCATTCCTGATACAGGGTGACTTCTCACGTCACCTATATCTCCTTCCACCCCCCTGTATTGTGGAGAGCTTGAGCCACTTGCAGTGTAACCTTATTTAGCTGTACTGTGGAGAGTTTGTGCCACTTGCAGTTTAACTCACATACCTATACTGTACTGTGGAGAGTTTGCGCCACTTGCGGTTTGTCCATTCTTGATACAGGGTGACTTCTCACGTCACCTATATCTCCTTCCACCCCCCTGTATTGTGGAGAGCTTGAGCCACTTGCAGTGTAACCTTATTTAGCTGTACTGTGGAGAGTTTGTGCCACTTGCAGTGTATTATTATTTTGCTGTACTGTGGAGAGTTTGTGCCACTTGCAGTGTATTATTATTTTGCTGTACTGTGGAGAGTTTGTGCCACTTGCAGTGTATTATTATTTTGCTGTACTGTGGAGAGTTTGTGCCACTTGCAGTGTAATATTATTTTGCTGTACTGTGGAGAGTTTGTGCCACTTACAGTAGCTATAATATTGTTTGTGGAGAGTTTGTGCCACATATTCCTTACATGCATTGGGGAGAGTTTGCGCCCCTTGCACCTTTCCTAATAACCCTAAATATTTACTATTAGGCATTTATTTTTGATCAAGTGAAGTTTTAACTTTACTTTAGTACTGATATGCATAATCACAGTTCAAACACATAAGATGCACCTTGTATATTATTAATACTTTCATTAATTTTGGGGATTTCAACTACACTAATCGTTAGTTAAATAATTAATTATTATTTATGGCAAAATGAATACTCAGAGTGTTTTTCTATCTAATTCCAGGTACGTCATCTCGGTTGTTCAACCTACTTGGACCATGTCCACATGGACTGTTCAATTAAATCCAGGCATCACGTCCAGTGTCTTGTAAATAGTTATTTTCAACATTTAGATTTGTTTTATTATCTATATTATAAAAAAAATATAATGTAAGTACACAGTAAGTAATTAAAAGTTAAATTCTAATTAAATATATCAATCTTTACAAATCACTCATTCTCCTCAAGTCAAGTTTTTCCCTCCTTACACCGTATAAGTTTAAAAAGTGTTTATTACGCTGTGACTAAAGTTTAGTTTGTGTAGCTCTACTACCTTGGTTAATTATACCACCGTGTACGGTGATTATACGAAGTTAACAGATAAGTATCATATTATATATACCTATATAAAATAATGTCTAACATACGTTTTAAAGTTAGTAAGCATTATAAAAATGCATCAAAACAAATGAAAATATTCACTACACAAAACCTTCCTAAAATTCTAAACAATGAACAAATACATATTCCTTTAAACATAAACAATTCTGACTTAGACTCAAGTGTACTGTCGCAACAAACATTGACATCTAATTCTAGAGATGAAATTACAGGTGAAACATTTGATTCAAGAGTTATTGATTTGCCATTTAATTTCTGTATTACAGACCTTCCTATTGGTTCAAGAAATATGATTGATCAAATGTTTGTTCCTACCAGTAGTCCTAATAGCTCTACTAGTGATAGTGTCCCGAATCGGAGTATTTCGTTGAATTTATCTCAATGGTGCCTTAAGCACAATATAACTCATGTAGCAATCAATGACCTTCTCAAACTCCTAAAACCCTATCATTCTGAATTACCATTAGATGCTCGAACTCTCTTGCATACTCCTTCAAAAATTAATTTAAAAATAGTTGAACCTGGGAAATATGTTCATTTTGGGCTAAATATGTGTTTACTAAAGTTGCTTCCACAATATCATGCTTATAAACAACTGAGAACTGTTGAAATTTTGATCAACGTTGATGGTCTTCCTATTTCAAAGAGCTCTGCTAGTCAGTTTTATCCAATCCTTTGCAGTTTATATGAAAACCCAGGGCATGTGGAAGTTGTTGGTGTCTATCATGGCTATGAGAAACCAAAAAATTGCAATTTATTTCTAGAAGATTTTGTCACTGAAGCTACTGGTATAATTAATAATGGATTCTTTTTTGATGGACACTTGTACTATGTAAAAATAAAAGGATTTATTTGTGATGCCCCAGCAACATCATTTATTTGTTGTACAAAAGGTCACTCTGGATACATGTCTTGTACCAAATGTCACACTGAAGGCATTTTTTATGATAGTGTGAGTTTTCCACAAACCTCAGCTCTTAAATTACGTATAGATACTGACTTTCGAGCCAAAGTCCAACACGAGCACCATACAGGAACATCTTATATTTAGAAAACATTCCTCAGTTAGATATGGTCAAAAGCTTTCCACTAGACTATATGCATTTGGTGTGTTTAGGAGTTGTTAAAAAGTTGATAGTTACATTATGGCAATGTGGAAAACCTTCAGTTAAATTATCTTATCATCAGATTTCTGAAGTTTCTAGGTTGATAATTAAACAAACTTCAAATATTCCCATGGAATTCAATAGGAAGCCCCGTAGCTTGAATGAAAGTAGGAGATGGAAAGCTGTAGAATTTAGACAGTTTTTGTTGTATTCAGGTCCTGTTGTTTTGTGTAATATACTTCCAAATGAAAGATACGAAAATTTTCTTGTTTTAGGTGTAGCAATTACTATTTTGTCATGCTCAAAACATTTAGAACATATTGATTATGCAGAAGAATTATTTAAGTACTTTGTTGAAACCTTTATAATTATTTATGGGGAAAAATATACCTCACATAATACTCATAATTTGTTGCATCTAGTTAATGATGTCAGAGCATTTGGATCTTTAAATAAATTCAGTGCTTTTTAATTTGAAAATATCATGCAATTTTTAAAAAAGTTAATACGAAAACACGATAAACCCCTTGAGTAATTGATAAATAGGATAAATGAACTTAAAGCTTCACAAAAGCTGGAAAATATTAATCAAAGTTTCCCTTGTTGTCAGAAAACTCATTATAACGGGCCTTTACTACCAGAATATGTAACAGTGACAGTGATACAGTTCAAACTAGTATCTATTAAAAACTTCACATTAAAAATCAAGGAGCCAGATAACACCTGTTTCCTAAGTTTTGGTAAACTGATCAGCATTACCAACATAATATCTACGAAGGAAGGACATAAATTCATATTAGGGAATGAATATCTTGATAAGAAAAACTTCTTTATTAAACCATGTGAATCATCAGTTTTAAATATATACCTAATTAGTAAAAAAATGGGACCACTGAAAGCCTGGAATGTTGAAGACATTTTATTCAAGTGTATTAAACTCACTTTTAATGATAAATTTGAAACTTTTCCTTTGTTACACATATAGATTACCTACACCCAATTTTAATAATAAATACTTTTTATATACTTTGCCCTTTATCATATAATTTTTATTTAATTTGTAGCAGTTAAAAGTTCATGTGGGTACTTTTTATAAGTTGTGAGACAGTGTAAATGAACTACAGTATTGTACAATTGAAGCATGGGGAAGTAAATGGGTATAAGTGAGAAAATTATTATCTGCTGTAAAATTCTATGATATTTGTACACATTTTTTTCATAATTGCATCCAGTAAATATCTACTTGTTTGTGAGTAAAAACATTTGCCATAGTATTTTTTTTGAATACCCTACATTTACGTTACATCTGTTGCAGTATTATTTACACATCTTTGCAACTCAATACATAATATGTTTTGTTATTAACTGCAGGGTAATGAAAACTACCAGTTCATTTTAAGTTTATTAAAAAGTATTGTTTCTTAAATTGTTGGATTATTCCAAAATCTTGATCACACTCTGTGTATGAGTGTCCAGGGATTAAGAACTTTATGGTCAACTATCTCTGAGTTTTGCACTGTCTCAGTTTATACTGGAGCTTATTGAATATTTTGTTGTCTTACGTCTTACAGATTTTTACCTGAATCGCAAAATAAATATAAGCAGAAAATAAGTTATTCGTAGAAATAACTTGGTATATGAACAAATATGGCATCAGAAACAAGGAGTATTGTGAAATTTGTAGATGATTCAACAGTAGCGGCAGTTCCTAGTAAGTGGATAACCAATAATGTTTGTTTATGGCCTCCGTTTCCACCAGAAAAAATAAATTGAGCCATTAAATTCCAAAAAATTGATACCTGTTGGCCATCCCACAAAGTGGAAGTTTTTCGTAATGCTGTTTATGGTAATTTTGTTGTCATTTAATATGTGTAATAAAATAAATTCAGTTTTTGTTCAAAACATTTTAGATTCCTATGAAGTAGCTCGCCAAAAAGCAAAAAAAGCCGAAGATACTAGTGATCTTTCAACTGATACAGAACTACAAAGCAAAAGAAAATAAAAAAAAAGAATGAGTTATTGCACATCATCTTCTAACTCTGACAATGATTCATATGTAAATGAAAAACAATATATCCAGAAGGACAAAAACAAACCACAGATGCCGGTTCTATTAGGTAAGTAAACAGTATGTTATTTGAAGTTGAAGATTTATTAAAGTAAATTCAACTCTAGGATCTCAACATCAAGAAGAGTCTGAAAATGAAAACGAAAGTATTTCCGCAAATGAAACGCAAATATTTTTGGGCCATAAAACACTGACACCAGTACTGCAAATAAATAATAAAAAAAAAAAGGATATTTTAGACAGAAGTCACATTGAACTGGACAATTTGGAGTCAATGTCTAGTACAAATTGTAAGTATTATCTAATTTCAATTATTACTATAAGTACCTTGTAGTAAAGTGAATACTTATTTTCATAATACCAACAGTGTGGTATTAATAATCTAATTATGTTACCTATACCTAAAAAGATTTGTTATTTATAAATAAAATAAATTTGCATATTAAGTAATTAATAGTTTGAGCTTTTATTCTGTCAATTTCTATTATATAGAATTGAGATTCAACAATTCTTGAAAATTCCACTTTAATAAAAAAATAACAACCTTAACCAGGTTCAGTGCTTTGCATCATCAAAAATATTATAAAAAATTTGTTTATTCATAAATACAAACCCGTTAAGGAATAGTTGAAATAATTAAATTATTAATATTATATTTGTTCATTTTAAAAATTAATTTATATCGTCTGATATATTTTGTTATACTTAGTACTTACTTTTCAAGCTTCAATTTTAAGATTTTTTTTTTAAATTCTAGCTACCAGTAAATGCCAGTGTTACTGCCCTCACCAGGGTAAATCAAGATTAGACTTGTCCTAAAGAGATATTTTGATTATTTTTCTGTTGCAGCTCAATTAAATGGTGAAATTTTACAACTTTATTTTCTTCGCAGTATAACTACAGAGTTAATATCAGAGGTTAAAAAATTGAAGATAGGTGATGAACTCAATGAAGAGTCTGAAATATCAGTATTGGCTAATTTTAATCTTCCACTTGCCACCGAAGAAGAACTTTTGGATTTTGACAACTTTATAAAAAATGTTGAGAATTCCAAGAAAGTGGTATGTTTTTTAACATTTTTAGGAATAGTTTTAAAATGTAATAGGTATATATGTCTAGTGTAAGCAGTAAATAGTGTTCCTACATTGTTTCTGTGTTTTAAGAATATAATGCTAGCAACAGTTATTTTTTTAAATGCAGATGGTCTTTTTGCAATAAATGCACATTTAAAAAAGATTATGCATGATTCTTTGATACATTTAGTAGTAATAAGTAAGAAGTATATTTTATAGTTATAAAAAAACTGTAAGTTAGGCAGTTAGTTGAGTAGTGTAATATTTTCATATTTTGCAACGGAAGGAAGCATATCTTTGTAAATAAAATTGAACAATAAAACGGTTAATAACATAACATGCACCCCCTCTGTCTCTTCATTTTATTAATCAGAGCCCGCAAATTAGTTGCCGTTCGTGTGGGGCAAGTGATCAGAAATAAAATAACGTCTGTTTCACACCAAATACTTTCCTTAAAATTCTGTAGTTACCGCTTTTTAAAAAATCAATAGTGTTGGAACAAAGAATATGCGTTTTGAATCACCCTGTGTAATAACAATTACTTTATTTGCAATATGTGTGTACGAATTTTTTTATATATAAATTTCCATTTATGTCAAATCCGGCACTTTTTTGATAAAAATGGTCATATCTTGTAAAAAGCTTGATAAAAGGTACATTCATAACTCAAATTTTCAGATTTTAATTATGTCAAGTTTCTCTTCAACATCTAATTAGAACTCGCAAATAATCACAAATTTATTGTCTCTTTTGGTAGTCAGCCTGCATTCAAGAAATTTTTTTCTGCATCAAATATTTTTTTAATATACCTATTTTGTTCCCGTTTCAGATGCAGCATTGAAATCAAAAAAATGTACCGAGGCTAAGGAAGCGGAGCAGGAAATAGCACGCTGGTTGAGAATAACCCAAGAGAGGCTGAAGGCATTTAATATAAAAAATTATTAATATTGAATTACAGAACGAAGTTGCAGATTTTGACTTTTATTTAATTATCCTTTTTGGTAGACATTTTCTCAGGCTATGTTAAAGTAATATTACACAAATATAAAATAGATCTTTGAAATTTTATATTCATGTACACTGTAAAATAATTGGTTTTAGTGGTAAATTAGAAACAAAAAAATAAGTAGTTATGTGTACGTACAGTGGACGAACATAGTTTATGAAAAATATACATACATATTACAACAGTTGGATGTACAGTATTTCTGGTTGGTACAAACAAGACAAAATACAAACTTTTTATGTACATACATAATATTAATTAGCTGTATATGTGTACGTCTATTGTATGTAATTTCTGTATGTAATTTGGACATACTGCATTGTGGAAAATGTACATTCTAAAAATGTACTGTGTACGTACTACGTACAGTGAAGTATGTATTCTAGACATAACTTTTGTCAGTTGGTAACGTACTTCGAACGTTTTGTGTATGTATCGATGATGGTTGGGCAGTATTTATGATTTACTTAGATATACTATATCGTATATACAATGATTACTGAAGGTAAATATATAAAAAGGTATGAATGTACAATTAAAAACCTGATAAATTTATTCTTGGTAGAATACGAAGTGGTCGGAGAGAAGTCCTAGGGATTTACTTAAACCTATGTTACCTGGAATAACCACTTGCTAAAGGTTAGGACGTGTAGGGGTTGAATACCAAAAGTATAGTCCTTGCATGTGTAGATCGGGGTAACAGTTGTCCGATGATGATCCAGAGGTCGTGAACGATGTGAGAAACAGTCGAATCCCAAAATAAGAATTCAAGTCAGAAGTGTGAAAATTGGAAATGAAGTTGAAATGGAAATTGAAAGATGAAATTGAAATTGAAGGCCTGAAATAGAAATAAACGTAAGTGAATGATATTGAGCCAGTATTCAGAATATAATAACATAAAAGTGAGTGGTCGACAAACTTACCGTTGATGGTGGGTGGCCTTTAAGTGAAACAAGACAAGTTGGGGTAATTATAATTTATTTTAAAATAATAAATCCAACCCACTGGTTGAGTTTCCAGTTCTAAGGAACCTTGGAAACTTTTCCTTTTAAAACTTTTTGTAAATTACAAAAAAAATCCGTTAAATTAACGTTAGGTGCTCTTAGCTAGCATCCAAAAAGCAAAATGAGACGATATCTCTCTTCCCTTGATCACAACCTGTCCTGAATGGTAGGTTCTTTTCCTTTACCAGTAGCTTCTAAGAGCTCAAAAGATATGCTATATGTGAATTTACAAAGAATGTACTGAATTTGTACAACTACCACTTTGTTAATGACTGATTGATTACCAGTCATACCTGATTAACAATAAATTTATTTTATTTTATCTTCCTGGTCTGACAGATGTCAATTTAACCTAGATGATCCAAATGTAAACATTTGAACCTTTGAGAAATATATTTTATTTTTAACACTAAATAACTTATATTCTGAAACTGATCTAGCTCGCAATTACTACTTAAGAATCATTTTCTATTTGTACATAAATTTTTAGGGAATTGAAGTGGATATGAAAGTCTGGAAGATGAACTTCCGAAGATGTAGTATATGTAAGATTTAAAAGAGGAAATGTAGGTCAATTACGAATACTAAGTGAAAGTAGTATTATTAAAATACAAAATAGTCACAAATATGAAGAGTAAGTCCTAATATTTATTTATTTTCACTATAGGTTGTTGGTAAAATTTGGCATATTGAGTAAGTGTTTGCATGTATCTTTTGACCTGTAACAACACCCCCTTTTCCCAAGAAGAAGTTTTACTTCCCAAAAAGAAAACTTCGTTGAAGAGTAATCCAACAGTAGTATTTTTAATGTATGAGACTGAGTGAATCAAGAAAAAAATTATAAAACTTGAGCTTATCAAAAAAAAAATACAATGAATAAACTAAATTAGTCCTCATCACTCTCATCTGGAGGATGAGCCTTCAAATCTTTGGCGTGCCAGACACCGCAATCCTTATAGTATCGGTATTCCAATTGGTAACTCCATGGGGAAATAATTTTGGTGATGGAGTATGGTCCCGGAAACTTTGGAGCCAGTTTAGCCGTTATGTTATTGGCCTAGTTAGATAGGGTGTAGGTTTTCTTCCAAGGGAGTAAGTCCTAATATTTATTTATTTTCACTATAATTTGTTGGTGAAATTTGGCATATTGAGTAAGTGTTTGCATGTAACTTTTGACCTGTCAAAAATGTGCTTTTAAGCAGAATAAGGGGAAATTTAACTGTGGGAAAACCAAACCTTTGGATTAAGTGGTTATCAAGTACGACGGAAAATATTTTCCGGGTAAAGTTACTGAAACTCGGAATCGAGAGTATTTTGTTTCCGCAATGGTCCAATGTGGAAGAACAGGATGGCGCTGGCCTGATATTGAAAACCAAATCTGGTACGTTGAACAGGACGTAGTAATGATTATAGAACCACCTAAGCCGAAAAACTCGAGAGGTATCTTTTTCGTAGAAGAAATCAAAAACTTCGAACCGAATTCACCGAAAATTAATTATTTTCCCTAATGTTAAAATCATATAATGAAAAATTAAGTACGCTTTTCACAAAACCGAATTTTTGTTTTTTTAAATAAATTATTTTTTCAGCTACAACAAAGAGTAAAAGGAGGTCAGGTACGGGTACCGAAAAAGGTCATCATTAGAGACTTCAATAATTTTTGGGGTCATATATTGGGCCAATCTCATAACCTCAAAAAATATATATTATTTTAGTATATATATTTAATTTTTTGATTATTGTATATTTTTTAAGGGAAACCATGAGTTCATAAAACCCAACGGCATATTGTTTGTCTCATAAATGATTTGTATCCGAACTATATTGACTAATCAAATGAAAATATCTGGAAGTGTCAGCTTTTTAAACAAGAAGAAACGGTAACACCAGTTGAACAACCACCAAGAAACAGAAAAGCATTTGGATTGAAAACCAAATATTGCTACACAGAGAAATTAAAAAATACTCTATTACAACAACATTAAACTGAAACCAAAATATTCTAAATATTTTACAGGTTTTATTGGATATTTTAATGTATTCTTTCGCTTTTTCGTTGTAAGTGTTATGGATGAGCTACAGTACAATTGCCGAAACCACGTAAGTACCAGGAAAAATGTTATTCATAAATGCAAACTTTCACATAGAGACAAGTTATGTATAGTTTTTAGTGAGGTTTCACTTTGGATGAACTATCTTACTTTTTTGGAATGAGTAAAACATTAGTCTCTGTGATATTCTATACGTGGTGTTGCGGCCAAAATGGTCTTTTGAATTAATTTTAGTTGAAATATGCAAAGTTGCTCAAGCCGGCTCTGTGTTAAATTTATGGTCATATCGTCTTTGACCAAACGGCGATAATCATTAGTATTAATCGAACGCAGTAAACGGAACCATACCACTATGCTAAGCGCGAATAGATTTCACTTCACTTCGAACATTTTGTGGGTGCACTCCCCTCAAGTTTTGGACAACACAAGAAACATCAGGTGAGTCAGTTTGAGCGCATAATTAGTTTTTATTCTGATCTTTGGCCCCAACGCAACATTTTTGGTCCTTCGAGCAAAAAAGGGGGTGTGAGGGTGTATTTTAAGGGTAGTTGATTCACAAATATTTTTTGGGGTTACTCAAAGTGAACAACTGGTGTTTTTATATAAAGGTAATCTTGTGGGTCTTTGAATAAATTCTTGAGAATAAAATAAATAATTTTGACTTCTTACTTGCAAAAAAGTGGAAGAGGGCATAAAAAAACCCATTGAAAAACCAATGTTAATATCTAGTAGTTTGTAAATCGAAAAGTAGCGCTCCTCTGATTCGTACAGCGCGCGCAACACCGCAGAAATTACATTTTTTTGCAAAGGCGTCCTCGCAGGAATAAGAAACTGATCGCCTCGTATCTAATCCAAAATTTATTGTTTACTTCGCTTTGTTTATTCATTCGACACTTCGGTCGTATCTTTGAAATTTTCGCTTACCAATTGAGTTTATCCACATCGTATTTTCGGCAAATTAAGAGGTGTAAATATCCATTATATCTATTATATTCAGTTGTTTTAAATTTGTTCAAAACACAATTAAAACTATTTAACATGGGTAAAGAAGAAAAAATTAACAAATATAAGACGCTACGTAATTCATGCATGAATGAAATTAGTGTAGTCAGTGGCATTGCAGATAGGGCTAGAGTTGATAAATATCTTAGATCATTATTTAAGGTAAGGTGTGCAGATATTGCTGAATTAAAAGAGATTTTCTTAAAACATCATAACGCTTTATTAAATACATTGTTTACCTCCCCAGATGCGGTGCCTGAGGGTGAAGATGCTGTGAAGGAAGCATTTCTTACAGAATTTTATAAAATTTAAGCTAGTTATTCAGATTTGTTTCACAATGATACCATGAGTGTCACTACAAATCAATCAAACGCAACAATGTTACAAAATGATATGTCGCATATTCGTTTGCCCAAAATTGAGTTGAAAAAGTAGGAGACTATAAAGAATTTCGTTCGATTATAGATCATTTTAATAATTTAGTGCATAATAAAACTAGTTTGTCCGAGGAAGAAAAATTTGATTATTTGATTAGTTCGTTAGAATCTAAACCGCTTGCTTTAATAAAACACTTACCGAACACGGCAGATAATTATAAAATTGCGTATAATACCCTCATTAAACGGTATTTCAATTCCAGAAAATGTGCTCAAGCACATTGGAATGAAATTGAAGCCACTACAAAAATTGAGACAAATAATCCAAGCGCGCTGGACAAATTGGTAGACACTTTTGAGGAAAATCTCGCAGCTCTTGAAGTTATGAATTTTCCTGTGGCGCAATGGGACTTCCCAACTAGCAATTTAAGTCATTGTTACGTAACAAATACCATAAAAGTTACCTTTAACGTTACTGTTACCGTTGGCGCGACTTAAGTAAACCGTATTTGTTAAGTAACGATTCCCTACATGGGGAATAACAATTACGTAACCTTGACGTTCTTGTTACTTATACTTTTACCACATCATTAATAAACAAATACGTAACGATATAGTAACAAATACGTCGCAGTAAGTCTAACTTACGTTGACATTGCGAAGAGGCTCGAATACCTTTCTCGCTTTCACTAATGTCAGATATTATATTATGCTTCTCCTTTGTCTGGCGACAAGTATTCTTAGAGGCATACATATTTTATAGTATAGTTATAGTAACTGGTTATAATTACGTAATTATGAAACTTGCAAAGATATTCCTGAAACGCCAAAATTATCAACGAGTTCCACTTTACTGTCAAATGTGATGAAAATATGAACATAAAATTAATGCGCTACCCGCAAACTTGATATCAGTAAAAAAAACCAATATAAAATTTGATTTTCTTCAGCGGTTGAAACCAATTCGAACTGAAATAAAATAAATACCAATGTCGCTTAAGGTTAAAATGCTTTTATTCTAAAGGATTTTTGGTAATTTATGGAAACAATTTCTTTATTAATAAATTAACTCTCGAACTGTGTTAATTTGAATAATTTCAATTAATAAATATGGCCACTTAAACCTTTGGGACTGCGCAGTCAAATATACTTTAAAAACAGACGTTCAGGTGTTTGTTACTACAAAGTTAGTAACATCAACTATAAACGGTGCCCTAAAAGTCACTATTTCTTTGGAAACTACAGTAACTAGTTAACCGGTAGCAGGCTTTTAAAAACGTTGTTTGAATTTTTTTAGAAATAAACACAATAACCCTGGAAATTGGAATGCATATCAATATACATTTGATAATTACAATTTAGTACCCAATATAAATCGACAAAGATTTAGTTTTTACATTTGATGCCTGTTTCTGACCCGTCCGTCGGATATGAAGCCACAACCATCTACCTTCCTACGGCTACACCATAGAGAAATAAAATAAGAGAGGTGTTAAACGTGTAGTGTTCTGTGGCACAGAGTTACCACTAGCGCCTACCTTGGCTACAGGTATGAACTATCACTTAAGACGCGCGCTTTTTGAATTTTTAAGCTCTCAGGATACGCGTAATATTGTACAATATTTGCAATTAAATGATTTTGCACTTTAATATTTGTTTTTTAGTCTTTTAAGTCGAGGCGTAAGAGACTAAAAAATAACATTATTGTGCTAAATCATTCAGCTGCAAATATTGTATTAGCTATATTATAATATTATAGGGAATTATGGTAGGAGAATAAAAAAACCCTTGCAAGTGAGAAAATATTAATTTAACATCTTTTACAAAATCAAATATCTAAAATAACATACTAAAACAGTCAATAGGAAACAAATAATGAAATAAATCAAATACAAAAAAACAGGACTTAAACAAATAATCCAACTAAAGAAAAGCAGTTAAAATGAGATAAAACGAATACATAAAAAACAGCCTTCAACAAATAATCTAACTAAAAAACAGTCAATATAAAATAAATCGAATACATAAAAAACAGCCTTCAACAAATAATCAAATTAATCACAGTTTTATTCTTAAGTTTAAACAAACTAGGTCTCAATAAAAAAACAATACTTATTTCTATAAAAACAGCCCAAAAGATTTAAAAATAAATAAAACAATAACAAATTCCAACTTAATCTAATAAATATGAATACATAAAAAACAGCCTTCAACAAATAATCAAATTAATCACATTTTTATTCTTAAGTTTAAACAAACTAGGTCTCAATAAAAAACAATACTTATTTCTATAAAAACAGCCCAAAAGATTTAAAAATAAATAAAACAATAACAAATTCCAACTTAATCTATTAAATATGAATACATTTTAATTCACTAGGTATAGTAATACTTTTGTAAAAACATGTAAATCTTGGTCTCTTACAGCTTACAGCATTAAAAAATATAAAGCATTTTATAATATACATAGTAGGCATGAAGAAAAATATGTAAAACTAGTTTTATCTTGACAATATTTATTAAAGGTCTATGAATTTTATGGTATGCACTGGTTTTCAAGATAAATGCTGAATTATTTTCAACTTCTTATTGTCATACTTTTTTTTGTGTGAATTGTTTTCAAAATTTCTATACACATCATCGTAATATTTTCTGACTATCAAGTGAATTGACACATCAAGTATTTGACTTTTGATTTGTTGTAAATGCTCAGCACAAGTAAACCAATCAAAAGATACATGTTTTAACAAAAAAAGCTTAATTTTCTGTATTATATTTAAAATAAAGCCAAATTTAGGTAAAATAAAATTAATAATATCATGTATTACGGTTAAAACAAAGGTAACATCTTTAGTAACATAAGTTAATCTTTCTTTCGTATCACTATACTCCTTGAACATTGTAAATGTGTGCTGAGGTTCTCTAATATCGGTTATTAAGTTAGCAGCACACCCTTCGCAAGTTTTAATTAGCCTTATTTTTTTTATCAAAAACCCAGCTACATAAGCTGCACTGTTGGTATCATGTTGATCTTTATCTAAATCGACATGTATGCTTGGCAATTCTAAAGAGTTAAGCTCATTTTCATCCAAACTATGTAGTGGAATAAAACTATCATTAATGTCAATCTCTAAAAAGTCTTGTAGATTATACAAGAGACCACTCTCATCTTGCTCACAGTTACGATTAGCTGAAGGACTGACCAAGTTATTTAGTACTGAAGTTTTAAAAGATGATATAAATTGGTATGGATTTGGGTTTGTGTTTTCTGCGCCAAAATGCCTTATGGACGCAAAGGAATTTTCTAAAGGATCTTGGTTTAGAGATCTGGTCCTTAAAAACGTAAACCCCAGCCTTTCACACTCTTCCCACAACTGCTTGGTAGCATTTATAGTTGTAATCCACCCAAATTTAAATGGCATTTTAGTTTTAATTCGTTCTCCAGAAATAAACTCCCAACTATGAATTTTTGATAAAAGGTCATTCCACAGCTGCTTGTGAAGAGACTTCTTAGATATGCAAGTACGGTAAGTTTTGCCAAGTTCTTGTTTGGGCTTGCAACCGTCAAAACTGTCAAAAAGGTTGTCAATATCATGTACAAACTCGGCCGTATGTATTGCATCAGATGGCAAGTTATTTTGGGGATTGCCTACCATTCCCTCAATTGTAGCAGCAACCGTTTGACTCAAAGTTCTGGCTGCAACAGAAACTTTCATTTTAAGTCTGTTGTTTCCAGTTTTTAATAATAAATATGATTCCCTTAATTTTCTCAATGACTGAAACCTTTTTAATTTATCCTTTAAAAAACATTGTTTAATATGTTCAAATTTAGCTACTTTATTTTTTTGAAATCTAATATTATAATTTAAAAGCGCATTTCGGGTATTTTTTAAAAGATGAGGGGGGTCAAAAATGGTAGAAACTTTATGATTATTTACCAAGAAATAGGGACTATTTCCCTCAGAAAGCTGTTTAAGGGCTGAACGGTTTGTTGATCCTTGGTCGCAAACTGTTGCTAAAATTGTCAATCCAGTAGTTTCTAACCTAGTGATCATATAATTAATTAGAAATTTTAATTGGTCTGTTTTAATAGTGTCTTTAGTGAAAAAGTATGCCACAGGTTGCTTCCATAATTTGCGCAGGCCATTTACCATGAAACAAAGAGCATGGTTAGCATACTGATTATGTCTGCCTAGAGGACCAAGATCAACATAACCAATAACCTTGTCAGTAGCTGTATCCAAAGTCATTTGTTCAGAAAGTGAAATTTCATCAAAAATTAGTGAACAGTAACGGTCGAGTGGGTCCAAGTTTTTGATCCTGTTTGATAGTTTTGACATCATTGCAGGGTTAATACCTGCATCAAAAGGCACATTTCGTAAAAGCTTTCGTAAAGTACTTTTAGAGGGTACGGGAATACTTCTTCTTAAAAAATTGTAGCACCTTGGACCACGTTTATACATAGCTAAAGCATACACCTTATCTGCAGGCTTACAAGAAGGCTTTTTCTTCTTTAGATTTTTGAAACTACTTTCAAAAAACGACACCACCACAGGATCTAAATTATTTTCCAATTCTCTAAACAGAGACGTTTTGGAAAGTTCATATGCAACTTTAATTTTTTGTTTGGAAGAAGCTATCTTGTTTTTTAATTTGCATATTATATTTTTTTGCTTTTTCATAAAAACATACATTTTTTGCTTCCTGGGGGACAAATTTTCGAGTCGTGTCTCATTGATTGAAGAAAGAATGCAATTTTGTTTTTGTTTTTTTCGAATGGGTGAAAAATCTCTGGACAAATCTAATGGTCTTTTTTTAATAGAAAAATTGCTATTAGATTCATTTGCAGAATCTGAATTGGTATGAAAATTGGACTCTGAGTCTGAAGTTTTGAAAGGGAGTGCAAATTTTGTCAATCTAAATTTAAACAAGTCAGTAAATTTATTTTCAAGGAAGTGATCTTCACACAAATAACACCTTTGATTTGAATAAGTAAGGTTCATTATCTCAAACCATTTATGACGTCGTTCAATATCTAAATCAGGAAATCTAAAAAACTTCTTATTTGCATAATTTTCCACAGTTATTGGATTGAAGTACCCATTTAGACAATTTGGTGCTGCACACTTATACACTAATCTACCTGGAGGCATCTTGAAACACACACAAATATTAGAGACCAAGCACACAAATTATACAATGTTCAAAATATTGAAGCACTTCACATAATTAGTAGGTACCTTCAACCTACAACTACATCCTAAACTACATTATTACATCTAGTACCGTACTTACTTCCTAGATATTTTGGGTCAAGAACTTATGGAAACTCTTCGTCATTGTCTGCAAAAAAAACGATAAAATGAAAAATAATGTTTCTATTATTTATGAAAACCTAACCTTAAACGTTAAAAGTAAAAATCTACTTTTTTTAACTTACCTATGATAAATGATAATGAATCCTGTGATAATAACTCATAAAAATAATAAGAATAGTTAATGCACTTTGCAGAAATGCCAAGAAATAAATAAATTGAAAAATTCCAACGATAAATATCAAGTGTAAATAATGTTGAATATTTGAAAATGACAAGTTTCGTGTAGTGGGAGGCAGCGTTTGTTAGTTCAGCTAGTTACGGTGAAGCGCCATGCGCTACAGGTTGCGCACAAACTTTGTTCCAGCTCATTCCATATGTTTTAAAACCTCTCTTATTATTTCTCTATGGGCTACACCTACATTTCTCTAATTCTCTTTTCTATGATTATCTGTGCGGGACAGTGCGTGATCTGTGTTACATAACCTATAAAACATCAAAAATTTTAGTTTTAGTAAAAAGTGGAAAAATCATTAAAAATGCCGTGTTTTAAAGTTGTCTCGACCAGAGAGAAGAAAGGGGTATATTTTACGGCCATTCCGTACCAATGGGAAAAAAACAATTTTATGTATTGGCCGGCAAATATGCCCTTTAGCGTGAGAGAAGGATTGAGGAGCGATGTTAATTCAGTCCCCGAATATAACGCCTGGACTAAATATGAGTGTGTTGTAAAAATCAATAACATTGCGACCTTTGAAGCCGCCGTTAATTTTGAAAAACAATTAACAGAATGTTCGGATACTGAAGCAGAAGAAAAGTGAGTACCCACCTCTAAGTTTTATACTTTGATTAATATATTTGCTGATTGGTTACTATTCACTTGGTCCAGAATTATTATTCATGGTTACATAATATATTACAGCATCATTCAAAACACCCAGAAAAAATGTAGGCATCAATCACCACTGGATTTGGATAGAAATTATTTATTTCAAGAAAAACAGAATTTGAAGGCAACAGAACTAATTAGTGACTGTATCCTGTTACCAACTGGATTTATACAAGCTTCACAAAATGGTAAGTACTCACTTTCTGAATAAACCTATAACTAATTTTGTCATATTATTGAAAAGTTTCTTAAATTAAATGTTATTAATGTAAAATACATTTATTTTTTAGATGAACAGCTGAGCAACGGAAACAACTTGGAAGTGCAGCACCCAGTGACCAAAGAAGATTTAAATCAGTTTAGACTTGAAATGGAGAATAAACTAACTAAGCTCAGTGAACAAGTGAACATAGGCTTTGCAAAAATTATGATTCAATTAGATGCAGTTCTAAGTACCATAAAGGAATTACCTACTGAGACATTAATTTCAAAAGGCCAAGAAGTAACTGAAATTGAGAGCATTATAATCCTGCCCCTATCTACATCAAATGATATTGAACATTTAGAAGAACTGCTACACGATACAGATTTCAGATCTAATTTTGTAAGTTGCATTCATATTAATAATTAACTTTCTCACGTTCCACTCGACTATCTTGAAAATTGAATAGATGAGGCTTTTACTTGATGAAGATCCATACTAAACGATAAAATAAAACAATTCAATTTGGTTAAATCTCCATTATAATTTGAACTAATGTTCAATTTAAAATTAGTGACGTGTTTCGCTACACAGTGGCCTTATCAAACTAGTGACTGTGTAGCGAAACGCGTCACTAATTTTAAATTGAACATTAGTTCAAATTTTAATGGAGATTTAAGGAAATTAAATTTTTTTATTTCATCGTTTATCTTGAAAATAATATATTAAGTACCTAGTTACTTTCATTCAGTTGATGGTTAAGTGTGGAAAAAGAGAAAACTATATTCTCCAGTTTATCAAGGTATTGCAACTTAATTTCTGAATATATTGTTCTAGGTATTGTATGTTATGATCGTTTTTATTTTGAAATCTTAAGAAACTGCAAAGATAAGGTATTTTAATATATTATGTAGATATAACTTTTTAAGGTAAATACATACTCTGCTTTGGGTGGTACAGAAGGTTCTGAGGATGCTTTTAAAATTGGATTCAAATTAGTTGATGTGATATTTGACCCAAACATCTTAATTAACTACACTTGGACTGGTGTCAGTAGAAAAAAAGATACAGAGAAAGTAGCATTTCAGAAGTTTGAAAACATAACGGAAGTGTTTTACATTATATTGAAAAAGGCAGATGTTCGATACACAAAACAGAAGAATGTTTCATTTTTTAAGGACCATGTTTTAAAACATGCCAAACAGAGGTGTGCGAGAAAAAGGTAAAAGTAGTACATTATCTATTGATTGATAAAGAGATGCCTCGAAACTTAATAATAAAAATGATAATTTATGATTGTGTATCATAATGTGGAATTTTACGATTTGTGATGGAATGATTGTCCCATTAGAGTTTGATAATCCATCAAATATCATTGAAACAACCTTATGATACAATGTTTTATCTATTTTCATATTCAGTAAATATTTTTGACTTTATGTTTAAATTTGTATTTTGTGACAAAATAATATGGAGGCTAGTCTAATGAGCTGAGTTGCCAAGTTGTTAAGTATTTTTGTAAGTGATCTAGTGCAAGTCACAAAAATATGTGATTCAGAGGAATTAAATCGGTGTACTTCAGTATAGTGTGGTGAAACCTGTCATTACAATACCTACTACAAATTCTGAAATATTACAGTATATGAAAATAGAGAAACTTTATTACAAGACTGTGTACTAAATGCATTAAATACTTACTTATAACTATGTTTTGGTGTACCGGCTTTTTACTTAAACAATGCAAACATGACTTTTAGCCAAATTGGATAAAATATAAAATAGTTACATTCAAATATAATCAAAGTTATTGACAAAATGACATTGTTATAAAGTAACTGTAGAAATGACATTGTATCCATAATGCCATGCCATTTTGTCAAAGATTCTTATTAAATAGAATATTCATATTTTATATTTTATCAAAAATGTATTTGTTTGTATATTTTTTTGATAACAGTTTGAGTAAACAGCCAAAACATCAAAATATGGTTTTAGTATGGCTTATTAGAATAAATTTATTTTTTAGAGTAACAAACAGAAAATTTGTTGAAAACGAAAGGGAAATCGGAGTGGAACCTGAAACAGCTGAAAATGTAGAGGTACAAGCTAGAAGAATAGAAGAAGGTTTGCATATCGAAAATATAAATAACACTCAGTCCGAAAATTAATTTAAAATTAAACAATACATGTTTTAAATATTGTAGAATTTATTTTAAGTAATAAAGATTTCAGATATAGAAGTATTTATTTTATACAAATATAATACTATAATGAATGTAATAGTGGTAAAACAACCAACTTATTTTCATATTTTACTGACAACATTTTACATTTAACATCTTGAACACTATATAACCTTTTTTCACCAAGTATTTCCTCTACAAGGTAAATATTCAAATATGATGACTTCATAGGCAATAAGAAAAAATCAGTTTTATTAGAAAGTGATGAACCATATATATTAACTTTATTATTACATACCACAGCATGTATCATTGCGATTAACTCATTATTTTTTGTCAAGAAAAATTTGTTTTTATCATCATTTTTAATACAATAACCATCAAATTGGACAGTGTTGAACATCTTAGTTCCATGACTATTATCAGATTTTTTTTCATCTTTTACATATGCCGTTATTTTTTCTTTGGCAGGTAACTCATCGTTAATGCTTCTCAGTTCAGACACTCTTTTAGCAATTTGTGCCAGGGGACGATTTCCATTTCTCAATAATGATTTTAATGTACCCAAACAGTTTTCGAATTCATAGGTGCTGATGTTAGGCAGAATCGAAAAATTTTGAACGTCTCTAGTAACATGAATTAAATTGTGTATATTGCTGCTTATAGAGTCATTACCATAAATTATTTTGAATTGGTCTACATAATCCCTTAATAATACATTCGCACAACTAAAGTACGGTTTATAAATATTTGCTGAAAGTATGGCAACAGCACAAAATAAAAGCAAAAAGTGTTTGTAACTTCTAAGAGATAGGTATTCTCTTAAAAACACTACTCCTAGATAATTCAGCACTGTAGCAAATTCTGAGCCTTTCCAATATTTCAAGTAATTCAGTCTCCTTATTGCCCTGTGAATTTCTGCAGGTCTTCTTTTATTGAAGTTTTCTAGTTTATCAGAAAGTTCATTTATTTGAAATGCAGATAGTTTTGTTCTAAAGTTATAGTTGCCATTGACCCAACCATATAAACATTTTCGCATAGTACCTGTAAATAAAGAAATTTTTTGTTTGTTCAATAATCAATGAGGGATACTATGTTTTACTCACCTAGATGTAAGAGATGTAATGAATCTGCAATAATGAAATCGTCTACCATGTCTATATCTCAATATAGTAATGGAGTTTTGTATTTATGGTGATCTTCATCTGTTTCTCCCCGAAAACTAGTGTCTGTTCTCAGTAAACAATGTATGTTAGGGTAACTCATATGTCGTCCTCCTAAATCATATTCGCCCACTGTGGTACACTCTTGACAGCCATGGGCGGCATTGAATCCCATGGTACCTGAAATACAAAACATCTAAACTTAATTGTTACTTATTTGTGCGAAAAAAAGAAGGTTGTTTACCTTTTATGTAACTTCTAGCCGGGGTATCACAAACAAAGAACTTTATGCCAATTTTTAGAATGTAACCATTTATTACTAATCCTTTATCCATTAATATTCTCATTTCATTTACAAAAGGCATCATAAATTTTTCTAATGAGGTTTGGATGTACCACTATAAATACATGCGACCATTGGTTTTAAATGAGGTACTTCAAATATTCTAAATAAAATAGGCCAGAATTCTAGTGGAGAATTCTTGAATGGCGGTAAACCATCGATATTAATAATTAATGAAATAGATGTGTCTTCTACAATATTACTAAATATTTGTAGCAATTCGTTTTTTATTCCCGGATACCACATTTCACCATTCTCTAACTGAGTAAGCACTGGGTTCTTCAGAGTTTTTAGCATAGTTCGACAATCTTTTGGCAAGCTAAATCCTTGTTGTTTTAATAAACTCAACAGTTCATTTGTTGCTTCATGTGTAATTTTATATTTAAAACACCACTTTTGTAATTTTTCACGGAATTCAATTTCATGAGATAATTTTTTTTCAAAATCCTCTTCTGCTCTTAAGTCTTTTTCATTACTTTCTTCCTTATATTCTGTATATACGTAATTATTGTTACCTTCATCCAATTCTCTCACAGTGGAACTTTTAGTAGCCACTATGACTTTGTCAAATTCAGCATTTTCCCGTCCAATGTTTACACAGTCTTTTCCATCATTCTCTAATTTTTTTTTGAGTTTTCTATAAAAAGTTGAAGAATGACGAAATTTTTTGGCATTACTACATGACGCCATCATGTCGATTATAAAGGTACTTAATTAACTTTAACATAACAATGCCCTTAAAGTAATTTCACAGAGTTTTGTTAACTTTCCAGTAAGTGAATGTGTGTAATACTCGCAAACTTGACTGCAAAGTAAATTTCAAAGGCATATAATCCACTAAGTTACATAGATTTTAACTGCAAATATGTAAACTTCAAAGTCATACATACTAGTAAGGAACACGTAAAATTTACCTAAATACCTACTTCAAATTCTGATAACTATGAAGGTATAATGTGATGTAACATAGTAGTTTATCTTACTTTATAAATTTACTTACAAGTTGTATTTACTTCAAAGTCATGATCCAAGTAGCAATAACGTATGCAAGACTAAAATTTCAACCTATCCTTTTACTTTACTTTGGATTCTAAATAGTAAGTAACAATTACTAATTTGCTACAATTACTTAAAACGTTTTTGTAAATTTAACTCTAAAGTTAGTTTATTGGTTGTTATTTCGTTCTCGTTACCAATTTGTAGTAACTATGTACTGAAACTGTGTAACCGTAACCATAAATGCTAGTTGGGTTTGTACTCGCGATGATGATCATCAGAAGGTTAGATGACGATACAAAGTTACGCTTTGAGTTGAATAACTCATCAACTACGGTACCCAGCTATAAAACATTAATAACTTTTTTAACGGAACAATATCTAGCATATGATAATGTCATCTTGAGTGAACCCTCTGGTTCTTCTTCAACCGCAATTAAATACAAAGCTCAACCTAGTCGTGTATTTTTAAATAATAATGCCCACGAAAACGCTAAATCGCCTGCAACAGATTGTTTGTTGTGTAATCAACCGCATTCGTTATATAAATGTGAAAATTTTAATAAGAAGTCGCCGTCAGAGAGACATAGTTTCTGTAAAGCAAATCGCTTATGTTTTAATTGTCTAAGTTCGTTGCACGATCTTAGAAATTGTCGTTCGACACACCGATGCCGACATTGCAATTCTAGTTCGCATCACAGTTTATTAAATTTTGATCGCACGCCAAAGCGCTCTAGTACTAATTCATCCAATGTTCAAAATCGCTCTTCCGCTAATGCTAATACTAATCCTAACACGATTTGCCAAATCCAAACATCGATACTGCTTTTGTTGGTCAGGGAATTGTCTCAGAAAATTCTCGCACTCTGTTAGCAACTGCTTACATATCATACTTACTACTTGATTCGAGTAGCATGAGCTCCTTCATAACCGAAAAAGCCGCTAAAATTCTGGGTCTTCCCAAATCTGCTTATCTACTTGATATAAAGGGTTCAGGCTCTATGTCCTCAACTCTTGATACTACTAAAATAGTCTTTGCGTGCAAAACAGTTACTTTGCCTTCGCCGGTACTAAACGTTGAGGCTATAATAGTTAAAAAAAATTGTGATGAACTTCCAGATTGTACGATTGCCACCAAAGGTTGGGATCATATCTCAAACTTAACCCTCGCAGATCCGAATTTTTTAAGCCTGGGAGGATTGATGTCCTTCTCGGGGCAGATGTATTTTCAAAAATTTTTTGTAATGGTCGAATTTCTGGAAATGAGTCCACTCCAGACGCTCTTAACACAATATTTGGTTATGAAATTCTAGGTAAAACCTCTCAACATACTTCACCTCCTACTACTTACCTCAACTTTGTCGAAAATAGTGCTTTAAATAGTACATTAAAGAGTTTTTGGGAAGTTGAAAGTGTTCCAGAAATAATAAATACTACCAATGAAGTTGATAGTTGTGAAAAAATATTTGTTGGAAGTCATAGTCGTGTAAAGGAGGGAAATTATATGGTTTCACTTCCTTTTAAACAAGATTGTTTGCCAACTTTTCCTGGCATGCGCACTTTGGTTTTATCTCGCTTTTATTCGCTTGAACGCCGCTTACTTAATGACGCTAATTTATATTTGCAATACTCTGACTTTTTGAAGGAATACCTCGATTCAGGCCATATGGAATTGATCAAAGATGAAACAGCTCCTACCCATTCTTATTATGTTCCTCATCATGCAGTTTTAAAACCGCATAGTCTCACCACCAAGCATAGGCACTGAACACTGTTTACACTACCACTACATCAACACCAACACTTTACACTATCTTACGCGCGTTTCGATAACCAAGTTATCTTCTTCAGAGACTGGTTAACGAAACGCGCGTAAGATAGTGTAAAGTGTTAGTGTTGGTGTAGTGGTAGTGTAAACAGTGTTCAGTGTCAAGTATCGCCAACGGTTCCAGAATTCCCAACTTACCAAGCTTAGGGTTGTTTTTAATGCAACTGTGCACTTACTCAATCAAACATCTCTTAACGACAATTTATTTGTTGGTCCAAAACTCCAACAGGATATTGTGTCTATTTTATTATTATTTCGTTTATATCGCTATACTGTTTGTGCAGACATTAAACAAATGTATCGCATGATTTTTGTTAATCCCGCTCAATGTAATTATCAAAGAATTCTTTGGAGGTTTTCGCCTGACGAAGAGGTCCAAGATTATCGCTTAACTCGACTAACGTACGGGCTTAATAGTTCGCCATTTTTGGCTTTTTGGTGTATCCAACAGCTAATTCATGATGAAGGTGAAAAATTTCCTTTGGCCGCACACGCTATTCGCAATTCTTGTTATATAGATGATGTTGTCATGTCTTGCCCTACTATAGATCCTACACTCAAGTTGGTTTCGGAGCTTTTTTCACTCATGAGGTTGGGAGGCTTCGAATTAAGGAAATGGTCTAGTAATAATCTGGTATTGCTTTCTGATTTACCACAATCTCACTTGTCTCAACATCCGCATGATTTTTCGTCCAATTCACTGAAAGTGTTGGGTTTAAAGTGGAATCCCCACAGTGATTGTTTTTCTTTTAAAATCAATCCACAACCTGAGTTTCAATGTACAAAACGCTCTTTATTAACGGAATTAGCAAAAGTTTATGATCCTTTAAGATTTATTTCTCCCATTACCTTTTATTGTGAATATCTTATTCAAACGCTATGGCTGTCTCGTATCGGCTGGGATGATCTTCCCAGTGAAGATGTGATTTCCGCCTGGAAAAAATATTGCTCTGATCTGTCTTCTCTGGCAAATCTTCAAATACCCCGATTTTTAAGGCATGAATTCAGTTCAGATGCCGTTTGCAATTATCAGTTACATGGGTTTAGTGATGCAAGTGAAAAAGGTTACGGATGTGTCATTTATTTAAGGATGTGTAATCAAGCCAATACTATCCATACAAGTTTTATTTATGCAAAATCAAAAATAGCTCCGACTAAGAAACTCACTATTCCAAAACTAGAGCTTTCTGCAGCTGTTTTACTTGCCAAATCATTAAGTTATGTTCAGAAATGTTTCACTGGATATATTGAGTTCAATAAAATTTTTGCCTGGTCGGACTCGCAAGTCGTTTTATATTGGATCAATGGATCGCCCTGTAAATATAAAACCTTCATTTCCAACAGAGTTTCCTTTATTCAAGCAAATGTATCTTCGTCCTGTTGGAATTATGTTGAGTCGGTCAATAATCCCGCGGATGTAGTCTCCAGAGGAGCCTTACCCTCTGAGCTATCAGCACATGCAATGTGGTTTACAGGACCATCTTTTTTATTGCAATCTTCCCACCATTGGTCCAAATTTCACCTATCTTCTAAAACCAGTGAAATCACTTGCGATGAAGAAAAGAAACTTATTTTATTTGCATTTACTGAAGATCACAATTTTCTACTTGATCTTTTAAGCCGCTTTTCTTCTTTTTCGACTCTAAGAAATGTTGTCTCCTATATACTTCGTTTCGCATTTAACCTGCAGAACACGCAAGCCAAATGTTTAGGCGCTCTTTCTTCTTCTGAAAAGCATGCTACTTTATTACTGCTTGTTAAATATACTCAACACATTTATTTTAGTGATGAATTGAATAGGAAAAAATTTTCTAAACCGCTTCGCAAGCTACAAGTTTTTGTGGATGAGAATGACATCCTTAGAGTAGGAGGACGTTTAAAAAATGCTCCACTTTCATATTCCGCTAAACATCCCATTTTATTACCCCGCAATTGTCAGTTATCCACTTCACTTGTCCGTCATTTTCATGAAAGTTTTTATCACACTGGCTTTCGCACTACCTACTATTAGTTATTGTAATCTTCCCTTTTTCTTTCAAGACGAATAGTAGTCTACAGGGTTACATGTAAGTCCAGTTGTCCCGGTGTCAACCTTAGGGGCCTTCAGCTCACTCAGAACGGTGGCAGGGTGTGAGTATAAAATTTACCAGGAAATATTTATGGGCGCCAGCGAAGTTTAAATGACCCCAAGAACTGTTTTCCCTCACCCTAAACTTGCAAAGAGTACATGAGGAAGAAATGAGACTAAACCTTACCTTACAATAGAGTTTTTAATTATCTCCACAAAACTTACAGCAACCAACTTGCAAGTCGCGACAAAATGTTTATAATAATAAAAAAATTACAAATTATAAGTATCTTCACGCTGAAGAACCAAACTCCATTGAGTACTTAAAATTCAATATGATGGTACAAAACGAACTGTTATTCCTGAATAGAGATTAATACAAAACCTACCCCTTTACAACCCTTATTATTATTAACCAAAAATATACATGTATTTACTTGCACTTATCAGATACAATAAATTACATACGCAATATCATAAATCAATGATCACAATGAGTAATCGAACGCAGTAAACGGAACCATACCACTACGCTAAACGCGAATAGATTTCACTTCACTTCGAACATTTTGTGGGTGCACTCCGCTCAAGTTTTGGACAACACAATAAACATCAGGTGAGTCAGTTTGACCGCATAATTAGTTTTTATTCTAATCTTTGGCCCCAACGCAACACGTGGATACAATTCATTTTTCATCAAATTGATGGGTTGCAGGCAGATAAGTTTGCTGGTGCTAGAACATTCCATTCTGCTTCAGAAAAATTCAAGAAAAAATAACTGTTGTTTTAGATGCTGCGGAGGTGCAAATGCAAACGCCCAAAAACTTCAGACAATAAGGAAATACTTATTCAAATTATAAACATACAAATACAATAAAAATTTTGATAGGAATAAGTGTTACTGGAGCTATTATATATAGCTGTTAGAGCCAGTTATTTATTTTAGGTAATTTACGTACACCCTGTATGCGAATAGAAAGCGTTCATTTACTTTGTAGAATATTTCTAAGAAAGAGTGTGGGGCCTGCAATACATGTGTCATCGTTGAAGCCCTTATTCTTATCTTAATTTATGACGCCACTTTCGGACCTATTTACCGAGAGGCTGGCAGTGATTTTCTAGTTGTATACAGATGTTTTTGAGGTTTTAGTTTAATTAAGTTAGTATCGCTAAGAATTTCGAAAGGAACAGAGGTATTTTTACCGTTCGGACCTCTCTTATTATTCAAGTAGATACTATTAAACTCTATTTGTTTATTTCATAATTAGGTATTTTGTATAGTTTTGTATATATAAATTGTCGAAACTCATTTTATTAAAGGCTGTTTCCAAAAAATCTAAATACGGCCTTTTATTTTCGAACCGTGGTAGTTAGCTAAGACGGGTAGTTTTAGTGAACGCGACAATAGCTGTGAGGGATTTGAAGGAGCTATATCTGACACTGAATTGTTCGAAAAGTGTGATTTGTGTTCTTTATTAAAAGAAAATGATACAATTATGGCTGACCGAGGATTTCTTATTCACGATAGTGCCGATAGACTGGAAGTAAAATTCATATCACCACCTTATTCAATGAAACGTGATAAATCAACTGCAGAAGAAGGAATGTTGACAAAAAATATTGCAAAAGCACGAATACATGAGGAAAGAGCAATCAGAAGAATAAAGTGCTACAAGATACTTTCCAAACAATATCCCATACTTCTTTTACCACTAATTTCAAATGTTTTCAGAATTGCTTGTTTTTGGTTAATTTTGAAAATGTTCTTGTCCAGTAAATATAAGAATTTTGGTTTTTAATAAACAATATTTTCTGGATTTTTAAATTTCAATATTTTTCCCTATTTTTTTTGCTTCAAGTTTTTTCCAACATTTATTGTTGGTAATAACTTTTTGTCTTAATTTCTCAATTATTATTTCTTTACTCACTATATTTGATACTATTCAATATTTTTTTGCAAATTTCTCTTTCTTGTGTAAGTAGTAGACAAGAAGTTTGTGACTGAAAGAAACTCATACGTGACATCTACTATCAGTTGATATGTATCCTGATCTAGTTAGCCAAATGTTCAAATTACTTTTGATAATAAGTAAACAAGGCACAACTAGAACTGGGGGAACCAAAATTATAGACGGGAGTGTAGAAAGAGGGCAGCAAAGATGAATGCTTTTAGTACTTGCATCCCTCCTTAACAAAATTTATTTATTTATTTATTTATTCACGGGCAAGCCCAATTCATATAAAAATTACATTGTTAAAAGTTACAATGTTGAAAATTACAGTGTTAAAAAATGCTCTAAGAACAAAAACAAAAAAAAACAAGTAAAATTGAATTAGAGAGTGATAACTCAGGAACATCAATCGACAATCAGAAATATTAAAAATGTCAAAGTTTGCTCTAGCAGATATTTTTTAAATTTGAAAGATGACACATTAAAAATTGAAATGTCCTCAATAGAGTTAGCTAATCTAAGTGTCCTAGGGAGAAAACTATTCATTGCATAGTTGTCCTATGAAAATAAACATGAAAGGTTTGTACCTGTCTAGTAAGACGAGGAGGAACCAATAAATATATTTTAGAGAAGCTCGGGACTATTACATATTCCATTTATTATATTGAAAAGCTGTATTAGATCTCTTTGCTTTCTGCGAATCTCTGGGGTAGGGATGTTTAAGAAGAGTTCTTAACTATCACAACGATGGTAGACATGCATCTTAAAGGCAATGTATTTTATAAATTTGTGCTGAACAGCTTCTAGTTCCGCTTTATAAGTAATGTAATGCGGAGACCATACTGGAGAACAATAATCTAGGTGTGTTCTGACCAGAGAGCAATAAAGAGACTTAATAGCAGTGATGTTAGTGAAATCACAAGTGGTTCTCTTTATAAAACCTAACATCTTCATAGATTTCTGAATAGCAGCAGTAACATGTGACTTATAAGTGAGTGAGGAGTCTAATATAAAACCAAGGTTTTTTATTTGCGAAACACAATTTAAAGTTTCATTATTAATATTGCACTGAGCAAAATGCCCTGATTATATTTCTTTCTTAAGATGCCCTTAATAGCTGGTACAAAAAATCAAATAGTGGTTGAAACAATTCAAGTGACTAGCATGTGCATAATGATCACAAGTATGTTGACTTTGTTGAAACATTTTAATAACAGTTATTCGATAAAATGATGTAGTTATCTGGAAATCTAATTGCTTTTATTACAGTCATTTCGTTATAGACCTCATTGAATTGTTTCAATTCAGCACCTACTATTCCTAATTAGGTACCCACTTAACACTATTCAGTACCAACAAAATAGATTACCTACTTACAATTATGCAGTCCTCCTATAACGGTTATTAAGATATCCAATAATTTTTTGAAAAGAAACGACTACATCGACTACATCGAAATGTAGTTTTTTCTGGTCCGAACATTACCGATGTGGTTGCCGATCTCGCGCCTATATTGGTTATTTGTGGTTGGAACACCCGTGCATTTCACTTTCACATTTGGTTGGGTAGTGTTGAACGTTTCTTGTTCGGTGAAGGTGATATTGCTGTTTTTGCAATTAACTGAGGTTAGGTTGAATACGCCGACAGTGTTAAATTGGTTTATATAAATGGCGTAATACAGTGGCGATTAAGTGACTATATATCTGCATTTGAAAGTAAATTACTCATTAATTTTATGTAAATTATAATTACTTTTATTTCTACCTAATGCCGTCAGGATTATTATCTCGAGCTTATTGGTTCAAGTTTCTTGTCACAATTGGCATGTAGGCATATTAAAATGTGAAAGTGTTACAAAATTACTTATATAATTGAATTGGTGATGTTATAAGAAAGTACTTAACATTTTGGATAGGCCAGTTTGTATTTCTTCTTCTTACAGAAAGTACACAGGTATATCTAAAATTTTGTAATTTTAACAATTATAGTAAATTATTAATTGGTAATGTGATATTTATGCATATTCTTCATAATTTATGAACAAGAATAGGAAACTTGCATGTTTTTAAGCATACTGTAAATATTAGTTCCCTCATTTCAGGGATCAACTCGTTTATTGGAAAATAATAGAACCGATGGAAATATTATTTTGGCAAAAAGACCTAAACTAAATAATGACCACAGAAAGAAGCTGTGTAAATTGATAATTAGTGACCTAATTAAAACACAGAGCACAGAGTAAGTTTCTTAAAATATTTATCATTACATTTGTGTTGCAAGATTTATATCTATCTTATTCTATGGATACTATGTAAATTTACCGGTGTGAATTTAACAGCCAATTTCTGGCAGCCAGTTTCCGCCTTGCGGCCAAACGACCAGTGGCGTCGGAAAATAATTTTATTCAAACATAATGATTTAGATGCCTAGCAGAGGTGAAAAATTGAATCTGAATGGATACAAGTATACAAAGGTTTTTGTTTGTGTTCATCATTGAACAATTTCGTTGAAAAATTCTCTTACTATGTACACTGAATCGTTCTGGATTACGTAATATCCTATAAACACGATTGAAATTTGGCACATGCATTCCTCAATAAGCGCAGAATAACGTATTATAAGATGAGTTATTTGCAAGCCGTCAAAGGGGGTGTTATCACCCTTTCAAATATTAATTTAGATACGATATTTAAAATATCATTTGGAACGAAACAGTGATACAGATAAGTAAGTATGCCACTTATTTATAGAAAGTCGAAGCTTTCGGTCAATTCGATTTTATGAAAACATACAGGACGTTTAATTTAAACCGTACAATCACATAAAATTCGCATTTTTCGTAAATTATAGGGTTAAACATTAATTGGTATAAGTATGAATAACATGTTGGGTTGTTCTAAGCTGCCCAGTTAAAACCGCTTCCCGATATCATTATTAGTGTAAAAGTTATGTGTTGATGGTGTTGATCAAAAATTGACCAGACTACTGTATGTAGTCCATAGATTGCGGTCTATCTATTAACGATAAACTGCTCCGGAAGAAAAGCTCAAATTGGTATTAAACCATACATTTGTAGAAAGTAGAAAGTTCAGGTAATCCGATGACAAAAAAATACAGGGTGTTTCATTTAAAGTGACAAAGTTATTGATCTCCAAAAAACAACAGTCACGGGAAAATAACATCAATTCGGCAACATCGTGAACAAATGTTTTCTAAGCCATTTAGTCAAAATCGCTTCACGATACCTCAACTGGTTTCCTAGTTTTGGGCTAATTAAATATGTCGGAATTCAACTGATCACCCTTTATATTGATACTAATGGTAGGGCGAATCCTGTCGAATCTTAAATTTTCTAACTCTCGAAAATTTGATGTTGGTGTATTTTTACCTGGTTTCTTATTTTTATTATTAAATTTCCGATGCACAAAGTGGTTTGTTACTGCAAAAAGCTTATTTCAGAATAGGTTTTTTTATATTCTCTATTCATTGGCAATAAATGTATTAAAAAAATATCTATATTCGTGATAGGTAGTTACACTTTTGTAGCAAAATTTTATTCCCAAAATTACATGACAAATATTAATTTAACAATTAAAAATATCAAAGTAATTTCGTCCTCTATGTCTTTGCTATTACACTGTACGGCCATCCCCTCCCCTCATAGTTAACCGACGGTCAGCGAGAGGCTTGATATTGTTTTTGTTTTGTCTATCTCATTCATCATAGACCATCATAGACCTTTGTGTCTTTATTTTGAATTTGTTTCAAATCTCAGATGAGTAGAATGCACCTTTAAGTTAGGTTGAGTTTCGGTTATCAATTTTTTAATGACAATGGGTGTGAAATATATTAGGAAAGAAAATGTGTATAAGATCGTCTCAAATGTGCTGAAAAAATATTTTCCTATAACACAATTGCAAGCTATAGTTATTAGTGAAAATATACTCCAGTTAGCGAGGCAACATCTTAATGGCACGAGGTATGCCTATAAAAGTGTTATTTTGAGGATTATCAAAAGAGACACTAACTTTAAAAACTACCATAGTATTCAGCTGATTTCAAGTTCAAGATCAAATGATTATGAAAGACTGAAAGAATTATTATACTCGTACGATAAAAATTATCGACAAAACGTATGCCCATGCTGGAGAAATCCCCAATCTATATATAAATCATTGTGTGAAAATTTGAAAAAAAAATTCGAAAAAAAATCGAAAACAAATATTCAATTTTGAATCAATTGCGTGATGATTCGCTCAGTACATTTTCTACTAATGCTTACTCGTCGCCTGAAATAAGTGAGGGTGATAATACAGTAACTAAAATTAGTGATTTGTCAGATACTCGCAATCGATCAATCGAAGAGGTTTTTGTCGACAGTACTGATGAACAATCTCCACGAAAAAGTGATATAAACTCACATTTAAGTAAATTTATCTCACATAACGGAAAGCTGAATAAAAAGTACTACCCGTATTACATTAAAAACAGAATTAGAAAGTACTCAAATAATGTGTGTTGTATAATACTCAAATATGTAAAATTTTCTAAAAAACGAAATGCATATACGATTGTTGCACGTTGTAAGTATAACAATTATGGATACAAATTGTTTAAAATATGTATATTTCTCTCTGACAAATCTGTTTTTGTGTATAGCTCGTCCCGGGATTATATACACACTAGTTTCGCAACTAGATCGAGATAAAGACGATCTGATTGACGTTATTAAAATGCAATTTGACCATCCTCAATATATTAAAGAGGTAAGTAAAGTAAACTTCTTTTGGACGATAGTACACATTAAAATATAAGAATAAAACAGTTGTATTCATATATTTTAATGTGTAGTATCATCCAGAATAAGTTTAGTTTCATCATAATTTTAAATAATTTTACCTTATCATACGTCTCCATGTGCTATAATTTATGGACACGGAAATCCTCTATACTATTTGCCCTGATGAAAATTTGAATTAAATCGAAACGTTGGCTAGTTAGTTTCGTTTCATGGCTATACAATTATAAGTAAATAGAGCTGTCAAAGCTTGAAATTTGACATTCCATGGGAGACCTGATTTATTTTGTAATAATAACTACAACTGTAACACAATGAAGTCATTGTTATGTTATATCAGGTAAGGAAATGGAATTGAAGACTTTCATTGATCTATCAAGAACAGTTAAGACAGAGCAGTTTTGTGTTATAGCCGTAAAAACTTTTATTACTGTAACATATTGTTTATACACACTTACTTGTACCAGGATAATCAGTCACAGAAGCAATTATTGGTTCTTGCTGCATGGCAACAGCTTCTGCTTGCAGTTCTCTTTCACTACCTTAAATAAGTTCCATTTTTAGTCTTTTGATAGCAAGAGGTCTAGTTATTGTACTGGTAGAGGTTCGCTTTCCTCTGTCTTGTTGACATTCATATTTTGTAGGTAAAACTCCTGGTTTCATTCTTATCCTGGATACTGAACGCATTAAATGGTACTCCACATAGTTTTCCATGTCATTGGGCAACTAAAACATAATAACGTAAATTATTAAATTGATTTATATAAAACAAATACAGAAATTACATAGTTTATAAATATAAACTTAAAATGCCACCTTTTTATACAAATTTTGGGCACAAAATATTTATTATAATGTTGAAAAAATTAATATAAACAATTTATACTCACATCAAAGTATCTTCACAAATGTAAATTGAAGTTGTAGTCGATAAGGTCCATGGATCTCTTCCAGCAAGTTGTAACCACTTTTTTCGTTCCTTTATTGCTGTAGGCACGTGAATAAATAGTTTTTCAGGTGTTTTTTTGAAAGTATTAGTACACTGAGGCACTATACACCACTTATAAGTTTTAAAAGACATTTTATAACGTCAACTGTTTACAAGCTTACTATGTAGTGACGTCAGTGCAGCGCTATATTCGTAATGAGCGTTTTAGCGGGAAGTTTAAACCGGAAATTTAAAAACTTGATTTAAAATGTAATAATAATAGAAAAAAGTTATTGTAATAATTTTGCATATCAAATTAGAGGTATATATATCATTTAAAACACTTTTTCAAAATTTGTCAAATACCCTATTCGACAATCTCAAATTTATTGTGTGCATTGTCTAATTTATTCTTTTTAATAATAATGTGACTAGTTGAAGTGAGTGAATATGATTTTGGGGGGATATTTTTCAGCATTTTCCCGCTTTTTAGAGGTATATAAAGGCGAATCAGGTAATATAATTCCTTTTATCTTAACGACTCCACTGAAGTGTTACACGGTAAGTACTCTAGATTTAAGATAATTATAACATAAACACAAATATTAGAAAACCGTATAAAAAAGCAATAAGGGATATTTTTGCTCAATTTTGAAGCATTATTATTAGATGATGAAACTCCGACTACATAATCTTTAAACAATTCTCTGGATTCAATTTCGGACGATGATCCTACTTCTGCAAATTTTAGTGATTCACTTCCTATTTCTGAACATTCGGATAATTCAGAAATCGAATTTTTGATAAATAAAAGTGTTTTAAACACCAAACTTGTCATTCCGTTTAATCAAAAATGTAATGGACAATCTTTTTCGGAAATTATTTCACAGTGGGCTCTTAATCATAATATTAAACACAATTATATTGATGATCTTTTAAAAGCACTTAAGCCATATCATCCAGAGTTACCACTTGATGCTAGGACACTTTAAAGCACACCTAGGCAGACAGAATTCCAAGCAATTTTTCCAGGACATCATCATCATTTTGGTCTTGAAAATTGTATTAAAGAACTCATTATCTCAATCTCAATCTCAATCTCAATCTCAATCTCAATCTCAATCTAAATTGGTTTGTAAAAATATTGAAATTCTGGTAAATGTTGTTGGTTTACCTATCTCCAAAAGTTCAGGTAGTCAATTTCATCCCATATTGTGCAGTCTATTCAACAAAAAATCTAGTGTTTAACTAGTTGGACTCTATCATGGCTACGAGAAGCCAAAAGATGCTAGCATGTTCTTATCAATGTTTGTTATTTATTTCAGATGAACTACCTCCTTCGGACCTAAGTACCTCACACACCCTCAATGACTTCCAGTCAAAAAGTAAGAACTTCAAATACTCTGTGTGTCACACCTGTATCTACTGCTACATCAGCAAAAATACTTGCAACCTGAGTACAAAAAATAGTAAGTGCTCCTAAATAGTGTGAAATATGTGTAATGGTCTGTTCAGTATCACATGTTTTTAAACAAAATGATATATTTTTGCTTCCTATTTTTCTAAATTAAATCACAATTTGCTAATAAACTATATTTAAATTGTTTTTAGATGACTATATAAAAGAAGTGCTGAGGCAGCAACATTTAATTAAAAATATGATTAGTGACTTGTTAGAAATCAGAGGCTTGAAAAAAACATCTGTACAGGAATTTACTAGTCCAGTAGATAGCTTTTTTAAGAAACTCTCCCTAACTTGCAAAATTGTTACAGAGTTAACACAGTTAAATGAATATTTGCAAGATGCAGAAAACTTTAAAAATGCTGTAAGTGTTTCCATAAGAAGTATAGCCATTCAATTTTTTTTAAGTACGTTTAGTTTATTGTCAGTGTCAAAACTGCTTGTTAAATCTCCGATGTACCTATCACTGATTGTTGTTAACCTTCATAATACAATTTCAGCAGATGTCACAAAGCCCCCATTAGTAAATCATTAATTTGTATTCTCATATTTAAATAGGGATAAGTAACCAAATTATTTTAACTGCATTTCTTGCAATTGATTGAGTGTTTAATCTCTGATCAGTGTTCTTGGTGCTGACATGATAATGTTTTATTGTAATGTTTTTATAGTTAAATTCGATTTTTTATCAACACAGGAGAAACATAATGATTTTATTATATATTATATTTGTAGATCACTGAAATTTCCCAAATAGGAGGAAAATATGGTTATGATTTTGTCAGAAGAGTAATGAGTAGACTAGTTACTGATGGTCTAGCTGCAAAATATAGTTGGTTAGGAAGAAGGGAAAAATCTACCTTCAAAGCCTGAGAGTGGCCAAACTTGTAATTGGTAAGTACGTTTTAGCTTATTTAAAATATTTGACTTTATGTGACAGTATAAGTTTGCAGTTTATGTAGAAAAAAATATTTAAGAGTGAAGCTGTCTTTTGTCACCTATATTATTTGAGCCTTTTGGTAGTATTTTTCAGATCATTTTTCATACTTAATCATATTATGCTTGTATTTTGCTCACGAATTTTTTTAATGTTGTTTCACTCAAGGTGTTTTACTAATTACTGTTTAATAAATTTTAGATTTAGATTTAGCATTAAGCCTCGAAAAGGGAAATCAAAGAGATATCGTTTCACATATATCAGAGTGCTTAAGAAGATCTGGTGAACAACTAAAGTCTCTAAAAAAAAAAGGCTGTGATGAAAATTAATATTTATATTTGTTTACAGTAAGACTTTTTAATTTCAACTTTTCAGAATTATTTTGTTTTGTTTATAGAAATAAAAATGCTTATGTAGTGAAAAGGTATAACTCTTATTTCTATTTTTCCAAATTTACTTATTTACCTAAAAAATACGAAAAAATGAAAAATGTTATTTTATAAAATTTACAAAAAATGATCAAATTTTGAAAATCTGGCCAGATAGGAGTATAGAGTTAACATTTTTCATACGTAAGTGTATTTTCTTTCGTTTTATTAATTTTTTTATATATATCTATTTAAATTTTTTTTTTATTTATATTTTTCAAGAAAATGAATTTTGATTTTTTTATAATCAGAAATTTTTATTCCTTCTAATTACAAGTGAAACTTTTTATTATGATATTGTTTGAAAAATAATTTTCAACTATTTAGGTCTAATTTTGGCAGATAATATACTCTACCCAAAAACAAATATTTTCGGAATTCATCAAATTGTTGAATATCAGAATGTTACTAAATGCATATTCTGATGTTGAGCATTTTGATGGAATTTGAAAATATTTGTTTTTGGGTAGAGTATATTATCTCCCAAAATGTGTCAAACTGCTAAATAGGACAACCTAAAATAGCTTCAAATTATTTTTTGAAACGTTTTTAAGACGTACGAAGGTGCTTATAAGGGTACACAAAAATACGTACTAAAGACGTACATTTTACATTTAAATGTTCGTCGTAAATACATACTTAATACGTATAATTACGTCTTATTTTGGTTATCAGATGACGTAAATCGTACATCTTTGGTACGTACTTTTGTGTGCCCATATGACCACTTATGTACGTACATAATATGTACACGAGACAAAAACGTACATACATAAGACGTACTTTACGTCCAGATGATACGTTTTAGAAATGTACATCAGACGTATCTGTGTTTACTGGGTTTTTGTTAGAATCACTCTACTTATGCAATTACTTTTCTATTTTATAAAATTTTCTTTGGATATTTTTGGTTTTTTATTAAATTTTATTTTTCTTACAGAGAAACACCTCTTCTACCTTAAAAAAAGTAATTCTCCTTGTTCATTTTTTCAATTGTTTTTCAATCAACTCTCCAAGATTTTCATTTTGAATTTATTTCTACCATTTCTATCATTCACTTACAACTCTTGTTACGTAATATACTATTACAGTGGTACCTAGCCTATTTACAGTAGAAACGGTGAAGCTTTTCCATCACGTGATCCAATCTACGATTAATGCAACATATATTTTCTACATTATATCTTCTTCTATCAATATAAATCAAACATAACAACGATCGATTGTCTTCTTCACAAGACTAACTACAAGACATACGTAATAGTTTCTTTAAATTTGCCGTAGTAATCGCAAAAAAGACAACGATATAATTGACGTAACGTGAATAACTAATCGTACTAAAAGTTGAATTTGACATCACCGTATTTGAGGTTATGCATGCTTTGTTTATTAGTCTTGTTATTAGCGAATTTTTGGATTAAAAGTATATTTATTGTTAAAATCAGTCTTTGTAAGAACTAATTTGACTTTTTATTCCATTTAACATTGGTAACTACGAATATAATACACAATTTAGTTTTCTAATTTGAATTATTTGATGTCACATATACGGGGTTGCTTTATACATTATTTGGTACAAATAATAAAAAAATCTGAATATCAAAAATTTGTGTTCAACTTTAGTATGAAGTGAATATAAAAAAATCTTTTGTCTTGTTTGAGATAATGATAATATTAAACTTGTTATTTTTTTAGGAAAACATGTTACTGTGAAAACCATAAATGACGAACTAAAAAATAAGGAAATTCTTTCTGTTGGAAATACCTCTTTATTGGTGTTATCGAAACATTTGGGATTTAAATATAAAATGGAAGACAACAGAAGAGCATTAATAGAATGAACAAATATTGCAAGCCAAAAAGGATGCTTTCTTCGTGATAGTGTATTTTCAAGACAAATATTAATTTTGGATTTTGTAACTTATTCACCCAGTATATCGATAGTTTCAATAAATATGTTGATGTTAACCATATAAATAAAATAAATACTTACAATTAAAAAAGTTAAATTTCTTGTCTAATTACCAATTCGTAAAAGGCCGACCTTTGGAATATTAGTCATAACGATTATTCCTATTGAGTTGACAGAAGTTTTGATTTGATTCATATGAACAATATTGCTGACGTAACAGTCACGTGATGGAAAAGCTGCTGTACATTAACCAATCCCCCCGAATTTTTTCACCATTAGGTAAATTCTTAAAACACCATTTTTCGCAAAATTTCCTTCCATCGACACATTTATCTTTCTTCCAAAAAAAATTATGAACAGGTATTGTCATTTATATTTTTAATAGTGGCTAATTCGTAATCCAAACACATCATAATATATAATAGTAGTAGATACTTACCTACGTATATTTAGAATTCGACGTTTTTATATATTCAACGTTGAACGTTATAATGTTTTTATATTAATATTGTACAACGTACAACACAAAAGGAGAAAAAAGAACGTACAGTTTCAATAAACAAATAAGTAATAGGGCGCGTTCACCAGATACAAACGTTTGCAATTTATCTGGTAGACGGTGCATTTATTTCTTGAACATGTTTTGTAAGCGGTTGCCATTTTTGGAAGCGGCGATTTATTATGCTTACTGTTTTGAACAGTTGAATCTTATGGTTGTGAGTAGCTAAGTGGGGAAATATCTGAATATGGTATTTACTGTGGAGTATATTCAGAATGGAATCTTTTATAATATAACTGAAAGTAATGCAATTCATGAACTCTTGAATGGTAAGTAAATAAAGACTAAAGAGGTTAGGAATAGAATCTATATAGCAATTTTATATAGATTAGAATATTTTTTTAATATACATCATTTTTTTAATTGGTAGATGCTGAGTATTTCGCTGATTACATTATACAACATCGAAATCGAAATTTCTAGAGTTGCAAGAGGAAAATGCAACTGCTGAGAATATACAATCAGCCCATGGTAATGGTACCTACCTATTTTTATTTAAATATTTATATTGTTTCATAATAAATCTAAATAATTGAAGTATTTTATTATTAGTAGAGTTTTTACATGGACTGCAGAAACTAGCAGATTGTTAGTTACTGAATATGGTAATAGAATAGACAATTTTAGAGATCCTAAAATAAAAAAATTTGTGAAGTATTCCTTAGACAGGGATATACAGTTACCGAAGATTGTCTTGACCGCAAAATGCGTAATATGAAGTGTTCGAGGTTAAGCTCAAAACAAATAAAAAAGTTAGACTCAAGGTCTTCATTTAGCAACTGCATCAGCCAAAGGCGCTGGTATCTAATTAGTACTTTAAATTAATGGTGTTTAGGATTAAAGCGAGGATTGGTTAAATACAACCCGAATTGAACAACAAATAACAAATTTAATTAATAAAAGAAATTATGAACTCACAAGAATTGTATCATAAACGAAAGGTTTGATATCATGTAATACACAAATAAAACTCATCAATGAATACGTACAACTAAATTGAACGGCCGTTCTTCATGGATCTTGAAACTAGTGGAACAAAAATGTACAAACAAGTTAAATCTGATAAGCACATTAAACGTAAAGAATCAATGCGAAAATAAGTTTAAATCTAATACATGAAAGATTTCTGTTAAAATCAACAATTTGGTCACACGACCGCAATATATTCTTGTTGAGAATAAACACAAAACTAAATAGGTAGTATTATTCACTGAGACCGTTTCAAAGGCGGTAGCACGCCGCGAGACACAATCTGTTTGTATCAACAATATGATATATATTATGTAAAATAAAGTACTCACGCACAACTTTGTTTGAATCTATCTCCCTATAGAACTGCTTCCTGGCACAACCCAAATATCAGTAAAATCACCTTTGCTCATTATGATGCTTTTATTACACTACGCCTTTTTCGTGTCTATTTTTCTGTCTATTTTCAAGCCTTTTTGTTGGCTGAATTTCCCCAAATGACTGGCACTATTACACCATGCCTTTTTTAATGATTGTTCAAGCAGCAATTTCAGGGCTGCAAACATGAGGAAAATTGACATTGATTTTTGAGGTTAGATTCATTGTTTGTAAATTTTTGAAAGATTAAAACGATGCCACGAACAAAGGATAAAATGAAGTTACAGAAAACATTACTAATTACTGTTATGGCCACTGTAACACTTATTTTAAAAAGAAGAGACCAAAAAAAGAGAGCTCTTGGGAGATGGTGGGTGAAGCCTTGGATGAATCAAGAATTAGGCAATCTAAGCCTTACCAATGAATTTATCGCTGCCAATGATTTAAAATCAATCACAAATTTTGTAAGAATGACTGAGGAAATATTCAATAAGCTACTGCAGTAAGTACAAATTCGAATACAGAAAAAGAACACTGTACTTCGAGAAAGCATTTCACCAAAAACAAAACTAATTATTACTCTGCGATACTTGGCTACTGGCGAAAGCTTCATCTCACTGCAGTATAATTTTAGAGTATCACAAGCTGCGATATCAGGTTTTATTCCTTTGGTGTGTCAATCTATTTATGATGAACTGAAGAGAATATTTACATGTAAGTATGTAGGTTAATTTACCAATATGCAATCAATGTTGTTGGTTCCATAATTCTTGGGAACATCACTATAATAATGTGATTTGTTGATAAATGTTTTTTACACCTTTTAGGTTCCGAATACAACTGCAGAATGGTTAGAAGTAGCAAGAAATTTTGAAGAAACCTAAAATATGCCGAAGTGTCTTGGGGCATTAGATGGAAAGAATATTCTTATTAGGGCACAGCGTGAAGAAGGGTCTTCATTTTATAACTATAAAGGACAGAGCAGCATTGTTCTATTAGCTTTAGTAGATGCAAACTATAACTTTTTATATTTTAACGTGGGTATAAATGGAAGAATATCCGATGGAGGAGTATACAGATAATGTGAGCTCAGTAAAGCCATCGCTAAAAATTCTCTTAAATTTCCTGAAGACAGAAGTCTACCAATGAGAACCAAAAAGATGCCATTTGTTATTGCAGCTGATGCAGCTATTCCTTTGACAACCCATATTATGAAACCATATCCCTTCAGGAAAATGACCAATGAACAGAGAATTTTCAATTACAGATTAAGTAGAGCAAGACGTGTAGTGGAAAACGCCTTTGGCCTCCTAGCCAACCGTTTTAGATGTTTATTAAATGTAAATGCTCTGCGTCCTGAAAAGGTGAAAATCACAACAAAAGCATGTTGTGCTCTGCATAATTTTCTTTCTCATGAAATGAAATCTCAGTATACTGGAACAGACCCTGCAGAAGAAATAGATAATCGATACACATTTGTATATGGTTTGAGTGTCCAGGCAGGTAACAGACCAATGACAGAAGCAATACAAACCAGAGAAGAATTTAAAGAATATTTTAATGGAGTAGGTACTGTGCCATGGCAGGAAGATATGTTGTATAGATTATAAAGTGTGAATAGACCCTCTAATTGGTTTTGATACTATTATTAATATTAAGAATGTTCCGTTTTCCTGTTAAATGTTTTTTTGAGAAAAAACTACAGGTTTCTAGTTTTCAAAAAAACTTAATTTTTTAGTGTATGTTTTCAATACATTTTCAAAGACCTACCTTCTACCTATGTGTAGTTATACATTTTTTTTCTTCCTTAACCAGTGGCATGTTCTAAGGGAAGAGAAATATATATATTGAAATATACATAGGAATGTACCAAAACCGTATTTCAACTGTTCTCTGTAGACCCTTTTTACTGCATAAAATGCCTTTATTATATTTTCCTTCAACTCATCCAAAATATCATCATCTTTGATTTTATCCATTTCTGATATTAAATATCTTCCAAAAAGACTATTATCATTTTCCTTTGGTTCTACTATGGGCGGTGAGGCGGGCCTACTTAGAATATTTATAGCAGTACTGCAGTCCTTCAATATCCCTGCATAATCTTCCTCCTCCAGCTTCCTCTTTTTCTTTTCTGATTTTTTACCTGGAGTTTGCAGTTTGTTGATTTGCTGCTGTTCCTTTTTTTTTGGAACTTCTCTATTTGTACTAGCAGCTGAAGCAGATCTGCTTGTTGAAGTTGAACAGTAATCATCTAGGGAGAATGGGACAGACAGTTCATCTACTTTGGCATCCACGACAACAGTACCTTCTGTATCTGAATACTGTGTGTGATCTTGCTCTAGGTTGGAGTCACCTTCAGTTACTACTTCACATGTATCCTCCAAAAACTGGAGGCTTTGGTAACAAGTGTGGGCTGGTATACATCATCAGGCGAAGCTCCCGAGGCTTCCGTTTTTTAAATTTTATTCAGTTCTGACATAAATTGGCTTCTTAACGTATGAATTTTAGCTTTTATAAATGCTTCTGTTAATGGTTTATCAGGAAACAGTTCTTTTAAATTGTCACATAATTCCGTCAAAGCTTTGGCTTTCAAATTTCTATTATGATAGCTTTTTGATTTGGCATCATACAGGCAAGGATGATTTCATACAGTTCAATCAAACGTGTAGCGTTTTCTGTTGTCCAGAAGTGGTGTTTACTGCAATAATACAATACAAAATTAGTTCTAACCTAACTTTTATAGTAAAGTGATTGGATTATTCATTTAAACTTTCTCCTTACCTAGTACTGGCTTTTGATTTGTTCAGCTTTTCTGCCATACTGAACTAAACTAAACGAAAATGGATTTATTTGTTGGTTATGTTGTCAAATATCAAGCCAAACAGATAATTACTGGTGTTGGCGAACCTGAGATTTCTTCAAACGACCTTGAAATCACTTCGATTTAGGGGGAAAAAATAGAACCAGTCCTATTTATTTTCACGCTTGAAACAGTCAACAAAATAGTCTCGCGCGCATGCGTATTTGTTTAAAATTTCAGCCACCGGCGGTCAGGCAGGCAAATAGGCACGAAAAAAGCATAGAGTAATAAGTGCTTAAGTTTAGAAAAGGTTTGAAAAACAACTATCAAAGTTACAATGATTCAAGCACGTAATTTGTGAACGTAGTCAAATAAATTACTGGTAAATTACTGCAGGTTTGGATATCTGTTTTAGTGACGTAACACTATAAGGTATAATAATCAGTAGTATAATAATAAGAATGAAGAAAAACTATTTTAATTAACACTTTGCGAGAACTCAACGTTCCCGGCTTGTCGCCTTTTTTAGAAGAGACTCGACCCTTCCTTTTTGTACCTATATCAATGATGTCGCCAGATACCATGCGGGGAGGGGCTGTTTGTTTTGACTGGACTCGACGATTTTACAAATTCTACGTCGGAATGCGAAAACCAAAACGAATATTTTTTATTTTTATTTTTACAAGCAAACGGTAAAATACGTCGCTCGTACAGGGTTACTCAAAATTCAGAAAAAATAATTATTTACATTCTTTAGTTCGAACTAGGTTTCGAACATGAAGCATCATTATAAGACTGTGAAGGATAACAACAAAAAAAGCACAACTTGCCGAGGACTAATTGTTTGGGAATATTTTGATTTATTTGACACAACATTTGCAAACAATAAGACAATAAATTATGACCGGATTGTGTCTTCTATAAATATAAATAAAGATGGAACCAACAAAGTGCAAAACTCAGCTTCTCCATCACAAGCAACAGCTTCATGTTCCACTACTCAGTTTTCTTTATTACATCCCCTCCCACAAATTTCATTATTATCCTCTACTTTATCTTCTCTGGTTACCGACTTATTTTCCCCCTTATCACAAGCAGGCCCCTCAAGAATCAAACGTGATAATTTAGATAAATCTGTTTCTCCAAATATACAGACACCCTCAAAAAAACAAAAAAAAAGCAGCCGAAGCATCTTCTGTATCAAAGATTCGCTGATATTGAAGTTAGGAGGGTTGAATCATTAGAAAAAATATCAGAGGAGCTTGCAGAGAACAACAAAATTCAAAGGGAACGTAATGAATTATTAAAAAGTCTTTTGAATAATTCCTAGCATTACTTTTCGACTTTTATTTTCCTACAATAACATTTTGTTCCTCTTCAACTGAATTTAAATGATATACAATAAAACTGTGATACTTGTGTAGAAAAAATTATTTTCATTGCGTAACTAATTAAATGCAACGAAAATGATCCAACTTAAAAATATCCTATGTCTGGCTTCCTTGTATTCCATCTATTTTCAATAAATAAACGTCTGAATGTCATAAATTTTTTATTGAAATGAATTTGTTACAGTGCATTGCATATTTATTAAAATACGTCTTTTTTTTTGTTCTGCCTCCTCTTTTTCTGCTTCGTCTACCATTTCCTCATTTCCATTGAAGTGATTATTATTCAGATTGTGCCCTGGAACATCTTCAATATTGTAATCATCCAGATGATTTCCTTGAAAAATTATGAAATTATGCAGCACACATGAGGCAACAATTAGGTCAATCGCTGTATTATATCTGAGACAAGAGAATTTTCGTTTCTTGTTGAATATTGGTATAGAGGGCTGAGTCTAAATACTCGGGCATCCTGCATTCTTCCTGGCTTCCAACAGATATATCTATGAAAGCAGCCGATTCATTGCATACACCTAAAAATAATCTAAGTACTACTGAAAATTGGTAAATTAAAAACTTGTAAAACTGATATAGATTTAAACAGTTGATATATAAAAACTCAATAAACAATATATAACTAAATTTTTTTTATATATCCACAGCAGTTGATTTACCTTAAAGAATGACAGAATGAAAACCTTTCCTGTTGTAAAAGTCATGTGCATTTCCTTTAGGTTGTTTAATTGATATATGGCAGCCATCTATTGCTCCAACCACTCCAGGGATACCGTGAGAATGATCCTCAAATGCCTATGAACAATGTTATGTGAATTAAAAGCGTCAAGAAGTGATTTTATGTTATATTACTGCTGCAGTTTGTAAATGATTTTGTATATTCGGCCATCTGATGTATTTCGGTAATAACCGACAAAGTTGCTCAATCATCTCCAGGAAAACTTTATGAGCTGAACTTTTTGCTATGCCAAACCGGTCACCTCTGCTAAAATACTCTCTGATTTACATAGAGTCAATACAGTAAATAAAAGTTTTTTCTCTAAAGGTATGACAATATGTCTTTGATGGTCTTGTTCTTCACCTAAACGATTCAACAAAACCTACATAACAAAAATCTATTTCTTTTATTTACTGTCTTCCTCACTTCACTCTTACCTGAAATGTTTCACTGGACATACGAAAATATTCTCGATATAGAAGAATTGTATATCTAAGGATAGTCACTTCAAAATAGTTTTCGTTTCTCGCTGCAATATTTCTTTCTTCGGGATACAACTGTTCTTGGAATAAAGGGTCGGCCAATTCTACAGCTAAGTTTACAAGTGCATCGAGATGAATATTATCATCAAATAGTAAAATATTTCGTACTGCAATGTCCCGTGCCATATTGTTTACAAACGAATCAAAACCATTTAAATCGTTGACGTATGACAGATAGTAGATAATCACATAACCTCAATCTAAAATCCCAACGTCGTTGGTTTGACGACCGGCTACCAGAACCAACAGTTTAACTACAAACGTTTGGAACAGTAGAACGCAAACAACTTAATCTGGTGCACGCGCCCATAGTGAGGGATGAAGAAACGAATCGTATCTATCAGACCATGTATTAACGCATCGATCAAGTATTACACAGTCGCAAGCGAGTGGAACTGCGGAGTGGCTTTGGAGTCTTACAAATTTTATAATATTTGTAACATTCATTTTGAAGATTGTGGCAGAATGAAGAAATTTTCTCTATTCTCACTACAGTTAACAGAAGCAAACAAGAGCTACGGAAAATATACCAACTAAAAGAAAGAAGCTAATGTTAAAGATTGTACATTAGTAATTGTTATCATAATCGAAATAATCACCCCTATGCCTGTAACTTCATTGAATTGATTTCAAGTTGAAATCTTGATGGAAAAATGGGAGACTGGTATGCTGTAAAAAAATTACAATCAATCTTGCTTCAAAACTTGAAATGAAGTCAAGTAACTTCAAGAATTTCAATAATTGCTATGCTCTATACGGAAAATTTATATAAAATTGCAAGTCAAGGTTAAAAAATGTCAAGACTTAGAAAGATGTCAAGACGCACGTAGAAACCCTGGGGTTCTCAATCTTGAAATTAATCGTAAACAAGTCTTATAACCTAGAAAGGCAAGTACCTACATAAACAATTGTATATATAACTTAAATTTATTTTATATTTCTGACCTTCTTAGGCGTAATTTAAATAGTAATAGAAGACTTCTGAGGGATAGAAGTAACTTTTTCCACCTTTCTCCACTTTTCTGAGCACCCCCCAAGTTAGGTCTTGTTCCCAAGCCTCCCTTTTCATATCGGGTGTGCCTTTGCCCCACCTAATAACATCTGATTATTTAATTAAATTAATTAATTCTTTGGATTGGCCGGCTGTAGCTTTTTTTGGAGGCATCTATAAAAGTAAAATAGAAATCAGCTTAAGGCCTGGTTTCTCTGACCAGATCGGCCCGAAATATTTTGGCGAATATTCGCGTACAGAACGGTCTAGTTTCCCGAATTTAGTTCGGTCAGAAGTTTCGGTGGTGTGTGGTTTGTCTGGAGATTCAATTCGTTGCGATATATTTCAGTCTTTAAAATTTCACGTAGGGTTACAAACATACATGTTCTGTTATATCCAGATTCTCCCATTTCCTGTGAAATTTTTAACCAAATATTATCTTTCATTTCCATGTCTTTATGACTTTTTAATTTTTTTGCATATAACGGAGGGTTTTCTTTTACTTTTTCAATTAATAATTCATCCTCTAGCACAGAAAAGTCTAATTTATGGTACTTCTTGGACCTCCATACAACTCCAAGCCTAATCAGGAGCCAATGACGTCATCAGGTTATACACTACAGAGCTACTTAGGTAGCTACACGTCATTATAAATATTTTTGTCTAATACGATAAAGTTTGCCATTATTATGTATTAAAAATAATAAAATATTACTTTCTTAGTTCTTCTTATTTTTAACATCTATATTCAGTTATTTTTACTTACCTTATTGTGAGACATAACTGGCGGAAAACTTGTCCGTCGGAGGTGTAGACTGTGATATACATGCTAGTTTGCTTATTTCTGGAGTTAAAAGAAGGTGTAGAAATGGAAGTCTCAATTGCATCCATGTAGGTACAGGTGAATAAATTGCATTTTTTGTTTTATTAAATTCGTATTTTTATTCACAAAGTCCTTGTCCAATGTGTACATTGTTTAGATACATTCACGTAAACATTTAAGAACACGTACATTACATTTCACTATATTCACGTTAGCACGAAACACATGATTTAATATTCAATCGATAGTAGTTCAATTTCCGAGGAGATTACATTAAATTGTTTAAGTTTTTTAATTAAAAGTTTTTTTTTTTCGGGCCGAGTTGGCTTTTGCCGGTACCCGAAATAGTTATTTTTAGTTTTGTTCGAATTATACCAGAAAATACGTCTTTTCACCTTGACAGCCATAGATCAACAACGCATTCTTTGCTAACCGATCACCACACCTCCCAAATCGTCCGTTAGCCGGGAAAAGTCCGTGATTGATCTAATGTGGCGTAGCAACAGTAATGCAGGGATTTTGACTGCGAAAATAATGTTCAATTGAATAGGCCGAAAGAATGTGGAGCAAGAGAGAGATGTGCTATCTTAAATAAGTAAATAGTTTTTTTATATGTTGTTGGCGACGAGCCGCCTTTCCGTACAGGGTGGTCGCCGGTAGTTATTTGTAAAAATACAAAAAACTTCGGTTTGAAAATTAGACTTTATTTTTGAACAATAACTTTTCCTTGGAAGAAATGGGAGTCGAATGCTTATTCGTAGGTTGCGAACCGATTTCATCATTTATATGATTTAGTACAGTATGGAACAGTTGTGGAGTTAAACAGAAAAATTCTTTGAACTTTGTATCGTTATCCGAAAGATGCTTTAACACCAACAACTCATAAACACCTTCTTTGGCCCTATTTTCAAACATTTTCAACACTGTCTTATTTCCAGTACATACTTCTAATAACGCAGCCTCATCATCATCATGCTGTTCTTCTTCTAGAACCATAGCAATGAAAAAATCCATATTATCCATTTATCCCTTCGTAAAATTTTAAAGACTGAAATATATCGCAACGAATTGAACCTTCAGACAAACTACACACAAACGAAACTTCTGACCGAACCAAATTCGGGAAATTAGACCGTTCTGTACGCGAATACTTGCCGAAATATTTCGGGCCGATCTGGTCAGAGGAACCAGGCCTTTACAAATCGTTCAAATCAAAACTAGTTTGATCGAGTCGAACTGCTATCCGCACACTTCCCCGAAATTTCGTTCCGATCTTTTATAAAAACCGCTACTATGTATTTACAAACCTATGCAATACAAAATATTACTCTCTGCTCCCTTTTTATGGGTATTTTAGTACCTAATGATGAAATAAAACAATTTAATTTATTTAAATCTCCATTTTTATTTTGAACTGACGTTCAAATTAAAATTAGTGACGCGTTTCGCTACACAGTAGCTTTTTCAAACTAGTGAAGATACAATGAAAAACTTTTAATTTATATACTAGCTTAATACGGAATTCTGAGATATTGACAAAAGTATTATAATATTTAAATGGGGATAAGTACAAAAAGTGCCTAAATACGGAATTCTAAGATATTGACAAAAGTATTATAATATATTTAAATAGGGATAAGTACAAAAAGTGTCTAAATACGGAATTCTAAGAATGTTACAAAGGTATTGAAAAAGATTACCTGGAAAATTTATCCACAACCATCACATCCTCTAGGTAAAAAGGTTTAATAAGGGAGAATGATTGATATCTATTTGGTCGTTAAGCAGATTACCTGAATATTTGTTTTTGTTAATCTCGAGGGCTTCTAAAGGATTTAATTTAAAGGATTTGGGTTCTACATGCAAAATTTCAAAATTTGACTCGAAAGTGTGTTGGTTTCTTAATAGATGATTTGAATAGTTGGAATCTAATTTGTTGTTGTCTTAGCTGCGTTTGTGTTCTGAAATTCTAGTTTTAAAGTTCCTAAAAGTTCTACCGATATAAATCTTGTCACAGTTGTCGTTACCACATTTTAATTTATAAACACCTAATTTGTTTGATTTTGAGGATTAAGATTTGTTATTTTTAATGAATTTAGATAGATTGTAGTCGGTTTTAAAGCAAATATTCATATTTAAAGATTCTAAAAATGATTTGATTTTTAATGATGGTGTTCCAAAGTATGTTAAGCTTTTAAATTGATTATTTTTATTTTTATCAGAAGGAAATACTAGTTCTAAAGTACGTTTTTGTATGTTTTTATTTATGATATTGTCAATTAAATTTGGATCGTAATTATTATTAACTGCTATTTGTTTAATGATATTTAGTTCTTTGTTGAAATTATTAGTGTTTAATGGGACTGTTAATAGTCTGTGTATCATACTATTGAAAGCAGCTAATTTATGACTGAATGGGTGGACCGAACTATTATGAATTGTAATGTCTGTATGTGATGGTTTGCGAGATATAGAAAAATCATGTTTATTGTTTATATTTGAAATTGTAAGGTCTAAAAAGTTTATAGACTTATTTTCTTCATGTTCTACGGTAAATTTTGTATTGCTATGAATTGAGTTAATATAAGTAATGAAGCTGTCTAGTTGTCTAGTAGTGCCAGTGAAGCTCGCTAAAATGTCATCTACGTATCGGTGCCAGTACATAAATTTTTTCTAAGGGGGTGTTTATGAATCATTTTTTCTATGTTATCCATGAAAATTTCTGCTAATAAGGGACTGAGGGGGTTGCCCATAATCAAACCATATTTACTGCTATAAATCTCTCCATTGAAATGAAAATAATTTTGATTTAAGCACACTTTTAATAAATTTATTATGTCAGAATGAATTATAGGGTTAACATTATTATACGTGAGCAAGTTATCAACAAGAGTTAAAGTTTCTTTAGGAGGTATACTAGGGAATAGATTTGTTACATCGAACGATATGAATTTAGAATTGTGAGGTAATTTTATATCTTGAATATTATTAATCAATTCCGTTGAGTATTTAATAGAAAATCGTGGTTTGAAAGAACAATATATAGAAATTATATCTATGAGAATCTTTGAAACTTTAAATGAAGGTACTGTGAAAAAAGAAACGGCCGGTCTAATAGGGTACCCCTCTTTATGGAGTTTCATCAATGAATGAAGTTCAGGGTGTTGAGAATTGGGTAACATTAATTTATATTTTTCTTTGTCGCTAATTATTGATTTCGCGTTATCTACTGCTAATTTTATTTCTTTCTGAAATTTACTAGTTGGGTCTTTTTTAAGAATCTCAAAATTGCCTGTCTGTATAAAATTGTTAGTTTTTAATAAATAATCATCTTTATGTAATGCTATTACTGTATTTCCTTTATCTGCTTTAGTAAAAATAAGACTATTTGACTTTGATTTTTGTTGAATAGATTTGGCGACTGATAATTCAAAGTTTGGTTCGTTAAAATTGACAAATTCTTTTTTAATAATATCGGAAGCTTTATGTTTCAGATTGGAATTATTTGGAAAATTGTATAAGTTAATTTCTGTTTCTATACCTAGTTTGTTGAAGTTATCAAATGAACATGTGGGTTGAATATTATGTTTAAAACCTTTTTGCAATAATTGCAAAAACTGTATTTGAAAGATTAACGAATCTATGAAAAAATGTATGTTCTGAAAATTTGGTTTGTGGGTTTTTTAATACTGGTTTAATATCTAATAATGACTTTAGTTTACGTTTTTGAAATAGGTACTTTTTATGAATTATTGATCTAATTTTATCTCTTATCTCACGATCTAAAATGTCAAACTCTATGGGGTGTAGTAAATTTTCCAGGTACTCTTTTTCAATACCTTTGTAACATTCTTAGAATTCCGTATTTAGACACTTTTTGTACTTATCCCTATTTAAATATATTATAATACTTTTGTCAATATCTTAGAATTCCGTATTAAGGCACTATATAAATTAAAAGTTTTTTATTGTATCTTCACTAGTTTGAAAAAGCTACTGTGTAGCGAAACGCGTCACTAATTTTAATTTGAACTTTAGTTCAAAATAAAAATGAAGATTTAAAAAAATTAAATTGTTTTAAAATTCATCATTAGTATGGATCTTCATCAAGTAAAAGCCTCATCTATTCAATTTTAGTACCTACCCAAGTTTTTTTGGAAAATATTTGTTAAGGTTACTCACTTTTATGGACAAAACTTCTAACGGACACGAACACAAAAATGAGAAATTAAAACACAAATTAAATACAGCGTTTTTAATGCTCCTGGAAAAGATTAACTCAAAAAGAAATCGCAGATTGATTGCATCAGAATCCATAAAACAAACACACATTTTGAATTTATTTACGTTATTGGCTAAAGTTAGGTAATGTATCGCTTAATTTTCTCTTCTTTTCTTCGATAAAACGTTAAAAATCCAATGTTGCCAGCAGTAAACTTGGAATTAATTTCAATCAATTTTATTAACAATCAATTGTGGTTACTGCATACCATTTGATTTCAATATTGACGGGATGTCAATATTTGATTTCAATATTGACGGGATGTCAATATTTGATTTCAATATTGACGGGATGTCAATATTTAATTGAGATTGTTTCAAGATTAAAATCAAAGCAAGCGTAGTAAGAGCATAGGGCTGAATATGACCGAGTGATTTCATCAATATACATCAATTTTAGTGTCTGTATCAGTGTTGTCAATGTGAGGATAATTATCCGATTTTTAGACAATTTCGCTAACCGAATAGTTTTGCCAGTGTTTTGCGGAAAGGATAATACATAAAACAGCTATTGTTTTGGGGGATTTTCAATATTGACTAGGGTCGCAGACTTTTATTTAGACAACAATGTGTCCTTTTGGTAATTTTGACAAATTCTGATAATTTGAATTGTAAGTTCGGATAATATTTATTTTTACATCGGCAACACTGGACTGTTTTCTATTTGATATTTGATGTCAGCTTCTATATTTTTATTCGTTATTATTTGCTACATAAATTACAGGACAATCAGTCCTTATTAAGACTAATTTGACCATCAACTTAACATAGTCCGGTATGTACTATGATTATAATTAATAAACATAACCTAGAACAACACACAATAACCAGTCGTTTAATATTCATCGGGCCTAATAATGTTTGTTTTTCTTTCAGTTCAATTTTCCTCAACAAAATGTACACAAAATCAAGGAAAACAGTCCACAGTGAAGCTCGCAATATGATTAAAAACGTTGTGGAATTTTTTGATAGACAGAAAGCTGCTAGTGTGTGGTCATTCCCATTGGACAAAGCCACTGAATTAGCTGCAGCAGCAACAGCAAAATCAGTTACCTCCATAAAACGTATCAGAAAGGAGAAATCACTGTTGCAAGAAAGTGTTTTGATGGGGTCTCCTTCAAAAAAACAAAAAAGTAGTGGTAAAAAACAAAAGAACCATACACGAATGCAATACGGATGATAAACAAGTTCCAACATTAAATATTTTGGTAAATAAAATGAAAAATAAAGTAGATTACTCTAGCGGTCCAGACACCTTAAGAAAGCACTTGAAAAATATTGGATTTCAGTATAAAAAATGCCACAATAAACGAAAATTTTTGATGGAACGTAATGATATTGTAGATTGGCGAGCTGGTTATTTAAGAAGGTTGAGGGATAATGATGCTCTGGGTCACAACAAGAAGCCAATAACTTATTTGGATGACATTTATATCCATCCATCATATGGCGTTAGTAAATGCTGGCAATCCGAAACTGGAGTGTATACATCCAACAGAGCTGGTCAACAGTGCATAATAGTGGGTGGACGTTATGAGTTTGTGAAGGATGGACTACTAATTTTCAAGTCAAAAAGCAAATCAGGGGATTATCACGATGACATGAACCCTACAAATTTTATGAACTGGTTAGAAACACAACTAATACCAAACTTACCTCCTACTGGTATTGTGATTATGGACAATGCCCCTTACCACAGTGTTCAAATTAATAAGCCATCAACCCAATCAACTCGGATGCATATTATTAGAAAATGGATTGAAGCAATTGGGATCTCAACAACAAGTGATATGCTTAAAGCAGAACTTATGGATCTCGTCAAACGTTTCAACCGTTCTAAAACATACTATGTGGACGAGTTGTAGAAAAAACATGGATATACTTTGGTACGGTTGTCGCCATATCACTGTGAACCCAATCCGATTGAGCTAATATTGAGTAGCGTTAAACATAAAATGGCAATGAAAAATGTTTCTCAAAGTGCTGCTCAAATGGAACAATAAGTTCGAGCAGACTTTGATGAAGTTGGTTCTTCGGAATGGAACAAACACTGCGACCATGTGGACCATATTACTGAAGAAATGTGGAGGAATGATGGACTATTAGATGATGTCGTGGAAAATATGTGTTTCACTTTCAACACTGGTTCATCAGAAGAAAGTGGGAGTGATGAATATGGAAGTAAGAGTGATGAATATGAAAGTGAGAGTAATAAACTGAATAACATTTTTCTAAATTACAGTGTTTTATTTTGTTCATCTTTAATATCTTGTGATATAAAGTAGCACATGAATTCATTACATGAACATATAAGACGTCCATGGTTCATTATTAGCTAAATAAACTATTTTAATGCAATACATGTTGAATTTTGCTTGCAATCTAATGTCTTTTCAAATATAATGTATAATACTTTCAATTAATGAAGTAAACTACAATTTTTTTCAATTGGAACCCCTGTATTAATATTTGATTATAAGTTTGTATTAATTTAAAAAAATGAAAATTGTTTCATTTGCGAACCCAACTGAATAAGTAATATCATTTACAAAAAATGTAACTAGGTTTTACACATCAATTTTGTGATTAATTTCATTTTTTTGGACTTTACTTAGAATGTAATTTGTTATATATGCTAATGAAATATCTACTTATTTATTTTCGTAATTGGTTCTTTTGTAATGTGAAACTTAACAATGTTGTTGATTAAATAATAGTTTCTAATATCTAACTGTTGTGTTTGAATAGAGCAAATGAATTAAAGTTGAAGTAGAAGAGCATTTATATATGTATATATTTCACCAATCACACAAAATTATTGCCATACATTCTTGTTTATAACAACAAACAAATATATAAGTCTTAGCTAATTGGTAGTGGTGAAGTGTATATTCCAATATTAACACTGTTTTGCACTTAACTTTCGGCTGTTGTTAAGAGAAATGAACACTGGAAAATATAACAAATCTAAATATACGAAATTGGTCACACTAAAACATCCTGATGTGTAAGCAGATAGATGTAGGAATAGGCTACATAACCAGTTCACATTTTGTAGCTTCCAATACAAACTTAACCCTTTTCTTTAAGATATTACTACAGCCATGAAATTTGAAAATATAGACATTTAGAAAAGATGGTAGTTTTATTTTTGGTCCAATACATATTTTTTTAACAATATTTAGGGTTAAATTTTTAGCAGGTTTAATTTTTTCACATATCTTTTGACAGTTGACACATATAGTATCGATATTTGGTAATCGATTCAGAATATCGATTGTTACTACAAAAATACAACTACAGCGACATGGACACGCCCATCCAGGGCTCTTGTTTGCTTCTGTTAACTGAACATTTGCCTGGTAAGAATTTATCTCATCTATATGTGCACAGTTTGAAATAGTAGTTATTGGGACTACAATAGACAGAAGATTGTAACTATACAAATTATGATTAGTGATGAATAAATAAATGTTTTTTAGGGTACAAGAAAACTGAGAGTGATAATTTGTGGGTACCAGAGCAACAACAATCATTTTCAACTCCCGAGAAGCTAAAAGGTATCTATAAAAATTTTGCAATATTTTTTTATATCCAGTATAAAATCATTTGTAACTGTATAATGCCTAGTCTTTCGAGAGCAACAACTTACGTTTCATTGATATTAATTTAAAAAAAACCTTTTTTAAAATCTATTTCTATTCTAAGTGCTTTCACCACAAAAAGTAGTAATAGTCCAGTAGGAAAAGTTTACGACCAGTCAAGACATATACAAGGAATCGTTTACTATATGAGTTCGCTGAAGAACCTGGTAAGTCTTTTTAAAACACCTACAGGCAGTATAGCTTATGGTTATGTTGAAAACTCAATTGTGAAAAATTCTTATGTAATTTTCAGCTTGCAGTTCAAGTAAACTTGATGTGGATGAACCATCAACACATCAAGTTTTTCACAATTACCGTCTACATCAAGTTTCATCCATTTCTTGTCATCTGGGCAGACATAAAGGACTTTTAACTGCAACTGGTAAGATTGTTTATGTTAAATAACTCATTATTGCATATGCTAGTCATTCCTTGAATTTTAATAATCAACCACAAATTACAGAAAAAATTGTTCACAGCAATACCTTGCTTTTGTGTATATAAGTTTACTGCCTACAACTTGAATCAGGATGATAACAATAGTAAACTTTTTTTTAGCTCATTGGCATAGGGGCAATAGAAAACATTTAGATTCTCCAGATGTAAGCATTCTAAAAAGAAAAGCCAGTGAAAGGCAACTGCCAAGAAAGCCCATAAATCGCGTCCAAAGCGGATATTTATTTATTAAAAATAAAGTGTATTATGTAATTGTTTCCCATTTTTCATTTATTATATCAAGTGAAATTACCTGCTTTTTAAATTGTTTTTTTTTTCATTTTTGAAAAGTTCGTAAATGTTGAATGTTGTAAACATTGAATAACTTATACCTAAGTGAAAATATAAAAACTAGATTAATACTCATTTCGCATTTTCATTTTTCTACCTACCTTTAACTAAATAAATTTAGGTGGGAAATTTAAATAGTTGTATTCGTGATAGTTCTGTAGTAGAGAGGTAATAAGTTGTAACTCATAGTTATATTAGTAGAGTTGTTGTATTTACATTACACTGGTTTTATTTCACTTTAATAGCAATACCTCCCTACTACAAAATTATTACGAATACAACTATTTAAATTTCCCACCTAAATTTGTTTAAGAATTTCCCGCGAATATTTATTTTTGAATATCCCGCGTAATTTAATTTGTGAATATCCCGCTTTTTTTAATTACAGGGTTAGCCTGGATCTGAACCCTTTGCCTGGATCTGAACCTTTAGAAATGTTGGTAGTTCCGCCTCCAAATATAGATGTCACTAGTTTCGATGGCGTGGCCACTTTTTTATATACAGTGGCCGATCTATCTGTATATATTATCTCTGGTATAGTAAAATTCAACTATAAAAATAAATACTGACAACAAAGAAGTAAAAAAAGCCATTCAAACGTAGGCTTTTCGATGGAGAGAAATTTCAAAAACAAAATCAATTTGAAACTAATATGGAACATCTAAATCGCATTGCAGCTTTGTTAATTCGTTGTCAACTTCGAGAAGCCAACAAATAAAAAAAATTGAGACGCTTTACACTGGATGAAAAGTTTTTAGCATTGTCACTGTACAAGCAAAGTGCAAAATCTTATGGAGTTCTCTTTAAAATATTTATATTGCCCAGCAAATCTACACTGACTCGGCTTTTGGCTAAAATTGTTGTTGTTGTCAAGAAAAAACAGAATCAATGAACTCGTCTGAAAAATATGTAGCTGTGTTATTTGATGGAATGGCAATTTTACCAGGTCTTCATTTTAATGAACATCATGGATATATTTAAGGCTTTCAGGATATGGGAGAAAATTCAAGGGACTATTTCACGCACTTGTCAAATGAACCAATCAGAAGCTCTAGTCAAGTTCGGATTATCGATAACACCAAACTTGTCTCTTGATCCTGATTGGTCTGTCAAGTTCGGTGTTTTCAAATTTGTGTATGTTACAGTTAAACGTCAAATATAAATAATCCCGCCGTGCACGCATTTAAAAATGAGCAGATTTGGGATAAATTCCAACGAATTAATCAATGAAAAAATTGATGAAAATGTACCGAAAAATACGAAGAAATCGAGGGAGTACGTTTGGAAGCAATTTACTAGATTTTGCGATGAACGAAAATACGTATTAGAAGAATTTTTACCTTTCACTTCGTGAAATAGTCTAATAAAATTCCACTCGTGACTGAATTTATCTTATAATTCTGTCTTTTATTTCACAACTCAACTGAGTTGCTTGAAGAAAACACCACTCGTCCTGCGGACTCATAGTGTTTTCAAGCAACTTTCGTTATAAAATAAATCGACATACTTATCGCGAAAATTCAATCACTTGTGGCATTACTACTGACAATTATATCGCAGATCATGTGTTGATGTTCATGGTTAGAGGAATAAAAAATCAATGGAAATCTCCAATATCCTATCACTTTTTTAGCAAAGGAGGTGCAAAAACCATTGAAATAAAAGATTTGCTAACCAAAGTTAATAGGGAACTGATAAAAATAAATTTGAAATCATAACAGTTATTTGTGATCAAAATAATATGGGTGTCATTAATAGTTTAATCAAGGATACCAAAAATAACAACATAAATAATTATAAATATGGGTATTTTGAGGTTGAGAATTTTATAATATTCCCAATATTAGACCCTCCTCATTTATTAAAAGGAATAAGAAATAACTTTATTAAAAAGAATCTGATTTATATGAAGAACGGTGTAAAGAAAACAGCAAAATGGAAACATATTTAAGAGGAAGATATTGAAATTTTTGAATTTGTTTCACTACCAACAGAAAGTGAAAATATTGTAAGGATTTCAGGTTTTTGGGCATATACATTTTATTCTCTATAAAAATTTTTTAGGTATCCTATGGTAATATGTCAATACGCGATTATCGAAGGGATAGATGTCCACCAACAGTCCTACAAAAACCAATTCATCCAAAACTACTTGGAAGCCACCACCAGCGCAACAGTGAACACATCAGCTGGTCAACCCAGGAACAATAAAACCCCTCGTTCTGACAGAAGGAGACCTGTTGCAGGATTACATGCTCTTACATCTTCTGATGTTGGGGAAAATATAACATTTTAATAGATAGTAGGTTAATTTTAATAGAGAAACAGCTAGAACAGACCATCGAGTCAAAAAACTTTGCCCAAGAAGAATGTAAACAAAAACTTAAAATTTTAAGACTGCAAGAAGAGAATCTAACCTTAGAGAAGGAAGAAAAGCTATTAAAAATAGAGCTGTTAAAAACTGAAATTAATTATAAAAGATCATTGCTTGCTACTTCAACCATTTGAAATACCTCTTTGAATATTTTTTAATTTCTTTTTCAAAGATTATTTTTGTTCATCAAAGATTTTGATATTTTTGTCTCAGATTTTTGGCTGTTAAGAAAGTTTCAATATTTTTGTTTTAGCTATAGATTTAAAGTTGTTTTTGTTTACCTACATATTTGCTTTGTTTTCAGTTTGTCAAATTATGTTACCTATATAATATCATAAGTTTTGTCAGGAATATTATAATAAAATATCTTTTATCCATAGAGGTCTTTTTATTTTCAACTTCTAAAATTACAAGAATAATCTGTACCAGAATTATATCTGACAAATTCTGGTTTATATCTTAGTCCATATGCTAAAATAGGAAACCTCCTTTTCCAAACTCCAATCAGCCTTTCTACACTATTTCGTGTCCTAATAGGTGCCTGTTTGGTTTGCAGGTTGCAACAGGGGAATTAACAAGTAGTTGTGGTTAGCATAACCACTGTCACCTAGAATTATGTAATTTTATAAAACGCCAAAAAAATTCAATTAATTAAAAAGCTTACTTAACCATCTAAATTACTGTACAGGGTTATTCATTATAAATGTCCCAGCCCTTACCATAGTTATTATTACATAAACAGAAAAAATTTTGAAATAAAAGTTTTGTAGTTATAAACAAATTTTATTATAACGTTAACAAAAGTACAGTGGCGTGCGTAGTTTAGGGGACACAAAAAAAGTATTCGTTTTTTTTTAAAGAGACACATATTATTGAATCATAACTGTCATGTTTATTAAATGTCATATCTTTATTGAAACATTCAAAATGGTTTACAGTGTAGAAGAAAAAATTCAAATATTCACTTGCTATATAGAAAATAACAAAGATAAACGTGCAGTGCAACGAGCATACAGGGAGTTGTATCCAAATCGTCCAACACCCGCAGACAATACGTTCAGACGTATTTACCAACAGGAAAATAATATCGGTAGTCTTAATAGAAAAAGGCGTCTAGTTCATGCAAACAACGAAAATCAAGGTAAGCCCTCTTATAGGTATTCTTGAAAAGTTTTTTGAAACACTATATTATTTTTTGGAAAATTCTGAATTTAGTATAAATAATGCAGCAGCTCATTTGAATATGAGTTACTCTAAAATACAACGTACGTTGAAAACTAACAACTACAAACCATATAAAATGTTACCCGTACAAGTTTTGACAGAGGCTCATAAAAGGAAAAGGTTTGAGTTTTGCCGCCAAATGCTCCAAAAGTTAGATGAAGATCTTGATTATTTGACTAAAATATTATGGACCAATGAATCATCCTTTTCTACGGCTGGAGTTTTCAATAGGAAAAATCGTAGGTCATGGCAAAACAAGGAGAATAGAAAAAGATTGATAAAACTAATAAAAAAATCAGGAAGAAAAACTCTTAGTGTATGGTGTGAAATTGTTGGACCCATATTTTATGATTTCAATTTAACTGGAGTTACCTATCTGGAAATGATTCTTCCTGGAGTTGAAAATATTCTTGAAGAGAATTTTTTGGACGTTCAACTTCAGGATATGATTTGGATGCAGGATGGGGCAGCTCCGCATAATGTCCTACCTGTTAAAGAGCATTTGAACAATGTATTTCAAGTGTGGATAGGGAATAATGGAACCATATCATGGCCTCCTAACAGTCCGGATCTATCCCCTATGGACTCATGTCTTTGGGGGGTTTTAAAAAACATAATAAATAATAATAATGACTGTATTCAAGTCATTAAAGACCGAATTCAATTAGAAATAAATAATCTAAATGTAAACAATCAAGCCATTTCTGATGCAATTCAAAATATAATTAGACGTTTTCAATTATGTATTGAAAATAATGGTGGACAATTCGAACAACTTTTATAAGTTATTATTTATTTATAGTTGTAAAGTTACCTTTTTTATATCCCTTCCAGGCCCGGCATACACCGATCGTGCTTTCAAGTTTAAAAAATTAAATGAAGGTCAAATTTTATGTTTTACTGGGATATACCGCTACCGATCGATCGTGCATAGTTATATTAGCAAGCGTAAACCAAAACATTTGGATAATTTTGTGATTTAGTAGTGATTGTGTAGTCGTTTATGATGGCTGTGTTTTTTCAAGATGGCACCGGTTGAAGTTAGTAAACATATTTCTAGTTTTTATTTATATATTGTTAAAATATTTATGTGTACTCACTTATTAGTTACTAAATAAGGTGTAATCGATGCAAATGAATTAATTGTTGCGCATTGTATAGAAATACAGACTTCGTTTTTCGTATACTCATGATCGTGACTTTCGGGCTTAAGTTTTACTTTAATTACTGATAACCAGGGAAAACGATGTTCCATCTAACACGCTATTTTCTTAGCTCTTGAATTGTTAAATGCCGGAAACTATTCCGAAATCGAGGGTTTTTCTAAGGAAGAAGATAATAATGAGCATCGCCAAACATCTCAAGTTCAGCGCTATGAAAGCGAACACCATCTCGATAGTGACACTGAAACTGGGAGCCTTTATTGCCAGAAAAAACTTTAGTGCAGACGAAAGGGAAGAAAAGAAAACGTCCACATAGGGTTTGGATAGAAAGCAGTTTCCAGCAATTAAAACATGATTATCCTGATGCGGTACCAAAACCTGTACGCGATCTTAAAGATTATTTCACGGATTACTTGGATGACGAATTTTTTGAACAAGCTGCTTTTTGTACCAATAACTACCACATGCGTAAAAAAGGCTCTCTTCTAAAAACCACTAGCGTTGAATTAAAAAAATTCGTTGGTATTCATTCAATAATGGGTTGCATCCCCTATCCAAGAATGCACATGTACTGGCGTAAAGGTATGCAGCTTTCGATGATCGTCAATCATATGACACGAGAACGTTTCAAAACTTTGCGTACAGCTTTTCATGTGATTGACAGAGATACAGCACCAGAAGGAAATGAAAATATTCTTTGGAAGGTGCAACCAATTATTGAAAGAGTAAAAAGAGCTTGCGATAGACTAGAGAGAAGGCCTGGTAGGATTAGTAACATAAAACAATATTACCTTAAAAAAAATCTTTGATCTGGAAGGGGTATTCGTTATCTATTATTTGTAATTTTAATGAAATGTTGACCAAAACTTTTATTTGATATCTTAAGAACGGTGTAAGACAGGGGTATGATATGGTATATTTTTTAAATCAGAAGAAAAATATCTTTTCAAAAATTCAATAATATATAGGGTGTCTCATTAAAAAAAAACGAATATTTTTTTGTGTCCCCTAAACTACGCACGCCACTGAACTTTTGTTAACGTTATAATAAAATTAGTTTATAACCACACAACTTTTATTTTAAAAAATTTTTTGTTTGTGCTATAATAACTATGGTAAGGGCTGGGACATTTATAATGAATAACCCTGTACATCTTCTAATTTAATTGGGCTTTGTAAAGCCATAAGAAATTATTTTTATTTCAATAATAATAATTAGGGTTTTGTAGATGTATGGCTATTTTCTCACTAGTCATTAGTAATTTCCATTATATTCAATACCTTTCAACAGGTACATGCAGGTATTACAAAAATTACCTTGAAATTATTTAAATTTGTTCTGAATAGGATAAATATGGTTGTACAAAAAATGTTGTTTGTATTTCATGCGCGACATTTGGGTTTAATTAATAGCTCCTTCGAATGAACGGATTCTCATGTGCCATTAAAAAACGACCCATTTTGTGAACGTAATACAAAAATAACTATTTTTGTTGAAAAAAATTCATTTCCTTGAATTTTAATATAAACTTATAACAGTACCTTCCTAACCTAACCTAATATCTAATAAAAAGAAAAGGTAGTTCAAATTGCAGTTCTGTTTATGCAATCAGTTTAAAATAGCATTAGAAATAATAGGTATTTTTTAGACTTAATTACCTAACTAATAAAACAGAATCTTGGAATGTATTAGCCTCAAATCTTGCCCGAATTCTACTATTATTGAGTATGGTCTGATGATGAGCTGATCCAGGCCATCTTGAGACAATATCCTGAATTTTTAGTTTTGAATCCCCTACCACCTGCGAATTAATAGAAAAATACCCTTTTCTGTTCCTAAATACCTCGGCATCATCACCACCTAAAAAAATAATACCTATACAAAAAATTGACATTTTTACAATAAAAGGATACCTTTTCTTTTCAAAATGAAGACTCAAAAATTAACGAAAGGGGGTTTCTTACCTGAAGATTGTTTTTTAATATGTGTTCTATCGACACAACCCAGCACCTTAGGAAACCTAGAAATATTGTAAATTCTCAACTTTTCCTGATAATTTTGTGGCATTCTTATGTGGTTTGGTCTGGTCCGACAAATTGCCGTAGTCATCCTCCTAAAGCTTTTTGAAACTGTTGTTTGATGACACCCAATGAAATCAGATATTGCCGTTTGAACCAGAAGAATACAATCTTAGAGTGGCCAACAGCTGGTTAATTGGTATTAAACTATTATTTCTAAAACAGTTAAAAAAAACTTTGTAAAGACATTCTATTACAAGACCTTAGAGAGAAGCAGTTCTAGCACTAAATACTTACAGATCATTGTCATGCTCAATTTCATTTTCAATTTCTATAAGAATGTTTAAAACGGTGAGTTTCGTTAGCCGAAATCGACGTAAAAATGAAATTTTGTCCATGCTGTCAAAATATTCGCTTCTTTCATAATGTCGTCGCGGGAATCCAAAATTAATTATATCTAGAATATCTTGATCGTCTTCTAGAAACAGTTCCTCTTCTAAATCCATAGGTACTTATATCTTGATACAATCATAGTTAAGAAGCACAAGCTGCACAACACTATCCAAACCACAATAACAAACAAAATGTTTGGTTAGAACCATTAAAAATTAGTTAATCCTGCCACTAAACCATTGAGGTAGGCGGATCTTGTAATCCAAAGCTTAAACTACTTTTTTCTTGCGGTGCATGAGAAATTTTCGAACTAAGCGAGATTAAACTCCTAATCGAGTCCATACGGTGCATACGGGTGTAATTAAAATATAACTAAAAAATTTCCAAATTTATATTTTTTGAATCTAGTCCTCAAAATTGCATTGTTTTTGTGCTAATACACCTTAAAAATATGCAATTTTGAGGACTATTCCAAGCAAAAAATATAAATTTGGAAATTTATCAGTTGTTCGTAGTTCGCGGTTTAAACTACCGAAAATAACATTTAATAAATTTAAATTTCCCGCCATTAATAAAATTTAAATTTGGCACCATCACGTGAAAAATGACAAATTGGTAGTAACTTAACCTCACAATTTCAAATCCCTAAGAAAGTGGAAAAAATATCTTAAAACATAAAATAAAGAGTCTCATAACTATAATTGAAATAAATAATCATTTCATTTAAAATTTGATAGAAAATAATATAAACAATTAGGTAATATGAACTTGAAACATGATGAGCAAGATGAAGATAAAAAAAGGGAGTATTAAATATTCAATAATAAAAATATAACATTATAAAAATTAATTATAGAATACCTTAACAATATATAAATTTATATGGGGGCCAACCATGAAAAGGGAGCCCAAATATTCTACAATACAAACCAATCGATGCACGAAGAAGCGTTAAAATATAAGTATTTTATGACCTAGAACTACATTTCCTATTAACTACATATATTTCATACAAACATCCAGAATGGGGCCAATATGACTAAATTTTGATTTATACGTATATAGCACGAATACAGAATGGGGCCCAATATGACCATTCTGGTAGTTGTGGAGGATGAATTTAGGTTGAATGAGTTCATTGGAAGATTAATTAATGCAATCTAGATTCATCCAGTGCTAATTTTAACCAAAATAACTAAATTTTGATTCAAACGTATATACCACGAATACAGACTGGGGCCAACTCTGACCATTCTAATAGTTGTGGAGGCTTAATTTAGGTTGAATGAGTTCATGAGAAGGTGAATTAATACAAATTCGATACATTACATGCTATTTTTCAGCAAAAAAAATTTTTTTGATTCACACGAAAATACCTCGGGTACAGAATAGGGCCAACATTCAAGATTTTGATCATTTTAGGATCAAAAAACGTAACAACTACACCATTCTGGAGCCTTTCTCTGTGCTCTGGTGATTTAGGGCCGCAAATAAACAAATTTTTAACCAGTCCATCCAGTAGACTTCCGAATTCGCAGGATAATGCCAAGTTCTTCAATTCCGTAACAAAATTTTCAATAGATTGCCCATCTTTCTGCTTCGTTGTAAAAAATTTGTGTCTTACGTAGGTAAGAATCTTCTTTGGATTAAAATACTCATCAAATCTCTTTATTAAAGGATCTAACTTGTCCTTTTCATCGTCGGCGAACGTGAACGTGTTGAAAATTCTCATTCCTTCCACCCCAATTAGCGTTAGTAATTGAGCACATTGTGTTACCTGTTCCTTTTTCGTGATTTCAGTAGCCTTGAGATAGGTAATAAATCGCCGTTTCCAAAAAATCCAAATTTCCGAGACATTTCCGGAGAAATTCATCGGTGGGACGCCGCGAAAATCCATTTAGATTAATATTTTATTTTAAAATATTATTAATATTACTGGATTACCACGATATTTGAATTATTTAAATTTCTAACTGCGCCATGTGTTATCATTATTGAGGACTGGTGAAATAATACACACAGGACAATGACTGGGTGTGACAACTGGCTTTATTAGACACTTGATCATGCATATGCAGTGGGACTCATTCGGATGTGATCGACGAGACCGAACACCTTCTCGGGAAAAGAGCGAAAACGAATTTATTTTCAACGCGTGAGCTGGATTGCATGTTAAATTCCAACCTATAACTCCTCCATCGCCATTAACCTCTTGGCTATTTTTTGTACATGTGGTAAAATTTTGAAATTCAAATTCAAATTGAGAAGATATAATGGATAGAAGAATGAAAACTCCTCCAAAACAGTGGGCTGCCTTCTTGGACTACATCCAGTAAAACTAAGGAGGAAATTAGAAGGAACTTTTGGAAAGGAAACGTATGGAAGGTTGTGGGATGAACTCAATAATATTTTGAATAATATGGGATACCTAAAAAAATCTAAAAGCTAGTGGCAAAAAGTAAGGAGATATGAGGAAATATTATTTATAGTTTACATTTTAGTAGAATTTTTTTTTAATTTATACATTTTAGGCAGTCGCAGATTGGAGGAGTAAAATCCGTACGAAGGCTGCTGATATTAAAATTGAGATGACAAAAACAGGAGGTGGTGGTCAAGGACGACAATTATCCGAACAAGCGAAAAGGTTGATTGGAATAATTGGATGGACAATAGAGTTAGGATCTGTAAGTTATACTTATCAATAGAAAATAAGCTATATTCAGTTGCTTATTATTACATATATCCATTTGTAGCACCCCAAATTGATTATCTCTCATTATATTGAACTCCCCTTTATAATAGCAAAAAAGGAATAAATGTTTGCATAACATAATTCACTACACTAGCTGCATTGATACAAACACAGCATTTTGAATTTTTTTATTTCAGATAAGGCCATCATCAGTTGCAGTATCTGACCTGCAAGAAATGCCCAGTAGTTCAAAACAATTTGAACATAATCATTCGTACCAAATGAAACCCACACCATTGAGGAATGAAGAAATCTCTCCGCCCCCACTTCTTCCCCTAGAAAAAACTACTGAAGAAAAATCCCTGACAGAGAATGAAGTTCCTTCATGTAAAGTAATGAAAAAATCAGTGAAACAATCACTCAAGCCATCAAAAAGGAAAGCATCCTCTACAAACTTCGAAAAGATGCATGAAGAAACATTTAAAGTTTTACTATTTGGACCCTTTCTTTGTGGAATCTACTCATATTAATGTTATATAATATAATATAACATTAATTTAAAGTATTGGGAGAAATAGATACCAATGTGAACAATCTTGCAGATTCCCAGAATAGAATGTGAAATATTCATGACCAATTATTGGAATACTTGAAAAATAGTTATTAACAATCTTTGTTTTTTTTACCTGTAGGTTTGTTCATTATTTTGTAGCAAAAAATCGCAAGACCGCCAGTATCCTCAGTTGACTCGGTATTCTTGTTATTCTCGAAGCATCTTGCATTAATGGTAGGTACGAGTTCGTTGAATAGAAATTGAGCAATCTCCTTATTCACGCGGAATAATTCAATGAGTAGTTGGTCAATTAAGCTGGAAGGATCACCTCTGTTACGGATAAAAATACTTTCTTCCCGAGTAATATGCAATTGATTTCTTCGTTGAGCAGCATCAATCATTGCAATATTTATTGGCAACATTCTCAATAATTATTATAACTTTATTTGATTTATTTTTTACTATTATGTCAATTGTCAGTATTTCATTAACGGAGCACGAAACACGAGAAAAGATGTAGAATTATTTGTGTATTCTATGGGTATCACATTTTTTTGAGACGTTGCCAAGCGGAACTTCATCTTTATCGTCTGAGTTCGTATGAAATCGTGTGACGATAGCGGAAGAATAATTTGACAAAACGAACGAGATATAGAGTACCGGAAAGCGAAGACGTATCTTCGCTTAGCTTGGCTTTCGCTTCGCTTCCGCTATGCGATACAAGTTGCAGGGTTCTGTTGATGGTTCGTATATCGCCGACAATTTCAGTGCGGCTACTAGCGGTTTTCAGATTTCATGGAACCATTGAATTGGAGTGGAGTAGAATGCCAATGTGTATGTAGTGTTAATAGGAGCAGATGCGACTCTATGGGCGAAGCCATTTTCATTGTTCATCTCTCTCAGGACTAGATATAATATCCATTTTCTGTTTCACCCAAAACAAACATAACAAACACCAGTATCGGCTTATCGTCTTATCTAAACACAACAAATAATTTTCATATTTTCTTGTTTATGTTCACATTTACAACTATCGCTTCTTTTGAACATTTGTTTTTTATATCCCGTATTTATATTTATAGTGTTGTTTATTTTAGCATTAGTTGTATTCGGTAAAAATAGTTAGTGTAGTAATAATTCTATGAGTTTGAACTCTAGGAGCCATGGTTAAGTGTTCTGTTTTAAATTGTTTGAAAAATTCTAGGGACAAAAGTCTGCCTTTCTTTTCGTAAGTATTACTAAGATTATCTACCGTTAAAATTTAGCATTTTGTGTGGTGTATTTTTAGGTTCCCAACAGATCCTCGTATTCGAAATATATGGATAAAAGTTATCGGTAGATACATTGATGATTAATGGAATTGGAGTTTGGTGAAAAGAGTACGTTCGATTTATTTTGAAGCACATCTTATAAATAAACATCCTACATCAAATAAAAATATTTTGGAAGAGAGAAGAGAATCCCAACATTATATTCACGTTATGAAGGTAATACTTCAAGTGGATCTGCAACTGCTACTGTAATATATAGTAGTTCTCCACAAAAGCCTGGCCAATCTGTTCAAACAGCTATTAAATAGAAACTTTAGAATACAGTTTTTGCAAAGAGAAATAAAAAAACAGTATATTTATTTACGCATCCAGAAACTATGTTTTTCTCGTGTGCAAATGATCAATATTTTGAAAATGTAAAAAAAGTTCTAGTTAATTATCACTTTTTCCGATGTAGTAGCACCAAAGGAACTTTTTCTTCTCAAAAATATGGAAACATGGTGTTTTCAACGAGGCGTAACGAAAAACTTACATGTTTCTCTTAATTTAAGCAATTTTCGGTTTGTTTGCAACTACTACTTCAATAAGCATCTACTCTATTCAATTTTAAATATTCTACCCATAGACCGAGCCTACCCTGCCTGCTGGCGCAGCCGCCATAAGGCAATTGGCATTCTACCCCACTCCAATTCATTGGTATATACGGACCACTTGTCATTTGTCAAAAAAAATTGACACGTCACACGACAGAATTTCGGACCATTAGTAATTTGTGAACTGTGATTACACTTACTTGCTATTACAAATATCAGCATGAATAAAAGTGTAATTATAAAGTACCATGGAAGAAGCTGCATTATGGGTTATTAGAGAGTTATTGCAACGTTCGTTTTGTAGTTCTCTTATGCCCTCGTGCACCGTATTCGCTAACTCACTGTTTAAAATTAAACACTGTTAAAATTTAAACAATCGATTAAATTGCAATCACTTGCACCGTAATTCAATTGTTCTTGGTTAGAATAAACTTATCAATCTGGGGAAGTTTTGCTAAATTAAAATCGGTTGGTGCACCTAACTTCAGTCTTAGTCAGACAATAATATTTTGACGCTAGAAAAATTATTTATTTTCAATTTTCATTTCACATATTATTTTTTTGGCAGTGGCCGGCAAGTCGCCCGTATTTCCTATTTTTGTGAAGTTTTTGCTGCAGTTTAGCGAAATAACGTATTGCTACTCTCCGTAGGACAAGGGTAGGCGTAGCCCTATAAGTAATGATGGATTCAACCTCCACCAGCGCGAAACGGGTGCGAACATCAAATTTCTCACCAAATGAAAAATCCCATCTCATTGATATCATATCAAAATACAAAAGCATTATTGAAAACAGAGAAACAGATAAAAACACAAATACTGAGAAAAATGCTGCCTGTGATAGAATCACAGCTGAGTTTAATGCTTTGTCTACGGCAGGTGTGTATAGATCCAAAGAAAGTATCGAAAGACTGAAAATAAATAAAAAAGAATTGAGAAATAAGGTGGCTGATGCCAAAATGGAGCAGAAGGAGCCTTACCACCACCTAAACCGGGTGAACGATTCGATGATGTTCTTTTATCTATAATCAATAATGAAACAGTGTATGGGTTACAAACACCCTATGGTGGTGATGTGGCAGAGCCATTTGAACAGCTCCAAAATGACATAGAAATAGTGTATGAGTATGTCCAAGGTGGAAAAAGCAGGGATGAGGATGTTATTGAATTAGACCTCTCAATAAGTTGTATTCGATTTGCCTTGAAGTTTTTTTTCAGTGTTTATAGGGATTCTGTTAAGGTATCTCAATATTATCACTTTAATGTTCTCAACACAGTCAATCTTGAAAAGAATACATTTTTCATACCAATTAAATCCTTGGCTTTTCCACGTCTATCATTTTTTGAGATTATTTGTGATTGCGTTTCAAAAACACAGTAAAGGGACTATGGCAGATTATTTATGCTAGGTGAACCTGTATGTTGCTATTTTAGTATTTTATGCAAGTTTGCCGGTAACGCCCTGCACATGGAAAAAATATACCGTTGCCGATTTAAAAAAACTCTATTCGAACTGAATCTGCCATGTTTTTTCGAAAAGGCGATTATAAACGCATACAATGCGCAAATACTCGATGACAATTTTGTTGTCGAAAACATTTCGAGTTGTGTTTTGTCCTTCTCGTTCGCTATGTCTAGCCTTTTTTAACAGTTGTTTTGAGGTTAAGATTAGTTAAAAATAAATTTCAATTTAAAACAACTAACATTTTTCTAGTATTCAAATTATTTATAATATCAAGAAAATAAAAGGTAAAGATGTTTAGAATTATTACATTATTAACCAAAAAAAACTTTGGGTAGAATTGACACAAAAATTAAATTCTTTGGGATATGGGGAGAAACAACTGAGAAATTGCAAAAGGTATATACCTCTGATCTTTCTATAAGGCTACTTCATACAGAACTAATTATTAAAGTAACAAACTCAGCATGCATAATTTGTTTCTGAAATAAAATAGCCATAAGTTACCAAAAGTTTTGCTTAGGGTGCTAGTTATAATACATGTCTTAATTTTTTACTTTTAGACATGGGCAGATATAAAATACCTATTTAAAAAAAGCATCATTGATTAAAAAGGATTTTAGTATGACTGGAGGAAGTGCAGGTTCACAATCCAAACTGAATGCCTATGAAGAAAGAATTGTAGGTATATTAGGGAAAAGCTTCATTGAAGGAGTAGGAAGTACTGAATGTGGACTGATTATTAATGAAGGCTTGCCAAAAAAAAATCTTGTATGATGTCCTCTGCTATTAAGGTATGTATCAAATAATGCTAATGTTCTTTTACTTACGAAATATATATTATTTAATATTTCTACAAAGTTTTATATTTTTACCTATTCTTACAGCTTCAAGAAGGTCAGATATCATCAACAATAACAAAAGGACTCATTTCACATGACTTACCAAAACTAGTGCCTTCAGCTACTGTGGTACATGAGGAAGTAACTATGCATTGATTTTTATCTAAATTCAAAAATGTTATTACAAAAAAATTAATTTACATTTGTTAGGTTGAGATGGTTTAGAATATCTCATATCATGCTTAATTACTAGTGTATGTCCTTTTATTTGTGTATTTTTAATTTTTGACTACAGTTTGTTACTTGAGATATTTTAAGTTTTCAAGTTAGTGTTATTACAATATGCTATAATAGCTACTGCTTACTAGCGAAACTAACTGTTTGTAATTAATTCCACTATTTAATTAATAATTACATTGCTTATTAGCAGTAGAACACGCGTACGACACTGTCGGCAGCTACCAGTCCTAAGCAGAACATTGTACTGTAAAGATCCATTTGAACTCATAGTGGTGCAATCCGCGTAGGTATTTTAATATGGAATTTAAGTCGCTTGTAAAACACAAGATTTTGAGTGCACAAAGTCGTGAAATAGTGCATAATGTTTTTAAATTTATGGCATTGGAGGCACAACTTGGTGAGTTATTGGTTCCTTCAGCGAAAATACAGGAAAGGGTTGCACAAGCAGTCGGTATTAGCATAAGCACTGTAAAATCTATAGTTAAAAAAAGTAAAAATATTGATAAGGATGAAGCTTCGTCATTCAGTACAAAACATAATAAAGGTAAAACACCGAAAAAGACCAAAATAGATGATATAGATACAAGAATTTTACGAGGAATTGTCCACAATTGGTATGTACAAGAAAAAACAGCACCTACTCTGAAACGCTTGTTCCGAAAAGTTAAAGAATACAGCAAGTTTACTGGGGGTAGAGAAAGTTTGCGTAAGATCTTTCATAGTATAGGTTTTCGATGGCGCAAAATAAAAACAAACCGAACATTACTAATGGAGCGACATGACATTAGACAATTGAGGACAGGGTTTTTAAAAACCATAAAACAATACCGTGAGGAGGGTCGACCAATTATCTATATGGACGAAACATATATTCATTCCTCCCACACTCATGAAAAAGCTTGGTCTGATAATAGTAACGAAGGGCTACGAAAACCAGTGTCTAAGTGGCAAAGATTAGTTATAGTTCATGCTGGATGGGAAAAAGCAAATGCATCACTTATATTTAAGTCAAAAAGTAAGTCGGGTGATTTTCATGATGAGATGAACTTTACCAACTACAAGAAATGGCTTGAGACTAAACTTATACCAAATTTACCCCCACGTAGTGTGCTGGTTATTGACAATGCACCATATTACAATGTGCAGTGTGAAAAATCGCCTACATTCGCAAGTCGAAAAGATGAAATGAAGCAGTGGTTACGAAGCAAAAACATCACATTTGCAGATGACATGTTGAAAGTTGAATTATATAACATTATAAAAATATATAAGCCCAGACGTACGAAGTTGACAAAATCTTAGAACAACATGGTCATAATACTTTGAGATTGCCACCTTATCACCCTGACCTTAACCCAATTGAACTTGTTTGGGCATCCCTTAAACAATACGTTGGAAGTAAAAACATCACGTTTAAATTGTCAGATGTGGAAAAGCTATGTAATGAATTTTTTGACAATTTTCCACCACTAGAATGGCAAAGTCGCTGCCAACATGCGCTCAAATGTGAAAAAGAGTTTCTCTGCTTGGAACCAGCCTTAGATATAGTAATAGATCAAATTATTATCAATCTTGGAGATGACGATTCCGATGACGATGATGATTATGATATTGTAAGTTCTGAGAGTGAAAACAGTGATAGTGAGTGACAGACGTTTAGATTGTGTGTAATTTAAAACTGATGTCGTTAATGTAGTATTGTGAATATTATTTGTTGACTATAGGCTGCTTTCTTTAGTGTATTTCAGTTTCAGAAAGTTCAGACATCTTTTTGTATACAGCTACAATAGCGGAAAATTTCCTAATTGGATTTGATCAGGTAAACAATTTTAAAAATGTCTATGTGGAATAAATTTCGGTTTTATGTGTACCCAGTGTCATTTTAAATATCTACAATATTTAATATTTAGTTTGTAATTCAATCGATCCTTTGACAACACTGTGCTGCGAAACAATTGTAATTGTAACAATGTTAGTACAGTAGAAATTAAGTTTATTACAAATCTAATTCTATTTAGTTGTGTATTTTCCTCAAGTAAAGGCTACTTCGATTCAGAAATATAAATTGAAATCCACATTTTACACAGTTAATAACTAAAATGGAATTTATTACCAAATTCTCAGGATTTTATTTAGGTAATATTTAACTAACTAAACTTTCTCCGCCGAGTGTACATGCGTTTATTTTGCGGCACTGACATAGTACGGTCTCGCTTCTTTGTTTGCGCATCTCAGAGTTGAAATGAATTTGGCCGAGGTGTACTGTAATGAAATTTTATTTCTTAGATGTTTAGTATCACTTTATTTTTTGAAAGACTGTTACGGTTCACCCTGCAATAACAATAAAATTTATTAATAAATAGGGTGATGCATAAAAGATTTATTTGTTACCTCCAAAATGTATATATTTATTTTAAAGTCATGAATCTGTACATTGTAAATATTTTTATTCAAGTGGAAGAAACAAATCATTATTATTTATTGACATTAATAACTGGTTCATAGGTTAACCTTGGTGAGAGTATTTTACACATTCCAAATGTGTCTTGATTCTTTGTGTATCCAGTTAGCCATTTGACCTTGACCCCAACTCAAAAGGTAGAAGACCTCTTTTGACCTTTCAAGGCCAGTGACATAGGACTGGTTTGTAACCACCATTTTGTATTGCACTTTTTTTTCCAAGTCTACCTGGTTGTTCAACCTACGTTTAATACGGATTTGTGATTTAGGAAAATTACCAATCAGGGATTCTCCAATACAAAGGGATGTTAAGGAGCATGCGTATGCATGGATATAGTTCCTGATTTTATAAATACAAAATACTTAAAGGTCACCCACCATCTAGGGTAAGTAATCTACCCGATATCTATTGGGACTCAATCACCAACACAGTTTCTTATTTATATTTTCTTTTCAGACCTTCTTTCTTTCTTTCTTCCTTCTTTTCTTCTTTTTAAATATTTTTCTTTCGGATCTTCTGCATCGTTTCCTTCAGCTTCTTTTGGTACCTTTACTTCAAGACGACGTCTTCAACAGAAAGCGTATAGTTACTACACATCGATAACTACAACTGCAGAACAGAACACCACCTGTAGGTAACCTCACCAGGATTCTCAGACATGAACCGTTCAAGTAAGATCTTTCTGATTAACAAATTTTGTGATACCTCTCGGCTAGAGTTCATCTCTTTCGGTTACTAGTTAGATAGTGACGATAGTACATATTAACAATTTGGAAGTGTACCTTACCCTATACAGTTTATTTGGAGTTCATTCAGACTTTATTTTAGACCATTTTCCATTAACTGAGTAAAGCGCATCCAGGGGTAGTAATAGTATATCTGATATAGTTCGTCCTATACTTGCTAACCTCCGCGATAGTTTAATATCTAAAACAGATTTCCCCCTTTTAATTTAGCCATATAAGATTTATCACTCAATGTAGATAGTATCATGTTAACCAAGTATTTATAAGCTAGCTATAATATAATACGTACCAGGTAACAAGTGTAATCCCAGAAGTATACTACTGTGGAATCTTTCCATATAATAATGTAAATATTTCATAAATTATCAGTACTTTAAGTTTAAGAACGTTGTTATTTTTAATATAAGTCAAGCCAAGCGCTGTCAATATTGTGTCTTGTGTCAATCTGTACGTTCACAGAACCCCATTGTTACACAGAAATAGATCTTAAACCAACACGCCTACTGAGTAGATAATTTACCCCCTTCAATTCAATCTTGAGATCACAGACTATCCCATCACTAGAAGTGAAACACTTAAACTTTCCCTCATTTAGGATTTACCCACCCACTCTCCGCGAACGAGAAGTCCGGGAAGAAAAGACTTCATCGAAGCTGGTTAAGTGGAAAAATACCTCCACACTAACCATTCTTTCCGTTTTACTACCTTCTAAACCCGCTTAGGGGATAAAGGGGAATAGCGGGTAGTAACAAATGGCGCCCAAACGTGTGTACAATAGTATAGGTATTATTTTTGTTGGTATTTCTAATTTTTGAATTGCTTAAGGTAAAGGTTATTTTTCAGGTTCAGAACACAAATTTCACAGTTTCCACATAGTTTATTTTTGGCAATGTACAAAATCTTATAACTTTTATGCATCTAATGTATGTTGATATTGATAATTAGCTTTTGAATTTAATATTGGCTGTCAGAAGAAAAAGTCCTTGTAGAAAGTGTACATATTGTGTGGCCTCTTTCTTAGAAGTACGAAGCCACATTTGGTTAATTATAATAGGCCAGTACTTGAACAAATAATTTAGTACAGGTGCTTAGAACTTATGTGCATATAATTTGTCAGTTGGTTGATACAGATTTGCTGAACCTTAAATCTCAGAGAAATAGAATATAATTGGTGTTAAAGAGTTGGTTTGGAGCAAAATTAGCTCACAGCAAAATAATTTTGTTATGTTATAAAATAACAAGAGGTTATTATTAAGCTAGTTATTTAGGGAAATTTATGCAAGTGGTTAGGCACATGATTTTATTGGGGAAATTTTTTTTGGTTTTTACATTTTTCATTTTTCATAAGTACAGAAACATATAGGTTGTTGAATCAAACTAATTCTGAAATAGGAAAGTAAAAAGGGAAATTCTAAAAATATAAAAGTAAAATAAATTCTGGAAATAAAATTAAAAACAAATTCTGGGTAATATACAATACTTATATCTACTTAACATATGTACAACTTAACCTACAACTTAATCTACAACTAGCCTAAGGAAAAAAAAGCAGAATAATTTTTTTTTACATTTTCGCTAGATTTTTTTTCTTTTTTTTGGGGGAAAGGGTGAGGATCATCTTCGATCTTTGAGGACCTAGTTAAGTTCTCGTGTCAAATATTTTAGATTAGTTTTTATTTTATTTTTCTACTGACCATGGAAGTAAATCGTCCTAGGAGTGATGAGTTAAGCTACGAATTGAAAATTCGGGGTCTACCAATGTCAGGAACAGTGGATGAAAAGCGTGCTGTGCTACGACAGGCATTAAGAGCAGAGAAAGATAAGGGAATTACACCTAATTTAGAGGCTACTCTAATCTTCGAAGAAGAGTTGAGCATCTGTAACCGAAAGGTGAATGAGTTAGCTCAAGAAATAGAATTTTTTGACCCTGAAAATAGCGAAAACGATTATAGAAGAATAGTTTCTAGATTAGAGCACCTGGCAGGACGATTGGATAGGATCAAAGGTTCTACGACATGGGAAGAATCAGAGCTCGAAAAACTGGTGCTATCTTGTCAAAACTTGTATGGACAACTGAATCTGGCATATGAAGCCAGAAGAGCATCGAAGATACCTCAGAGACCAAAACTCACATCATATTTGGAACTTCGTCCAGAACATGATTTTGGTTCAGTCCTACAGGGTGATGTCCGAAACCAAACCGAGCTACCTGGGAGAAGACAAGATACCGCTTCAGTGTCATACAGAGCTCAACAAATACACCAAGTTGATAAACGATATACATCGCTTATTGATGTTCCGAACCCTCCGATACCACAACTTTCGAGAAGTTTGCCAATTTTAGGTGATCTTATTGACATCGAAGATGTGGACACCGCCAACCGAAGATCTAGTCCTATCCCTACGTTACCGGCTCCAATAACCACAAGCACTCGTAGTAATCGGCAAAGTATGGAAGTAACATGGAGAGACGAAAAGGATTATCCGCAGGAAACTTCCAGAGTTTGGGTTCCCCCACAGAACTCTCAACTAGGCACATATAATGATTCGACGATGCGAGAGGAGTTAGGAGATACCAGGTATGGTATGGATCGCCTTCATATTTCTCCTATACATCCAGAGAGGTCAAATCATTGGTACCCTCCTTATCGACCTCCAGTTTACCCAGATATTCACCGATGGAATGTGAAATACAATGGACATACTAGCGTAAATGAATTTTTGCTTAGGGTAGAAGAACTACGGGTTTCACGGGGGGTTAGCAAAGACCAATTACTTCGATCGGCTCCAGAGTTATTTACTGATCAGGCCTTGAATTGGTATAGAACCGGGACATTTCACTCCTGGGATGATCTAGTTAGTCAGCTAAGGGAAGCTTATAGACCATACGATTATGAATATAATCTGTGGGACGAAATACGACAGAGAACACAAGGGGCACACGAAAAAGTTCTAACGTTTATAACGGCGATGGAAACATTATTCAGGCGTTTGGAACAGCCACCATCCGAGGAACATAGAGTCAATCTAATACGAAGAAACCTTCTTCCGTACATTCAAACTCAACTTTCACTTCACCAGTCGACTTCAGTTCAAAATCTGTTGAGACTATGTCTAACCATAGAAGAAACGGAGGACAGAGTAAAGAGATTTGCTCCACCTCCTACGTCGCACAGGACATTGCTAAACCAGGACTTGCATATCGAAGACCCCCTCAAAGTCAGCAGACCTTATCTTCTGTTCGTACCCCTGTTAACCATCAGAACAGTTTTGATGCTACTTCCGACCAACCCGATCATAGCACGTCGGAAGTGAATGCTGTAATACATACCATGAGCTCAGCATCGCCTCGACCCAGGTATTGGAATTGCGGTAAAGAGGACCATAAGTTTCGAGCTTGTCAGGATCAGAGAAAGAAATTTTGTTTCAGATGTGGTCGCGAGGGAGTGATGGCTCCAAATTGCCCTTCTTGTCAAAAAACCGGAGTGCAGGTTCACGACAGGCCGGTCGGAACCACTAATTGAAAATACGGCCAAGGTTTCGTTAAGTTCAATGTCCGTCTTGTTAGATTTTGTATTAGCACACGCCAAGGAAGACGCCCGTCCCTACCTAGAGGTGAATATTTTTGGGAAAACCTTTTTAGCTCTGTTAGACAGCGGTTGTTCAAAAACAGTTATTGGGGAGTTAGGGTGGAATCAGTTAAAGGGTGGTTGTCAGTTGAATAAGTCAACGGTAAAAGATTGTGTAGTTGCAAATGGTGGACGATGTGATGTTTTAGGATCAATTACCGTACCGGTGCAACTACAGGACCGAGTGAGAATTCTAGAAATTATAGTAGTGCCCACTTTACCGCATAGCATAATACTCGGCGTTGATTTTTGGTCTTCCATGGAAATTGTCCCAGATTTATACTCGGGACAATGCTCATTTAGGAAGGAGAGTGACCTCCCATTTTCCCAATGTTCAGCTATTCAGTCCTTGGAGCACCTAACGCTGGCTCAAAAGGCACAGCTGGATAGCTTGGTGGAGTCAATCTTCAGCGTCATGGGAAATCAGTTAGGTTGTACTCATCTCGTGGAGCACACGATAAAGGCAAAAGCAACTCCGATAAAACAGAGGCACTATCCTATATCTCCTACCCTACAACGCCAGGTTAATATCGAACTTGATCAAATGTTGGCAAATGATATTGTTGAAACTTCTACGTCACCGTGGGCATCGCCGATAGTTTTAGTTAAGAAACCCGATAATTCTTACAGGTTCTGCGTGAATTATAAAAAATTGAATGAGGTGAGCGAAAAGGATGCATATCCCCTTCCTTTTGTCAGTGCTACCTTAGATAAGTTGAGAGACGCTAGGTATCTCACAACCTTGGATATAAACTCCGCATATTGGCAGATCCCAGTCGCTGAAGCGTCACGACCCCTAACGGCCTTTAGTGTACCCACAAGGGGACTCTATCAGTTTAAACGGATGCCGTTTGGATTACACAACGCACCAGCTACCTGGCAACGATTCATTGATCGGGTGATAGGGGTGGAATTGGAACAATTCGTATTTGTTTACTTAGATGACATAATCATTTGTACTCCAACGTTTGAAGGCCATCTAAATATTTTACGGACTGTCGTGGATAAAATAACTAACGCAGGTTTAACTCTGAACCGAGAAAAATGCCACTTTTGTAAACCGGAATTGACCTATCTGGGGTATATCGTAAATTCCTCAGGATTGATGGTTCATCCTGAGAAGGTGGAAGCTATTGTTAAGATACCAGAGCCAAGAACAGTTTCAGATGTTCGCAGGGTAATAGGTATGATCTCGTGGTACCGAAGGTTTGTACCAAACCTCTCGACTTTAATTGCTCCACTCACTGCATTACTGAAGAAAAATACCAACTTTATCTGGGACGATGCGTGTGAAATGGCATTCACGAAAATTAAGGAACACCTCATCACCGCACCCATTTTGACATGTCCTAATTTTGACTTACCCTTTCGTATTCATGCTGATGCGAGTGATTTTGGAATTGGAGCGGCGTTGTCCCAAATTCACCCAGAAGGGGAAAAAGTAGTGGCCTACCTCAGTAGATCCTTAACCAGGACCGAAAGAAAATTTAGCACGACAGAGAAAGAATGTTTGGCAGTACTCCATGCGATAAAAACGTTTCGACCTTACATAGAGGGAACACGCTTCACCGTAATCACTGACCATTATAGCCTCAAGTGGTTGTTCGATTTCAAAGATCAGCTGGACGTGTTGCCAGATGGGCACTTCGAATACAGCAATATGACTTTGACATTGTGCATCGAAAAGGAGCGGATCATGTCGTACCGGATACGTTATCAAGATCAGTACCTCGTATTGACGTAGTTGAGATACTTCCACCTATTGAAGAAGTCAAAGATAAGTGGTATAGGCAACTGTACCAGAAGATCCTCAAAGACCCTAACAAATATCCCGATTGGAGGATTGTAGACAACCGAATATACAAACTAGCGAAACTAACTTATCCCGATCTTACCCAGTCCAATAAGGAATGGCTGATAGTACTTCCTAAAGAATATCGTTCGGCAATGATCAAAGACCATCATGATCCTCCGACGTGTGGACACTTGGGAGTATACAAGACCTTAAATAGATTAACTCTCAAGTATTACTGACCCAAGATGAAGGCCGATGTAGCCCATTACGTTAGGCACTGTGTAAGTTGTTTAAGAACGAAGCCAGAACAAAAAGCACCTAGAGGCTTGATGTTAAGTTGTGCTCCAACCACCACTCGTCCATGGCAAATTCTAAGTATAGATTTAGTTGGACCCTTACCACGTTCTTCCGCCGGTTATTCCTTCATTCTAACCGCTAATGACATATTCAGTAAATATGTGTTGTTTTTCCCGTTGCGAAATGCGACAGCTCCAAAAATCGCTGAAATTATAGAGGACCATATATTCCTATATGTTTGGAGTTCCGGAAAAGATCATTATGGATAATGGTAAGCAATTTCGTAGTCATCAAGTTACTTCCATCTTGGACAAGTATGATGTCGAAAAGCGATACTTAGCAAATTTTTCTCCTCAGGGTAACGCCGTGGAAAGATATCATCGGGTTATGAAAACCATTTTAAGTTCGTATGTTTCCGATAACCATCGTGATTGGGACAAATATCTTCAGAAGGTTGCTTGTGCGATGCGATCAAGTCGACATGAAGTTACAAAGCTATCTCCTAACTTCGTCATGTTTTCCCGGGAGATTGACCTCCGCGGACGCGCCTTGATTCCAATATCTGACTTCGACGAAAACTATGACCCTGTGGCCCGAGCAAACGCCATCCAAGAAGTTTTTAAAGACGTTGCTAGTAGGATAAAGAAGTCCTTTATGACCAGTCGTGATCGCTACAATCTCCGTCGAAGAAGTGAAAGATTCGAGTTGGGCCAACAAGTATGGAAAAAGGTATATGCGGTTTCCGACAAAGCCAAGGGAGTTACAGCAAAATTTGCGAATAAATTTGAAGGACCGTACAGGATAACGAAGATCCTCTCTGCATGGTCGTATGAATTAACAGACGACACAAATGGTCGTAATAAGGGAGTATGGCATGCCAAAGACTCGAAAAGTAATCCCCCAGATATAGACGGATCGGATAGCGAGGCCGAATAAGTACTAGTACCTTAGTCCTCGAGGAGTATGCTGTTTGTCTGCCACGCCAGCAGTCGAGTCAATGATTAGTTTTGTGTCCATTGTTTTGTTCGTTAACCATGTTAAGGTAGCCTCATTATTTTGTCGGTCTAGGTGAGCGGTAGTAAGTAATGCTTCGTTACGGTTTTTATGGAAGAAAAAAACCTTTTCCTGGAAAGGGGGGAGTTGTTACGGTTCACCCTGCAATAACAATAAAATTTATTAATAAATAGGGTGATGCATAAAAGATGTATTTGTTACCTCCAAAATGTATATATTTATTTTAAAGTCATGAATCTGTACATTGTAAATATTTTTATTCAAGTGGAAGAAACAAATCATTATTATTTATTGACATTAATAACTGGTTCATAGGTTAACCTTGGTGAGAGTATTTTACACATTCCAAATGTGTCTTGATTCTTTGTGTATCCAGTTAGCCATTTGACCTTGACCCCAACTCAAAAGGTAGAAGACCTCTTTTGACCTTTCAAGGCCAGTGACATAGGACTGGTTTGTAACCACCATTTTGTATTGCACTTTTTTTTCCAAGTCTACCTGGTTGTTCAACCTACGTTTAATACGGATTTGTGATTTAGGAAAATTACCAATCAGGGATTCTCCAATACAAAGGGATGTTAAGGAGCATGCGTATGCATGGATATAGTTCCTGATTTTATAAATACAAAATACTTAAAGGTCACCCACCATCTAGGGTAAGTAATCTACCCGATATCTATTGGGACTCAATCACCAACACAGTTTCTTATTTATATTTTCTTTTCAGACCTTCTTTCTTTCTTTCTTCCTTCTTTTCTTCTTTTTAAATATTTTTCTTTCGGATCTTCTGCATCGTTTCCTTCAGCTTCTTTTGGTACCTTTACTTCAAGACGACGTCTTCAACAGAAAGCGTATAGTTACTACACATCGATAACTACAACTGCAGAACAGAACACCACCTGTAGGTAACCTCACCAGGATACTCAGACATGAACCGTTCAAGTAAGATCTTTCTGATTAACAAATTTTGTGATACCTCTCGGCTAGAGTTCATCTCTTTCGGTTACTAGTTAGATAGTGACGATAGTACATATTAACAATTTGGGCGTGTACCTTACCCTATACAGTTTATTTGGAGTTCATTCAGACTTTATTTTAGACCATTTTCCATTAACTGAGTTAAGCGCATCCAGGGGTAGTAATAGTATATCTGATATAGTTCGTCCTATACTTGCTAACCTCCGCGATAGTTTAATATCTAAAACAGATTTCCCCCTTTTAATTTAGCCATATAAGATTTATCACTCAATGTAGATAGTATCATGTTAACCAAGTATTTATAAGCTAGCTATAATATAATACGTACCAGGTAACAAGTGTAATCCCAGAAGTATACTACTGTGGAATCTTTCCATATAATAATGTAAATATTTCATAAATTATCAGTACTTTAAGTTTAAGAACGTTGTTATTTTTAGTATAAGTCAAGCCAAGCGCTGTCAATATTGTGTCTTGTGTCAATCTGTACGTTCACAGAACCCCATTGTTACACAGAAATAGATCTTAAACCAACACGCCTACTGAGTAGATAATTTACCCCCTTCAATTCAATCTTGAGATCACAGACTATCCCATCACTAGAAGTGAAACACTTAAACTTTCCCTCATTTAGGATTTACCCACCCACTCTCCGCGAACGAGAAGTCCGGGAAGAAAAGACTTCATCGAAGCTGGTTAAGTGGAAAAATACCTCCACACTAACCATTCTTTCCGTTTTACTACCTTCTAAACCCGCTTAGGGGATAAAGGGGAATAGCGGGTAGTAACAAGACTTAATATTAAGAGGTTTATACAGTGTGGAAACCACTTATGGAATAAAATTCTTTATGTCATTATTTTAGAAAATTATAAAAAATGCCGAGACACGTCAACTTTTGAATTGAGGGGGACACTTTTTGGCGCTAATGTCATAAACTTCAGATTCACCCCCTCCCTACTGGAGACACCCCTTACATTTTTTCAAATGGCATTAGGTATCAAGTCACACCTCATTTTAAAGGTCTGGTGAATCTCTATTCAATCATTTTGTTTTGCCTTTGATCCTAGCCTTCCATTGTTTTTTAATCGTTGTTTAAAATTGGCTCTTTTTCAACTTTTATTGCCTGAATGTTAACGGTGGTCACTTTGACGGCATGATTAAATAGTAGTTTTTCCTTGTTAACAGTTGTCTTTTTACTATTTGTAAATTTTTCATTCTTTAAAGAGTCTTTCTATCATAACAAAATGTGGGAGCATACGAAAAGTTGAAAAAGTGCCAATTTTAAACAACGATTAAATAACAATGGAAGGCTGGTATCAAAGGCAAAACAAAATGATTGAATAGAGATTTACCAGACCTTTAAAATGAGGTGTGACTTGATACCTAATGCCATTTGAAAAAATGTAAGGGGTGTCTCCAGCAGGAAGGGGGTGAATCTGACGTTTATGGCATTAGCGCCAAAAGTGTCCCCCTCAATTCAAAAGTTGACGTGTCTCGGCATTTTTTATAATTTTCTAAAATAATGACATAAAGAATTTTATTCCATAAGAGGTTTCCACACTATATGATTATAACATGTTTTATTTTAGATTGGGATCTTATTGATGGCTCTAGCACAACAGTTATAAATGATGTCGATTACATAGAACACAATTTCCAACCATGTGGCAAAAAAAATAATTACAACATCTTGGTAAGAAAGTATTACAATTTTTATGGATTGGAAAATTATGTTTTTTCACCTCGTAGGCTGCTATAGCCATAGACTAAAAAGTTCAAAATCATGATCACTTGTATTGCAACAAATCAAAAAGGAAGCGAACAGCTGAAGAAGTTGAAAAATAACTCTACCTGGAAACAATTGAAGAACTTCGTGAAATAAAAATAAGGGTTTCCAGTATTTCTGACCATATGATGAGCATGTGTGAAACATTAAAGGACATCAGAAATATTTTGAACCAATATCAACAATATGGGGATACTTAAATGATATGATACTGTTAGAGAGCTGTTAAACATATTAGGATATTTTTTTTGTCTGTGATTATTAATAGAAATAATTTTAAGTTTGATATTCAGATTTTATATTAATAAATGTTTATTTTTGCAATTTACTGTTGTTTGTTTGAAGCAGAGAAATGTACTGGGCTGTTCTATAGCTGATTGTCAAATATCTATTTTTTGTAGTTTGCTGAATTAAGATATTGCAACAATCACTACTGCTTTAAAAGAGTGACATTAATAAAAGAAATGTAGTTATATTCGGTCTCGTCTCGTAAATAAGTCAATTGTAGTATCCTTAACTACGTGCATTTTTAAAAACCAAATTTCAACATCGTACCCTCGCTCCTCTGCCACCTGGCCGCTGCGTCCATCGGATTTCAGTCTTTATTTGTGTGCGGTACGATTCACATCGATCGTTTCGTGAATAGTGCGGAAAATAACAATGCCATACAAATCACGGAAAAGACATCGCTCTCGTTCCCGTTCGGATGATCCGATATTTAGATTACTTCGACGAATGGATAAGCGTTTGAAAACTCTGGAAGGTGATGTCGGGAGCCATCAGGTAACAAGTTCGGACGACGAGGATTACAGCATTTCCGACAATGAGAGAGAAGAGGATGGACATAATTATGCTTCCGATAGTTCCGATGTCGAGATTAGTACGAACCTTGCAGGTAGATGAGTAATTATAGTAGATATGAAACAAACAAACAAACAAAAAATATATTTCGCCTCTTATCTTGTTTTTATAAATTTACATTTTTATTTGAATGTAACATGACTGAGTACGTTGGTGGCTACTCTGTCTTGGTGTGGAAAGTATTATTTTATTTTTATAAAATTACATTTTTATTTAAATTTAATATGACTGAGTACGTTGGTGGTTACTCTGTCGTAGTATGGAAAGTATTATTGGTGAATACTTATATGTACCGACCTTCTTCGGGGTACAGTGAGAATCAATCAGTTTTCATACGGGTACGTAGGTGGTTACCCTTATGAAAGGGGGGTTGCAACGGTTCTGGAGCAAGGTTAGCCCCAATAGGTGAGTAAAGGGAAAATTCTTCAATTTCCAGGAGCAGTTCATAATGGTGATGGCGAGGCTCCAAGCACATTCCTTGGAAAAGGTGAAGGTCATAAAGAACCACAGCCTTTAGATGAACGGTTGCTGGCCGTTTTGGGTAATGAAATTATTAATAAAACGGTCGTGGGTCAACCTCTTCAAGCGGAAATAGCAGAAAGATGGCTGCATATTGCGAAAAACGGGCTTGAAGAACCTGTCCTAAAACAGATAAGGGAAAAATACCCCCTTCCGGAGAATGGCACCTCTTTAGGGCCGCCAAAATTAAATCTGATAGTTAAACAAGCCATCCATGAATCGGTAGAACGTAGGGATGATAAACTGGCAGACATACAATCAAGGTTAGCCGCCAGTTTATCTGCCATTGGCCACGTAATGACGAAGGTATTAGAAAAGAAAGGAGGGGGGGAAGAAGAAGAGGCAGTAAAGTACTATATAGAGACCTTGAATGATGCAGGACGCCTGTTAATTGACGTTATACATTCTGAATCTGTATCAAGGAGAGAACTTGTAACATACGACCTAAATAAATATTGGAAGGGTACTTTGTCTGAATTCCCTTTGAACAATTGGCTATTTGGCAAGAATTTGGAAGGAAGGTTAAAGGCAGCCAAAGAGCTGAAGGCTTCGTCCAGCCAGTTAAAGAATGTCAGGACCATTCCAGGGAAAAATACAGGAAATCCACCAAAGTCCAAATCAGGACCGCGTTTAAACTTCAGGAGCCTGCCCCATCATCAACAGGGCAGGCTCAAACTCCAAGAAGCTCCCCACAACCGTCAACGTCAAGGGAAGACCAGGGATCAGAATCACTACCTAGCCAAGAAATCGCAGCTACAGGACAGAGAGAGGGCCTACAAGAGATATCAGCGAAATTTAAGGTGAGTCAGTACGGTGCCGCTTAAAATTTTTTGTTAATCGTTGGAGATCATTTACTAGTGATAGACGTATTTTATCCTGGTTGCAAGGTTTTAAAATACCTTTTGTATCCAAACTCCTACAAACCAAACCTCTAGGAAGACACAAATGGTCGGCGCACGAGCAGAAAGTCATTCAGGATAATATTAAGATGTTACTTAATATCGGAGCTATTTCGGAGGCATTGCCATGTAAATATCAGTTTATTTCCGACATATTTGTTCTTCCCAAAACAGATGGCAGTAGTAGATTAATCTTGAACTTAAAGAAATTTAACAAATATGTTAGCACAAATCATTTCAAATTGGAGGGCTATAAAATAGCCTCCGCTTTGATAAAACCTTACTCTTTCATGTGTAAATTGGACCTAAAGGACGCATATTTTATGGTTCCAATCCACAAACACCATAGAAAATACCTAAGATTTTCCTTCAGAAACAAGCTATATGAGTATAATTGCCTCTGCTTTGGTTTAAATTGTGCACCCACGGTTTTCACAAAATTATTAAAGCCACTCGTGTCTTTTTTGAGAGGAAGAGGCAATGTCTCAGTCGTCTATTTGGATGATTTTTTATTGCTAGGTGACTCTTATGATAAATGTCTAGCTAATGTTTCCGAGACAGTTAAGTTACTGGAATATCTAGGTTTTATAATAAACTTTAAGAAAAGTGTTTTAATTCCTCAACAAACCTGTACGTTTCTGGGTTTTCAGTTTAACTCTATAAACATTACTATTTCCCTTCAGGAAGAAAAAATTCATAAATTATTGTTACAATTTAGAGGATTTTTAAAACGCAAGAGATGTACCATAAGAGAGTTAGCAAAATTAACAGGAAAGTTGATATCGATTTGTCCAGCCATTAGGTATGGATATTTATATACAAAATAGTTTGAAAGAGAAAAATTTCTAGCACTGAAATATAGGACAGGAAATTATAACCGGTCTATGATTATTTCTAAGAATCTATATAGTGAAATTAATTGGTGGATTCGGAATGTACCTGTCAGTAACAACTTGTTGTCATATAATAGGTATTTTTTGGAAATATTCTCGGAGGCGTCAGATATTGGTTGGGGGTGTTGTTTGTCATGGAATAAGTTCTCGGGGTTTTTGGACCGATCAGGAAAAAGAAGAACATATTAATTTTCGTGAGTTACTAGCTGTTTATTTCGGCCTTAAGTGTTTCGCTAAGAAACTATCTAACGTATCGATATTATGCAGGGTGGATAACACCACTGCATTGGCATATATAAATCGCATGGGAAGCGTTCAGTTTCCCAGGCTAAATAACCTTGCCCACACAATTTGGCAATGGTGCGAAAAGCGAAATTTATATATTGTAGCTTCGTATATAAAATCTGTCGACAATTTGGAAGCTGACACAGCTTCACGCAAATTTAAGATGGAAACGGAATGGAGTTTAGCAAGTGGGGCATTTTCCAATTTAGTTACGAAATGGGGTTCACCAGAAATCGACTTTTTTGCTACTCGAGTAACACCAAATGCAAAAAATACATTTCGTGACTAAGAGACATTAAGACATTTTATTTTTACGCCTTTCCTCCGTTTTCAATAAACCCAAAAACACTTCAAAAAATCATATCAGATCAAGCAGAAGGTATAATGGTAGTGCCAAACTGGGTCTCTCAACCATGGTACCCAGTTTTTAAATCACTCCTAACAGATAAACCTATTATTTTTTCTCCTTTTTTCATTGAAATCGTTTTTGTTGACAGCAGTGGATCATGTGAGCAAATGGGTAATTCAATAACATTTTTTTTTTGGTGCTACTAAAGTCGGCGGTGTACCTCTTGGCTGTATGATCCACAGTTCTCAAACACAAGAAGTGTATGAATTTTGTCTTGGGATCTGATGGGTTTGCTGGTAAAGGAACACCTTCCGTTTATATTACAGATGATTCAGCTGCAGAAATAAATGCGCTCCATACTATATTTCCTAAGTCAACCACTTTACTTTGCACTTTTCATGTAATGCAAGCTGTATGGCGCTGGCTATGGGACCAGAAACATGAAATTGAAAAGGCAGATCGACGGCCCCTAATGCAACAATTTCGCGATGTTCCGTATGCAAAAAATATAATTGACTGCAATCTATTGAAAGAGGAATTATACGGTAACAATGTGTCAGCAAAATATAAATTATTTTTAAACTATTTTGAAGAAATGTGGAAAAGAAATTCAGAATGGTGCCACTGCTTTCGAACTAGCATGACAACTAGGGGCCACAATACCAATAACATAGTGGAAGTCTCTATACGCATATTCAAAGATATAGTCCTCAAGAGATGTAAGGCTTTTAATTCTGTATCTTTAGTGGATTTTATTACTTATTCTATGGAACAATTTTACCAACAAAAATTAATCTCTTCCGCAAATTCAAGAAAAATTACACTTCAAATTTATTTCAAGAAGTTTGCAAATAAATGTACCAAATTAACTGCTTCTAAAGTAAACGATTTTGAATATACTGTTAATTCAGCGTTAGACGACAGTTGTACACTGTAAATATTCAAACAGAGCAATGTGATTGTCCAGATGGAGCAGGAGGTAAATTTTGTAAGCATTTGTGCGCAGTTTACAACAGTGGTGTGAATCTATTACATGCCCCTGATTTGAATTTTCAAGACCGAGTTGAGTTAGCAACATTAGCTTTAGGAACTGGAGACGACAATTCTTTTTTTAACGGAGGATAATATTCATTTAGAAAAAAATGCTAACGAGAAAAACAATAATGAGTTCACCAAATCAATGCAAGCAAATAACACAGTTGAGCCTACATCAAGCGAAATGTTGGAAAATACCTTGAATGATAATGAATTATCAGCAGAGTACCAGGTGCAACTGTCAAAATTTAAATTAAACCTAAACAACTTCTATAATTTTGCTGAAGCCAATCAATCAAAATTTATGTTAGAACACATATGTAACCTCAACAAGAAAATCGAAAATATCGAGTCGTTTGCCAATATCTGCACAGGCATGTGTAATTTTGAAAGAACGAGAATGATAAAAATCCAACCTACTTCTATTGCACGCCGTGCAAATAGAAGTTTACATGCTGGCGCTAGTGCAATACAGGCAGGTATGCCTTCAAAGTTGGAAGTTTTGACAAACAAAAAGAAGAGATCAAACAAGATGAGATCATTAAGTAAAAATATTGACCTCAATGAAACAAATGCTATCGGTCACGGAAGTAAACATTGAAATGTGCTACCTGTATACATATTTCTGCATTTATTTATATTATTTATTAAATATACCGTAGAACGAATTGACCTTTACCCTGACGTCATACCTACAAACCTCGCGAAATGAATCAATGGGTCAAAAATGGCTACTGTTACTTTGTCGTGTGCGTTGTATTTTCACTGTTTGTTTATCTTGTCAGGAGAAAAAGATGAGGCATACAAAAAATTTGTGTTTACTACTATTCATTGTTAGTGACATCAGGGTAAAGGTCAATTTGTTCTACTGTAGGTGTTTATTAGGTACCTATTACACAATGTTACATACTATTAGAATGTATGTATATTACACATTAAATTGATAATAAACATTACAAATTATTACTTAGCTTCTTTTTATTACTGTTCTTATGACCTACTGTCAGGAATTTTGAGTATCAGTCACGCACTGTTTCGGGTTGCGCCCGCTGTCTAGGGAACGGACTGTTTGGCGTGCAGTACATTTCCTAGCTTAGCAACGCAACCAGTAGCGTCCACGGTCTAGGAAACGTAAAAATGCTAACGGGAAATACCTTAAAACAATATAATTCGGGGCTCAAACTATGGTGGGATTTTTGTAGTAGTAGGAAGTTGGATCCATTTTCAGTTTCAAATGTTTTGACCTTTTTAACTCAGCTTTTCAATAAAGGTTCATCCTATAGCTCAATAAATTCATACAGAGCGGCTATAGTGCAAATAGCGGGACCCGATTTGGCACTGGACTTTAGGATGCAAAGGTTTTTTAAGGGCGTATATCAGTTGAGATCTAGTACTCCTAAATATGAGAATACATGGGACCCTGCGGTAGTCCTAAATTACTTGAAACTTAAAAATAATACGGACATAACTTTGGAAGTGCTTACACATAAATTAATAACGTTGCTGGCCTTAGCTTCGGGGCAACGTTTACAAACACTGGCACTTATTGACATACAAAGCATACATCGTCAACCTGAGGAAATAAACATAAAAATTGTGTCAAGAATGAAAACATCGGGTAGAAATAAGCCCCAACCATTCTTACGCTTGCCTTATTTCAACGATGAGGCTAATTTATGTGTAGCTAACACCTTACTAGAGTATCTTAAGCGCACAGAATCTATCAGAGGAGACATAATTTCTTTTTTTATAACAATCAAGAAACCATATAAAAAAGCGTCTTCTCAAACGCTAGGGCGTTGGATAAAAAATATTCTAGTTAACAGCGGAATTGACACAGGTATTTTCACGCCTTACAGTGTAAGGTATGCCTCCATCTCGGCGGCCGCCAGAAAAGGGTTGAATTATGATAGTATAAGGCTAGCGGCAGGATGGTCTCAAAATTCAAAAATGCGTGACCGTAAGCACGTAGATAAGGATACTACAATTGACTTATTTACTTCGACGAGACCTTCATACAAGATTGAACTCCACTTAGGTGAGTTCGTTTAATCTTGTAATCATTACTAGAGAAATGTTTATTGTTATTTTGTAAACTTCTATTTAGACATGTGATAAATTAACAATCAGCTTTCTCTTTAAACGTAGAATAATAGATTTTAATGTACTCAGTTTTTGTTACTGACCATTTAAACAAAGGTTAATGAAAGATAATTAAAAATAATATTTATTTCCTTACAATTATTTCACAAAATTCAGATGTTCTTAACAGTCATTATATAAAAAAACATAACATAAAATTAATTTTTCAATTAAAAAATATTTAATTCTTCCATTTGTAAATACTAAATTAAACTTACTCTTAAAAAACATCTCAGAAAAAATGAAGCAGTTAGTAAAATTAGTAAACTAGTTTCTCAACTAAAAATACTATAATTTAAATAAATCATATACTTTTACATCTATACTGTGATGATTTAAAAATTGGTAGATCCAATTGTACGTGAATAACCTGAAAATAAAAATTTTGTTGTTATAATAAAACAATTATTATTAGTTAGTAACAGAATACCTCAACATTGATTAGTTTGAAACACCCTGTATTGAAATTATTTTAGAAAGAATCAAATAAAATTAATAAATGAATCGAATAAAAACAGAAATAAAGTCAAATAATAAAAACACAGAATTATCTTTATAAACCTCAATAGATAATGTTAGAATTAACACATTATTTGTGCATAGTGTAAAAATGTTGTAATCCAAACAGATTTATGTGAATAATTTAAAAATTTGTGAAGTGACAGTGAATAATCGCGAATAGAATCAGCCGATTAAAAAAAAGTGTAGTTCACAGAAGAAGTGAATTTTAATAACATGTGAAAGTACCTTTAACATCAATAGAAATCAATATAAATAACTCTAAAACAATTTCATCAGAACGGCAAAAGATAAACAAGAAAAATTGAATGTTATTGATTTTGGAACGAGGAAGGGAAGCACGAGAATTTGGATGGTGAATATTAAAATTAAAAATTAAAAGAAAAAGTCTAAAAAATCACACCAGAGTAGTGAAAAAGTCTAGAAGTACTAACCTTGTAAGAAATAGCATCCATTTATTAACAACCAGAAAGCGGTAAGCTTAATTTCACATATTTAAACTAGAGTTGGAGATAGCGTCCCAGGTATCCGGAAGAAACCCGATACAATTTGTTCCTGAGAGAGTTTAATTCACTTTCTACAATAGTGTATGACATCAGCATGCAGTTTTTTTGATGTTATTTTATATCCCACACAGCAGATGAGTGAATATCCATTCACACGTTGTTCCTTAAAAACAAATAACCTAGAAATATTTCACATTCTAAAAACATTTATTCACCAATTGCGTATTTCTTATTTGATAATTAGCTAATATTGTTGATATTAGTAGTTATAAATTAAAAAGGAAGCTTACCTTATTAAAATAAATAATCCAAAGCAATTCAATAATACTCCTTATAAAAACATACACGTTTTCAATGTTGTCATTTTAAGTAGAATAATTTACAGTATTTATGCGCATGGCACAAATCAAAAGCGATTCATTAAAAAAATGACGTAAGAGGAAGAAAGAAAAGGGAGAGTGTTTAATTGCAGTGGAGTATTAGACAATTCACTAAAAAGGGTTATAAAGATGGAAATTTAAATTAAATTCGATTCCATGTTTCTTTTATAAACTTAGATAATTAAATATATTAAAATTTTCAAAAAGGAATCAATTATATTATTTTAATAGTACCATTATTAGAGGGAACCGCAAACTGAGGTATAGAGTCGAAACCCTTTATCAAATAGCTAGCCGGATATACAAAAAAAAATAAAGTAAGTATACAAGGGGTTTCTTAAGATTAAAAAGGTGAACTAATAATAATTATAAAAAAAAATTAATAATCAAACAATATTTCACAGCACACACAATATATAACAATGCATTCTAAAACAAAAAGTTAATTTCTAAAATATCTATTCACAATTCTTTGCCGTGCTAAAACCCCTTCATTTTGTAATCTGTTACCATCAATAGCAATATCATTATTATCATCATGTCCTACAACTTCCCTTCATGTGGTAAATGTACATTCTGAGTAATACACATGTTATGTAATACAGCACATGATTTAATAATTTTTGTTACAAATAATTTATCATTTCTTGAGGTCCTTTCTCGTAATGTGCAACGAAATAGTATGTTACGTAACAAGAGTTGTAAGTCACCCATTACGCACGAAGTGAAAAAGTTTACGCACGAAGCCGCTTAGCGGCGAGTGCGTAAATTTCACGAGTGCGTAATGGGATTACAACTCGTGGTACGTACTATACTTTTTCTACGCCCATCTATTTTCTTCTATGAAATAAAGGAAAACGCAATTATTTAAACTTTATTATAATAGTTGTTTATAACAATTGAACAATTACTGTAAGTCGTTGGTGCCTTATTACTTAACGGTGATGAACGGTTATCTATAACTGTAGTACTGCACGATACATCAGAAGATGAAGATTGATAATTTGTAATCACTTCCGATGTTTGTAAAGCGTTGTAATTTATATTTTTATCAGAGTGATTCACATAGCCTCCCGCCACTGTAGAAGATACTATATTTGGTTACAAAAATTGACATCATAAATGACATGACGTTTATTCCCATATCATGCTAAAAAACGCGAGTTATTTTTTGAGAAATTGTATAATGTGTTGCCGACATTTGAGGGAATTACTCTCTTAATCTAAAATGTATTTCACTAATGCTAAAAGCTTTTATCTTTTCCAATTGACTAAATTTATGTAAATAGACCAAATAAAGTAGTATGTAGATAAAAATTTGATTGCAATTTGATTAAACAAAGAAATTAAGTTTTCTTATCCAAACGCACGTGTGTGTTATGAGATCTCATTACGTGCATGTTATTGTTAAATGTCAATTACAAGGAATGTTGACATTGCGATTTTTGACGCTTACGAACATGGGCGTATAAAAACGCATTTTCAATACTCCAATTGTCCTTTCAATTACATTTATTGCCCGAATATGTGCATTATTATACCTTGACTCTGGAGTCCCATCAATTGCATTTAAAAAAGGTGTCATCAGAACTGTGCTTTGAGGATATCGAAACACCAATCAACCATGCTTGCCCCTCTTGTTCTAAATGGTTTTCCATAAACATCTTTATTGTGAATTATGCTATATAAATAAGCCATGGCTTGCTCCCCCAAAATTTGCAAATATATTAGTTATTTTCATATTGGCACTGCATATTATTTGACAATTTATAGAATGAAAGCCTAAAATATAAAAAAATTGTATTAATAACACAAATTATAATTAATAAAGCTTTTTTGAGATGGAAAGTGCTTGTCAAACAAAAAAAATTATGTTACAGTACATGTTCCAGTTAAGAAAAATACAATACAGCTCTCCCAAAAGCAATTCAGGGAAAACTTTTATATAACAGTTCAGGAAAGGTAAAAATATAAGTAGTTGTTTTATATCTATGAAAATTAAGAAATACTTTGTGCAAACCTTTTCTGTTGAGAAAATTTTGTTCGTTTTCTGCTGGCTTTAACATTGCCACGTGTCCCATCAATCGCCCCAACAGCTTTCTTTCTTCCATACGAGTGGGAAACTTAATAAATTCTCCTACCAAATGTTCAGATATTATATCAGTCACATCATGAATGCATTGATGCACTTTTGGCTGACTCATGCCGAAATTATATTCGTCACCTACACTTCTTTAGTAAGCTCCTGTGGCATAAAAGCGTAAAGTTACTAATAATTTCTTTTCTATGCTTATACCTCTTATGGTACTTGGCCCGTGCATATGGGGTCGAACTAATTCTAGAAGTTCTTGTACCATAGGCTTAGTTTAACGGAAAAGCTCGATAAATCTTTGATCTGGAAGAAGAAAGGTATCATATGAATCCCTAAGATGTCTACGCATTAAAATAAGTCTGCGGTTTCGCCTACTGCTTTCATTATTCCGTCGTATTAATCTGATTGGTATCTGATTGGTAGCATTTCAAATTATTGGAATGTGAGAGAAAATGTTCAAACGAGCCAATACAAAACGAAAAATGAACGTATATACGAACAAATTTTAAATAACAGAAAAAGCTTATATTATATATTTTTTAGGTTACTATCATAAATGTCAATTCTGTCAAAATGAGTTATTTGACCTACTTTTATCGAAAAGGCGTTTAACCGAAAATGAATTCGAAACAAGAGCTTTTCGCATCGAATTTGGGTTCGTATTGAGAATAAATTCGAATCATGTGTTCGTAATCCCACCGCTGCTCTCAGGACGGAAGTTCAAAAGGAAAATAATGGATTGAAGAGGAACTAAGCTGATTTCTTTTAATCACATTTAACAAAAAAAGGTCCCTGAAATGAAGATGTGATAATTCTTTTGGGACACCCTGTATATTATTTGATTTTTAAAGCTGGGTCTCATTGGGACATTTTAGTGGAGTCAACAAGTAGAAGCCACTAAAGTTACTCTTAAAATTAAAGTCACACTTGACAAATTGTTGAATCAAGTTTTCAATATAAGTTGCTTTTACAAAATGGCGAATACGATAGTTGTTCGGAATGGTATTAATTGTGTTATAAGTATTTTACATTCTTTTTCAACAAAAAGCGATCTGTTTGGGTGAGAAAATGGATAGCTAGAAGAGATATGTTAGGTGCATCGACGACGCTTTTCAAAAAATTGGCAGATGAAGACACTACAGCGTATAGATATCATTTGAGATTATCTGTTTCCAAATATGAAAAGCTGCTGAAATTGGTGGAACCCAAAATACAGAAACAGTAGACTGTTTTAAGAAACCCTATTCCTGCAAGAACAAAATTGGAGATTACTCTACGATACCTCTCGAGTGGAGACAGTATTGTATCTCTTCAATATTCTTTTAGAGTAGCAAAGAACACAATATATACATTTTTACCGGAAGTATTGTCTGCAATTATTGGAGTACTTCGCTCCTGTATTATGGTAAGTTCTCGTATGATTTTTTTAAGATTATTGGTTCGAAAAATAACAAAAATAAAACAAAGTACAAAGTAAATTTTTATTTCATATGAGAAATAATCAGAAAATTCTCAAACCATAAAATACAAGAAAAAAATTAACTTATATACATCACATTTATATTAAAAATTAGAAATATTCATGACTCTATCGATGGAAAACATATAAGGATCAGGCGACCACCTGGGACTGTGTCGGAATTTTATAGCTATAAAGATATATACAGCATTATCCTTTTTGCCATTGTAGATGGAAATTATTGTTTTGTTTATACCGATATTGGGTGCAATGGACGAACAAACGATGGATCCATTTTTCGAAATTCAAATTTCAATATGGCATTGCAAAGCAATCAACTGAATGTTCCGGAAAAATGTGTTTTTGTAGGAGATGATGCTTTTCCTCTACGAACTAATCTATTAAAACCGTACAGTCATAAACACCTGAATGTAAAAGAAAAAAAATTTAATTACCGCTTGTTAAGAGCAAGAAGAATTGTAGAAAACGCGTTCGGTATTCTTGTTTCAAGGTTTAGAATTTTCGAAAAACCAATAGCTCATAAACCAGAACCAATAGATTTAGTTGTACAGGCTGCTTGTTCTCTACATAATTGGCTACGCAAAATGTCAAGCAATATGTATTTGCCATTAGGCAGTGTTGACTTCGAGGATGATGTGACGGGTGACATAACAGAAGGAACATGGCGTACTCAAACTACCGGATTATTGTCTGTTAGATCTCTAGTACAGAATAACAACTCCAAAGAAGCTGCGAACGTCCGAGATAAATATGCTGATTATTTTGTCGAAAGAGATCCCTTGCCATGGCAAAATGAATCTATTGATTGTGAATAATGTGTTTTAAAATAAGTATTGTTCATAAAATATGTTTTTATATTAACCCGATTTAAAATACAATTAATAAACAATGTTCTTACCAAATTACCTATCGATTAGCTGCTTGCAGTAACATCGTTTAAAAAAGAGTCTGCCTTTTTGAACCAGGCCAATTTTGGAATATATATTTCATCAGGAGATGTTCCGCTTTTTTTTATTTAATAACCTTTAGTAATTCATTCCTGTATACAGTTTTTATCCCTTTTATTTTCTTTCTCAGTTGATCGACCGTCAATACCGTGCCCAGGTCTGTTTTAATTTCCAGGATAAGTGTTTCGAAAACTGCTTCCCTTTTCTAGCCCGGTATTCCATAATAATTCGTAATGTTCATAAATATCCAAAAATTTACAAATTTCTACAGTATTCCACCTTGACATTGTGCTTTTTTGTAATGACATCTACAATAATTATTTGGAACAACTTTACACTTAATACTTTTATTTAACTTTATACAGTTTATTTACCTTCACATAACCTCACAAAAAGTTACCACAAACTAAAAAATATAGATCACACTAGGCGATTACTAGCTTCAATAAGCCTGGTTGCTTTCAAGTGGACACAAAAGTTTGCTCCGAGAGGAAAGTAAATTTCTTAGTTGCTTAGTTGAAGGCAAGTGGTAACACTGTGACTTTTAGCGGCAACTTTAGTGGCTTCTACTTGTTGACTCCACTAAAATGTCCTAATGTGACCCAGCCTTTAGATTCTACGTTAAATTCTAAGGCAAATCTATATAAGATAGAACTATCATATCTTTCACTGTTAGGCGGTTAGTTTTTTAATGTAGAATCTAAAAATCAAATAAAATCAGCGTGTGACCGCTTCTGGGATACCCTCTATGAACAATACACCACTTTGAAAATTTATTTTAGACCAAAAAATCTTGTATTTAACTTTTTTTGTAGCACATGTAATTACCTCTCCAGGTGGGGGGTTAAAATATAGTGAAAAGCCCAGTACCTATACATTACTACTAATATTAATAGGTACCTGTTCCTTCCAAAGAATAACCACTTGTTAATTTGTGTAGTTCCTATTATTTTCAGATTTAGTTTTTAGTGCTATTTTTCTTTTCATTTACACTTTCTCCGCTTTTGCAAATAAGAAAAAGTATATGTTGAAAAATGATATTTTTATATTATGTACAAGAACTTTTTTTTTTGAAATAAAGCAGAGCAAGTTTTCCAAGAATGCACTTTTATTTCTCATAATTGATAAATATTTTTTAGCAACATTTTCACACATTACTTTGAATTGAATCAACTTTCTCGAGTTATGTGAAAACAAATAATTACAAATTGGCAAAATATTGTTGAATAAGTTGGTTTTGAAAATTCAAAGGGTCTTGGGCAACAGAAACTTCAGGAATTTGGCCTTCTTTTATTAAGTATTCCAGCTCAGCGTGGTTAATATCAGCTGGTATCGGCGGCTCTGGCTCATGCATCTGTCTTGCGATGTTGTGCAGGACTGCTGCAGCTGGAATGATGGATAAAACCGTATCCAGCTTCGTCTTTTTCTTATCCCAAAAACTCCTTCCACAGAGTTTCTTGTCCTTATTAAAGATTCATTGTATAATACTTCGCCTCGGTTAACAGGATTAGCCAATGGCGTTAACAGATAACGATCTCCTAAAAAAAGTTATAGGTAAGTATTTGAGTATATTATTATAATTTATAGAATTGTGAGAAAACAAATTTCCACTCAGAGGACCTCGAAAAATAACTCAAAAACCAATTTTGAACAAACAAATTGATACGTATGGATAAAGTCAATGGGATTTTGTTTTGTGAACCTGCGTGTGCGTACTTACCTAACAAAATGGAATTGGGAAAATGGTTTGTTTCAAATATTTGTCTTATTCTACTGTAGAGGAAGATTTTATTATCGTGGCTTGATCCTGGCCATCTAGCTACTACATTTAAAAACTTTAGATCAGCATCAGTCACAGCTTGTGTGTTTATGGAATTTTTTTTTATATATAACATTTTTAGCTAGGTGCCTATAATTTGAGGTATTACCATATAGATTTTTAAAGGGCTATAAACACTGTAATAACCTGGTGAATTTATTTGGATGTGGTTACAATCCACTATCCCTAACACTCTGGGAAATCTTGCGATGATGTAGAATTCTGTGTGAATTCTGAAAAACTCTTCAGCTCTTGGTACTTTCACAAACTCAGGGTAGAATCTTGCCAAAACTGTTGAGACTTTGGCTCCTATCCGGCTTGCTGTTGATTCATGTATGCCCATGAAGTCGCCAACAGCCGATAGATGTCCAGAACTAGCATAAAATCGCAAAGTCGTGAGTAGCTGATTGATTGGAGACACACTGTGGTTCCTGAAACACCATTTTAAACGTGACCAAAACCTATGTTTTGTAAAATGATTGTTTTGGTTTGGTGCACTTACAAATCATGAGGAAACTCCAGGTCTTCCTCAATTATTTCTAATATGCCAAGAAAGGTTGGTTTCAAGAAACGAAATCTCTTGAAAAAGGTGAGATTATCCATGTTGTGGAAGTGGATGGCTCTATCATATACCCTTCGTGGTAAACCTATATCAATTATATCCAATATATCCCTATCACCCTCAAGGAATATGTCGTCTTCCCAAATATCCATTTTTTAGAAACTAACTCGAAACTAATTACTTTTTGTCGGAATACTAGCGCACTTTTTTTTGGTTATAGACGTCAGTTTTGTGTGTTTTTTAGGTTATAATCCATACTACTGTGGTTTATATACGATTTAAGCCTTCAAAATCAGTGGCTCAGAAGAGTTTAACCGTGACTTAAATCGCGATGCAAGCCAAAATTCAAAATTAGCTAATAGTTAAATTTTAAACCACTGTTATAATGACGTAGCCCAGTCATTTTAGGGGTTTCACCTCGGAATGAAAGATAATAAGCTGAAAATTGGTATAAACCTTTGTTTTGTCGTTCTAAATATTGTCTCAAAAGTCAATATTGCTATCGTGTCCGCGTCTCAAGATATTCAAGGTCAAAGGTCATCAAAATCGTTTTTTTGCGAATAACTTGGTTCCTATTTCTCAAATGAGATTTGTATGTATTTATTATAAAAGTTGTAGAGTATAAAATTCTCTACATTTTTTGTTCAAACTTTTTTTCCATACAACCAATCATTTTTGAGGTAGAGCGTAGTGCGCAGCGTATAGTCATATATGGGCTTATGCAAGGTCAAGCGTGAGTTACGGTTATCGGTAAGTTGTATAAAGTCAATTACTTACTGAAAAATTATAATTATTAAACAATGCCCATTATTTATGTACTAATTATTAATTATTTATATTCAATTATTCAACTATAGTATATTATTAATTCTGGATTATATATTTCAAAATAAAAAAACAGTAAGGAAATAGATTTTACACATATTTTTATTCATCATTAAATATGGCATATTTATTATACATTTATTAAAATGTGAGTTTAAATATTAAAATAAAAATTGATTGGCAATGGAAGCTAGTTATCTTCTTCTTCTTCGTCGTCGTCTTCTTCTTGTTGTCGCTCAAAAATGTTCAATTCATTGTCATCATCCTCATTATCGGTCATATTCACCTCCAAACCTTCCAGAATTTCAGGATCGTATGTGCTTTCTTCATCGGGATTACTTGGATATTGTGGAGCGTTGAGGCAAGCCTGTCCATTGCACTGGCCACAAGCTAAAGAACATAGTAGCCCTGATTTTCTGCATCCACAGCGGGACCCACAACCATTTTTGCATTTGCAAAATATTATGTTAAGTAGTTCGGCTGGTGCTGGAGGTAATAACGTTCTTATGGGCTCCAGGATTTCATTTTCAAGTGTCCAGCCCTATTCTTGAGGTTCTAAGTTCTTCCCTAACCACGTTTAAATTTGGTAGTAGACACGTTTGATATGTTGATGAGCTGCTACACTTGTTGGTGGAAGTATTGACCTGTACAATGGTTTATTTAGTTTCGGTAATTTGATGAATTGCGTGTAGCGGAAATGATCAATGTTGTCCTCAGATTTTGGAGCATTATATAATGCCATCAAGATGCGCACCCCATTTTCAAATAATGTTTGTACGGGGCAGTTTTCTTGATGAAATACTTCTACCAGTTTATCCAAATTGGGAATTTTCTCCAATGCTCTAACAACAGTTTTTTTTTTCCTTTTTTAAACAGCGCAGAAGGCGTGTCACAGCCAATGAATGCGTGTAAAAATAAAATGTGCTTTTTAGTACGAGGATATTGGTCAGCACTTTTAGAAGTGTGAATTTGTGTTTTAACATTGCCTTTGCCAACTTTTTTAAAGTAAATTTTCTTTTGATGTGATTGAGTACGTCCAATTAAAATAACGAGCAAGTCAATATCTTCTCCTATGATGACGGCAGTTTTTTGATGTTCTGATACGGCAATAGCTGTGTCGATGATGAGAACATCAGCATCATCTCTGGCTTGTTTTGTTGTGATATTAACAGTTTCAAATTTTTCAACAACCATGTTGATAATTTTTTCTAGACCGATTTGATAAAAAATTTTCTTGGCTGATTGGCAGAATAATTGTTTCGTCAAAACAAACTTCATATGATTTTGAAAGTGCAGCAGTTCTTCTTCGTTGTTCAATTGCTTTAATATTCTTGCCATAGTCCGGATATCCGTCAAATATAACAACAATTCTTGAGCCATAATGTGTTTGTAAATATTTAATGTATTTATCTGAAATAATGGAGAAAGTATCGTCTTTGCTCCATACGACGCGATGCAGAAGAAATCCACCATCGATAATGTATGTTACATTATTTTCATCAAGATAGATATCGACAGGTATCATATTGTCATAAAATGTCGCTTTCGTGGTTTTTCTCATGCCATTACTATCATATAAAGATGGTGGATACGGGCTTAGTTCATATTGAAGATATTCTTGCATATTACTTTCAAATTTTATGCTTACAGTTATACTCTGGAAAAGTAACAATGGATCTACAGAGACTTTACAATCATTAATATTGACAGATTTGTGAATGGCTGAAAGCAGTAAAACCTTATCGACGCGTTTTAACTTTATCTCATTAAATTTCAAACCAGTTATCTTTTCCATAGATTGCAATGCGACTTCATGGGCTCTGTGACAATCAATTTTGTCATTTCCAACGATTCCTGAAGCTAATGATACCAACGGATGCGTATTTGGAAAGGGATTATGAAGCGTGAACCAATCAACCAATTTATTTACATCAATATTATCCGTTTTTATTCGTGATTACAGAATCTAAGGAAATATTACAAAATCGTTCAATTTCTTCACAAATTGTATTCGTGGCATACATAGTATAAACCCACTTACATAGAACACTTTCTTGTGTACTTTGGCCTCGAGATACTCCTCCTTCTGTCTTCATAGATTTCATAAGACTTTGTTCGATTACCATGTCTGTCCACGTACCAGAATTAAATTTTTCGGTTCGTTTTACCGTAAAAAATCCGTTCTTAAAGATCTCAAAAGTCTGTTTATCCATTGTCTCCTCCAGTTTTATCATATCTTGAAGATACAAATGAGCTAATTTCGCATATAGGAAATGACCACCAGCATGAAAATACGGCAGCATTTTTCGCACTGCATCCAAATGTTCTTTAAAAAGTCCCAGTCTTTCAGCACGAATTAAATCTAGGGCTACTGATACCATTTCAAAATATTGCGCCCATAACTGTGATATGGGACCTCGAGCTTTTAATTCATTCAGTTTATCCTGAAATTGATCAATTAACGAGTTGGAGCTACTCGTACATCCTTCAACATCTTCGTAGGAAACATCGTGACTAGTTATCTGTTCAATTAACTCATCTAACACACAACCTTCAATCTTCATCTCTTCAAAAATCTTCATTGATAATGCAAGTCGTAATAATGTATGGCCTCTGATACTTCTTGCATAAGCGTGACCATTCAACATTTTGTCGACCGAATTTGCCGCATATATTTTACTCAAAGCTTCCTTCAGACCACTACCGTCCATTATATATCCTATGCATCCAAGAAAAGACATTAGCATATGAAATCCTCCTAGTTTGACAACTATTTTAGACAAGTCTAAGTTTGTATCTGTCGCAGCAACCATTTCACGTGCTTTAGAGTACAGGAGTTGATCAAATGTAATTATGCACGTTTTTTGTTGATGTGAATTGGCAATATTTATAGCACAATGTAAGGTGGTATAAATTTTGTCTAAATTACTAGCAGAATGATCAATGAAAGGTAGAAATATAACCTGAGAAGTTGAAAAATTCTGATTATTTTTCGTAAGTTGTTGAAGATAGCCATTCCATCCTGGCAACGGGGAAAAATTCTCCCATTTTCCATATAACCACAAAAAATCGACTGCATTAATTTTTTTTCAATTGGTACTTGATTATCATGTAGGTTTTGAACTTGAATCTTGCTGTAGGACCCAGGTACAACTGGCTTTTCATATGCTAAAAGAGATACATGTGATATTGCTGCCAACTCTTTTGCACGTGGTTTAGTTGTACATTTTTTGATGCGATCATCATAAATTATAGCATCTTTCGGAGTAACTATTTTTATCATTCCCATAACGTGAAGAGTATTATTACCATCAAGAGTACTAACATTAATATCTGCATTATCTCCAACATATTGTACCAACGCACCCGACTCTGATGATAAAATACGAGGCTGTGGATGGTAAACTGCTGAAACTTCATAATGTACGGTACTACTATATGGTGCGGCAAATCCTAAAGTTGATAAAACATCCAATAATTTTTTAGATTCTTATATTCTGTGAAGAAATACAGAAAGGCCTAATAGCAGCTGTGATGAAAATGACCGTTCTCGTATCGAAGCCATTATTGCGTGACTGATATACGTGCATTTCGTTTTTGAATGATCTACTTGTCCTTTACTATTTTTCAATGTGATTTCATCCAAAAAATGTAACAATGTTTTTGGTATTCCTTCATTAATACCATCTAGCATTTTATTTGGAGGTGGATACGTCTTAGTTCCAACTACAGATGATCTAATATTTTCCCTAATAATAGCCGCAGCAGCTTCTACAATCCGTAAACGTTCTTCTGCTGGAGTGCTTTTCTTATTTTCGTACCAAGCTTTCGATAATACATTAACCTGTGAATCACGGAAAGATATAATTGTAAATGCTCCTTTTTTGTTGATTATTATATCAGTTAAATACTTTTGTTGTAATTTAGTAATAATTGTCTTATCGTCGGGTATGTACTCCGTAGGGACATCTTTAAGCTCTTTTAAAGTAAATTGAGAATCTTCATTATTTTCTATATAACAAAAAATCTCCTTCATTGCTTGAGTGACTTGATCATCTTGGCGAGGCTTTTTATCTGCAGATGGTACTCGGGTTAAAAAGTTGTTATAGCAATTAGTATGATACTTTGCTTCAGCAGCGATTAAATCATGCTCGTGAAGTATACGTTCCTTTACTAATTCTCCAAAGGAATCGCTTCGTTCCTCTGCTTTCTTTATTGCGTTTTCTGTGAATGCAAGAGTACTTACATTACTTATTGTCCGTCTATACTTATTTTTTTTTCTTTCTGCTACTTCATTAGCTTCTTGGCTACAAAATAAGAATAGTTTTTTAAAATCAAACACATCACTTCTTTTTTTACGAGGGACACTTGACGTTGAAGGTTCACCCACTTCTGAGCGTCGTTTCGATGCAACAATCACATTTTTACTAGTGTATACTTAACGAAACTCGGAATGCACATCTACAGTACTTAAAGTATTTAAATAGTCTATATGTCCATCATTCCGTTCAATACTTGCAGTTTTTAAAGTTTGTAAACCACGAACGACATTCACAGTAACACCTTCTGAAAATGACTTATCACATATGAAACACAAATCAGCCATAGCTTTTAAAACCGTACGTCCGGCGTTGCGAAGAAAGAATTTCAAACTAAAATATAATCTTGACTAATACAAAGTGGTCTCTTAAAAGAGAAAATGGACTTGAATACAATAGAACATCTGTCCCGGCTATAAATAGAAAAGGCTATAGGGTAAGGAGAAGTATTTCCAGGTATACAAGTATTCAAAAATTTACACGTTTTAAAGAATACATATATAATGTCGTTTTAACTCAAAATATAACTAAAATATATAATCCAGAATTAATAATATACTATAGTTGAATAGTTAAATATAAATAATTAATAATTAGTACATAAATAATGGGCATTGTTTAATAATTATAATTTTTCAGTAAGTAATTGACTTTATACAACGTACTGATAACCGTAACTCACGCTTGACCTTGCATAAGCCCATAAATGACTATACGCTGCGCACTCTTCGCGCTTTACAGACATCAGTTCCGTATTAGTGCCGTGTCAGTTCAGTATCAGTATCAGTGAAAAATAAAACATCGTTGCCATAGTTTCAAATAAACTTGTTCAGACAAGTCCGGCGCAGTGAAGTTTTTTACCATCAGTGCTGCTTCAGTGTCAGTTCCGTCAATTGTATAAAAGTCTGGAACGATATTCTGTGTATTTCACCGACGATAACCTATTGGAATTTGCGTTTGAATATGGATGAAAAATTAATCGAGTTGGTACGGAATTATCCGGAATTGTATGACTTGTCACACAAAAAATAGATGGATGCCGGTCTTAAAAATAATACTGGAATATCATAGGAAAAGAATTAAAACTCGAGTCGAAGGTAAGTTGGCACTATTTATATTAAAAATAAGTATGTATGTTTTAGATTATAGGTTATGTAGTAAATCACACAAAAAACAATGATTATCTTAAATTTTTTCGTTTTGCCATGGCACACGTCCAATTTCTGAAGTAAAGTATTCTGTAAACAATTCTCTTGCACTAAATGCGTCAGTAGTGGCATTTCCCCCCTGCATAGGTAGATTTTGGCATGCTTGTTGATGTGGAACATTATTCAAGTTTCCATTTGAATAATTATATGTATTTGTATCATATTTTTTATGAAATTATGTAAAATACAAGCTGTCAATATTATGTAATCTACATTTTCCGGTTTAGCCTGGATTCTTCTAGTGAAGATTCTAAATTTTTGTATTAAAATCCCAAAAGCATTTTCAACGGTCCTCCGAGCACTGCTTAAACGGTAGTTAAATACGCGCTTGTATGTATGTATGTAAATTGGAGTGACATTCACTGAGACCTAAAAGATCTATTGTTCCCCCTTACTTCTACTTAGTTCCTGAGGAAAGTCTCAGAGACTAGTAGCTCCTTTAGTCCTATTTCCTGGAGGAATTTCAGGATATCTGCAAGCTTTAACTTAGGTAAATGTCCCTCTTCTATCCAGTAGTCTCCAAGGTGTTGTGCCCTAAGATTCTGAATTGCTGTGCAGTTCGCAAGTATGTGGATGGAGGTTTCTTCTTCCATGCTACAGAATCTACATTCTGCTTTCTCCACTATTTTGAGCTTTTTCAGGTGTCCATTCAGGCGACAATGTCCCGTAAGGATGCCTGTTAAAACTCTTAGTGCAGTTTTACTTTGCATTTGCATTCATTTGATCTGAACAGGTTGTAATCACCCAGAAAAATATTTGATTGCCTAAGTCTTACTTGATCTTTCCAATGGTCAGATCTCCTCTTTTCTTCGGCTTTGCCTATTTCTTCCAATACTACATTGGAGCAAAAGGGTTCGGGCCCCCAAAAGGGTGTTCCAGTCCCCCTCTTTGCTAGTTCATCTGCTATTTCATCTCCTTTTATCCCTGAGTGTCCTGGAATCCACAGTAAGGTGACTATATTGTTCGCGCCTAGTTCATTTAGTTTGCCTAGGAATTCCCACACCATTTTGGAACTGATAGCACAAGAGTTCAGTGCTTTAATGGCTGCTTGACTATCGGACATTATGATAATCCTTTGCTTTCTATATCCTTCATAAATATTGAACTGGGCACACTTTCTTATGGCGTGAATTTCCGCTTGAAAGATAGTCGGGGTTTTTCCCAAGCATTCAGAGTGTTTGGTTCCTGGCCCGTACACTCCTATCCCAGTTCCTTCTATTGCTTTTGAGCCGTCTGTGTACCATTGAATGGCATTATTTCCAAGTCTGGTAATGGTATTTGGATCCCATTCCTTCTTGTTGCTCAATTCCGTAACGAATTTCTTTGGAAAGTTATACTTTTTCATCATACCATCTTGTGGCATGTCCCAGGTTTTCTGATTTCTAAGAAGTAAGGAGGTGGTTTTTTTATACGCGCTTAGAATCATCAATTCTCTTCCTGGATATGGAAGATAACTTTTTAGAGGGAATGCCTCATCACCTACAATCTGTACCTGGTAATGGTGCATGTTGTGGTACAGATAAACTATTATTTTGAAGTGCTTTTCCCAGATTGGATTTTGCAAAAATGCCATTATCGCTATTTTTTCCATACGCACCAACATCTACAGCTACGAAATTGTAATGTGCATCAACAAGTGCTAACAATACAATAGAAAACGTTTTCTTGTAATTAAAAAATTGCGATCCGCTGTTTGGGGGTGCTTTAATTGTAAAATGTTGACCATCTAACGCTCCCAAACAGTTGGGAAAATTCCAAATTGTGTTAAAGTTTTGAGCAATAGTTTTCCACATGTCTTCTGAAGGTTTCGGGAGCATTTCATTTATAAGATTTTCAGTTATGATTTTGCAAGTTCCCATTACAATGTTTTGTACTGTGCAATACCCCATTCGGTAAGTAAATGATATAGTTTTTAAAGAATTTCCAGTAGCTAGGAACCTAAAACAAACAAATTATTAATTAGAAAACTTAATTTTATAATAATTGTAATGTTTATAAACTGAAGACAAATTCATTTTCAGGGCCAGCATGTAAAGGCCCGTCCACACTTGTTACTCAACATTGTTATCAACAATGTTTTTCAACATGTTACCGAAGTTTTGTCAAAAAGCAAAAAGTTATTTGTTTTTTCAACAAGTTATTTGTTACCGGTCAGAGAGCGGTAAAGATCAAAGAATGTTGATAACATTGTGTTGGCAGCATGTTGCCACTGCGTCCACTTTGACTTTTTGTATTCATTCGTGTGTGTTTAGTTCTCAGTTTTGTTTAGACCAGTAATCGGTGTAGATCAAGACATCTTTTAATATTTTTTAAAAAATGGAGTGGAGCAAAGAGGCCACGATTCAATTAATTGAATTGTTTAGAGAAAATAACGTTATTATTATAAAAATCGTCAACTGAAAAACGTCCTATTTACAGATATTGCGGAAACATTGTAAATGGAAAAAAATGCGGTGGAAAAGAAAATAAAAATCTTGATTTGGCAGTTTCAGAGGGAAAAAAAGAATAGTAAAACTCAGTCCGGAGATGGAGTTGATGACATTCATGTTAGCAAATGGTTTGCATTTCAAAGCTTGTTGTTTTTGAAAGACAAGAACAAGCCGCGTCCCACCCTTGAAGGTGGAATTATTAAGGTAAGCAAACAAAAAAATTATTTACTTCGCTTACCTACTCGCTAAATAAATTTAATTTGAGATCAGGTTACTAAAAAATATCTGTGTATTTCTTAAAAATTATTAAAATCGGTGAAGCGTCATTACGTATTGTAAAGAACAACTAAAATTTGGTTTATTCAGTTATAAGTAGATACATATGCAGCATGAATTTCTTTAATTATCCTCAGAAGAAAAGAAGAAAGTAGTATTTTAGTAGTTTTGCTGCCATGGTAGCGCACCTTCATTTGAACTAAAATATTCAATAAACTCATTCCTTATCATTTGAGCATCAGATGTGGGCTTTTTTGCAATTTTTTCAAGGGGACGTAGTGATGTTTCTGAGTGATCATGATTTAATCTCCAGTGACCTGGAGTTACTTCTCCCGTAATTTTGTTTTCGGAATCAAAAGTTCCTGGAGGAGTGTAACTACGATTTGATGTCGTACTTTTTCGTGAAAGATTGTGCAAGTAGACACATGCAAGTACGATTATTTTTGCTTTTTCTGGTTCGAGAAGTAATGGCTTACGTAAGCATCGGAAAACTGAAGACATAATTCCAAAAACATTTTCAACTACCCTCCTAGCTCTACTTAAGCGGTAGTTGAATATTCTCTTTTTCGACCCTTTTAATTGAACACCTGGGTATGGCTTCATGATAAGATGTTGTAGAGGAAAGGCGTCGTCTCCTACGAATACATAAGGCACTTTATGGTCGGTTCTTCCAGGAAGGAAATTTTCGTCTGGCAATAGTAAGGTGTCATTTGTATCATTGGCTGGATCACTGTATTTGAAAATACACCACCATCGGATATGCGTCCCTGGCAACCAACGTTTACATAGATAAAACGATACCTAGCGTCAACGATAGCGAAAGGCACGATGCTATAATTAAAAAATTTACTCCCACTTCCAATGGGTGCTTGTAATGTTATATGTTTTCCATCCATGGAACCAACGCAATGTGGAAAATTCCAGATGTGATAGAATTCAGTTGCTATAATTTACCATTGATCCTCGGATGTTGGTACCTAAAATTAAGAAATAAACGTTGCAAATTGAATCAATATTTCCACATCACTTGTAAATAATTGTAAGTACATATAGTGGCTTGATTGTTGAGAATTTTAAATTTATTACAGGTTAATGAAGAAACATCTGTGGACAAGGAAAAAGATGGTAATGGCTCAAATGTGCCCCAAACACCAACTATGAAAAAAGTCAAGTGACAAAATGGCAACATTGCTGCAGAAGCCTATGATGTGATGAAATCCTTGCAAAATAAGACCAAAGAAAGAGACGAATTTTCGATTTATGGAGAACATGTGGCCTGCAAATTGAGGATGCATGCTCAATTAGAGAAATGCCACAACAACAGCAAAATTTAGTGACGCGCAAATAAATCATGACAAGTGACATATCGCTGAAAAGGCCATAACGTCAAACATGCAATAAAAATTATTTTAACTTGAGTGTGGTGGAAATTAGAGTGCAAATAAATCATAACAAGCGACATATGGTTGAAGAGGACTCGACGTCAAACATGCAATAAAAATTATTTTAACTTATACAGAGTGTTGCAAAAAATTATGGTACAAATAAATCATGACAAGTGACATATCGTTGAAAAGGACATAACGTCAAATATGCATTGGAAATTATTCAACTTATACAGAGTGTAGCAAAAAATTAGAGTGCAAATAAATCATAAGCGACATATCGTTGAAGAGGTCTCAACGTCAAACATGCAATAAAAATTATTTCAACTTATACAGAGTGTTGCAAAGAATTATGGTACAAATAAATCATGGCAAGTGACATATCGTTGAAAAGGACATAACGTCAAACATACATTGAAAATTATTTAACTTATACAGAGTGTAGCAAAAAAAGTATGGTACAAATCAATCATGACAAGTGACATATCGTTGAAAAGGACATAACGTCTTCTTTTTTCTGCTTATTAAGATGGCTTCGTTAGGGTAGGCAAGTAGCCATGCATTACAAAATTGTCATTGTAAGAGAAAAACATGCGCAAAAACGAAATAACATTAAAATGGACAATGTGACATATCGTTGAAAAGGGAATAAGTTTTTAACACATGTGTGTGTGTCACACAGTCACACAGTAAGAAGTATGTAATAGACATTTGAAAATCGCATTTTTCTACTTTAAGTGGTTTAAACGGTTGCAAATACAGAAAAACGGATTCCATATCCTAATCTATCATATTCCAATCCTAGAGGAATACGCAAAGAAAAACATGCGCAATCGTTAAACCAGAAGGGCATTAGCGCATGACTTCGCTGCGCTAAACGTACGCTAAACCTAAATTAGATACCAAATTTAAAGAAAAACATGCGTAGTATGTAAAGGCTATAACTTCGCTCCTATTGGCTTAATCTGAACGGAGAAAACAGACATAATTTAAACATGATGCAGATAGCATATTTAATGAAAAAACATGCGCAGTCGATAAATTCAAAAGAACATTACTGTATATAGCCGAGAGGACCTTAGTTACAAACAAGTAGATAGTTTAAAAATAAGTACAGGTATGGTATTGCTTTGATTAAATTATGTTTCGTGTCTCTAGCTTGTCAGGTTCTCGAGGTATAGGCGAAAAACTGTAGCACCCTTATTAGTCACTTGGTTAACCCAACAACTATTGCAAAGTGATATTGGGGTCTTAAGGAAGCCGTTGGTATCGTTAAATCTCTTATCGCATTTCGATCTATGTTTGCTAGAGATTTAAGTGTGATAAGGAATATATCAATGTAAATGGATACCAAATGCTATTAAAAACATACCTTCATCGTTACTTTGTCGACCAAATGGGCTTTAAGTGTTAGGGTCGTCATTACTCCGTTCCTAATGAAGCTAGCGCCAAACAGACTTCAGATTCTTGCTGTTTATACTTAATTCAATCATTTGAGACATCACTCGCCCTACTAACTCGAAATTAAAAAAAATAAAATACGTCCCACGTACGTCTCATGTACGTCTCACGTACGTCTCACGCACGTTCTCGCACATCTCACACACGTCTCATATCTCGACTCCTGAAGCACCTACACGTAAACAGACTTTAGATTATTGATCTATGGATCGAACCGATTAATATGAGACGTAACTCAGCACCATAGTTGCCTCATGAATGTAAAAAATAAAATGACGGTAAACTTATTGTGATATCAATTTCTAGATGTATTATGTTGGCTAAGTTGGGAATTCTGGAACCGTTGGCGATACTTGACACTGAACACTGTTTACACTACCACTACACCAACACTTTACACTATCTTACGCGCGTTTCGATAACCAAGTTATCTTCTTCAGAGACTGAAGGTAAACAGTTTACCTTCAGACTCTGAAGAAGATAACTTGTGTAAATGGTGTTCAGTGTATTATGTTGGCTCGAAATTTTTTTATTTCAGATTGATAGTGTCATGTTATGTATAATATTTCTAAATGAAAACAACAGAAATAAAAGCAACAAGTCTTTATTCTTAACCTTTCTTTAGTTGACTGCCCACTCCATCTGTGGGAGTGCACATGTGCTGTCTATATGTAGGCCAGTCACTGTGGATAATACATAGGCCAGTCAAATATCATAACATCCCCCGTTTTTTAAGCAAGAATTAAATAAAAATCATTCTAAATTGTTTTACAAATTATACAAAATATAACTAAGTAAAAACACTATTCATAAAGCAAAATTTTAAATAAAACTTTGGTTTTACATTACTTTAAATGTCAAGGTGATAAAAATTTAACAATAGGGAAAAATTAAACCTGAAATCTAACAACTGGTTTCACAACTCTACCAAATTTTGTTCTGTAAAGGCCATCATTTGTTCGTTCGGTTTGCAAATTGCTGGGCCTATTGCCAAAGTCCAGATTAAAATTCTCATTCTCGTCTGATTCAGTTGGCGGTCTCGGATCAATTTTTAAATGATGTCTATTTCTTGTTAGAATTTTCCCTGAGCCGTGCAATTTAATCTGATAGCTTCTCGGGTTTTTGTTGGTTTTTATTATTTTACCTGGAAGATCGAAGTATCCGTTATTTTTTATTAAAACGTTTTGATTTAATTTTAATGAAGGCAATTTTCTTGTTTTTCTGTTATAATAAAATTGGCTTGTTTTTTGTTTTTGTTTTAAATTATTTCTGTGGAATTTCGAGCTGATTATTTTTGGTTTTAGATGCTTATCAGTAACAGGTAAAATACTTTTCAAGTTTCTGTGCAATAATAATTGAGCTGGAGAGTATAAATTATTGTCAATAGGTGTATTATGTAACTCTAATAAAGCTATATAGGGGTCGGTTTTCTCGTAAGAGCATTTCTTTAATATAGATTCTACCGTGCCTATTTGCCTTTCCACTTGTCCATTTGCTTGCGGAAAATAGTGTCAATACAATCAAACCCCCATTCTTCCGAAAAATTTTTAAAGGAGGCAGAGCATAGTTGAGGTCCGTTATCTGATACTAGTTTCTCAGGGGTGCCTAATAAATAAAAAAGATGTTTTAAATATAAGATAACACTTTCAGAAGAAATGTTGTCTTTTAAACATTTTATATCTGTAAATTTTGAATAATAGTCTATTATGCAGATATAAAATAAATCATTTAATTTAAAAATGTCCATGGCGATTTTTTGCCATGCTCTTTTTGGTACTTTGTGGCTTATTAGGGGTTCTTTTGGGTGTGATTTTGAAAAAATAATACAAGATCTGCAATTTGATATAAAATTATCAATATCTTGTGACATATTGGGCCAATAAAAAATAGTACGCGCCCGGTATTTCGTTTTTTCTTTACCCAAGTGACTTGTATGTAGTTTTGATAACATCTCGGGTTGTAGGTTTTTAGGAATTATAATTTTTTCATTAAAAAACAGCAGACCATCTGAAAATGATAAATTATCTCTGACAATAAAATAAGGTTTTAAATCTTGATTCAATTTTTTGCTAATAGGCCAACCGTTTTTAATGTATTCGATTGTTTTTACTAATATTGGATCTTTGTTTGTTTCGTTTTTTATGTTTTGCATTTGTTTTTGAGAAACCGGGATGTTAGATTGAATGGATAGAATTTGTGATTCGATTTTTTCGTTCAATAAAAATTCATCTTCGGCATTTTTGTTTATATCGTGAGCCCTAGATAAGGCATCCGCAATAGGTAGTTTTGTGCCAGGTTTATAAATTAATTTAATTTGATAGGGTTGAATTTGAATAAGCATGCGCTGTAGTCTTAATGGGCAGGAATTTGATGGTTTTTTAACTATAGAAACAAAAGGCTTGTGGTCAGTTTCGATTATTATTTGTTTTCCATAAATATACTGGTGAAAACGTAAACATGAGTACGTGATAGCGAACATTTCTTTTTCAATCTGAGCCCAATTTTTCTGATTATCAGAGAAGGCTTTTGAAATGTAGTATACGGGTAAATTATTTTGTAATAGTACGCCCCCAATTGCGTTTTGTGATGCGTCTACTGATAATGTGATCTGTTTTTTATGATCAAAAAATTGTAGAATAGGTTTTTTCGTCAATATGTTTTTTAAACGATCAAAAGTTTCTTGTTGGGGGTGGTCCCAGTGCCAAGGTATATCTTTTTTGAGTAAAATTCTCAAATTTTCGGTCTCAATTGACATATTTTTTATAAATTTTGAGACATAGGTTATCATGCCGAGAAATCTTTCAACATCTTTTTTGTTTTCAGGGATTTTAAAATTTTTTAGAGCTAAGATTTTTGATTCATCAGGTTCTAAGCCATTTTGTGAAAAAACATGACCTGTAAACATGACTTTTTTGACTCCAAATTCGCATTTAGCAATATTCAATTTTAGGTTGATTTTACGGCACCTTTCAAGAACTTGTTCTAGACGTGTGTCATGCTCATTTTTATCTTTTCCCCATATTAGAAAATCATCAATGTATGACGCCACACCGTCTAAATCGTCAAAATGTTGTCGTATTAATTTTTGAAAAACTTCAGAGGCGGGTTTTATGCCATACGGCATACGCAGAAATCGATAACGGCCAAAGGGCGAATTAAAAGTGCATTTAAATGAACTTTCTGTATCAAGGGGTACTTGCCAAAAGGCTTGACTAGCGTCTAGTTTTGAAAAAATCTTTGCATCTGACAATTTTGTTGTTATTTCGTCTACGGAAGTTAGAGGGTAGTTTTCGGGTATGATCGCTTTATTTAAGGTCTGGGGATCTATACAAATTCGAAGGTCACCTGAGGGTTTGTGAACTAAGTCTAAACTATTAGCCCACTCTGTAGGTTCATTTACTTTTACAATAATTTGTTTTTTCTCAAGATCTTTTAAGAGAGATTTCAATTTATCCTGAATTGCAAAAGGAACTTTACGGGGTGGATTTATAACTGGTCTTACTGACGGGTCTATATTTATGTGATATTTTTGACATTTGAGGGTTCCTAAACCTTCAAAAACGTCTTTGTATTTTTTAATAATTTGTGAATAGTCGAGACTTTGGATGTTTTGAATTTTTGTCAAATTTTTGTTTTCTCCAGATTTATTTTTAAATTTTTGGGACTTGGTTTTTAAATTTGAGCTGTTACGAGGGTAATTTTCGGTATTTGTTTCTGATCCTCTATCAGATTTCACTGAACCAACGAATTTTAGTAAATTTAAGCGTTCACAATCATCTTTACCCAAAACGGCGGGTGAATATTCATTTTTTACGATGTAAAAAGTCATATAATCTTTAAAATTTTTACATTCGCACAAAAGAGAGCATTTTCCCAAAATGTCAATTTTTGAACCAGTATAAGTTGATATTTTTAAATTGCTTGGTAAAAGGTTATTTTTGTGTAAATCTATCGTTTTTAAAAATTTCGCAGGAAAGGCATTTATTTCTGCGCCACTGTCTAGCTTGAAATTTATACTAGCCTGGTTTTCGAATTTTAAATTTACATTCCAATCGGATTTTTGCACTAAATTAATTTTTGCAATATACTCAATGCAACAATCATCAGAATCAGAATCGTATTCAGACGAGGAATATGAAGAATAATCTAGACTTTTATTTTTAGGTAATATTTGTTTTACAGACCTGCAAAATTTGGCAAAGTGATGCAAATTCCCACATTTTTGACATTTTCTACCGAAAGCGGGACACTCATTTAGTCCATGTTTGTTTCCACAATTTCTGCATATAAATTGTCTTTTTTCTTTTCCTTTTTTATATTGACGTGAACGTGACTCACTACGATTACGACTATAATCGCGGTATTTTTGCACACTTCTCTCACGCACCTTATTTTTTTGTCGCGAAAAGTTACTTCTTTCATCGCATTTTGACGTGGATGGATTTTCACCAGCTCTCACATTATTTAAAGACAAGGAAGACGTATCGTTTGTCAAAGATGCCATTTGAATTTTTGTCCTTTCCGCGAGTTTACACATCGAAATAGCACTTTCGAGGGTTAAATTTTTATTCTTCAATAAATATTTTTTCACACTGGTATCAAGGATACCCAAAATTAACTTATCGCGAATTAAACTATCACGTAAATTTTCAAATTCGCACGTGCTAGCAAGTTGTCGTAGCACTTTGACATAACAGTCGATATTTTCTGACTGTCGTTGGTTCCTCAGAAAGAATATGTGTCGTTCATAAGTTACATTTTTTACGGTTTTGAAGGCAGACTCGAATTTCTTTACAACAGTATCGAGTTCTAATTTGTTTTCCTCCTCTTCCTATCCAAACTGATTCTAGAGCTTCAAGGCTTCATCACCTATGCAACTCAACAAAATGGAGCACTTTGTCTCTGTTGGCTTTTTGCTCAAATCAGTAGCTTTGATGTACAAATCGAACTTTTGCTTGAAGAATGTCCAACTTTCATCCAAAGACGGGTTATTGAAATCCTTGGTAGACGGCGGAATAATTCCAGTAGCCATTTTGCTGACACACTATTTTTGCAATTTACGAAAAACTAATGTTCACGATTGTTAGCTTCAGTGAGACTACGTATTTTGTAAACTTTTATACTTAATTGTTGTTCTAACGCACACTAATTTGTATTCTCTTTATTTTTGGCAGTTCGCAGCGCCATGTCATGTTATATATAATATTTCTAAATGAAAAGAACAGAAATAAAAGCAACAAGTCTTTATTCTTAACCTTTCTTTAGTTGACTGCCCACTCCATCTGTGGGAGTGCACATGTGCTGTCTATATGTAGGCCAGTCACTGTAGATAATACATAGGCCAGTCAAATATCATAACAGATAGCACATACGGTTCTCGAGTTATGAACAAAACTCTGTAGCTTGCTTATTAGGCACAAGGTCAAAGTGAAATAAGTTGCAAAGTATTACTAACGACCTAAGGAATCTGTAGGTATCATTAAATTTCTTATCACAGTTTGATCTTGAGGAATTTTAGATCTGAGTGCGATAGTGGTGGTGGTGGAGGGTGAATAAAGTGTCCCTAACAAACTTTTCCTAGTTGCAGTTCAACAGTCGTTAAACAAAGTGCAAGTACAGGTGTTATGAAAAAGTAAGTGGTATTTTACATATACTTTGAATCAATTGATACTATTATAAATACAGTGCGTGCTAGTATTTTGCTTAAATAATTCTTAAATTGAATATGTATGCTAATATTTTGTTTTCAATATTTCTCAATAGTGGTCTTTTTTTTATGCCGCTGGATTGAAAACAACCTTTATTTTGCACACACCTTCAATTTATACTATTTGAAATACAGGATGTGCTATTAATTTTCTCGTTTTACTTTTTTGGTAGAATTTGATATATTTTTTCTGTTTAGCTAACTCAAGCCGAAAATGCCGCTGTCACGTTTTAAAGTATTTTGAAGGGGTTTAAAGTAGGTTGTGACGTGTTTAGAAGTAGGGCGTAACGCGCTCAGAGACATCCTCAGACCGTCTCACCTTTTACAAGCAACGTACAGATGGACTCAAAGCATGGTGTTAATACTCCATTGACTTCTTTACTGTGCTCTATTTATCAATATTGAAGCTGTATGCGCTTTAAAATAAAATATCTCACCCAAACATAATGAAGTTAGCTAAACATTCATCTTCTTAGACAGATTTGTCTACAGTTGTTGACAGATGTCACCTATCAACGCTGCAACGTCTTAGCAGTCGTACCTGGCAAAAAACCTGACACATGCGTCAGCGCAGAGTCATCTTTTCCTAGAATATCAATGTAGTGATCTTAACCTGCTTCTCTATGTGAGTAAAATAGAAAGTAAAATGTCGATTATTAATCAAAATTTTATTGTCTAAATATTATAGCTTCAGTTTCATGAATATGTTCATGCACTTTCAATAGATTGTCTGGAGCTTCAGCAAAGTATTCAACCGTAGACTCATTCATTATAAATTCTTGAAAAAACAGCAATCATTTTCATATCTTCGAAGGTTTTACATTCAAATTCACCTTTTCTATGAGTAATATCGAGAGCATGTGGAAGATGGTGCTGAGTTATGGTAACAATAGGATCATAATTACTATGAATGTATTAATTATTATGCTGAATCCAAAAATGGGGCGTAATTTTTACATCATTCAAGTAAATCTTTGTACCTAGACATAATTCGCTTGTTAGACCTTATTTCATATATTTTATAGTGGAGGGATAAATAGTTACGCAAACTCAACTCATGCCTGTTTTTCATGTGACGATAGATATCAGTTCTATTCATAAATTTTCCACATTTCTCACAAAGTAGCTGTCTCCGATCATAACAAAATTGCCACTTTCTAAAATCTTCATAACTCGATCATGAACACATATCAAATGGAATACATTCTCCGTTATTTTCTCCGCCTATAATACATTTGTCACAGAGTTCATGTATAGTAAGAGGATACTTCCTACAACAGCGCTTGCAAATTTTTATGACTTCTCTGTAGGATGGATGTACGTGAGTCTTAACAATGGATTTTAATTCAATGTTTTCTAATATCTAACATGATATTCAATATTTGATTCAAAGTAAGAAGTAATTCGATCAATCATTCAGTTTTCCGAACGACTAAAAGCATACCTATCAATTATCACTCTATTTCAGAACTTTGAGGCGTTCAACCGCGTTTTCTGAAAGCTCTTCCTAATAATTTGTTTGGAAAGTTAATTTTAACGTAAGTTTCAGGTTATGATGTACTATCAATCACTAATTATTTCCATTTTTCTCTTTCATGATATTTGAGGTTATGTATTTACATTAGTGCAGTCTTTATAAATCTTTATTTATTCTCAATTATTATTACAGTAGTGCATAATAGGTAAAACAAACTATTTATGTTACATGGTGTAACATAATTAATAGCGCGACTTGGTCGCTCTGCCGATGGTCTGGCTCCGTTTTCCTACTAGGCTTACTTCCTCTCCCTCTAACACGGCTCCTTGCTTAGCGCATCATCCGCTTATTTTGGTGATTCATGACCTATAATAGATCCGATCGAATATAACAGTTAACATTCCCTCAGAGGTTATGATGTTATACCCCTGAAAAGCTATTGAAAAACAGGGTCACATATTTTTGGAATCTATTCTATTCTAATTTAAAATCCAAGTGTTGGTTATCTAAAATCTATGTACACCCATTTACTCTTCATTCAGTTTATGTACATCCCCATTCACTCCCTCTCATTCATCTTCATTCATGCTATTGTCTAGTTACGGTTCCTTAAATTAATATGTGCATTGTACAAGTATATACAACAGATGTAGATTGTGCTTAGATTGACTGGAGCTGCATTGAGAAGTTTGCGTGCAGGAGACTGTACCCTTTGTGTCTTGCTGCGCGCTGTCTTTTTATTCTACTTTTGAGTGAGTCAGGCAAACAGTATTCGTAATACCGTCTTGCCAATTCGATGATATATGGTTTCAAATATTCCATACTAGTTTCCTGGTGAAGCCAGGATGTTCTGGGGCAGCGGTAGTTAAGTCTTACTTTTTTATATATTGCCATTCTGAGGCACTTATTCTCTACAACTTGCATACGGTTGAAGAGAAAGTCTGTGGTCGAACAGAAAATCATTGTCGGTCGTATAACCTGTCTGTAGAGTAACAGTTTGTTGCTCACAAACGTAGTAGCCGACTGAAAACGACAGATCAATGGATAAAGGATTTTCATAGTCAACTTGGCCTTCTGTACTCTATCAACTATATGCAAGTTGTGCAGAGTATTTGGTTGAATGATGTAACCTAAAAATTTTATTGATTTCTTAGGTTCAATACTATTGTTTTCTAGAGTTAACTTCCTTTTTAAATTGGCCTCTTAGAACCATTTATTGGGTTTTGGAAGTATTCTATTGTAGCTTGTTCCTAATCAGGTACGGGATGATTTTATTATTTAGATGCCATCCAATTCTTTTCAATGCAAGATCCGCTGTCCTCGCTGTTTGTACTAGACAGACATCATCCGCATACAGAGCTGTTAAGTTAGCACTGCATAGGGGGAAATTCGCTGTAAACAGCGAGTACAGGGTAGGAGAGATAACCGAGCCTTGCGGTACTCCTGCCTCCGTAATATATGGCCCTGTTTCGGCGTTACCAATTTTCATGTGGAAAGTTCTACTGGCTAGATATGAGTTCAAAAGTAAAACTAATTAGCCCGGAATACCGAGTTGCGTTAACTTGAAAATTAATCCAGGAAGCCAGACGGAGTCAAAGGCTTTCCCGATGTCGAGTGATACCAGGATTGAGGGCTGCTTGTATCGAAAGCCTTCCCTCTCGTAATTAATTACTCTAATTAATTGAGATGGACAACCGTGTTCTGCCCTAAATCCGAATTGCTCATCCGGAATAATTTTCAGGACCGAAGCAGCCTTTTCCAGCCTATTTAGAATTACTTTATCGATTATTTTCGCCAAGTTGTTTAGTAGGGAGATTGGTCTATAGTTCTCAATGCAGCTCCTGCCATGCGGAGTTTTGGGAACTGGAATCAAATTCGCTGTTTTCAGTGAATCTGGGTAGTATCCCGTTTCCAAGATGTAATTGATTATAGTCACCATAAGAGATATTGCTTTTGGTGGCAAATTTCTAATCAGGATATTGTGAATTCCGTCCCTCCCTGGTGCTGTTTTAATTTTGAGTTTATTAATAATTTTATATATTTCTTTAGCAGATGTGGTTGACTTACTGGGAAGTTTGTGTTTAACCCTCGTAATTTTATTAAATTCATTAATAATTTCAATATGTTCATCATTATTGGTTGCATTATTTGTGAAATTCGACTGGAAATGCTCTCCGAAAGCTCTCGCAATTTCTTTCTGGTCAATGATGAGTGTTCCGTTTTTATCTATTTTAGTTACTCCAGTTCTATTTCTTTTTGTTCTATTTATTATTCCCCATAAGTTTGCGTCTCCCATCTTAATATTCTCTAAGTAATTGTTCCAGTTGTCATTGCGTAATAGATTCGTTTCGTTGTTTATTTGTCTTTGGAGTTCCATCATCTGATTTCTGTAAAAGGGTTCCCTTGTCCTTTGCCAGTCCTTCCTCGCCTTGTTCTTCTCTTTTATTTTATTAAGTATTTCGTCTGGTAATTTTTCGTATTTATTGTGTTGATTATTTATTTAGTAGTCTCGGCCCTTGCTGCTATGATCTTATTTTGTAGTCCTGTAATTATTGTGTCCAGTTCGTCATTTGATGTTATTTTGTCAACTAAGTGAATATTTTTATTTATGTGGTTTCTATAGAGTGACCAATTCGTGGTTTTGTAGTTAAAGTACGTTCTGTTAACAATGTTTATATTATGATTGATTTTAATCATAATTTGTAAGGGGTCGAGGTCCGAGGATAGTTCATTCAGCGTTTTTATTCTTTGTAGTTTGTCGATATTTTTGCCGATTGCAATGTCCAGTGTACTCGGAGTACCTCCTGAAAAGGGATAATAGGTTGGGTTCAAGGTACAAAAGACATTGCAATTGTTGTTTTCACAGTACTTACGAAGAACATTTCCATTCGAATTTGGCAAAGTGCAGTTCGAATCCCATTCATGATGCTTGCAGTTAACGTCCCCTATTAAGAGAACTTTATTGTGCTGATGTAATAGGGACGTAAGGTCATTATCTGTGATTTTGCTTTTGGGAGCATTGTAAGCACCGATGATAGCAATTTTGTCCTCAATCAAGACGGAAATGTTTTCTGTAGAAGTGTTTACCTTTTTAAGAATTTTAAAATTGATATTTTTCTCAATTGCTAATAAAATGCCCCCACCTTGAGTAATACGATCCTCCCTATGAATGAAATATAAGAAGTTTCTTAATTTAATGTCTTTTTGATTGAGTAGAGTTTCAGAAAGGAATAAAATATCCGGTTTATACGACCTTAAAAACTGTACAATATCGTGTTGTTTATTTTTAAACCCTCTAATGTTAGCATAAATAATATTGAGATTACCAAAAATATGTGTACCTGCACCCCACATAGCTCTAGATGTTGTATCTGTCGATGTTCTGAACGAATCTATTATAAGTCGTAAATTTGTCTAATTTTGTACTTGTAGAGGTCTGTAACCGCCCTGGTCATTTCGTCCAGATTGATTATCTCGTTTAGCTTGCAGAACATCTGGTTAAGATGGAACATCTTCTGTATGTCGTCGCCTTGATTTGAAGTCGTCGGTTGTGATGGGAGGGCTGTGCAGTTGGGTCTGGCCGCTACAGGCCTTTCATGTTGAGGTTTTGTTCTGAGAGCGGGAAACTCATCTTGGTTGTTGATATTTGGTTTATGTTGATTGTTAATGTCAGTGTAGTTATTTTTCTGCTCGTCCCATGGGTTATACTTTGGTATAGGAGCTGCCACAAATTTTTTGTTTGCTGATTGAGCTTTCCCTCTTCTTTCCTCGAGATATTCCTTCCTTCTGAGGTATACCGGGCAAGTGTCGGAGTTGGCTGGGTGGCTGCCTTGGCAGTTGCAATATTTTGCCGGTTCTTGAATGCTTTTTTTGCATACCGCTGATTTGTGTGGCCCAGCGCATTTCATACATTTGGGAGATCTTCCGCAGTTAGTGGTTGCGTGTCCCCATTGCTGGCAAATGTGGCATTGTATTATTGCCTTTTTTGTTCTTCGCAGTTCCCAAATGATTCTAGTGCTTCCTATTATCCTAACATGCTTGTTAAGATAATCCAGCGTGATGGATGGAGCGGTTATAATTAAGAACAGTGGTCCTCCTCTTGTGTTCATCCGGTATACCTCTTTTGTGGAGATCTGGTAGTACTTTTTCATATCTTCACTGATGTCGGCAGGTACGACGTCATTGGCAAGGCCTCTTCATCTTTTCGTCCATTAACTTATTCCTAAGTTTAATATGATCTGCATCATTGTGAGTAAAAACAACAACCGACTTATTATTGTACTTCATTTCGAAGTTGCCTTTGATGTCCTGTTTTAGCAGTTGAACTATGTTGTTATGTCCGGTAACTTGCCCATCTATTACAATCGGGGGACATGATTTTTGGGTTGAGTTTTTATCCTTGCTTTTCTTATTCTGGGTGACTTTATTTGAACTGTTCGCTGTCGGAATATCGTTGGTCGTTGTTTCTATACTTTTAGTTTGCTCCTGGACTTCCTCTTTTTTCTTTTTCTCTCTTTCTGTTCTTCATCCGATACTTGGGTGTTTTCTTCGGCTTCTTCTTCTGAGAGCGATTCATAAGTATTCTCAGTTGGTATAGCGGTTGTTTTTGCTGAGTGCTTTGATATCAATTGCGAGTAGGATATTGTTTTTTTAGGTCTGACAAATGTGTCGATTTCCATTTCCTCGTGATCCGACTGCGTCTTGCCAACCGTTATTTCATCCAACGTTTCCTTGAAATTCATCACTTTTCCGATGATTTTCTTACTAGTGGTTGATAATTTGTTGTACTGTGATACGAATGAATCCTCGTCTTCCTCTACAGTTTTGTTTACCAGCGACGATGGTCTAAATCTCAATGATGCCAGTTGATTTTGCTCGTTTACTGCGGTTTTCTTTAGTTCCTCGCTTTCTTCTACTTCGACACTCCAGTTCGGCGAGGTGTTGTGTACTAGTGCTTGGGTGAACTATACAAATAGCTGGTGTAGGCAAGTGGGACTCAACATCAACCCCACCAAAACCATCTTAATAGCCTTCACTAAGAAAAGAAAGCTCAACCTCAAAACCATTAAACTTAATGGGAGCGAGGTTGAATGGAGACAGGAAGTCAAGTATCTAGGTTTGACTCTAGACAGTAAACTCCTGTGGAATAAACACGAAAAGGAGATCATATACAAAGCAAAAATGGCTCTAATGGTGTGCACGAATCTGGCAGGGAGAAATTGGGGTTGTAACCCAAAAATCCTGAGCTGGATGTACACTGCCATAGTGAGACCAATTATCACTTATGGAGCCATTGCGTGGAGTAGTAGAACTAGCCTATTGAGAACGAGAGAAAACCTCTCCAAAATTCAAAGACTAGCCTGTATGTGCATTACAGGAGCAATGAGATCATGCCCAACGGCAGCCATGGAAGTTATTCTCAACCTCACACTACTACATGTGGTGGTGGAAAGTGTTGCAGGAAGAACAAGATACAGAATAAGTAGAGAGGGAATCATTAAAAAAAACCACCTCCTTACTTCTTAGTAGGGCACAACACCTTGGAGACTACTGGATAGAAGAGGGACATTTACCTAAGTTAAAGCCTGCAGATGTCCTAAAATTCCTCTGGGAAATACGACTAAAGGAGCTACTGGTCTCTGAGACTTTCCTCAGGAACTGAGTAGAAGTAAGGGGGCACAACAGATCTTTTAGGTCTCAGTGAATGTCACCCCAATTTACATACATACATACATTCAATATTAGTTTCAGTTAATACTTGTTATGTGACAACTGCTGCTCTTAAAGCTGAATTAGCTGCATTGAAGTTCAGGAAAAGGGTTAGTATCTATTCTATTGCGACGCCTTTTTCACCTACCCTTTGGATTTTACCAACAGGGCACGTCACTTTGGTCACCCTCGATGCAAAATCTTATAAACGAATGCTCGGGCGCCAGATTTTTTTACATGGTTTGCTCCACGGCCCCTTGACCCTTCGCGTCAAGAGTTCCAGATAGCCTCAGATGGAGGTTACGGAAAATTCCAGGGGTCTCGTTGAATTCAACACTTCTAAAACACTCTAAACCCTCAGACGACTATGCTACGGGTTATTAAGAAAACACTAATTGGGTCGAATTGTATATTACCAGGTATATTTAATTTCCACAGGGATAAGTACATAAATATTTACAGTAATTTATATTTTAGAAATACCATAAATTAAATATTTTCGGCGGTTCCCAACAAAATAAATATAATACAGTGTGCAAATGCGTCAAAAATATTCGGGTTATGTAAAATTTGCCGGTAGAACGTGCATAAGCAATGGTACGATAACGGAGATATACGCAGGTTATTTAAGCGATTAGCAACAGGTAAAGCGATATAAGCAATGCGTGAGCAAACAGTGAGCAGTTTTAAAGAAAAAAAATTATATTACAGTAGTGAGCAAAAACAAATTATCGTACAAAATTAACCATTTAACCACAACTACAAAAGGTCGTTAATTTGGAAGACTGGGAAAACGGATCAACCACTGATAATGAAAACTTTGAATTGAACTAGATATTCAATCAACCAATGGCATCGGCCTCAGACTTGTTTGAATATCATAAACGAATTAAAATAAATGAATAAAAAATTAAGGTATTTACGTAACTTTACCGGCTGAAGGTTGGACAACGCATGGAATAGTCCTCGCACTTGCCCCACGATCAGTTTTTATTTCAAATAATCGAAATGTAAATTATAATCAAATATTACAACAAAAGGGTTGTTAATTTGGGAAGGCAGGGAAAACGGATCAACCACTGATAATGAAGACTTTGAATTAAACTAGATATTCAATCAACCAATGGCATCGGCCTCAGACTTGTTTGAATATCATAAACGAATTAAAATAAATGAATAAAAAATTAAGGTATTTACGTAACTTTACCGGCTGAAGGTTGGACAACGCATGGAATAGTCCTCGCACTTGCCCCACGATCAGTTTTTATTTCAAATAATCGAAATGAAAATTATAATCAAATATTACAACAAAAGGGTTGTTAATTTGGGAAGGCAGGGAAAACGGATCAACCACTGATAATGAAGACTTTGAATTAAACTAGATATTCAATCAACCAATGGCATCGGCCTCAGACTTGTTTGAATATCATAAACGAATTAAAATAAATGAATAAAAAATTAAGGTATTTACGTAACTTTACCGGCTGAAGGTTGGACAACGCATGGAATTGTCCTCGCACTTGCCCCACGATCAGTTTTTATTTCAAATAATCGAAATGAAAATTATAATCAAATATTACAACAAAAGGGTTGTAAATTTGGGAAGGCAGGGAAAACGGATCAACCACTGATAATGAAGACTTTGAATTAAACTAGATATTCAATCAACCAATGGCATCGGCCTCAGACTTGTTTGAATATCATAAACGAATTAAAATAAATGAATAAAAAATTAATGTAACTTTACCGGCTGAAGGTTGGACAACGCATGGAATAGTCCTCGCACTTGCCCCACGATCAGTTTTTATTTCAAATAATCGAAATGAAAATTTTTAATATATTCGGGAAATTTTTAGGACCGGACAATGGGTATAAGGATTTAATTCGGGAAAAACAAAATCTAAAATAAAATACTTGATGTATTGAGCATTCAATTAAGAATTATAACCAACCCAATATAAAAAAAATGTAACAATAATAAAACTGCAAAATAAATTTTCTTATCTATTGCGAAAAAAAACTCACTAGAATACGGTACTAAATTTCGACAATCAGAATATCGAAACTGCTAACGGAAATATATTTTTAAGCGGAACAAAATAATTATATTCTTTGGCTTTAATAAAACAATTTTTCTTACTTACGCAGAAACGGTTGGATACTACGGATTCACTGTAACTGGACTTCCAAAATTTTTGGTCGGTAGGAGAGATTTTTTTTTTGGTTTAAACAAACGACAGCGGAGTTTCGAAAACAAACGGTAGCCGAGCGCGATTATTATTGAAAACAAGCGGTAGCAGAGAGAGCCAAAATCGTTCGGTTTTCGAGTTTATATCCCAATTCCTACCTAAAATTTTTGCCTTATCGGAATCATACGTGAAATTAATTTACTTTCAACTACAAAAAAGTTTTTACTAGACTGGACGGCTTTTGTTATAATTAAAATAGTTTATATACCGGACGTCCTCTAGTCTTTAAATTTTTGAGAATCAAAATTAATAAATTTTATATTTTTAGTTTCGTATTCATGTGTTTTGAATTACTAAGAAAATATAATATTGCGGTAAAAAAAATCAATGTGGTAGCAGAAAGGATCGGAAAGTAAGTAACGAGTTATATAAAAATAAGATATGCTACAGTGAAAACTAAAAATGAACTCCAAATCGGTGTCCCACAAAATAACTCGTTACACACCCCCTTTACTTCGGTAAAAAAAAATTAATGAACGAAAGTGCAACTTTCGGACATTACATTTTTTTTCACAACCACCTTACTATCTATAAATTATACTTATCAACTAAATAATAAAATAAACATCAGCTGGACGTTTCAGAATCTGGCAATTCGACGCCGGGTGGTTGACGAGTGGGTCGCAGGTTGAGGTCCTCTTCCACGGTGTGACTGGCGGCGATACGACCGGAAGTGAAGCCGAACGGCTTTCTGGGCTGGTCTTGGGTGTTCGGAGTCTAGGTTGCACTGAATTCCGGCATCTTGCATCGTACGAGGTTGGTGGGAAACAGCTACGAAGTGGCTTTGGACGGCCACCGATCGGGTACGAGGGCTGGTTTCAGGCACCAGTCCGACAGGGCGTGGGCTGGGTCCCTCACACGGACAGTTTCGGGACATCTGGCCAATTTCTCCACATCGGGAACAAAACAGGATGGAGGGTCCATTGCAACTCTCTCGGCGGTGGCCTGCTGTGCCGCATCTCCAACACAGATCCCGCGTTACGGAGATGTAGGAACGTACTTCTCCCTGGCGGAAATGATCGGCTGGGGCCTCGGGCTGGAGACGGTCTCGGACTTCGTCTGCATACTGGATCAATTTCGGGATCTTCATCCTCATCAGCTCCTGGAATTTCATATTCGAGCGGACCTGCTGCTCCTCGGACAGCGGTGTTGAAGTTGTCCCTTCCTGGTCATCCGGAAGGCTATCAGTGTCGGACAAGTGGAGTACGTCCATGGGGAATTCGGGATCCATGGTTGAAACTGTTGGGGTACTTTATCTATCGAGAATGGTTGAGTCGTCGGATGAGGTCTCTTCATGGGGGAGGGGGAATTAGCACGTTGTGCCTTTTCCCAGCGGTATCAAACACCCTCGCCCTGTACCATTTGGTCGGATCGGCGCTGCTCGGTCGCAAAAACTGAGCTTTTTCGGCCCAGTCTTTCGGCCACTCTTGGAAGCGGGGCCATTGTTGGGTAAATTCCAGTATCTCCCAGCTCCGCGACTTCGCATCTAGTTCCTCTTGGGAACTGGGAGTGGGGTTGTTGGGCTCCTCCCTCTCAACCGACGGTGGAGTTGCATCTGATGGCTCCCGTAGGGGGAGAAATAATTCGGAGGACTCCATGGTGCGAGGGGTAAATATGGTATACACCCCGGAGTAGAACTCCGAGATCGTCTCCGTCACCTCAGCCGGATTCTCCTCGGCCGCGGGGTGGATGATGGTCTTCTTCTCCACCAAAGTGCACATTACTATTTTCTCTTCGTACACCCCTGGTTCCATCGCTGACGGTGACGGAGACCTCGGTGGAGTGTTGCCAGGAGCGTATCGGGCTAACCCGAACATTTCGTCAAACTCCTCCTCGAACCGGGCGGAGTTCATCTCCCAGTCCAGATTGGCCCAGTCCTCCTCGTCGAAGAGTTCGGCGTGGGCGGTATTCGGTGGGGGTGGAATGGCACCCATAAAAACGTCGGGAGAGGCTGGCGGAGTAGTTTCTCCCGTCAGGTCGACTATCTCCCAGTCATCATCGGTCGGTGGCGGTCGGGGACGGAATGGCGGCGGTGCAGCTTGGCGTGATTCCATCCTAAGGGTTAAAGATAAAAAAAAAAGTTTACTCATTTGCGGGTTTTAGGTCTTTTATATGCACGTGCTTATATCGCTTTCCATTGTGGTCTTGTAAATCGTACACTACCGGAGAGATGACTCGCACGACTCTATACGGACCGGAAAATTTCGGGGCTAGCTTAGCAGCTACGTGATCAGCGGCAGATGACAAAGTATGTTCTTTTTTCATAACTTTGTCTCCTATGGTACATTTCCAGTCTCGACGGCGTAAATTATAATAGCGGCTTTGACTGGTAAATGCTTTCGACAAATTCAAACGGACCAGATCAAAACAGTCTTGCAACTTTTCCATTCGCAAGAGATGTGGTTTCGAATCCTCTTCGCCAGGGTCGTCCTCTCCAGTATCTTCTTTCGGATTTTCCTCGGACGCATCTTCAGCTTCTCTCCGGAAAGATTTCGGTATTTCGGGATCTCTTCCAAAATTTAGGAAGGCAGGTGAGAATCCAGTCGAGTCGTGTCTGGAGTTATTCATCGCAAATTTTAAGTCCGGCAACCTTATATCCCAGTCTCGGTGATCCTCTTCGCAATATTGTGCAATCATTGTTTTCAAGGTGCGGTTTGCTCGTTCTACTGGATTTGCTTGCGGTGTATACGGCGGAGTAAAACGATGTCGGATTCCCAATCCACTCAGCATCCCCTTGAAAAGCTTACTGTCGTACTGAGTTCCATTGTCGGTCAGTACGGTACGGGGGCATCCAAATATTGTCAATATTTCTTCATAAAAGGCCGAACTTATGCTACTGGCAGTAGCATTCCTTAACGGTTTACACTGTACCCATTTAGTAAATCGGTCTTGAAACATTATGATATAGCAGTTCCCTTTCTTACTCCTTGGTAACGGTCCAATAATATCGGAACTAACGGTTTGCCATGGTTGCTTATTCGATGATGGTTGCATCTTTTCTGGGAGCTTTTGTTGCGACGGCTTGAACTTTTGACATTGCAGACATCTCCTCACATATTTGGTGATGTCCCTAAACATTCCTGGCCAATAGTACAGTCTTGCAATACGGGTGATGGTTTTCGCGATTCCCATATGACCAGCGCTCGGAGCATCATGGTTTTCTTGAAGTATTCGATTTCGGTCAGGCTTAGCTACACATAACTTCCAGGGATCACTCATCTCGGGCTCCCTAAAATCGTTTATGTCCCAGAAGTGACGATACAGACGGTCTTCTCGAATGCAGTAGTCCGGAAATTTACCTTGGTCCTTCAGAACCTCTTCCTTCTTGTTCCGGTACCATGAACATTCGGTGGTTACATCGGTCAAACAGAGAGCAGACGGTGGATTGGTCTCGGTGGTCATTGGTAGCGGATTTCTGGACAAGGCATCGGCTACACGGTTTAGCGCACCTTTACGGTATTGTATTTCGAAATCATACTGCTGCAGAAAAATACTCCACCTAGCTAAACGTCCGGACGGACTGGATATGGAATGCAGCCATCTAAGAGATTGATGATCGGTAACAACCGTGAAATGGTAGCCCTCTAAATAAGGACGCATCTTTTCAATCCCCCAAACAATGGCAAGACACTCTTTTTCAGTGACGGAATAATTCTTCTCGGCAGGACTCAGGGTGCGACTTGCATATGCCACCACGTGCTCATGACCATCCTTCTGTTGGGTGAGGGCTATTCCCAAACCATATTCGGAGGCATCGGTCTGTAGAGTGAACGGTACGGTGAAGTCGGGACAGCTCAAAACGGGTGCTTCTGACAAACATGATTTTATCTTAGCGAAAGCAGCTTCTTGTTCTTCAGCCCACTTCCATCGCTGAGACTTGCGGAGTAATTTCGTTAACGGAGCCACCTTTTGTGAAAACGATGGCACAAACCTCCTATACCAGGATGCAACTCCCAAAAACCTTCTTAGTTCTCGGATATTTCTCGGGGCTGCAAATCTTATTATACTTTCAACCTTTTCTGGATCGGTACGGATTCCATCTCCAGTGACTACATGGCCTAAGTATTTCATGGACGGTAAACAGAAGTGACATTTCTCCGGGTTGAGCTTCAGCCGTGCTCCTCGTAATCGACGGAACACCTCGGATAGTTTTTCCAAATGCTGTTCGAAGGTTTCTCCTAGTACGATGATGTCGTCCAGGTAAGCAAAGGCGTAAGGATCTAAATCTGGACCAATTAACTGATCAACCAGTCTCTGGAACGTGGCAGGTGCGGAGTGCAAGCCAAATGGAAGAACCGTGAATTGAAACAATCCACGTCCCGGAGCGGTGAAGGCGGTAATGGGTTTGCTTTCAGCTGTTAACGGAACTTGCCAGTACCCACTCTTCAAATCTAAACTGGAAATATACTTGGCCTTTCGCAGTTTGTCCAGTATAGCATGGATAAATGGAAGAGGGTAGGCATCCTTCATTGTTACCTCATTGACCTTTCGAAAGTCGATACAGAAACGGTTCTTTCCATCTTTTTTCTTTACAATCACAATCGGAGAGCTCCACGGGCTTGTAGAGGGTTCTATCACACCTTCTTTCAGCATGGCGTCTATTTCAGCATTGCAGATTTCCTGCATTTTCGGATTCTGGGGCCGGTATCTCTGTTTTATCGGACGTGATTGCAGCAAACGGATTTCATGCTCAACTAGCGTGGTTGGACCTCGTAAGGATCCAAATTTCGGTAACTCTTGTTCTAGGAAGATGTTCAGCCTGTCTGTCTGTTCTTTCGATAAATTTCTTTCTGTAAGCGGAGTTATGGTTTCCAACGGACATCCTATCCAATCATACTCCTCGTCATCCCCTAGATCTTCCAGGGAGAACGCAGATATTACAGAAACGGTTTGCTCCTTGTCAACCCCTAACAACTCCAGGGAGGACGCAGAGGCTTCAAAACCAGATTGTTCCTTATCAACCCCTAACAACACCGGTGAAAACTCAGAACCTTCAACAACGGATTGCTCCTTGTCAACCCCTAACTCCAGGGAAGACGCAGAGACTTCAAAACCAGATTGTTCCTTATCAACCCCTAACAACACCGGGGAAAACTCAGAACCTTCAACAACGGATTGCTCCTTGTCAACCCCTAACTCCAGGGAAGACGCAGAGACTTCAAAACCAAATTGTTCCTCATCAACCCCTAACAACACCGGGGAAAACTCAGAACCTTCAACAACGGATTGCTCCTTGTCAACCCCTAACTCCAGGGAAGACGCAGAGACTTCAAAAACAACTTGTTCCTCGTCCACCCCTAACAACACCGGGGAAAACTCAGAACCTTCAACGACGGATTGCTCCTTGTCAACCCCTAACTCCAGGGAAGACGCAGAGACTTCAAAACCAAATTGTTCCTCGTCAACCCCTAACAACACCGGGGAAAATTCAGAACCTTCAACAACGGATTGCTCCCTGTCAACCCCTAACTCCAGGGAAGACGTAGAGACTTCGGTAACAGACAGATTTCCAGAACATTTGTCTTTAGCTAGACGATGGTTGATTTCTTCCTTAAAGATGATCGGAGCAACATCGACTTTTTCCATGGACGTATTTACCAACCCTAATATTTCAACAGGATTGGCTAATGACGGACGTCCTACTAGTTCATTATTGATGTATATTTTCCCCGTTCCTAACTCCAAACGGAAATTATATTTTCGGAGGACATCGTGTCCTAACACAATATCGGTTATCAGACCAGGTAGATGTTCTAACGAACCCTCCATAGTGACGTCATCGATTTTCCATTCCAGCTCATAAATTTCGGTGATGGAGACTAAATTTCCATTAGCTAAACGGGCCTTCGTATCTTGACGGGCGGTAGTTTGCTTTCTTTGGGAAAATGTCTTAGCTACTTGATCACCAATATATGATTTGGCTGCTCCGGTATCTAACAATGCTCTAAACTTGTGTTTTCCAATTTCGACGTCTATGTGAGGTCGGGGGTCGTTTATTTCTTCTGGCGGTTCGGTATGAGAGGCAAATATTTGCGGAAGCTGTGTCGGCCTCTCCTCGGGACAGCTTCGGATTAGTTTTCCTGCCTCCTGCAGGAACAATCTCTGGAAAATACTCCTTCCTTATGACAACGAGAACAGAATATCTTCGGAGGGTTTTGGCAGTGATTTCTGAAGTGGCCAGACTCACCACAGCGGAAACAGATTGGTTGCCGGGAAGATGATCCAGACGGATGCTGAGTAGTACCAGGAGGCGGACGGCGAGGGGTATCGGATGTTGTCGGTTGGCTGGTACCAGCGATGGGCTCTCTGAATGGAGCAGGAGTCGAATTAGGAGATGGTCCATACCTTGGTGTACTCGTCGGCGGGGAACGGGCCGGTCCACGGTTTGGTCCACTGTTGCTGGGTATATTCTGGAGTTCCTTCCTGAGGAGCTCATATTCCCTTACCACTTGACAAAATGTGGAAAAATCATCAAAGTCCCCTTTTCGGATTTGCAGACGGTATTCGGGCAACAGGTTACGGTACAGCCATGCTAACTGTTGTTCGGGAGTTAGCTTTCCATGTCTACGCATTAACGTCTGGAGTTCGGTGATATAAGTAGCGGCGGACTCATTTCTTCTTTGTAGACGACGGCCTATCTCGGCTTCTAAGTCAACCTCGTAGTTAACGGGATAAAAGAAAATTCGGAAGTCTGCCTCAAATTCCTCCCAGGTCGTGTACCTACTCCGGTTGTTGCGGTACCAAAATGCCGGTTCACCTGACAGTAATTCCGGTAACACAGGAAGCAGATTGTCTTTCTGGACATTCCTTGCGGTACAGATTTCTTCGATTCTTTCGATGAATGCAGCAGGATCTCCCCGGTTTCCAAAAGACACCTTCCAATCGTGCACGTTTATCGGTGTAGTTGCCATCGCGGTCGGATTTTCAACAGGTTCCTCTTGGTCTATAGCGGATCGGGGAGCAATATTTCTTCGTCTCAAAAAGTTGACGAGTCTTTTCCGTTTGTTAGGAACGGTTCCAGCAACCGATAAATTCCTCTTTACTAGCTCGGTATTAAGACCCTCGTTCTTGAGTAAGTATACCCAGCTTACTCGATTGTCGGCTATTTCTCCAACGGAACTTACGGTCGGTACTGGAGGAACGGATTCGGTTTCTTCGGCTTCTTCTTGATGAAATAGGGAAAAAATGTCCAATTCCTCAGAATTTCTTCTAGACATCTACCTTTTATGAAACGGTGCCCTGTACTAACCAACAGTGCGGAAAACAACCAAAAATGAAATAAAACGGTCCCAGCAACAATTCCCTATAAAAAATTGCAAACGGCATAAAACCGTTCCTACCCTAATCAACAATCAGCTCTCTGCAACTATACGGTAAAAACGAAAACGGAATGAAGCGGTTCCTGATCTAATCAAAAATACAAAAACAAATTGAAAACGGAATACAACAATCCCTCCTCTAATAAACAATACGGTAAAAAAAAATCCAGAACGAAATGAACGGTTCCTGTTTTAACAATCAGGTCCCTGCTCAATCAACCATACGAGAAAAAAAATTTTCAACGGAAAAAACGTTCCCTGCTCAATCAACAATACGAAAAAAAAATTTTCAACGGAAAAACGGTCCCTGCTCAATCAACCATACGAGAAAAAAATTTTAAACGGAAAAAACGTTCCCTGCTCAATCAACAATACGAAAAAAAAAATTTTCAACGGAAAAACGGTCCCTGCTCGGGCGCCAATTTGCGACGCCTTTTTCACCTACCCTTTGGATTTTACCAACAGGGCACGTCACTTTGGTCACCCTCGATGCAAAATCTTATAAACGAATGCTCGGGCGCCAGATTTTTTTACGTGGTTTGCTCCACGGCCCCTTGACCCTTCGCGTCAAGAGTTCCAGATAGCCTCAGATGGAGGTTACGGAAAATTCCAGGGGTCTCGTTGAATTCAACACTTCTAAAACACTCTAAACCCTCAGACGACTATGCTACGGGTTATTAAGAAAACACTAATTGGGTCGAATTGTATATTACCAGGTATATTTAATTTCCACAGGGATAAGTACATAAATATTTACAGTAATTTATATTTTAGAAATACCATAAATTAAATATTTTCGGCGGTTCCCAACAAAATAAATATAATACAGTGTGCAAATGCGTCAAAAATATTCGGGTTATGTAAAATTTGCCGGTAGAACGTGCATAAGCAATGGTACGATAACGGAGATATAAGCAGGTTATTTAAGCGATTAGCAACAGGTAAAGCGATATAAGCAATGCGTGAGCAAACAGTGAGCAGTTTTAAAGAAAAAAAATTATATTACAGTAGTGAGCAAAAACAAATTATCGTACAAAATTAACCATTTAACCACAACTACAAAAGGTCGTTAATTTGGAAGACTGGGAAAACGGATCAACCACTGATAATGAAAACTTTGAATTGAACTAGATATTCAATCAACCAATGGCATCGGCCTCAGACTTGTTTGAATATCATAAACGAATTAAAATAAATGAATAAAAAATTAAGGTATTTACGTAACTTTACCGGCTGAAGGTTGGACAACGCATGGAATAGTCCTCGCACTTGCCCCACGATCAGTTTTTATTTCAAATAATCGAAATGTAAATTATAATCAAATATTACAACAAAAGGGTTGTTAATTTGGGAAGGCAGGGAAAACGGATCAACCACTGATAATGAAGACTTTGAATTAAACTAGATATTCAATCAACCAATGGCATCGGCCTCAGACTTGTTTGAATATCATAAACGAATTAAAATAAATGAATAAAAAATTAAGGTATTTACGTAACTTTACCGGCTGAAGGTTGGACAACGCATGGAATAGTCCTCGCACTTGCCCCACGATCAGTTTTTATTTCAAATAATCGAAATGAAAATTATAATCAAATATTACAACAAAAGGGTTGTTAATTTGGGAAGGCAGGGAAAACGGATCAACCACTGATAATGAAGACTTTGAATTAAACTAGATATTCAATCAACCAATGGCATCGGCCTCAGACTTGTTTGAATATCATAAACGAATTAAAATAAATGAATAAAAAATTAAGGTATTTACGTAACTTTACCGGCTGAAGGTTGGACAACGCATGGAATTGTCCTCGCACTTGCCCCACGATCAGTTTTTATTTCAAATAATCGAAATGAAAATTATAATCAAATATTACAACAAAAGGGTTGTTAATTTGGGAAGGCAGGGAAAACGGATCAACCACTGATAATGAAGACTTTGAATTAAACTAGATATTCAATCAACCAATGGCATCGGCCTCAGACTTGTTTGAATATCATAAACGAATTAAAATAAATGAATAAAAAATTAACGTAACTTTACCGGCTGAAGGTTGGACAACGCATGGAATAGTCCTCGCACTTGCCCCACGATCAGTTTTGATTTCAAATAATCGAAATGAAAATTTTTAATATATTCGGGAAATTTTTAGGACCGGACAATGGGTATAAGGATTTAATTCGGGAAAAACAAAATCTAAAATAAAATACTTGATGTATTGAGCATTCAATTAAGAATTATAACCAACCCAATATAAAAAAAATGTAACAATAATAAAACTGCAAAATAAATTTTCTTATCTATTGCGAAAAAAAACTCACTAGAATACTGTACTAAATTTCGACAATCAGAATATCGAAACTGCTAACGGAAATATATTTTTAAGCGGAACAAAATAATTATATTCTTTGGCTTTAATAAAACAATTTTTCTTACTTACGCAGAAACGGTTGGATACTACGGATTCACTGTAACTGGACTTCCAAAATTTTTGGTCGGTAGGAGAGATTTTTTTTTTGGTTTAAACAAACGACAGCGGAGTTTCGAAAACAAACGGTAGCCGAGCGCGATTATTGTTGAAAACAAGCGGTAGCAGCGAGAGCCAAAATCGTTCGGTTTTCGAATTTATATCCCAATTCCTACCTAAAATTTTTGCCTTATCGGAATCATACGTGAAATTAATTTACTTTCAACTACAAAAAAGTTTTTACTAGACTGGACGGCTTTTGTTATAATTAAAATAGTTTATATACCGGACGTCCTCTAGTCTTTAAATTTTTGAGAATCAAAATTAATAAATTTTATATTTTTAGTTTCGTATTCATGTGTTTTGAATTACTAAGAAAATATAATATTGCGGTAAAAAAAATCAATGTGGTAGCAGAAAGGATCGGAAAGTAAGTAACGAGTTATATAAAAATAAGATATGCTACAGTGAAAACTAAAAATGAACTCCAAATCGGTGTCCCACAAAATAACTCGTTACACTATCTTATATATTATGCTTTCACTTTGATAAATAAGTTATAATGAGTTATCTCTTTTCAGATGCTCTCTGAAGATTTGTAATTATATGTATTTTTTTATATAATGAAATGTTTGCAGTTGGTAGTTTTTTCTTTTACTTAGGTTAAGGTTCTTGCTTTTTCTATTTGCTAATTTTAAGGTACTTTTTATTTTCACAATGTTAAGTATTCATAGGTACGGTTGTAGTTTTTAAATTCTGTTTATTTTGTTAAATAGGTATAATTGGTAGTTTTCCATTTTGGTTATGGCACTTTATTATATCAAATTGCTTTCTTGTTTTGAGTTTAGCTTGGAATATTTTCCATTTTTATAGGTTTTCCGTTATAGATTAATAAATTTAGGTGGTAGTATATTTTTTTTATGAATGTGTTGGTATTTTTATTTATTATGTACTAGTTGACCTGACAGTGCACTTGCCCATGAATCACATTTAATTTTTATTTTATAGATATGCGGATGCTTCAAATGTAAATTTTTTTGAAATAATTAGATTATATTATTTAACATGTGTATTCATTTTTGCATTACTTTTGTTTTTAACAAAATGTGCATTATTGTTATAAGGGATGGATTGTCAAATAAAAAAAATCATTCAATTAAAGGGAAACTCCTTGTGTTCAGTAAAGACATACTCTTTACGAGTTGCCTGAGGATAATGAGAGTAAAACCCTAATTTATTTTGAAGTAAAATGACAATTGAATTTCAAGAAATCAGCACACAAAAGTAAAAAAAACAGTAAAAAAAATGAACACTGTATTATCTTGCAAAATGTTGTTGAATGAAATGGCTTCGAAAGTTTAATCCTCGTTCAAAATTAGGTACATTTTCATTTATTGGTAGGATATCAAAAATGTTGAAAAAATCATGTTCATTTTCATGCAAACCTATATTATACAGTACAGCTGTTGCACATATAATTGCTACAGATGTATTCAATTTGGTTTGAAGACCTCGTTGGGGACATGGAAACCGTCTTTTCCAAGTTCCTAATAACCTTTCGACAACATTTCTTGTTCTTACATGTGCAGTGTTGTATCGGATTTCTGGGTCATTACCTACAATGTATACCAACAAATAACCGATTGACTCCTATGTAGCACACAAAAATAAATACCTGGTTGTAATACAGGTAGTGCCTACATGCATATCCACTGTCTCCGATTAGTAAACCTTGAATTTTACCCCTTTCCATTCTAACTCCTACAGCACTGCGATCAAATATTAAACTATCATGGCTTGAACCTGGATGACGAACAACATTATCCATGATTTCTCTTCTTGGACCTGAAACAGCCTGCACATTTAATGAAAAAAACCTTTTCTATTTCGAAATACTCACTCCCCCAGGGCTTGAGATTTTGATGTGAGTGCAATCAATGCATCCAGAAACATTTGGAAAATTAGCGACCCCATAAAAATCGGTTATATTTCTCAGAAAGCCGTGTGCAGAATTGGGAAATCTTACAAAATCACCCAAACGTTCAGCTATCAATATTGATTCCTTTTTAATAATTATGCTAATTGTCGGTTGGCTAATACCACGCAAATGACCAGATACAACCTGAAAATTACAAGTAGCATAAAATCGTAAACAAGTCAATACTTGCAAAATTGGAGGAGTGGGTGAACCACGATTGTCTTCTTTCTGTAGGCCTCTAATGACAAAAGGTAGAATCGTATCTGCAGCTGTATCTTTATAGAATCGATAGCGATTTCGAAATTCACTTTCGTTAAAATATTCCATTGGATTTTCGGAAAAAATGTAGTTTAGTGAACCAACGCAGGTTTTGATGAAATATATTTTTTAAATTAATTCGAGGTCGCTGAACACGAAAATGAAAAAAAAATGGCGCTCTCTTACCAGAAACGAGTTATGAATTTTTGAAGATGTGTTCAGGTCAGTACTGCAATGGTTTTATTGTCATATTATAACTGCTTTATAAACATCCATTAGAACTGCTACGCAATGTTAGATACACTATAATTAACGATAATGCTCTCACACACACATTAAAAAAACACCTATATTGATATAAATTTCTTGTAATTTCTTTCCACAATTCCACAATTATTACATCTTTTGGCGTTTTCATGTAATATGTCGTCTCTGAATATTACTGATATATAAGTTTTGGTCTGTTTCCTCTTAGTCGTGAAACTTGTACCTAATAGCATATTCAGCCATTAGATATTTAGCCATTTGAATTAGTTGCTGAATATTTCCGATCGTGGCGTAGAAGATATAAACAACTTGAAAATCATGAACCTACAAACACCTATCTTTCCGATAGCTGGCGCTGTATTGCAGTTGAAACATTTTTTTTTTCAAATTTTGAGAGAAGATGATTTTAGAAAGATTGTTTGTTTTGAGATAAGTTTGGTTGATATTTATCATTTATATGGAGGATAATGAACCATTCAATTTGATCATTGAGGATGTTGAACAATTGTTTTCTCTGAATAGCACACATCAACTGTTATTTACTAATTCTTCCTCCTCAGTTCTTCGGCCTCTATAAACACTGCTGACAAAGAAAATAGTTGCTGCAGGTGTAATTCTAATTAAAATTTTGAACATACTGCTAACATTATAAGACTTTGGTTATCAGAAACCGTTTCTCCTTTTTAGAAAATTTGAAAATTTTACTAATATCGCTTTCCGACCAACTAACACAGATCAAAGAGAAATCGCAATCGCTTCTTATCAGCATGCCACTTCTTTTATTTTTCCTATATTTTTCTAACCAGATCAGATAAGATCTAGATAAGATTGGATTTATACCGTTTGAAACAATGAAGTAGATTGATTATCGCGAGCGAAGCGATCACACGAATATGGCGCGAACTCGACCTTAAGCATCGAGAGTGACTTGAGCACGGACATGGGACACGGGCATGGGACATTATCCAGTGCTCGTGAAAGTGGATCTTCAGGAACATACCGTAGAAGCCATTTGATATCTCGCAGTGATATGACACAAGAATCATTGTCCAATATGTCTGCAGAAAGCCGCTATATGAATTTGACATCTCCCGGTGAAATATCACATACACAAACATCGTTTTCAAATACTTCTACAAGAAACTTCACTCCTACAATATCATATTGTTCAGTAAATGATGACATTGCTTCCGAGAGATTGTCCCATAAGAAACCAAACACACTTGTTTGTCGTTGTGCCATTTGATATATTCAAATAACGTAAGTTATTTTATCTATAGTTTGGCAAACATAACTGAAGCTGTGAAAGGAATGCGGCCAAAAACATTCGATATTGCCACGTTTAACTATGAAAAAGCTAAAGTGCTAAGTATGTAGTGATAATAATTAGAAAATGGACTGTATAAAGCAGCACATCCAATTGTTATTGGAGTTATGGGAACTGAAAGAACAAAGTAATGAAAAGAGGTGCCTAAATATTCTTTATTCCCTATTGCAAAGTAACATTTTGAAATGTTTCAGTTCAGGCATTGGGGAGCCTTATTTAGAGAGGGATGTTCTTCTAGAAGGAGTAAAGGAACTTGTAGAAGCACAGAAAAGGGAGCAATTAAAAAAACAAAGTCTTAGGAAATACAAAAACAGATCTAGGAAAAACCTTTCGAAATGAAGTTGCCATAGGTTTTTTTGGAAATAGTGCATCGGTTGTGAAGGATCATGATTACAATGGGAACATTATTATTGAAGACTGTATTACTGGTAAATCCTTGTTGTTGAACTTCATTCACCTGAATATACCTAATAAAAGCATTTCCACTTTCTTACACAAACACCTAGATTAGTTCCATTTGTCTTACCATCCTTTGGCAGTGGAACAAATAGAAATTGTATATATTTCAAATTTATCCATTTCCTATCATATTGTCACTTTTTTTATTGCAGTGCCATCTCAAGATCCAAACATATCTGATAATAATCTTTCAGTTATGACTGAAAGTGAGAATGAAGCTCCCAAAATGAAACTTCTAGAGATTTTTTGAAGTAAATAAAAATCTGGTGCTGAAATTGCCGGCAAAAAAAATGCCTACAATTCCAAAAATATTTTAGTATTTTTTTCTCTTTTTAAATGTTGTTTTAGCCTTGGACAAGATAAAGATAAATATAAGAATTGTTCAAAAAAGGTGGGGGATGGTTGGAAACTATTTGGTGAATACTGATTTTTTTTCTTTTCAGGTCCAATAAGAACAAGGGCAAAAAGGACTACTTATATGAGATGGAGTGGTTTCGAGTACTTGAAAGACAAACATCAAAAAGATATTGTAATAGAAGAAAAACTATGACATCTGGACATCTTTGCAGTGTCTGAACGAACCATTGCACTAGCAGAAAAAAAGTTTATATTTAAGACTGAACTCTAAAAAAAAACTGTTCGAATCTCAACAAATAATGACTTACGATTTACTTGACATAATAAAAGATTTGAAAAGCAACGTTTGTAAAACTTTTTTTTGCCATTAGAGCTGTAGCCATTGCAGCCAGAAACTAAATTTGTTTATTTGTCCTGCAATTATTATATATTTCTGAGTAATTTTAATGGGTAGCCGCATTTGTTTAATAAATTGGATACTTATTATTATGTCCCCTATACATCATTCAATCCCCAAGGATTACAGACAGAGGTTACACGCTTCTCGCCCAGGGGTCGATCAGGGAATTCAGTATACACGAGACAAGGTGAACCTCGGATTGATTGGGTAAAAATCAACATAAGGAAAAGCACAAAGGTTACAATAATAATACTACCTATATACAAATTTTTGCATCCCTAACAAAGGCTAATAGAAAATCGAAAATACTCTTTTTGTGCAAGGTTAATAAATGCATTAAATTGTAAGGCCGGTTTATTTTTAAAATGGTTAATTTATTTGTGAGTTCTCTGGATTCTTTATTGTATTTCTTGCAATTGAAGAAAATATGGTCGAGGTCGCCGGTTTGTTGACATGTTGGGCAGAGATCGTTATCAAAGATTTTTAGTTTATAAAGGTGAGCAGGATAACAAGCGTGGCCAAATTTTAATCTACTGATTGTTGTTACACTTTGTCTAGGATAGTTGTAATGTTCAAACCAAGGTTTGTTACGCAAGTGTGGTTCTAAGAGGGTGTACCTGGTGGGATTGACGAAACAATATTCTTTCCAATGATGTATCCATTTGCTCTTCATGTCTTTTTTTAAGACGGTCATACGTTCGTCCAGCGTTATATAAATTTATGTGTTAATGCCATCCAATAAACTATCTTTTGTTAATTTGTCAGCCAGTTCATTATTTACTATCCCTAAATGCGCTTTAACCCAAAATAATTTAAATATTTTGCCATTTTGCTGTAAATAATATATACTCTTTTTAATATTCATAATGTATTGATTTTAGTAATTTGAATTGGTTTCTGTATAGTATTTTAAACTAGTTAAGACAGAGTGAATCAGAGAATATTATACTTTTAGAAATATTGTTATCTTGGATATATTCAAGTGCCTTCAGAATAGCAGAAGCTTCTGCGGTGTAAATAGAGGTCGATTTGTTTAGTTTGTATTTGGCTGCAGCCACATGTGGTACTAGATATGCACTTCCAGTTTCATCTTGGTTTTTTGACGCATCTGTATAGATGCAGGTAAAATCATTATGCATATTTGATATTTGACTGATGATTGCGTTATTAAGAAGGTCATTTTCTGAGTACGAGGGTACAATGACGTCAATTTTGACAAAGAGGTTTAAAAAATTATATCAGTGGTAGCTGCAGACCTTCACATAATGGAGGGGAGTTTTTATGTTGCCAATATTGCATGGTCAGGTCCTGATGATTTGAGTATGATAGTTTGTTGAGCAGTGGCGACCTTTTGGTGAGCCCCCCTCCAGATTTTCATTATTGATTGTAAGAAATTCACACCTGCTGCATTTTACTAGTTTGTTCGATGTGTGCAGTCCAAATAAGTTTTTTATCCAAGACCATTCCTAGATATTTGACAGTATTATTAACGGGAAAAGAAATATTGTTTCACTTGGGCTTCGTTGATTTGCGGTAGATTATGTCTAGTGAAAAAAAAAATTGAGATTTGTCTGGAGAGATTTGGAGTCCTAGCTCGTCTATGCATCTTATGATGGGGGTTGTCGCTGTGTCTATATGCGTGAGGCACCGTTGGAAAACTTTATCGTATTAATCCTTGAGGCTTTGAAAAGTATTCTTCCGCTTTATTTCTATAGAGATTCCAGTCTGCGCTACTAAGTTTCCATTTTGTTTTGGGTAGATTATGGAGTAATCGAGGCATGTTACATCTTTATTTAATTCAATGATTATAGGGAGGTGATCAGATCCCATTGGGTCAGCTAAGGTATCCCATGTACAACCGAAAGCAATGTCTGGTGTTGCAGAAGTCAGATCTATTGCTGATTTGTTACTCGTTCTGGGAAGAGTAGTGGGTTTACCAGTGTTCATCAGTATAAGGTCAGTCTTTTCCAGTGCGTTCAGGACTTGTGTGTCTGTTGTTTCGCCTTTGTATGATCCCCATACGTGATGATGCGAATTGAAATACCCTCCAATAATTGCTCTGGAATCCAGTAAGTCAAATATTTTCTCCCAGTCGCTGGTGCTTGTTTTGGTTTTTGGCGCGCAGTATAAGCTTGAACAGTTTAATATCCTGTCCATAATTTGAATGCCGCATATCAAAATGTTCTGATTGAGGTTTTGTGAAATTGCAATTTCATTCTATTTTTAACAAGTATTGCAACCCCCGCGTATCCATCGTCTCTATCTTTTCGTATAACCCTATAGCCGGGTGTCGACCCAACTCTGTAGTGGAACGCCTCTGATGCGATAACAAACTACAGCCAAGCAGAGTCGAGCGTGGTTACTACTTGGATGGGTGACCACTGAGGAAACACCGTCGTAGAGCCCGTACAACCTGCAGCGAAACACTCAAGACTACTAGGGTGAGTAGCATATCATAGCTCGCAAGCATTATACCAATGAGCACGAGGTATAATGTAGATATGCCGTCTTTCAGATGATACGTAAAACCGAGGTCCCGAGTCCATGGATATTGGGCTCGATGAAGATACCTACCACTGGTTGGAACACTAGTGGATTCGGCAAAATTTCCGGTTAGGGGTAGAGTGCTCCCGGCGTCGGTGATTAGCGCCAGTCGCAGAAATAGACTGACGTTAAATAACCGAATAAAAAAAACCTATAGCCCTTGAAATAGATACTTTTTCCCGGTTGGAACCATGTTTAAGAAACTAACGCGATGTAAATTTGATGTTCATCTAGACATTCAACCAAACTTAATCTATTGGCAACAGTGGATTTTGCGTTCCACTGTAAAATTTTTATTTTCTAGTTAATTACATTACCCAATATTGGCATAAAAACTTTGTATTTTTCTCAGAACATACTTTGTATCCATATTTTTAAGATCGTTAAATGATTCAGCATCGTCGAGAATACTTTGAAATACATTGAAAATTATTTTTACAAATTCGTCTACACTATCTTGGTTTTGATTTAAACTATTTGAGTGATTGGAAGGAAGACATATATTTACGGGTTATTTTAATAAAATGGCTGGCAGAGATTGGAAAAATCTGCTAGAGATGTTTAAAAATGTACCTTTCAACCACCCCTGTACAAATTTTCCCAAAAGTTATATGTTATCGCTTTATACTAAATTACGTATTTATTTTACAGTAAAATCTATAAATCGCGACCTTAAAAGCAACAAATCAAATAAGATTGATATAAAGTTGTCAATATTGAAAAATTTGTAAAAATTGTCTGTGTTTATTAAATGCTTATTCCTGCTACTTCTTGTTTTATTTCAGTCAAATATTTTGTTAACAATTCAGTACCAGTTAAACTTCTAGTGTAGTTGTTAATGTTCGATGGCTACTTACCAAAAAAAACATGTATTTAAAAAAAATCGTTTTCTAACAAGGTACGTTTTTACCGGCCCCCGTAACAAACAATCAATCTATAAATCAACAACCCATGAATGTACGACCCTCGTAAATAGGAAGCACGTGCTAATCTCACTGGCGACAGCGGCTTTACTTTATAACACGACATCAAAGACCCAAAGGGTGAGTTGAACTACTATTCTTTGTTAGTGTACAGTGTACAGCAAAAGACACTTTATGCATATGTTGCATACACTATTTCTTCTACAATCAAGTAAAAACCGAAAAATGTGTGTGCAATCTGCAAAGCCATTAGATTTGAAATTAGCGTTAAAAAACCTCTTTATCTCACTCCTAATGTCACCTTTTTAAACTATTTGACAAATACATATTTTATGTACGAAAATCGATTAAAAAAACGTCACTTTTAGTATTGATTGTAAAAAATTACATGGTTTCTTGGCGATTCTGGATACCCACAAGAACCTTGGCTGATGACACCAATCCAAGGAGCTCTTCCAAATTTCCCTGAAGATCACTACAATCGTGCACATGCATCAGCACGAAACCACATTGAAAGAATAAATGGTGTACTTAAGGGAAGGTTTCGATGCCTGTTGAAGGGAGTTGCGATATAACCCAGAACATGCTGGAACTTTAATTAATGTTGTATCTTACACAATATGTGTATAAATGCAGGAATCGCTTTTAATGAGCCCATTAAATGAGTTGATAATGATGGAGACAATAATATTGAGGTTGATGGAAATGTACAGCTGCAATTAGGAAGGCAAGCCAGTGCAACGGCTACTCAGTTTAGAGAGCACCTCAGGTGTAGATTCTGAGACCAAACTAGTAAAAATTCAGAGAGTAGTCTTACCGGTTCTCGGGTAATCCTACTTGAAATTTATTTTAATCAAGGTACTGAAGGAAGTTAATTATCAATCAGCTTACTGAAATTAATAATTAAAAATTATGGAAGTTAGGAAAGGTAAGTGGGCGCCACCCTGAATAATACTAGTCTATTTGTTACTCACATCAGCATTATAGCGACAAAGCCTGGAATATTGGAAGGGAAAAAAACTTTATGAACAACGTTATTAAATTTACAAGTTGTATATTGACTTTTAGAAAAACAGTTAAACAAAAAAAAATTAAATGACTAGTTTATTGAGTTGTCCTATGTTCTATGGTTCCAGATAAAGTCCTAGTAATATTCCAGATATAGGTAGTGATATCCTGGATACGGTCCTGGTTCAGATGGAGTCCTTGCTAAAGTTCTTAATCAAGGTACAGATGAGGTTCTGGTTTCAGATGGAGTCAGTCCTGGTTACAGTTCCAGGTAAAGTGTCCCAAGTAAAGTTCTTGTCCCGGGTAAAATGCTAAGGAGCAATAATATTATCAAGAACAAATTTACCCAACTTTACAAATCCAGGATGTCTGAAGTATGAATTTGATAACAATGTTGAAGAAAATTATTTAAAAACGTGGTTCATACATCCTGTATTTTAATAAAAAAAATAATCAAAGAAATCAGATAAAAAAACAATAAAATCGAATACTTGATTACGGTAAATATAGACATATATTAAATATGTATATATTTTAAATAGGTTTGAAATATCTTCAAATATATTCAAAGAGAATCTGGAAAGAAATATGAAAGAACCAAAAAAAAAATCATATCGATATATATTCCTGGCACTGGAACGACATTCCTACATAATAAAAATATGAAAGCGGAAAACTGCTTATGCTAAGCACATTGCGTAAAGATAACCGCAAAGAGGGGGTGTAGTAGAAAAACCTGAAGTAATAAACTACAATTTAGCTAAGTCATACATCGATTTATCGGACCAATTGAAATCATATTCTCACTGCTTACGGAGAGGGACCAAGTGGTACAGGAAGCTGGCCACTGAATACTATTAGGTTCCGCCATCGTAAATGCTTTTTTGGTCTATAAAGAAGTTACCATGGAAAAATTATCCATAACCGAGTTCAAAGAAAAATTATGCCACTCATTATTACTTACTGAAAACGCAGATATTGAAAATATTGAGCCCGAAATAATGACGAAAACTCGGACGAAAATCATGCTTTGGAACTGACCGATTGAAGATTGAGGTGTGTCGTTTGCTACAAAAATTTGGAAAAAAGTGACGGCCGAAAAACAGCAACCAATAAAAGTGCGCGAAGCAAATGGTTATGTAGTGTCTGTAAAAAGCACTATTGCGTTGAATGCTTTTTTACCGTATATTCTGCAAAAAAAAATGTAAATGAGCAGTTTTCTCTACTTGTTTGTTACACTTCATTTTTATGTTTTGAATCATAATATTATTATAATAAAAAAACACCTGTTCTTTTTAAAGAAAAAAATGTGAATCAGGAGTCCTCTTTATTAGTTTGTTAGATATCATTTTTTGGAATAATTTTCATTAAACTGTTATTTTCACTAAAAAAAACGCTGTTCTTTTTATTTCCCCTTCAAGTGGCAAATTGTCAACACCATGTAAAAAATTTAATGGACCAAACTCACTACTTGGCTTCCCGGGCCATGCATACTTAACTGCCATATAAAAACTACGGAACTGCGGCACACTGTGTGAGCCACGAGCGCTAATAAAACCGGTTGAAGTCGGGCACAGCATTTGTGCCGCGAAGCCCTAAGAACAAAATTATGGGTGGCACGCGCATTATACCATGTGGCGCTTAACGTGTTAATATTCTCAACTCTTGAGGTATGGGTTATCTCAAGTCTATAAAATTGGCCAAACAAATAATTTATCTATATGTGACCACATAATGGATATTGACAAAAAATTCCAATCTAACCATCTCGATGACTACTTACAATTCCTAATTCTGGTACATTGTTCCAGTAACTGATGTCCACCCCAAAATTGACAATAATTTATTTTTAGACGACGCCATCTGAAAGTTGCTCGTTCTGTATTCACTTACATAGCGAAAGTTGCGTTTTGAGTGTTCCATGTGGTGAAAGTGACAGTTCCGTACTGCAAAACGCTTTCGGGACGCTCTGGAGTAGACAACTTTAACTTCCTTAAATGTGACTCTAGCCACTTCAATGTTGACAGTTGACAGTTTCACTTCGATGATTTTGCATAACCTTAAATTTTTAATTTTCTGAAATTATTCGTTTTATCCGAAGTTTTGTCTAAATTAATGAATAACAATGAATGATGATGAAAAAGAAAACATCAGCGATGAAGAGTTACTCGAATCCACGCCACCTGATCTTACCGAAGAAAGTAAATTCTCTATTATTTATTTTCTTTCCTCAGTGTAATTGAAAAAGTTTTGGATCTTATGCGTCGTCTAAAAAATGTTGTGTACGCCGCGGCTGAAATACTACTTTGTTGGACTCGTCTGTTGCTCGCCTCGCTTCGCTCGTCTCGCAATTTTCAGACTCGTCCAACAAAGTAGCACTTTCAGTCCTTGGCATACAAATAACTATTTCATTATCGGTCAAAGAAGGCATAGGTCCACCTCCTCCAGTTTGAGTCAATCTCTGGTATATGTTTGCAGTCTAAGCTTTGACTTTAGACCTCCAATCAGACACTGCCTACAAAAAAAATTCAAAGCTTATTAAACAAAAACGCCTCCATTGTGCAACTCAAATCAATAAATAATCAACCATTTGAATCGAGAACTTTCAAACAGAGGGCTTATTAACATGTGTTTTGTAGATCTTGATTATAGTTATCAATTATTGAACTTGATTTAAGTAATAGAATAAGCTCAATTGGTAGGAGCTATATAGCTAGGTATGTAGATGAAGCTAAGAATATAGATAATCATTTTATTTGCCTATTATGTGATGTAAATGCAGTAGAAATAAAACCAGGTCCCAGAAAAGTATTATTCCCAACTACCTAATTCTTAATTTTTTTCTTAATTATTTGAAAGTGGTATTTATTATTTGGAGATTTTGGGAAATAAGAACGTAAATCAGAATTAAGAGGTAATTGGGTAATTCGCCTAAGATTCTGAGAGGATACTATAGTACTTAGTTATATGTATTTTATATAGGTACATACCTTTTGCCATTTCTCTGTGGTTTTTTGTAAAAACTCCATGCTATTTAATGTGGTACTTATCTCTTTCCATAGCTCATTATATCTGATTTTCCCGTTTATACCATCGAACTTTTTTGTTAAAATTTCTGGGTGCTCTTCAGCAAAATCCAGAAATACTGACCACTGTAATGGATTTGTTTTTGGTCTCTTATCCATACCCAAAAATATATTATATTCTTAAATAGATTGTTCAAAACTAGAAAGTAAAACGAAACGATTTTTTTACAGTCTAGTACGAAGGCCGAAAAAACGAGAACAAAACAAAATAAACCAATCATAACCTCATAAATTTTAAAGCGAATCCCAACGCGAGCAAAAATTCCGCGCTTTCGCTTCGACTTCGGCTACCACGTTCGGCTTAACGACTTCAACCGAACTTGTTTATAGAAGATGGATTAAGGTTAGTTCATACAGACGCGAATTGCGAATAACATTCTGATTGGTCCAATTGAAATCAACATGGCGGCATGACAAGATTCTCAATATTTTGCATATTCGCAAGATTTGAAATTTAGGGGGCGGGAAGATCGGATTGAGTTCAATATATTCGCGCGAATAGTTATTAGGACCGACTGTTTTATGGTTGGTACATGCGCATTCTTGTTCTGTTCTGTCCAATTCTTGCCATTAATGTCATTTGAAGCATCAGCATGAAATGGAAAGCAGTGAGGTATGTTGCATTATCGATTGTTTGTAACTAATACAATCAAAATAACCCGAAAATTCTAATCTTTCTCTGTTTTCATTTCAGGACCAAGTTGAATGTAGTGAGTGTGGAGAAATATTTTTGCTAGAAACATTCCAATTGCATGAATGTATACCTGATGGTGGTAATACCCAAGATGCGACATTAAGTCAACTGGGATCTGAGCCTGAAGGAGAGGAAATCAATGAGCATAATTTAGTAGAAAAACGGCAGAAGCAGTACAGGCAAGGCGTGCATTATGGGACCACACATTACCTCTTAAACAAAGGTCTAAAGAAATGAAGGAAAAGATGCGGCGAGAGGTGTTCGATGTAATTAATGGTTTAGTTCCATTAGAACAACTGGAAAGGAAATGGAAAAATTTAAAGGATACGTTTTTGAAACATCTAAGGTGAGCAAAATAGATGTCATAGTATTATTATTTGAGTTGTACTTTAATTTATTTAATCAAGGTACTGAAGGAAGTTAATTATCAATCAGCTTACTGAAATTAATAATTAAAAATTATGGAAGTTAGGAAAGGTAAGTGGGCGCCACCCTGAATAATACTAGTCTATTTGTTACTCACATCAGCATTATAGCGACAAAGCCTGGAATATTGGAAGGGAAAAAAACTTTATGAACAACGTTATTAAATTTACAAGTTGTATATTGACTTTTAGAAAAACAGTTAAACAAAAAAAAATTAAATGACTAGTTTATTGAGTTGTCCTATGTTCTATGGTTCCAGATAAAGTCCTAGTAATATTCCAGATATAGGTAGTGATATCCTGGATACGGTCCTGGTTCAGATGGAGTCCTTGCTAAAGTTCTTAATCAAGGTACAGATGAGGTTCTGGTTTCAGATGGAGTCAGTCCTGGTTACAGTTCCAGGTAAAGTGTCCCAAGTAAAGTTCTTGTCCCGGGTAAAATGCTAAGGAGCAATAATATTATCAAGAACAAATTTACCCAACTTTACAAATCCAGGATGTCTGAAGTATGAATTTGATAACAATGTTGAAGAAAATTATTTAAAAACGTGGTTCATACATCCTGTATTTTAATAAAAAAAATAATCAAAGAAATCAGATAAAAAAACAATAAAATCGAATACTTGATTACGGTAAATATAGACATATATTAAATATGTATATATTTTAAATAGGTTTGAAATATCTTCAAATATATTCAAAGAGAATCTGGAAAGAAATATGAAAGAACCAAAAAAAAAATCATATCGATATATATTCCTGGCACTGGAACGACATTCCTACATAATAAAAATATGAAAGCGGAAAACTGCTTATGCTAAGCACATTGCGTAAAGATAACCGCAAAGAGGGGGTGTAGTAGAAAAACCTGAAGTAATAAACTACAATTTAGCTAAGTCATACATCGATTTATCGGACCAATTGAAATCATATTCTCACTGCTTACGGAGAGGGACCAAGTGGTACAGGAAGCTGGCCACTGAATACTATTAGGTTCCGCCATCGTAAATGCTTTTTTGGTCTATAAAGAAGTTACCATGGAAAAATTATCCATAACCGAGTTCAAAGAAAAATTATGCCACTCATTATTACTTACTGAAAACGCAGATATTGAAAATATTGAGCCCGAAATAATGACGAAAACTCGGACGAAAATCATGCTTTGGAACTGACCGATTGAAGATTGAGGTGTGTCGTTTGCTACAAAAATTTGGAAAAAAGTGACGGCCGAAAAACAGCAACCAATAAAAGTGCGCGAAGCAAATGGTTATGTAGTGTCTGTAAAAAGCACTATTGCGTTGAATGCTTTTTTACCGTATATTCTGCAAAAAAAAATGTAAATGAGCAGTTTTCTCTACTTGTTTGTTACACTTCATTTTTATGTTTTGAATCATAATATTATTATAATAAAAAAACACCTGTTCTTTTTAAAGAAAAAAATGTGAATCAGGAGTCCTCTTTATTAGTTTGTTAGATATCATTTTTTGGAATAATTTTCATTAAACTGTTATTTTCACTAAAAAAAACGCTGTTCTTTTTATTTCCCCTTCAAGTGGCAAATTGTCAACACCATGTAAAAAATTTAATGGACCAAACTCACTACTTGGCTTCCCGGGCCATGCATACTTAACTGCCATATAAAAACTACGGAACTGCGGCACACTGTGTGAGCCACGAGCGCTAATAAAACCGGTTGAAGTCGGGCACAGCATTTGTGCCGCGAAGCCCTAAGAACAAAATTATGGGTGGCACGCGCATTATACCATGTGGCGCTTAACGTGTTAATATTCTCAACTCTTGAGGTATGGGTTATCTCAAGTCTATAAAATTGGCCAAACAAATAATTTATCTATATGTGACCACATAATGGATATTGACAAAAAATTCCAATCTAACCATCTCGATGACTACTTACAATTCCTAATTCTGGTACATTGTTCCAGTAACTGATGTCCACCCCAAAATTGACAATAATTTATTTTTAGACGACGCCATCTGAAAGTTGCTCGTTCTGTATTCACTTACATAGCGAAAGTTGCGTTTTGAGTGTTCCATGTGGTGAAAGTGACAGTTCCGTACTGCAAAACGCTTTCGGGACGCTCTGGAGTAGACAACTTTAACTTCCTTAAATGTGACTCTAGCCACTTCAATGTTGACAGTTGACAGTTTCACTTCGATGATTTTGCATAACCTTAAATTTTTAATTTTCTGAAATTATTCGTTTTATCCGAAGTTTTGTCTAAATTAATGAATAACAATGAATGATGATGAAAAAGAAAACATCAGCGATGAAGAGTTACTCGAATCCACGCCACCTGATCTTACCGAAGAAAGTAAATTCTCTATTATTTATTTTCTTTCCTCAGTGTAATTGAAAAAGTTTTGGATCTTATGCGTCGTCTAAAAAATGTTGTGTACGCCGCGGCTGAAATACTACTTTGTTGGACTCGTCTGTTGCTCGCCTCGCTTCGCTCGTCTCGCAATTTTCAGACTCGTCCAACAAAGTAGCACTTTCAGTCCTTGGCATACAAATAACTATTTCATTATCGGTCAAAGAAGGCATAGGTCCACCTCCTCCAGTTTGAGTCAATCTCTGGTATATGTTTGCAGTCTAAGCTTTGACTTTAGACCTCCAATCAGACACTGCCTACAAAAAAAATTCAAAGCTTATTAAACAAAAACGCCTCCATTGTGCAACTCAAATCAATAAATAATCAACCATTTGAATCGAGAACTTTCAAACAGAGGGCTTATTAACATGTGTTTTGTAGATCTTGATTATAGTTATCAATTATTGAACTTGATTTAAGTAATAGAATAAGCTCAATTGGTAGGAGCTATATAGCTAGGTATGTAGATGAAGCTAAGAATATAGATAATCATTTTATTTGCCTATTATGTGATGTAAATGCAGTAGAAATAAAACCAGGTCCCAGAAAAGTATTATTCCCAACTACCTAATTCTTAATTTTTTTCTTAATTATTTGAAAGTGGTATTTATTATTTGGAGATTTTGGGAAATAAGAACGTAAATCAGAATTAAGAGGTAATTGGGTAATTCGCCTAAGATTCTGAGAGGATACTATAGTACTTAGTTATATGTATTTTATATAGGTACATACCTTTTGCCATTTCTCTGTGGTTTTTTGTAAAAACTCCATGCTATTTAATGTGGTACTTATCTCTTTCCATAGCTCATTATATCTGATTTTCCCGTTTATACCATCGAACTTTTTTGTTAAAATTTCTGGGTGCTCTTCAGCAAAATCCAGAAATACTGACCACTGTAATGGATTTGTTTTTGGTCTCTTATCCATACCCAAAAATATATTATATTCTTAAATAGATTGTTCAAAACTAGAAAGTAAAACGAAACGATTTTTTTACAGTCTAGTACGAAGGCCGAAAAAACGAGAACAAAACAAAATAAACCAATCATAACCTCATAAATTTTAAAGCGAATCCCAACGCGAGCAAAAATTCCGCGCTTTCGCTTCGACTTCGGCTACCACGTTCGGCTTAACGACTTCAACCGAACTTGTTTATAGAAGATGGATTAAGGTTAGTTCATACAGACGCGAATTGCGAATAACATTCTGATTGGTCCAATTGAAATCAACATGGCGGCATGACAAGATTCTCAATATTTTGCATATTCGCAAGATTTGAAATTTAGGGGGCGGGAAGATCGGATTGAGTTCAATATATTCGCGCGAATAGTTATTAGGACCGACTGTTTTATGGTTGGTACATGCGCATTCTTGTTCTGTTCTGTCCAATTCTTGCCATTAATGTCATTTGAAGCATCAGCATGAAATGGAAAGCAGTGAGGTATGTTGCATTATCGATTGTTTGTAACTAATACAATCAAAATAACCCGAAAATTCTAATCTTTCTCTGTTTTCATTTCAGGACCAAGTTGAATGTAGTGAGTGTGGAGAAATATTTTTGCTAGAAACATTCCAATTGCATGAATGTATACCTGATGGTGGTAATACCCAAGATGCGACATTAAGTCAACTGGGATCTGAGCCTGAAGGAGAGGAAATCAATGAGCATAATTTAGTAGAAAAACGGCAGAAGCAGTACAGGCAAGGCGTGCATTATGGGACCACACATTACCTCTTAAACAAAGGTCTAAAGAAATGAAGGAAAAGATGCGGCGAGAGGTGTTCGATGTAATTAATGGTTTAGTTCCATTAGAACAACTGGAAAGGAAATGGAAAAATTTAAAGGATACGTTTTTGAAACATCTAAGGTGAGCAAAATAGATGTCATAGTATTATTATTTGAGTTGTACTTTAATTTATTTACTTATAATAAAAGTTTTAATGTTTTTAAGAACATACAAACCATCGGGAGCAGGAGTTGACGATGAAAAAAGTGGAAGCCTTTCGACAGCCTTTTCTTTCTGGCAGAGAAGAATGGGCCAAAAATCACCAAAAGCAGTATTGTGGATAGTGAGTTGATATCACCAGGAAGTACCAGCAGTACGACACTGGACTCAACGCCATCAACATCTGCCAAACGAAGAAGAGACAGTAAGTGGACATCTATTTTCCAGTATTAATACAGAATTGACAATCAAATGTATTTACATATTGGAAACTGTTGGTCACAAAGACATTTCAATTGAAAAGTAGTAGTTCAAATATTTTGCATTATAATTAAATAGCTTTATTTTTAATTTTAGATGAAACTAATGAGCTGTTACTTAGTGTATTGAAGGAACCAGCACCAAAAGCTCCACCAACACAACAACTGTCGCCAGCTCTTTTGACCATACAGTCAATATTAGAAAAACTGCCAACAAGAGAGAAGATGAAAGCAGAAATTGATATGTTGAATGAAGTTTATTCTTTATATGACTTGTACTCAACAGAATAAGTTTAGTTTTTTTTAAATTTTTATACCAATAAATTGTTTTATTTTTATAACTGTATTTATTACCTTGGTAATTGCAAAGTGTGTATTCTCAACAGCATCATAAAGCCCTATTTGTTATAGATTAAAATATAAAAATAGTCTAAAAACAACACTACCTATATGATATTGTTATAAATATAACTAACTGTTCCTAATTTTTTACATTTTTTTCAATATATTGTGGAATAAATTAGATACAGTCAGTTTCATTTATAACAATAACATGAGTAGATTCCACAAAGTAAGAGGGTACACGCAGTAAATTCAAACCCATATGAATCCACAAATACTACTTGGGAATAAAACTACAATATATTAAATTAAATGTAAGTATAAAAAAATATATAACATCTATTTAGACCATTGTGGTTTAATTGGTGCAGTATCTATAAGGTAATTTTTCAGCATAGATCGCATAACACTTGCTCCTTGAGCAAAGGCATTCCCTCCCATTCTTTCAGCCCCAACAAATCCATTTGCTACTTGGTTTCTCCATTCTCCTGGAATAATTTCTCCAGTTTCAGTTTCACTATCTACATAATTAATAGGACAATATTTCTGACTGTCAACTTTCTGGGTATCAGATTTTTTCAAAAAATTATGCTCCCACCATGTTTTCTGTGGTTACTAATTTTGCAATAATTGGCCTTTCAAGTATTCTCCACTCTGCCACTAAGATACCAAAAGTGTTCTCTATAACCCTCCCAGCACGGCTTAATCTGTAATTCAAAAGAGCTTTGTTCTTATGTAGGTATGTTAAATAATTCATCTACTGCATTCAGTGGACCTATCTTACCTGTAGTTGAAAATTATTTCATTTTGTTGAAGGAACTTTCCAGGATATAGCCGCATCAAATTAATTCAGAAAAGAAATGCTAAATCTGCAACAAAAATGTATGGAATAGGGTCACCATCATCAGTAAGTTTTCTTGGAGGAGGCAAGTTAATGGCATTTGAAAAAAATTGTTTCCCAAAATTACTATTACGAAAAACCCCTCCATCACTTTGCCATCCTTTAGCACCAATATCTACTACAGTAAATCAATCATTTGCATCACAAACTGCCAACAATATAATGCTGAAAAATTCCTTATAATTAAAATAATCAGATCCTGTACTGGGTGGAGCCTATAAAAGAAAAGAAAATAGTGTAAAAAAATAAAACCAAAGTAATATATGTAGATACCTACTTGTATTCTGACATGTTTGCCATCAATAGCACCCACACAGTTTGGAAACTTCCATCTGGACTCAAAATCATTAACAATTCTTCTCCAATTACTTTCTGTACGTTGTGGTAGATACTCTAGTTTTAGTGTTTCCCATATAGCTTTACAAGTAGCTTTGATGATATAGGAAACCGTACTCAGTCCTAATCTGTACAAACATGAAACACTATTCATACTCATACCTGCTGCTTAATACCTAAACAAAACACGTTCTACAGATAAAAGTAAAATACAAATGAAAAAGAAAGAAGCAAGTGGAAAAATATGAGGATACTTACCTAAGTGTCACTGATACCACTTCTCCAGATGAAATAGGTTCCCGAGAGTGATACATTTTAGCTATATATATGGGGTCACTTTTTCGACTAAAATATCAAAATCTTTTATTGTCATCCTATGAAAATTTCTGAATTTTTTTTCATCTTTGAAACGCATTTCTTGCACTAAATTATGATACGCCCCTTGCTGCTTCCTCATTTTAACAATTTCACAAGTTCCAACTTACCGATATATTTTATTCTGTCTTTTTTTTAACAATAAGTAAGCAGCGATTTTACGTCCTCGTTGCCAAGAACATAAATTGAAGAAATACTCATCCATTTGCAAAAAAGTGTATACAAACATCTTTAATAAAATAAATAGAAAATCCAAAATTGAAAAGACGTTAATATACGTAAAAACAAATATTAGAAACATTTCATAGACCAATAACACATGATACAATTCTTGAACCAAACCAATAACAATGACATCTGACAAAATAAATAACAACCAAAATTTAGAAAATCAACTTAGTGCCAACTTTAGAATTAAGAAAAAAATAAATATCCCCAAAAATATCGCAACTATATGAAATAGCTCGAACTGGCGAATTATTTTTCGGCGAATTCGCGATTCGCGTCTGTATAAACTAACCTTTACAAACAGAGCGTCAGAAAACGATAGCGATTTTTCGCCTGTCAGTTATAGAATCTACCCACTGATCGCTCAAGGAGCGGTGTCTCGCATGAACGCACCCATGTGATTTGTGACAGCGTCAGGAGTAGCATCAGGTGCCGTATTTTCGAGATCAGTCGAATTTTTTCGTATGCGATTTAATTCGAATGAAAAAGATCGCACACGATTCGAAGATCGTATTTTTGAACCATCTTCGAAAATGTATTCGTATGCGATAAATATTTGCATTGGCAACACCGCAAATTCGATCATTCCATTCCATTTCTCGCCCACAAAAATCGGAGATCTTCTTTTTGGCTATTTGAACACTTTTTGAAGTTGTCACTTCATAAAAAAAAATAGAAGAACCGAAGAATGTTTTGTTAGTACTCATAGTTGAAAATGGAAAGTGAAAAAAAGAAGAAAAATTAAAATATGCAGGATTTGTTTCAGCATAACAAAAAAAAAGAGTTAATTGAATTTATGGAAGATCATCCCGAATTAAAATCTGGTAAATTCACGAACAACCATCAAACGGCACAGTCCTTATGGATAGAAATGACTGACAAACTAAATGGTCAAATAGAAGCAATAAAAAACTGGAAACAATGGCGCAAGGTATGTACTGGTAAATATAATTATTTAAGCCTAAGGTGTTCATAGCTCCAGGGTACCAAAAATAAATATTAAAGCAAGTATAGGTACTAAAGCTTTATTCATAAATTAATTTTGCATACACAGATTCAGCTGTACTCCAGGTATATACGTCACTATTTATTACACCATTATCAGAACATTCCTCAGAAACAAAAAAAAATTGCTTAAATGGTAAGAAAAGAACATTTTCTTAAAATGTGGAGAATTTGGAAAAAATTGTTTTGCAATTTTATAAGGTATGAACATTGCAAATATAAATTGTAAAAACTGACTGACTGAAACATTTTTTTTACTTTTTAAGATTATTTTCGAACTACAAATGCTCTAATTTAATCTTTTGTTTCAGACATGGCAAGATATGAAATCTACTGCCAAAAGAAAAAATACACTAATAAAAAGTCATAGACTGGAAACTGGAGGTGGATCCGCAAGTGATAAAAAACTCACCAATGATGATGAGAAAATTATTGACATTATTGGTTCTGTGGTAGTAGAGGGTGATCCTTTAGTATTAGAATCATTAAACAATATTGATTTCAACATTTGCTCTTTGGAAGATCATGTATACTGTACTATGGAGGAAGAAGAGGTTGGGTTTATAAAAGAGAGAGATACTGATAAAGGCGATAAACAAGTCATTGCAGAAAAAGAAAATTTAGAATTGCCACAGAAAACAAAAATTATCAGTCAGGGCAAAACAAAGATCTACGAGACAAAGAAAAAATTATTGACAGAGAGTCATAAGTTGAGACAATCGGCTGTAAGAGTTCAGAGGCTGAATAAAAGCATAGAAGCAAACGAACGGCTTCTAAGCCTAACCTCCAACAAAAATAAAAATAAAGCAGAATATTTAAGTGAGAAAATTAACTTTTATAAAAGAGATGTTGCGGCCAAGGAATCCATTGCAAAAAGTTTGGGGCTCTTGGTAAACCACATCATTAACCCCTAAAGTTATTTGCTTATCTTCACCATGTTTTTATTTGTGATTTTTTTGGTTTGATATGTAGGCAAATTTGTTTAGTTTTTTGTTATCTTATCCCTTTACCTAAGGTAAAGGTGAATATTGTCGTTTGAATAATGGCTTTTTTTCAGGTGTTTTCAAATACTATATATGTTCCTAGAATGTTGTATCATTTGCCTGCCGCATATTCATATTCTCGAATCACCCACAAATTCTTTTGTCATATACATGTACCCAAAAATTTGAAGTTTGTTAAAAATTATTTTTTATTTATGTAAGACAAATTTGAGTTCTTTTGAACATTCAAGGGATATTTTGTGATAAAGTTATATGAATAAATAACTGTTTTTTTTTCATTTTCTTTTTACTTAACCCAGCTATCTATTAAATACTTGGATAGAATTTAAAGATGCAATGGAATTTTAAAGGCGAGATTTAGGTTGGATCTTTTATTTGTTCATTACACATGTGCCCACTAGGAGATGCAATACATGCTTATTAAATTAATATACAGGATAAAGGGTGTCTCATGGTCGATGGTACCTTAGACATTTATATCAAACGGGACATAGGAATTTTTGGGAAGAATTATTACAGTTTCCTCTAAAATTGTCGTATTTAGTAGCGTGTTGCCAATATATAGCGAAGACATAGGATTTTTTTTTGAATTTTTGGGAAGAATTATTAGTTTCCTGTAAAATTGTCGTATTTAGTAGCGTGTTGCCAATAGACATCGAAGAATAAAAATATATTATTCTAACACTTACAACAATGTTTTGAAAAATATTTTTCAAAAAACAGTGACCGTCCAACGAAGAAGAAACAGCTACTTCCCGGGCTACATGCCCCGACAGACATTGAATTACACTTCTAAGTCAAACGGGGTTGGTAAACCTACAAGATTCAAACCAACCTTGTTGTTTACTAAATACGACAATTTTACAGGAAACTAATAATTCTTTATGTTTCAAGGTAACGGGCTTGTTGTCATTTCGAATTTTGGTTTGTGACTTGGAGGTAAAGGTGTCGCTACTTTCGCAACTATTACATTTCCGTAATTGGAAGGTATGTATAGTTGGTGATTGTAGAGACATATTCAGTTCGGGATTAACTCTCGGACGATAACATATACCTTGTACTGATGAGGCGCAATACGCCGAAACCGGTATACAAGTTATGTTGTCCCGTCTAGTTGCAAACCAGAATGGTTGGTTTAAATCTTGTAGGTTTACCAACCCCGTTTGACTTAGAAGTGTAATTCAATGTCTGTCGGGGCATGTAGCCCGAGAAGTAGTTGTTTCTTCTTCGTTGAATGGTCACTGTTTTTGAAAAATAATTTTCAAATCATTGTTGTAAGCGTTAGAATAATATATATTTATTCTTCGATAATTTGGGGTAATTTGTTCCAGTCTATCAATACGTATGTCCCATTTGCCATAAACGTCTTAGGTACCATCAACTGTGAGACACCCTGTATAATATGTATTTAGGTATAATGCAGTGATGCACTTCCTAAACGATTACTAGTGGAGTTTGGTTATTTCTCTATGAGCAAACTGAGGACAGGCCAAGTGATTAAATAAATAATTTTAGAAATGTGAGCACATGGTCTTTTGTCAACAGAGTCATATTTTCACTCGTAGAGGAATAACCGAATTTGGTTACTACTTTGGTAGTGCTTTTTTTGAGTATATAGAGGTACAGGCTTTTATGTTGTAGGTGTTTAATGGGGGAGCGAGTTATGAGATATAACCCTAACAAATGTGGACAAAGGACAACAGCTTGTGCAGCACTATATAACATTTGCATTAGTGGCAGATAAGCATTTCAAGAGCCCCCCATATGTGTTGTAAATAATTTGAAATAAGCGTATTAGCTCTGATCCAGTTTTGATAAGTAGTCAGTGTCATTATTGAATAATATATGTCACAGAGTTTTTTGCCTTAACTTTCGTCTTTTTATTATAAATCCCACGAGTTTTACAATAATATGTGTTGACAATGAATATGTTATTAATAATCAATATCTAAATAATGCAGATCAAGCAGTAAATGGCAGAAATGTTAGAGAAATTTTAATTCAAAGATATTTTAATTAGACTTTTGTTATCAATAATTAGGTATGTAACTTTTCACTTGCATATTATAGTGTTAGATTTTATTTGGAATATCCAAATGCGGCGCTCTCACAATCAGTCAACCGCTCAAGCATGCGCACCAAAGTGGGCAGGCGTGGTGGAGGGGAACGACAGAAACAGCATTTGGGTGGTCAGACCGGGAAACCGTAAGTAGAGTTGGACCTTTCTTATTAAAATCTGCGCAAGGGTGGTTTTCCGCATGGCAACCCACTGAAGACACGAGGGAAACTTTTAAAATTGATTTTTCTGTATCTTTTTCTAAACAAAAGAACTTAGGTAAGGTTTTAAGTGATGCGGTGAACTACCACAGCTCGGAGGCCCGTAGTTATGTCGAATATGCGAGAATTAAACTCGAAAAGTTAAAGCGTACTCGAGCTAGTTGGGTCGATTCAGATGTGATAGAAATTGTCGCACATTCGATAGACGATGCCGTTGTGAGAACTGCGGCTTATAATTGTGACGCGATATCAATAAGAGATTTGATTGCATTTCTTGCTAATTATATAAAACCTTTCGATGCTAATTATAGAAAACCTTTTGACAAAGTGTTAAACAATCCAAACGATCAAAAAGACGAATCTAGAAAGAAAAATTCTAAACAATTTAATTGCTTCTCTTGCGGCAAAATTGGCCACCTGACCCGTAAGTGTAAAAACAACCCCTCACCGGCTGTAGCAGTGGCTCCGGCGGGGCGCTTTGCCGATATTGTAAAAAACCGGGCCATGTAATATCAAACTGCTTTCGCCGCCAAAACAAACGCAGCCTGCATAATTGAATCTGGCGAGTTCAGACAGCCTGAAAAAAAAGATTAAAAGGGAACCATTATTTCTCAATTCCAATTCCAATTTAAGGAAATTACCTGTTATAATTTCTGATCATTACACGAATTGTTTGATAGATACCGGTTCGACATATTCGTGAATGAATGAGACTCTAGATGACACTGCCATTCTAAACAAACTGAACAGAAACGCAGACAGAAAAGTTACTTCCCTCAATAAAAATCGCAGGAATAACCAATCATTCAAAATCGGTGATGCCGTTTTGCTGAGCCGAGGACAAAGGTCGGAGAAGCTTTCATCAAACAACTATTGGCTAACGACCGATACTCAATCCAAAAATTGGGGGCGAAAACGACTTTTAAATGCTCAAAAGACCAGCTACGCCACTGGCCAACCGGACTCCTGAAGATTTTCAGAATTTGATAGAACTAAATAATTGTAAGTAATCTCATTTAATTTTGACTAATCTATGCCGTGTTAGTTACTTGGTAGTAAATTGATTTCGTTAAACTAATTTACTTATGAATAACCACTCGTAAAAATACGTGACAGTATTTCCATCGTGTTATTCAGTAAAATACCAACCAGAAACTATAAGATGACCCATCGAAAATATGTGCATGCTGTAATATTTCCATCGAGTCAATCGAAAAACTAACTAAAAATGGCCCATCGTGGTGAATTCGTGCATACTGCAGAATTTCCATCGCGCCATTTGTTAAGTTATTGTTGTAAATGAAAACTTAACTGTTGGCGCCAGAACCCAAGTAACGTTATTCTTTTGATCATTTCAGGAACTAACAAGGTAACAGTTGAGTGCAGTGTTGCCAAATCTACCGTAATCCTACAAATAACGACAAAACCTACTAAATACGCAAATACTTTACATAAGTGTTACATAAATACTAAGAAATGTCTATCTTGGATTGTATTTAAATATCACTCTCCTCATAAATGTTGATGAAGATAAAGATTTTACTAATTTATCCATCCCCAGTTCTTTTTTTAGGTGTTCAAACTTGCATTCCGAGAGCGGAATGATGTCAGCAGTGTTGCCAGGTATTACAAACTCTCATGTGCCAATGTTGACATTAAAATGCGCCAGCAATGCGCCACCTATGGTTAGCTAGGGTCACTAGATCCGTCAGCAATTTTTTCCTAGATCTAGGCATTACTTTCTCTATAGATCTAGGCGCTGGCTTCAAGCGTCACCTGAAATAGAGGAGCGTCAAATATAGAAGAATCAAAACGCTGAAAAGAAAAAGCAATATAAAGTAATCAGGCTTGAGAGTAAATGTGAATTAACGAGTGTCAAACATTAACTCGGCAAAGCTGAAATTGCAAAAATCAGGGAACAACAATTTAAGCTAATTTTTTATTCAATGAAATATCATCACAGACTACAAAAAAAGAAAACATTTGTGGGTACCTCCTACCTTTAAATTACGACGCGAACATAGTTTTTTAAGTTATATTTGTAGAACTGATCCGTTAATTATACTCGGTTAAAAAGCTAAGCAATGTTTAGCTTTGACGCTACCTCTGTTTCAGATAGTGCTCTATTCTAATTTTTAATCTATGATTCTAATTTATACCACGTGACCACATTTGACGCTAGAAGCTAGCGTCACGCGTAAAACCTATACGGCGGTAGATTTAAATATCCGCTATTAATTGTTTGTGTACCAAAAATTATTTGGTTAATAAAATCTTGAGAAAACAAAATAGATACTAATGTTAATGCAGATTTTTTAATAGATCTCAAAAAATTAAAGATACAAATTGCTTTCAAAAGAAGTAACTGTAAAAAATATTGTTATATCTACCTATCTATTCTTACTTTAAGGTAAATATACATGTTGCTTCATTGCATAAAAAATAAAAATTCTGTATTCTCTGTTTAATAATAAATATAGGAACAAAAAAACATTTCTTAAGCTAAAAAATGTATTACTACTCCGTACACGGGTCAGTTACGAAATCAAACTAAAAAATTCTTTTCTATAAACATATTAACAATAATTAATTGAAAATATAGGATAATCATTAACATCATCTTCAACTACATACTGAAGAGATAATACATCATCGTCTGCTTCTGTTGTACAGGTAATACTGTACATATTATTATTAAATTTCTGAATCATTTTTTTGATTGTTTAAATGAGTTGCAACAAATATTTTGAACAAAGAAAAAAACTCTCATTTGTATTATTGAGTTTAATTGTGATGCCTTTTGGCCCAATATAATAATATAAAAATAAATATTTAAAATAAGAATTAAATTCCCTTGATCTTATTTCAACAAAACGTTCAAACATTTCATTATCATATAAACATAAATTAGGAAGGTTATTGTCAAGTTCAAGCGTGAAGCAACGCTAAACAATTATATGTTTATTTGGTTTACTCAAACTTGACTGGTATATATAAATATACATTTAGTATTTATCATAGAAGAAGTCGATGTAGAATACTTGAAGAAAGACTATTCTATATAGGTGAATAGTCAGCTAGTAGTAATCAGTAATCATTACGCATAAGTATGCTATACGGCTAGGTACTTATGCATAGCATTAGTTAAGTAAGTAGTTTATTGTATTTAGTAAATAAAAAAACATATCCCAGTGCCAGAAGTAGTTGTTTCATTCTCTTGAAATGATCCTCCATGTGACCTGCAACACCACCTATTCAGAGGCCCTTCCACACCTATAATCTAACCAAGTATCCATCGACGACCCATATATTACTTAATAATGTGATAGACATGCGATTTCTCATTTTGTTCTTTACAATATTCAAAATGCTAAAAATTCGCACAACAGTAGCATTGCTGCTTGGCAAAGATAATAATATAAAAACAAAATTAGATAATTCGGTAAAAACCTCTCTACCCACAGCATCTTTGTGGTAAGAATTTTCTAAAACATCAGCGCCATATGAATTTTTCCATTGAACATTTTTTGAATTATAGTATTGGTTCTCCATTTTAAAAATATTCTAAAAATCTAAAACATCTAAAAATGGAAGATTTTTAAAATATTTCCAGCAGCTGAGATAAAATAATAGAAGGGGAAAAGTATTCCATTTTTTTAAAATAATTAATTTTATCAGGTAATCTTCTACAGCATTCTTCCAAAAGTGATTTTAAGTAATTACACATTCTGGCATCAACCCCTTCAATATCAGAAGCATTTAAACAACTTTTTTTTTACCTTCCTGCAATAGTCCCAAATTACCATCTGTAGGTTTTACAAAAGCCAAGTCATTATCAAGATTCTTAATGATTACATTCAATGAATTAGTTTGAGTAAAAACGGGTTTAAGAATTTTTTTAGCCAAAAACAAAATTAAATTTTCTATTTCAGATTGGGCCTTTCCATTTTCTATGAAATTTTTTTGGAAACATAAATTTAATGAATTAACTTCATGTAGTATTGGCTTTAAACAAACCAAATACAAAAAATTTTTGCTATCATTTAACATGTCTCTTAACAAAAGAGCTGTATATGATTTTTCTGTATCAATAATTGCATTAAAATAAACTTTTAGCTCTTCATACTGTTCAATTATAATATTAACTACATTATATCTACATAACCACCTCGTTGCAGATAACTGAACAAAATTATGAAATATTTTTTTTCATTTTGATTAAAAGTATCAAATAAACGTTTATATTCAGAACTTCTTAATGGACTACAATGAAACCAGTTAAAAATTTCCCTACACATAAAATCCAAATTTCGTGGTAACACTTCAGAAGCTTTACTAGCTGCGTTATTTGAAGAATGACATATACATTTTATAATTTGAAGGTTGGGACTCTCTGCTTAAGCAATGTAAATAGAGAATTGTTTTTTCCACATAAGTTATTTGCACCATCTGTACCTAAGCCAACCAAATTTTTCACATCTAAATTTAAACTTTTCAAGTATTTTGTTAAGGTTAAGTACAACTGCTCGGCAGTAACTTTTTCAACGTCTATTAAGCCCAGGAAATCGGTGTTAATTTTACACTGCTTAGTACTGAAATATCTTATACATAAACACAAAAGTTTCTTAGTTGCTACGTCTGTGCTTTCATCCACTATTAAAGAATATTTAGCATCACCAACATCTTCCAAAAGGTCTTCCAATAATAATGGATATATAAAATTTTTTATTAAGGCTGTACATTTTGTGCAGCCGAATAGAATTGTTTTTCGACATTATTTTTAAATTATTTAACAATTCACCTAAATGGTCCATAGATGTAATCGATGAATGACAAGCTATATGAGCAGCTATTATAAGATCCTTGATTTTGCCTTCAGATGAAATAACATTTCATTTTTCATTTATTCATTATAAACATTTAAATACAGTAATTTGTACAATTTACTTCATTTCATTTAATATCCTCCAACTCAGCCCGTGTCTAGACAAAAATTTGTCTGTATTGCACTGGACTAAGTTTTAAGATATCTTTTTCATTGTATAGGTAATAAAAGGTTGGTGTTTTCAACTTTAGTTTTTTGCTGTAGGGTAAAGCAGAGAAAGCATAACACTCAACGGAGAATAATTAATTATTGTCGTACATCGAAACAGTTATGTGATTTGTTATTTGAAGTTCTGGTCTTACATCTATTTTGGAACATTCACTTAAATGAAGCTTCGACTTGGAGTGACGAATTAGATCAGTTTTGTGGGCTCTAATTGTACTTTCGCATATTCTACAAAAGGCTTCTCCAGTTTTAGATTTACTTGAATTGCTTGAATTAACAAGCCAACCCCTAAGTTAAATTATTATTAACAATTATTATTTAAAAGAATGTAAATGCCTCGCTTACCTTTGGCCCAAGATTCAGACAACCAGTTATTATTGAATTTTCGGATTTTTTCTATTTTCCCCATGTTCCGTTTTAATTTTATCTGGAAACCGGTAACGGCGGTAACAGAAGTCAGAACTACAGAAAAAAATTATAATTGTCAGCTGTCACCTGTCAGCCCTGTCACAACAGCAGCACAAACCACTTACTCTAGTGGTTTGTGCACATATCGGCACATGACACTTATGTTATGTCAGCAGCTTTCTTGTCGCCTGTAGTTCTTCTTTTTTATCATCTACAGATTGGACCACGTTCTTGGTCTGGAGTCTGGATTGACTCTATAACTTGCTAAACTCTTTGACTATATAGTCAGAGCTAAACTGCACGCTTAAGTTCAAATTTTAAAGCGCCACTCTTGGCGCCCTGGCGCATTTACTAAAATTTCAAACGCCATTTTGATTTTAAATGCGCCACACCTGGCAACACTGGATGTCAGTTTGGCCGTGTTAGATTTTATTTGGAATATCCAAATAAGGCGCTCTTACAATCAGTCAACCCCTCACGCATGCGCGCCAAAGAGGGCCGTCGCGGAGGAGGGGAACGACCTCCCCTCGTTTGTGCCCGGCAGTCGCTGCTTGACATTTGACGTGACAATTCTTGTAATAATAAATCTAATATGGCCCGGATTAATAATTCCAACAATAGCATATAGTTTTTTATTTAATAAAGTTTCACAGATTTAATTTATCTTTAATGGGGTTGTTAATTTATTAATATTAAAAATGTAGGTATTATTGCATAAGTTTTAATTAATTTGAAATAAAAAAAAATTAAATGCATTTTTATTTTTTGCTCACCAGCCAAAAAAAAGTTGTTTCACATCAGTCTTATAATTGGGCGATAGTATTTTTCTAAACTACAAAGTAATTAGGTACTAAAAAAAAACAAGGAACAAACAAGCTTGAAAAGGCACCTTACACTTTCAGTAATAATGTCATTATTTATTAGATGAGAAGGTGTAAATATGGAATATGCATGTAATATGGAATACCTCGGTTTTGACTAAACCAAATGCCGCCCCCTATCGAAAACCGGCTAAACTTATGCATGTTTGCCATCTTTATTGTAGGCGATCTACCACGCGCCGTTTTAGTATGGTTTTTTTATTTGCATGCTTTTATTTGAATATTTGTTACGATGCCACTGTATATAAACCAAAGTTTAAGATGACGTTGCATTTGTTTAGTTTTTTGTTATTAGAGCCTAGATCTAACCTGAAATATTGGTGACATGGGTTGTTGGTAATATGGAATACCAGTATTCCATATTTACACCACGTTTTTATTTTTTTCGGGATGCCACGAAAAACTGAACGTCTGTCTTGCAATAATAAAAGAAAGCAATACAAGGAAGAGGACATGGCTAGGGCCATCCAGGCAGTGAGATAGAATAATGGGATATCTCAAGGCATCCAAAATATATAGGGTTCCTCGTACAACGCTCTTTCGTCAGAGTCAAATTAACACAGTTCCACCAGATAAGGCTGCAGCAACCAAGCTTGGAAGAAAATGCGTTTTGGGACCAGAGCTAGAGAAGCTACTAGTTGATTACATTTTAAAAATGGGGTCCAAATTTTACGGGCTCACAATGACAGATCTGAAGCGCATGGCTTATCAGTTGGCCATAAGGAAAAAAATCAAACACCCATTTTCTACATCTGGATTAGCAGGCAGAGCCTGGATTGATTTGTTTTTGAAGCGACATCCAAAATTGTCAATAAGGAAGCCAACGGGGACATCATTTGCAGGAGCTGCAGGTTTTTGTAAAGAAAGTGTTGCCGGCTTTTTTGACCTCCTTGAAAAGCAAATGCCCTATTCCCCGAACAACGTTTATAATGTAGACGAATCAGGGTTAAAAATTGTCCAAAGTAAAGTATCGTCAGTAATAGGGCTGAAAGGCAAACGTCAAGTTGCTTCATTAACATCAGCAAAGAGAGGGGCTCTGATTACAATTATTTTTTGTATGAGTGCGGCTGGAAACTTTGTCCCTCCCTTGGTTATTTTTCCTAGGAAAAATATGAACATTCAGCTGATGAAGGGAGCTCCTCCTCCTCCTTATTGACCTTGCAAGGGAAAACCATGTTAACATTTTATGTCTGCCCCCTCACTCGACGCACAAGCTCCAGCCTTTGGATAAGTCATTTATGGGGCCATTAAAAGTGTATTATAGTGAAGAAATTCGTATTTGCGTCCGTCAAAACCAACGGGCTCTTAGTCCTTTTGATATAATGGAGTTATTTGGTAGAGCTTACGAAAAAGTTCAGACATACACAATAGCGGCTAATGGTTTTCGCACCACTGGTATTTACCCTTTTAACAGGGATGTTTTTTCCGAAGCTGACTTCATTTCTGCGGAACAAGAAGCAGCGAAAAGAGGAATTACCATTAACTTTCAAGAAGTCAAAACAAAACAAAACAAAAGCCTCTACTACCCCTATCGATGCTCTAAAACGTCATGCGAAGACAATGCACCTGGCCGAATTCAAGCTGTTGACCAAGATGAAGATGAACAAGACCAAGATAAAGATGACCAAGACCAAGATGAAGACGTAGATTCAACCCAGAAGTTTGTTTCTCTGTTCGAAATATCTCCAGTCCCAAACACAATCCGCAAAAAAACCAACAGAGGACGCAAGACAATTGGATCTACTGTGATTACCTCGTCACCTTACAAAGACGAACTAGTTGAGTTAATAAATAAAAAAACTGAAAAGGGGGCAAAAGCGCGTGGCGTTAAAAGAAACTTGTCTTCAGGAAAATCCTTGAAACAAAAAAAAGATTATCAAAAACGGGAAAAGTCAAAGTACAAAATGAAACATCAAAATAATGCAGTTTCTGCTCATGAATCTGAGGATTCAAGCGAAGATGTAAAACTTGATGATTCTGACAACAATTTGTGAGATATGCCAGGACAACTGAAACCGAATAAGGACGATGCTCATTGCATGTTTTGCGATAGTGCGTTTTCTGCTGATAAGCAAAGAGAACTATGGGTCCAATGTTTATTGTGCTTAATGTGGGCTCATAATGAGTGAAGAGGCGTCGAAAAGGACGAATATATTTGTGACTGGTGCAAATAATATGTAGATATATAAGGTATTCCATATTTACCCTACTTTTTCTAAGGTGGGAATTTTGTAGTTTTTTTTCCAACTTGTTTTTTGAAAAACTGTCTAAGTTAATTACACATTTGCTTTTACATTTTGATGTCCAATTGTCTTAAGTACCTTTTTCCTAAATTTGGCTTAATTCTATCTACAAACAAAAAATTTTTCATATACGAAATAAAATGGTATTCCATATTTGCACCTTCTCCTCTACTAATGAACGTGTAAAAGTACGAAAATGAAATGATCGCAAAGTAATGAAGCGTATCCGGATATTTTGATATTCGACCATCATTCTCAGCAGAAGGAGGGGATACTGTCAGTAATAATGATGGACGGACCTGTCGCTAGTGAAACTGAAAGTGAACACCCCGAAAACGACGGGGTTGACGTGCTGGTAAGCGCGGTGTCTGCTGAACAGCAGATAGAGGACATACATGATTCAACAAGCGAGGAAATTCTTCGTAATTTCATAGAAACGTATAAAAGTCTTCCTGAATTATGGAATTCGTCACTCGATATTTATATGATTAAAACAAAAAAAAAGCAGCTCTAAATATATTGTTAGTCATTTATAGAAAATTAAAACAAGAAGCAAAGCTTCCTGACGTCAGGAGAAAAATAAACACGTTGAGGTCTAATTACCGTAAAGAACTGAAAAAAAATGGTTACATCAAAGAGATCCGGAATTAGTACGGATGAAGTCTAACAACCGTCGTCGTGGATGTTTTACGCTTTACAGTTTCTTCACAAATGGAAACAACCTGTCAACGCAAGAACTTCGCTCAATGAGGTGAGTGCAAAAAAATATTTATTATTTTTCGTAAGAATAGTAAGGCGATACAAGTAAATTAAAACAAATGGAGAGCAAAGAATTATTTTAATAACATAAAAATTTCTCAATTCATATCTTAATTAATTTACACACAAATATAATTAGTAAATATTTAGTGGTAGTGAGATGCCATGGGAGTACCTACTTATGAAATTTTACTTTTAGTATTGTAATATGTACAAAAATTATCTCGAATTCTTTTCGCACTTAGGGTACTATTTTTATTCTGTGTGCTTCGTAACTTTGTAATTCATCCGAGGTCCTCTCACCCGAATTAAAATACAATATTGTTTTCTTCCTTTTGCAAGAAAATTATGTAAATAGCAGCAGGCCATTGTAACTACAGAGGCCTTCTTTGGTTCGAGATTTATTGCTTTTTGGAATACTTTTACTTTCTTTCGATCAATATTGTTGTTATACAAATGAACGGATTAAGATATAAAAACATTTTTGGGCTTATTTTACTACCGGCTCTTACAACGTGTTGATGCATCACCTTGAGAGGGGCGACGTATATTTTTAACGGCTTGCACCTTCTCGAGATGCGGCATTGCCACATCAAAACAAAAATATTATACTCATTGCAAAATGTAAAATATGCTTTCCGAACATGGGCCGCGCCTTGAAAGAGGGCGGCTTTCAAGAAACAATAATAAACAAAATGGAAAGCATTACAAATGTGAAACAATAGATAAAATTAAAACGCTACAGGTAAATTTTCAAATAAGTAAAAAGTTCAGAATTTAAAGTAAAACAAACAAATGTCTATCTTTTCAAATTGTCTCTAAATTTTCTCCCAGTGGTAACGTGCAAATCTTGGGAAATGGCCTTTTCACAAGACCCTGATCAGTCAAGACTACGGCTCTGCTTATACCGTCGGGTCCCTTGATATCGTCTTGAATTCTCCCCAGCTTCCACACTTCATGGGAGGAAGATTGTCGTCTTTGATTAAAACTAATGCTCTTTTCTGCAATGAATTATAGTGCTGCTTCCACTTAGTCCGAGCCTGTAATTCGCTGACATATTCCTTACTCCAGTGGCTCCACAAATGCTGTTTAAGTTGAGATAAGTGTTGACATAAAGTTAGTCGATTTTTAGGCACATCGGACAGATTAGGCTCCGGAATCATGCTGCTAGTTCGGCCAATTGAAAAATGTGAGGGGGTAAGTGGAGCAAAATCGTGAGGGGAATCGGAGAGAGGAGAAAGGTGTCTAGAGTTCAGAATGGCCTCGACTTGTGTCAACAATGATGGCAAAGTTAATGATACCCCCTGAGTGACAGGACGCAAATGGTATTTGACACTTTCAACCCCAGCTTCCCACAAACCGCCGAAATGTGGTGCATACGGGGGGTTTAACTTGCAGTTTATGTTGTCTTTCTGACAACGTTCGGAAATCTCATCTTCGTGTTGAGATATGAATATACCTAATTCACGGAGCTCATTTCTCGCTGCGATAAAGTTGGAACCGTTGTCGCTTAGTATTTGGGAGGGAGCTCCTCTCATAGAAACGAAGCGCTTTAGAGCTAATGAAAAATTTTCCTCTCTTAAGTCACTGACTAATTCAATGTGAATTGCTTTCGTAGCGGCGCAAATAAATAAACATATATAGATATTTACAATTGTCCTTTTTGATTATTATATACAAAATTTTGTTTTATTAAATTTTATCTAATTAATTATATATTATTATTTTAATTCAATTTAATTGTTAATTTACTTCAAAAATCTCTTTCTCAGGGTTGGGTTCAATATTTAATTATTTTTTTAAATAATATCCTGTTTCAAAGATATTTATTTATTAAACAATTTTAATTGAAAGTTTACAAATTTTAGATTTATGAATGAATTATTTTTACTTTAAAGAATTGACTTTATGTTTAAATCACTTAATTAATTTTCTTATTCCTATCCAATATGAAATTTTCTAATTTATGAAATTCAAAATTTTACATCAATTATATTATATTTCTTCGATCTTCAAACTGTCTTTTACTTCTATTATGTCCAAATGTTAATTATTCTATTCAAAATTGACTTATTATTTATAATTGTAATAAGTATTGGAATATTACTTCCCTGGTTTGTATAATGTCAATTCTCAACTCCTTACAATCACCAAATATGCCATTTGTAGTATAATTTCCATTTGTATATTATTTAATTGTTTACTGCTTAAAATTTTTTTTAGTCCAATATTTTAAAATTTTCGGTTATTTTATTTTTATATTGCCTGTCAAAAATATTCTCTCTTCTCCTTTTCAAATCTATATACTAATAGTTACTATAATGGTATAAAATTCTTCAATTTTCTACAATCTGCTTTAAAAATTTTAGTCAAATCTTTTTAATTTTCGGTTATTTTTTTATATTATATCTCTCTGCCTGTCAAAAAATATTCTATCTCCTTCTTTTCAAATCTAATAATCGTTACTATAATGGTATACAATTCTTCAATTTTCTACAATATGCTTTAAAAATTTTAGTCCAATATTTTTAATTTTCGGTTATTTTATTTTTTATTATATCTCTCTGTCTGTCAAAAAATTCTCTCTCAATCATCAATAATCATTACCATCACTACCCACATTCAATTTTCATTTTATCCCCGATAACTATTAAAAAAAACCCTTCTTTCAATGTGACATAAATCATAACCACAAATGACATATTTTTACACATCAAATTTCGTAGATCTTACCTAACCTAAATATACAATATCAATACAAGGCTAAAAGGTCTCGCGAATTGTGGCAAGCATCAGCTGTGGTCCTGCGAGTGATAAATTAATATGCGATTGATTAGCAATTAGCATCATTGAATGAGATTTTGAGTGTAAAATTAAAGGGTGCTTTTTATCGAATGCAAATTTTGAATTGTTTAATCTACCACCGACTCTTAAAAAACCTTCTTCATCTACGAAGGGATTCAAACTCAGAATGCGGCTATTTCGGTTTAACTGCTTTTCGGAAGACAAATCGCTAATATCCGCATTAAAAAACATATACTGTTCAATTTTCATAAGAACTTTGAAGGCTTGTTCAATTTCAGGAATACTAATATAATTTGTTTTAAAACTTAATCGCTCGTCCTTTTCTTCACAATTATTAATAAATCTCAAAATCCACGCTGTCACTCGTTTCAATTTATCCAAATTAGGGAATCGATTTATAATACAATTTTCTGTTACTGCTGCAAAGAATACGCATTCATTTCCCTTTTTTGTATCAGGTAATTTTTGGTTCGGTATTTCCTTTTTAGGACAAGAATTTTCGTTTTTCATAAGCCAAGACGGCCCGTGCCACCACAAATCATGAGACAAAAGTAAAGAGGGCATACTTCCTCTTGATACAATGTCTGCGGGATTTTGATTGGAACTGATATGCCTCCACGAGTCCGAACAAGTTAATTTTTGGATTTCGGACACGGGATTGCTGACAAAAGTTTTGTAGAGTTTGACCAAAAAACACAATGGACTGGGTTGATCCTCAAAGATGTTCTCACCTTTTTAGATAATCTTGCCAATACTAGCGCAGAAGGGAGCTCAAGTCTAGGGATAGATATTGTTTTCAATGGGGCCACTTTAGATTTCGCATATAATAACTATGTGAAAATATGACCTTCTGCATTTACTGACCTTACGTAAATGCTTGCGCCGCATGCTGTTTCTGATGCATTTGCAAATCCATGTATTTCTACTTGCTCTGCGTTTTCACAGTTGTGTTCTGAATTCTCGATACGAAGTATGTACTTCTGTCGGGACAGATTCGTTCCAAGACAACTTTTCCAACCAGAGTTTTTGTGATAATACTTTATCTATAATTATACTTGGTGATAGAAGACCTAACGGATCGAAGATTTGAGCGACCTCAGAAAGTATTAACCTTTTAGTTATTTCAGAACGGTTACAATTATTGTCATTAATTTTCTAAGTCAATTGATCTGAGCTAGGGCTCCAAGTTACGCCCAGCGTTTTAGCATTTTCATTTTCCTCAAAATCTATAGAGAGAGCTTCTTTATTGTCGGATTCAACGTATTTTAGCACGTTGGTGCCGTTGGAATAGAACTTTCTCAACTCAAAACGATCTTGTTTTAAAATATTTGCGACTCCTCTGCATATGCAAGCTGCTTCCTCAATGGTATCTGCTCCGCTTAAAAGTTCATCCACGTAAAAATATGATCTTATTATGTTCGCCAAAATATGCATTAGATGGCCACAAAATGCGCTGTGTTTACATTGTTTGTTCTGGAATTATCAACACTTGCCGAAACATTTTGGCAATATCAGCGGAAAAAACATATTTATATTATCTGAAACGAAGCAAAATGGAGGATAGATCCTGTTGCAACGTTGGTCCGATGTATTGTAAATTATTCAATGAGTAGCCCGAAGAAGTAGGGCAAGAAGCGTCGAAGACGACACGAATTTTTGAAGTAAGACTATCCTGCCGAAGAACGCCGCGATGGGGCATATAATACGATTCATTCGCGGTGTTCAAGTTTTCTATCTTTTGCATGTGTCCTAAATGCAAGTATTTCTCTATAAACTCGGTATATAATTTTTTAAGCTCTGGTTTGCAGTTTAATCTACGCTCTAGGTTTAAAAATCGCTTGTATGCAATGTCTTAAGAATCCCCTAGCTTTTCAACATTTTCATTCAGCGGTAAAGTTACTACGAATCTTCCATCAGGATCGCGCTTAGTGTGCTCAACGAAATGTTTTTCGCATTTCGCATTCGTCCACCGTATAGACCTGATTTGAGTCGGCTTCTTCAATTTCCCAAAACCGGCTCAGCGTTTTATTTATATCGATTTCGTCACCTTCTATCATTAACTTACACGATACGTTATTCGTTTTCTGACCGATTGGTCCGGATACTACCCAACCAAATCCAGTTTTTTGCAATAAAGGTTTATTAGGACCTAGCGAAATTTGCTCGACACAAATGAGGTTCCAAGATACATCTGACCCAATAATCATTTGGAGCTTGTCTGGTTTAAAAAATGACGGATCAGCTATTTGGGTATTTGTAACTCTGATAGATTAACATCAGCCACTTGTAGTCCCTGAGATAATGTGTCTATTACAAAAAACTTGTTTGTGAATTTAAATGGACTGTGCATGGCTTGAACTTAATTCGCATTTAGCAGTAATATTGGACGCGATACCATTTATGCCTCTTACGATTATGTTTGTTGGTATGTTTTCTAATTTAAGGCGAGTGAATAATTCTTTTGAAATAAAACTAGCCTGGGCGCCTAAGTCAAGCAGTGCCCTTACTGTATGAGATTTATTACTTTTATCCAAAATTTCAACGAGTACGGTAGACAGAAAAACATGCTTTCGGAGCGGACGGAGTCTGTTGGATGTGCTGGCGCGATGTCCACTGGTATCGAGCTTTGTGAAGAACTATTATCAAGTTGTATATTGGCGTTATGTGGATCACGATATTCTAAATGTAAAAGAGTATTATGCTTTAAGCCGCATTTAGTGCAATTACCACGGCGACAAAATTTACTATTATGCCCTGGTCTAATGCATAATCTGATATTTTTTACCTTATCGATACGGTCTTTAATGCCTAACGCTAAAGAATAATTACAATTCTGAATATAATGGTCTTTTTTACAAAATGTGCATTTCGTAACTTTTTGTTCACCCCCTGTAACAATAAATTCGCGAGTATTATTATTCGTAAGTTTTATTTTATCCGGATAAGTCTCAAATACTACTTCTAGAAGATTAGCTCGTGATTTTAAGAATTGTTTAAAATTTTCAAACGTGGTGTTTTTTAGATTTTCTTTAAAACCTTCCCATTCGCGAAGGGTAACTGAATCTAGTTTACTGGATATTAAGTACCCAATAGGTTGGTTCAATTGCTCAAGAGCTCTCAAATTTTTAGTTATAACGCCTAGTAATTTTCGAAGGGCAACAACCGATTCCTTAGCCACTGGTTCACAATTAAATAAAGATTTCGCGTGATTATGAATTAACTACTGGTCATTATCGTAACGTTCAGAAAGTAACTTCCAAGCCACATCATAATTTGCAGTGGATATTTCTAGAGATTGTATTAATCCGCCGCCGTACCCTCTAGGGACGCCCGTAAATAGTGAAATTGTTGTATAGTACTTATCGCATTATTATCATGAATATAAGTGATTTGTATGTGTCTCTAAATTCCAGCCATACCTTAAGTGAACCGTGAAATTTAGGCAGATTAATTGTCGGTAACTTTGAACCTTCATCTTTGATCTTTGAGCCTTGATCAAAACTTTGAATTTTGTTTTGCGTATGTGAATGATTGTCGGAACTAGAGAGATATAGATGCTTGCGTGTAATAAGCCCTTTCAAATGTTTCCCTCTCAGTTAATTGAATTTTAAGTGCCTCGTCATTGTCAGTATCTAGTTCTATACGCGACTGCAATTCCTCAAATTCCGTTTTTAAACTATTTAAGTCTAAAAGTCGTGTTTTTAACTGTAGTATCTCTAAATCCGATACGTTTTGCGGTAAATTTTCGATATATTTTTTAAACATAGTTAACTTAGATTTAACTATTCCCCTTCGTCTAATATCTGACATTATCATTAATTGCAATTAAGCTCAAAATCAAAACAAATCGAGACAATAAAACTCAAGACAAAATACGATATGGTTAAGTAGGTAATGAAGGGAACTCACATTTTTTTAACCTTTATGCTTTGTTGGCCAAATTGATCGTACCAGATGAGTGCGTTTCCAATTCACTTTCCAATTCTTCCTTCCACTGGGCCGCTGTAATAGATCGACCAGGACTGGACAACTCAACAAAACCACGCTCTGCTACCAAAATGTTTTGATTAAATACACTTTTTGTACTTATCGAATTGGACGGCGTAAAACGAAAAACGATTTGGTACAAACACTTTTACTTCCTTTCGATCAATATTGTTGTTATACAAATGAACGGATTAAAATATAAAAACATTTTTGGGCTTCTTTTACTACCAGCTATTACAATGTGTTGATGCACGAATCACCTTAAGAAGGGCGACGTATATTTTTAACGGCTTGCACCTTCTCGAGATGCGGCATTGCCACATCAAAACAAAAGTATTATATTCATTGCAAAATGTAAAATATGCTTTGCGAACACTAGCATTCCAACTGAATTTTTTACAACAGCACGAGCACGTGATAATCTTTTGTTAATTCTTGTCGAGCTTCATTTGAAAATTTTTAAGAATACGGTTTCATTAAGTGCAAGTTAAAGAAATTTATGTAAACTTGAAGTTTTTAAAAATAATTTATTTTACAATTATAGATTGTGCATAGACAACGACAGTAACAAGAATGACAAAAAGAAATAAGATTAAGCTCGGCGTTGCCTTCGGGTAACTTGCAGCGTCGGCTAGTTTTCATACTGGATGTGCGAGTATGTTCATATAACTCCTCCCCTTTTTGGAAAAACAACACAACTGGAGGGGTTGGATTGTTTTGGTCAGCTTCAACGTCTTGGACAGGGTTTTATTTTCTTGAAGTCTTCTTTTTTCGGATCCATAATATGAAAATTAAAATTACAATTATAGTTGAAATAAACAAAATAGGGATATTCCAAACGGAGGGATGGGTTGAATTCGTTTCTATGGGTTGGATGGTTTCTGCTTCTAATTGTAACTCCTGGATGGCTTTCAAATTAATGTTTTTCAATTTCAGCACTCTTTTGTCTTTGTTTTCTATAATTATTTTGTTATTAAATTCTGAGTTCATTTTTGGTAAAATTATTGGGTTTCCTCTAATCATTTCCTTGGTATTACGGAATGTTAGAGTTTTTGTTAACAAGCTACACACTTGGGGAATTTTCATCAATGTATTTTTGTAGAGTTGAAGTAGTCTTGATTTTTCGCATTCGATTTGAACTTTTATTGATTGGTTGGTGGCTGGTAGTAGTAAGATTGATTGGTCGTTGATTTCTTCAATAAGGTTATTTTCTAGAATGGCTTTATGGACTTTGCATTTTGGTTTTTCTGCTTTTATCAAGGCAATAATGCAGTTTTCTTTGGAAATTTCTTCTCGGAATTGGCAAAAATAGGTGTCCTCTAGGTCAGGAGAGGGTTCTTCTCCAAATTGGTGGAATTCTATACCGAGTCCAAGGTAGGGTTTTTTAGGAATGATTATGGTATTTTGGTAAGGTAAACTAATGATATGGAAGGTCTTGAATTCATCTGTGTCTATGATAGGTAAATGTATAGCAAATATAATTTTGGAATCTGTTAAATCTATTTGAACACTCATGAATTGGTAATATGTGTAAAGATTTTTCAATTTGAAAGTACTTTTTGTACCGTACGTACCTATAGCATGTTCTATTAATAGTGACATTTGTTCTATATTTATAACTGGAGTGTAAATTTCCCAAATGTGCAAAAATAATGGCATCATTTTCTAGGTTATCTACAAAATTAATCAAACTTTGGCAGTTGAAGATAATTTGCTCTAAAGAACTTTGAAGAGATATATAAATATATACATCGGTAATATTATCGATTTTGTCTATTAAAGATTTGAATTTATTTTTTATTAGCATTTGATTTTCATACAAATTTGAAATTGTTTTATTAAGTTATGAACTTGGAGTTCCCACAGAATAGCTGACGTTGCTGAATCAAGAGCGTTCCCCCACTTGAGGATAACGTTGAACAAAACCAGGCGCGAGCCGGCATTTTAAGCTTTTGTTAACTTGTAATTGTAATAATATCACATCTATTGTTGTAACGTTAATAAAGTTCCGCTGTTCTTAATTATTTGAATTTTTTTTAAAAAACGAACTTTTCGCGAGTGAACTTAAAATTGGCGCAGTCAGTAGGATTGCCAAACGGAGTGACAAAAATCGTGTCGAACCGTCTATATCGATTGTTTATTGGCAATAAAAATCGATCGCGAAAAATCGGAAAAATTCAGTAATTGGAAAGTGTTTGCCCAGACGAAGGATCCACATCGCCGAAGTTTGGAAACCCCGGAAGAAGCCAACATCGCAGAATCCGGTTAAATTTAAGATAAGCCAACTTAAGAGGAAGAAACCGCATCGTTCAACCCCTTTGGCACTAGGTAGATAAATGAAGCTAATCAATTTACTCTGGTAAGAAATGTTGTTCTTCCATATTATATTCCTTTCATATTTTTCTGTTGATTTTTGAGTGATTTTTGATTTTTTACATTTCAATATTATATGCATAATTAATTGATGTCAGATATTGAAGACCTAAGTGATTTGTATCGATCATTAGATTTAAATAATTCTAATTTAAACCCGATCAATTTTGAAAATTTATCTTCAGTAGAAGACAGTTTAGAATTTGAAAATCTAAATACCGAAATGGCAGTAGCAAATGTTAATTATTCACTTTTGAAATTATATGTGGATACCATACCACAATTTGACGGTAATACTCACACATTAGGAGTATCATTAGATGCTTGTGAAAGTTTGATAGCTCAATTTGAAGATACCACAAATATAAATGCTCAAATTAATTCTTATATTTTACGGGCAATAATCGGTAAATTAACAGGTAGGGCCTTAAGCTTAATAGGTTCTCGTACCGAATTAACTAGATGGGACGATATTAAAACATTATTAAATTTAACTTTTGGAGATCAAAGAAATCTTGATTGTCTCGTTCAAGACTTAATTGCTTTACATCCACTTAAAAATGAAACCCCATATAATTTTGGCATGCGATGTCAAGATTGTAGGAATTTAATTGCATGAAAAATAAATGCATCGAATCTTCCAGCTCAGGAGAAATGTATTAGATTAGAGAGTTATGATGAATTATCTTTAAAAACATTTATTAGTGGGCTAAGTGGCCAATTACAAAATAATATTCGCTTAAGGAATCCAGACAGTTTAGAAAAGGCAATGTCTTTGGTAATAGAGGAAGAAAATTTTACTCGTAAAACTAATTATTTAAACTCACAAAATTTTAGACCAATTTAAAGAATGGCACCCTCAACCTCCGGAATAAATAATATGTCTTCAACTTCAAGACAATATCAACCTCCCAATTTTAACAGAAATAATGTTAACAATTATAGTTCAATTAGAAATAACAATAATTTTCGTCAACATGATACTAATACTTATCCAAATAATTCCAATAATCTTAATCAAAGATCTTTTTATGTTCCTCAACAAAATCATTCACCCCCGAATACTAATTTCCGAAATTATAACTCACACCCAAATAATTTTGGTAGAAATACCCAAGTATCTAGAAATTCAAATTATAATAGACATAGATATACTCCCGAACCAATGGATACATCTTCTGGTAACACAAGTATCAGAAATAATCATTTATCCGAATTTTCAGAGGAATTTGAATGTCCTGGAAATTTAAATTCTGCTAATAATAAATTCTTGGAAAATAGTAACCTGCTGCGATTCTCACACTCAAGATTATCAAGAAACTGATATTCACAATCCTTATCTAGAACAAGAAAGTTACATAAGTGCACCTGTTATACACTCTCACGGTCCCACACAAAACACTTCCTACAACTGTGATAACACAGATATAAATTTTCGCGTGGGCGCGAAAGACAAAGAAATAACGTAATAAATATCAACTTACTAAAATCCAATCTTCCTTACATTTTTATTCCCGAATTAAAAGCAAATTTTCTAATAGATACCGGCAGTAGTAGAAGCTTAATTGATCCCAAATTAGCATATAAATTTTATAGAAATTACATTTTTCACGAAGATTTTAGTATTCAAACGGCTCATAGTATCAGTTTTCATAATGAAGTCATGGAAATTCCCCCTTTTGACATTTTTAAAGTAAAAGAAAAGCACAAATTTCACCTTTTTAATTTTAGTAAAAAATATAATGGACTTATAGGTATTGATTTTCTTAAACAATTATGCGCATCTATTGATATACATAATAAATTTATTATTACACCTAAAACTAAAATTCCAATAAATTATGATTGTGAAGGAAAAGCCAATTCAAAAAATTTAATAAAAATAGATAACTATCAACTTACTATTCCGGAAAGAACAACTAAAATTGTTAAATTACCAGTAAATATAGAGAAAGGTTTAGGATTCATGAAATATATTAAATTTGATACACAATTAGAATGTCCTCAAGCTCTTGTTAATATTGAAAATTATTTTGCATACACATCTATCACAAATTCCAGCTGTGAATCGAAAGTAATAACTGTTACAGGACCATTTATTATTGAAAAATTGGATCTTACGGAAATTAATTTTGTAGACACATTGGAATCAAATGATATTTTAACTAATAATCACGATAAATTATTGAAAATCAATTTAGATCAAATTCGATTTGATCATTGTAATTCCGAAGAAAGGCAAAAAATACAAGACCTATGTTATGAATATAGAGACATATTTTATTGTGAAAAAATTCCCCTCTCATTTACAAATACGGTAAAACACAAAATTAGATTACCAGACGATACTCCTGTTTATACTAAGACATACCGATATCCCGAAGTTTATAAAAAAGAAGTTAAATCTCAAATCGATAATATGTTATCACAAGGTATTATTAGACATTCAGCATCTCCTTATAATAGTCCAATTTGGATTGTAGAAAAACGTAAAGACGCATCTAATAAAAAGAAATATTGATTGGTTATCGATTATCGGAAATTAAACGAGAAAACAGTCGATGACAAATATCCACTACCTTTATTTAGTACAATTCTTGACCAATTAGGTAGAAGCCAATATTTTACTACGCTTGATTTAGCCAACGGTTTTCACCAAATACAAATGGAAGAAAATGACATTCATAAAACAGCATTTTCCGCTGAAAATGGGCATTATGAATTCGTCAGGATGCCTATGGGAATGAAAAATTCTCCAAGCACCTTTCAAAGAGTAATGGATAACATACTCAGAGGTTTGCAGAATGAGACATGTTTAGTTAATCGTGACGATGTTATTATATACAGTACGTCTCTTCAAGAACACATAACCAGACTTAGACAAATATTTGACAGACTAAGAGAAGCTAACTTTAAAATACAATTGGACAAATCAGAAGTTTTACGGAAAGAAGTAAACTATTTAGGTCACGTAATAACCCCCTCTGGTGTTAAACCAAATCCTGATAAAATTTTAGCCATAAAAAACTTCCCAATACCAAGTTCCACGAAGGACATTAAAAGTTTCCTTGGTTTAATCGGATACTACCGTAAATGTATTAAAGATTTTGCCAAAATTACAAAACCTTTAACAAAATGTTTAAAAAAAGGTTCTAAAATCATTCATGATCAAAAATTTATTGATACTTTTAAAACTTGTAAAGATTTATTGACTAACGCACCTCTTCTTTAATACCCAGACTTTAATAAAAAATTCATTTTAACTACAGATGCATCAAATGTAGCTGTAGGCGCTATTTTGTCACAAGGGCCTATTGGTTCAGACAAACCCATTGCTTATGCCTTTCGTTCTTTGAATGACTCAGAGCAATGGTATAGCACGATAGAAAAATAACTATTAGCTATAGTTTGGGCTTGTAAATACTTCCGTCCTTATTTATATGGTCGAAAATTCACAATAGTAACTGATCACAGACCTTTGGTATGGCTTTTTAAATTACGCGAACCAAATTCTAAATTAGTACGATGGAGACTAAAACTCGAAGAATTTAATTATGATGTAGAATATAAAAAGGGTAAAACTAATACTAATGCAGACGCCCTTTCTCGAGACACGATAAACGCTCTAGAAAATGAATCAATTATTAATAATCCCGAAGATATTGATAGTGATACCTTACAATATCTTAGACAGTTATCAGAACATCCTTTAGATGATGCTAATATGCAGAATCAAACAAGTACCCAATCAAATATCAATATAGTGTCCGATGTACAAATTAGACCCCCTGACCAAGAATCTGGTGGTTCTACACAACACACGACAGCTAACGAAACGACTAACGAAGGAATAAAAATTCTTGACGAAATTATCAATAATAAGGTTAATCAAATTTTAGTTTTTGGACAGATATATAATAAATTAGACGTTAAACAAGAAAATTATGAACACCATAAAATCATAACAGTAGAAATTGCCACAGAAAATAACCACGATTTAATTTTTGAATTTTTGCGCGATTATACTATGCATAATAAAACTTATTGTATGTACTTCCATACTGAAAGTTTGTATAGACATTTTAATGAAGTTTATTTGACTACATTTTCAGAAAAAGGTTCTAAATTAATCAGATGCACGCAATTAGTTAATACAGTGAAAGATAAAGAAGAGCAAATTTTATTAATAAAAAATCATCATGAAAGTAAAACTAATCACCGAGGCATCTCAGAAACTATGGAACGTTTAAAGAGAAATTATTATTGGATAGGAATAAAAGAATCAGTCACTAAATATATAAATTCTTGTGATATTTGCCAAAAAACCAAATATGCTAGAAAAAACCCATATTCGCCATTGATGCTGACCGAAACAGCTTCTAAACCATTTCAAATTGTTCATATTGATCTTTTCTTTTTTGATAACAAAATATATGTAACACTTGACTTGACTTGACACTTGACTCGTTTACAAAATTTGCGCAAGCCTTCGAAGTAACAGCTAAAACCGCGATTCACATTAGTAATGCTTTAATTAAATATATATCTTCATTTGGCGTACTCGAGAAATTAATTTTAGACAATGGTACGGAATTTAATAATGAAGTTATTCAGGAAATTTTAAAATTACATAAAATAAAAATACATTTCACCACTGTAGGACATCATGAAGGAAATGCCATAGTAGAACGCTTTCACTCTCCAATAATAGAACACCTTCGAATACTTAGAGAAATGTATCCCAAAGAAAATGAAAATCTTATGAATTATGCTATTTTAGGTTACAACAGTAGTATTCACAGTGCAACAAATTACTCACCCTTTGAGCTAACTTTTGGTCACACAAATTCTAGGAACCCCAATGAAATATTTTTACCAACAACCATTTATTCAGATTACGCAGAAAATCATAAAAATAAATTAGAACATGTTTATAATAAAGTTAAATGATCATTAGAATCAAAAAAATCCAAAATAATATCGAAGCATAACGTAGACGGTGACAAAAATGAAGAATTTCAGGTAGATCAATTGGTCTATAAAATAAATTCTCAATATAGATGTAAGAAGGACAATAAATTTATAGGTCCATTTAAGATAATTAATCTATTAGATAGGAATAGGGTAGAGATAATAAATACTAGAAATAATAAGAAAGAAATAGTTCATATAAAAGAATTAAGAAAAAATTTCGTTGCAGGTTCCTCACAGCCTTCAACATCGGAAGTTACGGACTAATATATCCAACCTTCCACAATGTAACCAATAACCCTGGTATATTACCACTTAAATTAGGGACCAGTCAAAATATCATTGACTTTTGATCATTTGTAAAAACTTTTGAAACGTCAAAAATATTACACGAATTTAAATCATTACAATATAATCATAATAAATTACAAAACTTATTTTTAAGCGGAATTTCTAATAACTCCAATATTTCAGCTTTCGACGAAATATCAAATACATTTCAATTAGTAACTACAATCGAAAATAAAATTAATCTTCAAATTAATCAATTACTCTTTATCAAAATATGTACGATTTATTTGAGAGAATTGAAACAGCTATCACATTTTCTAAATTAAATATTTTTCATAATTCTATAATGGATCCAAATGATCTTTTAGACCACTTAAAACTTATTAATACTGAATTATCATATTCTAAACTGCCATTCGAACCAAATTCAGAAAACATCATTAATTTCGAAAAAGTAATGCAAATTAAAAGTTACTGCAAAATGGATAAAATTATATTTATAATAGAAATACCAATCGTAGAAATCAAAAATTATGATTTATATCAACTTTTTCCTTTACCCACTCCTAAAAATAATATGTACCATATAATTATACCAAACTCCAAATTCCTTATCCTCAATGAACAAAATTTCATGCCTTTTGACAACGACTGTCAAGAAATTAGTAGTCAAGAGTTTGTCTGCCATGAATCGACACCAATATCAGTTGAAGAAGAAGATGTCCCTTGCGAAGTCCAATTGTTGAAATTTTCCAAAAATCTAAACAATTGTCATATCATTCCAGTTGATATCAGGAAAACCAGCATTCAAAAACTTCAATCAAACAAATGGGTTGTCGTCTCTCCTCAGGTTGTAGTGGCTGAACAAATGTGCGGTAATAATAAAGACAAAGTGCTTCTAGAAGGAACTTTTATAGTAGAATTAGTAAAAAATTGCATAGTTAAAATAGAAAATATAGTTCTCCGTAATTATAGAATGGAAAAAAGTGAATTAAAAATAATAGAACTTCCAAAACTAAACGTAAAGAACTTTGTGAACGAAAAACCCCTAAAATTCAACACCCATATACTAGAAAGTGTTGATTTGAATAAACTGAATAACCTTAAAGACTCTTTAGACTTTCAAAATGAAAACTTAAACGAAATTTTTCAAAAACCTGTGCATTTTAATAATATTAGTGTATGGACCATAGTTTTATATCGCACCCCGGCAAGAACAGTGACACAACTCAAAAATGGAGTATTTGAGAAATAACAAATAAAAGAAAACTACAAAACTCATATTGAAATAGTATAAGCTAAATTTCAAGTAGTTATTTTTGGTAGTAAATTCAATTATAATATATAGAATAATATCATGGACCTGTAAATCAGTTTTTGTTAAATATGTGGTGTTACCAGGTCAGGTTAGGTCAGGTCTCTGAGTTATGTCACTTTTCTTGCTTTTCTAAAATCAGTTGTTCTTTGTTGTGACCCCTTGAGTAATACTTATGTCACTTTCCAAGCCCACTTAATTAGAATAAAAAAAGGAAGTTTAAATTAAGTGCTTTATTAGCTTATTTAAAATACAAAAAAATTACATGAAAATAAAGTAGTACACAATTTATACAAACATCGAGTCATAAATGGGCTTATACAACGTGGGAATACTTTTTGCTGAGATAAGTGTTTTAATATGAGCTTTCTTTATGGCAGAAATCTCCATTTTTTTCTTATATGCCGGAACGCACTTTATTGTAGAGATGCTCTCTTGCCTTCTCCTAGTATTATTGACATTTATCTGCCCATAATCTTTTTGTTCGTATGTAGTTTTCACAAAAATAATGCCGGGATCAGTCTTCTGCACTTTAAATACTTTTAGTTCGCTAGTTTTTATTTGTTCGTTGTTTGGTGTTTTGTTAAAATTTGATCCTATCTGTTCAGAAAGTTTTTTTAAGTCGACAAAATCCTCGTAACTCAATTCTGTTACTTTATACGGATTTCCAGTTTTCCTCGCAGACCGAATTAATCTGACGTAATCAGTAGGAATATAGATGGGACCCGATTTAAGAGCTCTTTTAATTGACTTCTCTATGACAGAGTGCACATTGTCTCCTTCATTTTGTGTGTGTCCCCTGATCAAAAATTTATGTGTGATCGATTTGATTTTAAATTTTTGCACAGCGTACAGGTACATGCCCATTATGAATTTGTTCTTTTGCTGGCCACAACAATTATCGGAGTAGAAAACAATTTCAAGGTTATCGTCGTTTCTGGTGTTAGCTTTTTCTTCTAAGTATTTCAGAATGCAAGTGCCGATTTCTATGGCACCTCGATTTCCTTGACCCTCATGCCAAAAAAAAACACTCGACTTTATCTGACTGAAGTTCATTTATAGTTAAGTTTTAGCTGTTGATTTTGCTTTTATAATACAAGGTAGACGTATCTCCTCTTGGTGCTGGCAGCACCGCTTGGAGATCGTAAGTGGCGACTATAATTTTTCCTTCGCTTTCTTTTGCCTTCTTTTTGTCCTCTTCTTTTTCTGCTCTTGACAAAAATTTCTCCTTCAAATGTTTATCATATTTCTCTTGTATCGCTTCTCTTTCTTCTACCCTTGCGTTGTTATACGAGCTGCATAAGTCACACTGATCTTTTTTGGGGGTGAAAAAAGAGATGTTAAAATTGGTATTGAAAATTCGGGAATACATCGTCAGATTTGCAAACGGAAGGTTTTTTTCAATGCACTCGTTTTTGTAGTCACGGTGTAAATCAGCCAGGCTTTTTCCACCTTCTATGAACTCCCGAGTAGTATGCGCGCGCAGGTAATGACTGTCAATTCTTGGGATAGTATTGATATGAGCAACAACACCATCTTTTATTGCAGAATCTACTTTAAAGTGGTGTCCGTGTTTACCTCTTAGATCTTCTTGAAGAAATCCTTCGTTTAATTTGGTTACTACAGTTCTAATAACTCGGTTGTTGATGTCCAGCGTGGCCATAAAGAAAAATTTGCAAACACGTACGTTTACTTCGTTGATTACGAAATGGAATGCGTGGTTACATTGGCGCCGACTTTCTTCTTTTTTGTACTGATACTGAGGTCTAACGGCGGTCATACTTCTACAGATAAATTCTAGTTGGGATTTCAGACTTTCGAGTGACCAGTAATTTTCAAATATTTCGAGCCTTTTATTTTCTTCTATTTTGCTTGAACATTTTAGCTTACATTTTTCACCACACGCTGGCCGTACCTTTCTTGCCTGCATTTCTGTTTTGCGAATTGATGATGATGTATAAGGTTTTCCAGCATTTCGGAGAAATTTTGCTTTAGTCTTCTTCCATTCACCTGGATTGGCTTTCCTTTTCTTACCTTTTCGCTTATTATCTGTTTGGGTATTGTCTGATTCGGCACCTTCTGTCTTGTTAGTAATAATATTTTCATTCTCTTCCAATCCTGATGACTCGGACGTGTTTTCAGAATTAGGAGATGATGTATAATGAAAATCTGGATCTATGTCTGAATCATCTGCACTTTCATCTAATGATTCTTTTTGTTGTGGACTTGGTTCAACCCGTTGGAGCCTCAATCGCATTGTATGCAGATTTTCAACACACTGCCATTTAGAATGTGATCCTTGATCTTCTGGTACTGTGTCGTTGTTCAATTCCGTCTCTTTCGTGGCACTTTCTTGTTCTGTGGTTTCTTCTTCACCGTACTTTGGTCTAAAATGTGTCGTTTGATATTCCTGTACTATCACTTTGGAAAACTCCGGCACTTCAATCACATTTTCTTGTCCTTCGCTTTCTTCTATATTATTCTCTTCATAAATCTGACTTTCGTCGTTGTTTGTCTCAGTTTGCAGCCTTTTTTCGCCGAGGTCTCTGTTAGGTTTCACGCTTTCTAAAGTGTTCTCCACTTCACCAATCAAGCAGGTTTCTTCGACTTCCATATCAAAAATAGCAGCTGCTAGCATTTTTCTACCTCGGTATCCTTGCTCTGGGTTCATAACGAATCTACAACAAATAAATTTCAAGCTACATTATTGATGTTTATTTCCTAGAGTAATATTATTCGAAATTACAAGGTTAGGTGACAACAATGTAAGACGTACTTTTGAACTAAGAAAAGTGATAACACAAAATACCGATAGTCAGGAAAAGTGAGACAAGTCGAAATAAAACAATACAATAACTTACATTTAGAGATAATTCATTCAAGAAAAGTGATACAACACCAAACACTGACCGTCTCCATCAGGAAAAGTGGCACAAATCGAAATAAAACGGTACAAATCAATAGATATAGTGATAATTGATTCAAGAAAAGTGACATAACACAAAACACTAACACTTTCAATCAAGAAAAGTGGCACAAATCGAAATACAACGGAACAAGAAAATAGATTTAGGGATAATTGATTCAAGAAAACTGACATTTTTATGCTTATGACAATATCAAAAATTATATTTCACTTACCTTACTGCACGAAAACTGTCACAACTCGAAATGTTACGCTTTTTTTGACCGACAACATGCACACCTTCTTGTAACAACACTGAAGTGACACTGTTCTTGCAGTGATGAACGTAAATTAGCCTAAGAGTAAAACTGACACAACTGCCTCCTATCGGATAGATTGGGACTTAGAGATGTGTCGTTTTTCGTGCACGTGAGGATACAAAATACGCATTCATTGCTGTTATAAGCTCAGAATTCGTATTTTTTGAGTTGTGACACTGTTCTCGCCGGAGTGCGATATGTTTTAATTGCTATTATTGTACTTTATTTTATGTATTACTATGTTTACAATAGGAAAAATATAGAACCAGCTACGAGGGATGCAGAAGTATCGAATCCAGTTGTTAAACCCCGGATTCTCATCTAAGGGTGAAGGAGTTATGAACTTGGAGTTCCCACAGAATAGCTGACGTTGCTGAATCAAGAGCGTTCCCCCACTTGAGGATAACGTTGAACAAAACCAGGCGCGAGCCGGCATTTTAAGCTTTTGTTAACTTGTAATTGTAATAATATCACATCTATTGTTGTAACGTTAATAAAGTTCCGCTGTTCTTAATTATTTGAATTTTTTTTAAAAAACGAACTTTTCGCGAGTGAACTTAAAATTATAATAATGATTTATCAGAAGTTTGTTTAAAGAAGTTTGGAGGTTAATTTCGTGTTGTATAGAATTTTCTTTTTCTGTTAAAATTTTTATTTTCTCATTATATTTGATATCGTCGTTATGATCTAAGGTACCGAACAACCATTTACTCATTGTGCCGATACCATTAAATAATCCTATCTTGTTCCGTTTAGAGGGTGTTAAATTATTTACTTTATTTTTTGTGGTTTATATTAAATATTTGGTGTGTTCTAGCAAATTATTTATTCCTTGAGTTTCTCTGACAATTACTGTGTTATTTGAAATACTGAATATTTTATTGTAAAATGTATCTATATTTCCTAATTGATTAATTATCCAACTAGTTTCTACGTAGTGTAAAAATGTATGCTTAGTACTAATTAACCTAGTTTTTCCTAATTCTAAGGGTAATATTGGTGAATCTAATTCTAGTATATCTATGTCACTAACTACGGGATGTAGAAGGAAGGTGTATATTAGGAGGATCTGTAGTTTCGTCATTTTTGTCTTCCTGTAAAGAACGTCTTTCGTTAGTAAATGGTTTTCTAAGTTTTGATTTGTGAACAATTATTTTTTTTGATGTCTTTATCTTTTTGCCCAAGTCTTCTGCTACAGTGGATTTGATATGTCGGGGCTTTGATTTATTTCTAAGCGCTTCGCGATTTTTTATATAAATATTTTGTCCTTTTTCGTAAGTTTTAGGTTCTTCGCGGCTTAAGTTACGTTTTTCAATAATTTTCTTTTTATTTGTAAGCGTTTTGTCATAAATTTATTTGTAAATAGTATTTAGACGTATTTTCCTATCGTTAATATAGTCGTTTACTATGTGTTCGTCAGTTAAATCAAAGGGATCTAAAGCTTTTGTATCTCCTAGAATTACGTCAAATGGTTTGCATTTCGTGACACTATGTATAGACGAGTTGTATCCTATTATTGCAGTTTGTATTATTTGTTTTATTGACATTTGTGGGTGTTGTAGTAAAAGTATTCTAGCGTTTACTAATAAGGATGAATGGAATCTCTCTACCGGACTGTTACTATAAGAGTTTCTGGGAGTTGTGAAATGTAACTGTATTTTGTGTAATTTACAAAATTCTTTAAATAATTCGGATTTAAATTCTGCACCATTGTCGGTGGTTATGCTACAGGGTACACTGAAATGACTAATAAATTTATTTATACCTTCTATTATATTTACAGCGTTGTTAGATTCTATTAGATATGCTTGTCCGTATTTTGAAAATGAGTCAAAAATTGTTAGAAATTTCGTTTTTCTAATTTGAAATACGTCAATATGTATCATTTCGAATGGTTTTGAAGGGGTTAACGTTGAGGAATATTTTATTTTAGGTGGGTGTCTGTCGTATTTAGCTTGTTGGCAAATAGAACAGTTGTTTACATACTGTGTTATACTGTTTTTCATGTCAGGCCAGTAATATTTGTTTCTCAGGGCTTCTAAAGATTCATTTATGCCTTTCGGGTATTGGAAATTTTTTTATTGCTTCAATTTTAACGGGGTTCGGTTTAATACCGTTGGGAGTGATTACATGTCCTAAAAATTCGACTTTCTTTCGAAGGAATTCACACTTGTCTAATTGTATTTCTAAATTTGTGTCGCGTAATCTTTGTAAAACTAATTTTAAATTTTGGATATGTTCCTCTAAACTAGAACTAAAAATAATTAGGTCGTCCATGTAAACGAGAACAACTTTTCCTTGTAGATTTTTCAATACATTATCCATTAACCGTTGGAAAGTACTTGGTGCATTACGTAATCCATATGGAAGACGTAAATATTCATAATGTCCATTATCTACTGTAAAAGCGGTTTTTTGAATAGAATTTTCGGCCATCTCAATTTGATGAAAACCGGAATATAAGTCTAAGGTTAAAAAATAAGTTCATCTACCTAATTTATCTAAAACGTCATTAATATTTACCATAGGATACCGATCTGCTATGGTTTTTCCATTAACCTTTCTATAATCGACAATTATACGCCATTTTTGTTTACCGCTTGCGTCAAGTTTTTTACTAACTACCCAAATGGGGCTGCTCCAGGGAGAGTCACTTGGTCTAATTATTCCGTCAGTAAGAATTTTTGAAATTTGTTTTTGTACTTCGTCTTTGTGAATGTATGGGTACCTGTAAGTCTTAATATAAACGGGTATTTCGTCAGTTGTCTTAATTTCGTGTTTTACTTGATTGGTAAATGTTAGTTTGTCGTTTGGAATTTGGAAAACGTCATTATATTCTTTGCAGAGTTTTGTTATAGCTTCTTTTTCTTCTATATTTAAATGGTCTAAGCGTAAATAAATTTATAGTTTGATTATTTCAAATTTTTTTATTATTTCTTTAAAAACTAAATTTCTTTCTTAAAAAGTTTCTTAACTCTAAAAATTCTCGACCGGAGAAAGGATGTAACAAAAAGGAAACTCGGTACTTACGCAACCTTCAGAGTTTTCTTCCTGTCTGATTCTTCTTCTGCCGTGGGTCAGGATCTCGCTGGACCACAGAAGTTTGGCTGGATCACCGGAGTTGCACTTGGAGGTACAAACGCGAAGAATTAAAATTCACCGTTTCTTATTTCCCGAAAACCGGCTGTCGAAACCGTGACTTTTCGAAAAATTTTGACGTCGTTTTATCCTACTGACTGCTCCAGTTAAAGAAATTTATCTAAACTTTAAGTTTTTTAAAATAATTTATTTTATAATAATTATAGATTGTGCATAGACAACGACAGTAACAAGAATGACAAAAAGAAATCAGATTAAGCTCGGCGTTGCCTTCGGGTAACTTGCAGCGTCGGCTAGTTATTATACTGGGTGTGCGAGTATGTCCATATAACCTGCATGCCTAAAGCAAAAGCTTCATCAGCCACAAAAACATATGGAAAATCTTCATTATCATTTGGAAGAGGGGTAGGTTTTGGTAAGTTGAGGTAGTAGTTCTCCAAATTTTGAGTGGAATAGAACTCCTCCATCAGATATTCGACCATTCACTCCAACCTCTACCATGATGAATTCCTTTTTAGCATTTACAACTGCCAGTAATACAATGCTATAGAATACTTTATAATTGTAGTATAATGAACCTGACTTTGCTGGCTTTTTTATAGTGATATGTTTTCCATCAATCGATCCTAAGCAATTCCAGAATTGATGTAGGTTTCCTATGTCACTCGCAATGTTACACCACTCTTCACTCTTACTTGGAAACTGAAACAAAAGTTTAATAAGAATTTTTTTTCAGCCTATACATAATACTGAGTCACAAAATGTGGATGAAGATACTGAAACTCCATCACTAGAATCACAGAATGAAGGTCCATCTCGATCATCAATTACGCCAACACCATTTGTACCCCCACCTAAAAGAGCTCGAAAAGCTGAGCATATTGCCAAACAAAACGAGCTTTTATCAATGGCTTGTACATATCTTCGGGAGGCAAAATAACCTCCTCGAGATGGTGTTTGTACAGTAGCAAAAGTTTGGGGTGAGAAGCTACAAACACTAGAATACCAACAACGTTTCTATGCGAAAAAGGCCATAAATGATATCTTGTTTGAGGCTACTTTGGGAAATCTACGCAGAAACTCCGTAAGAATCAATGAGGACTTCTATTCCCAAAGAAATGCCTCTGGTCAGTCATTTACTTCGACTTCTCAGAGTGTGGCTTCATCTCTTCCTTCTCCTACAGATGATGGAAAAGAGTTGTCACATATTGGAGACGAACTAGCGGCATTTTATACTAATTTTACACCCTTATAATTTTTTTTGTAAATGAAGACGAAATGTGTTTTATTTTAATAAACTGCTTTCGACTATTACTTCTCTTATAATTTCCTAATTCCGTTATGGTTATCAGTGGCAGATTTGGAGAGGTCTCATTTAATTTTTAAATTTCTTATGTAATGTTTTTATAATAAAATGTGGAAGCACCTGTGTTTCTTCTTTCACAGTCCTACATCCGTGACTGGTCTATATTACAATTTAAATAATAAAAAGGTAGGTAATATCACAGATTTCAAGAACAGCTATATTTATTGCAGACGGTGACAATGCAACTGAAAAGTTCAAATCCTCGAAGCTTCTTCCCGTGGCTAGGTTAAAGCCGATCTTTCATTTACTGGTAAACTTCCCCACATGACCGTGTTTTTCCGTGTTGAAATAGGTTCGACCATTCGCAATCATTCATTGAAAGTGTCTTCGTCCATACGAAAATAATTTTTATAGTCACTCACTTCCTTCGTATCACTAAATGTGAATAATTTTGGCGTTTTTTCAACCATTCTTTCATCCAATAACGACGTTTAACAGAACGTTTCATACTTAATGCAATAATAGTTAAAGCTAGACATGTTTTTTTCTTGAAATCCATTGTCTGATTAAAACACAGTTGATGTGGTATCTACGCCACTTTATAATAATGACGAAAAAATAATATCAGTAATAATGAACATGTAAGGTACCGAAAATAATGACAGGGAAATTTTTAGTAATGATCTGCTGGAACGACATTATTACTGAACGTGTAAGGTGCCTTTAACAGTTATATGGAAAAAAATATTTGTATATCATTTTTATTACTTTTTTAAATATTTTATGACATTGACCAATTCTCCCAAATGATCCCCAATTTTTGATAATTTATTGTCGATTCCTTCTAGTATGGTTAGTATAGAGTTGTTCATGGATCCTAGCTGTTCACCCAGATAGGTTTCTCTGCGTCGTGATGATGCCCTCCGATTAATGAATGTGGGAATTGTAGGATTGTTTTCTATTGGACCTAAAAAAGTGTTAAAATAATAAATATCAATTAAAAAAAATCTACTTATTGGTGAAAAATAATATCTATTATAATTTGGTAGTCACTGTCTTTCTTACTGTAATGTGTTGTGTCATCAGAAATGTTACAACTTTTATTAGTTATTTGTGTTGGTGTTTCAATATTACGAGAACCCATTTTTAAAATTCCTTTTTCTTGTGGCTTTTCCGTACTTCTAATAGAGATAGGCTGGTTTTGAGTGTGACCTATGAATTTTCATTCCGTAATAATTACAGGGATATGGTACTATTTATAGTACCTGTTTCTAAATGTGGATGGAAAAAGAAACAGCAAAATATAAGTGGTTATATTTTTCTATTTCGCATAAAAAGTGAGTGGTAGATAAATAAATGCTAAGTAATAATCCTTTCTTTTAAACTACTTTTTTTAAATTTTTAATGTCATGAAAAAAAAAGGATTTGGCTCTATCTGTTATTGTATATTAGGTAAATATATACCTGCAAAAAAAAAGGTTTTATCAGCACTTTGGGTTTGATATTTTTTTGGTGTTGTATTTTCCATCCGTTCATTAATTTGTCCCATGTATTCTTTATTCATCATAGATACCATATTTTTATTAGTTTGAGAATGCGCTACAAATAATTTGATATTAAAATTAGTAATGTATTTACAATAAGCAGCCTCACTTATTATTTATTGAAGGAGGCTCCTATTATAATTTTATGTAAATTAGGTACTTACTTGTTACATTGGCTATTTCTAAAGTTAAAAGAATAGGTTTTGTCAGTTTAATTTGCTTCAATGGGGGCTGCTGCTCGGGCACTGACAGCGAAGGGCTGATGGATCTTTTTAAGCCTATTTCCATAACTTTGGGATTTCCCTCAACAGCTAACTTGCCCATTATGGCTAAAAGCCTTTCCTCAAAAGAAGTCAGGATTATATTTGGTGGAGGCCCACCTCCCGTACCTCCTAGGTGGGTGATCATTGAAACTGCTTTGGTTTTGCTTTTCCAGTCTATTATGGGTTTTTCCATTCTTCTGTCTTCTCCCCCATGCCAAGGTTTTTAAGCATGGCGGTCAGTTCCTTCCAACTTTGTTGGAGAACCTCTCACCTTTTATACTTTTTGATTTATTTGTTATAATTTCGGGGTGTTGCTCTGCAAAGTCCAAAATGACTGCCCAGTGATCGGACTGAACCCTCATGTTTGTTGATAATTAGGATTTCTTATTTTGTGCAATGATTAATATATTTGGAATTAGGTACTAGCGATTGGTTGAGAATGCGAAAATAGATACGAAAAGTCGAAAACAATTCGGACCTAACCTCAAAAGCCAAGAAAATAAAAATGACGTAAAAACGTGTGTCGTCTTTATCGGGAGCATAAATAAAAAAAATAAAGCATTCTTTCTATCACTCTAGACTTGTCGAATGAAGTCGATTCTACGCGGGTGGGTGGGGAGAGGGGAGACCCTTTAGAACCTGTGTCATGATAACCTGTGACTAATTTATCGCTTGCGAACGATGTGAAACGGTTGCTAGGTAACGTGACGTCACTAAAATAGAATTCTATTTGTAGTGATCCCAGGGCAGATCAGGTCACATTTCGCAATTTTCGCATTGTATTTGATTGAGTAAGCGCAAGTTTGATATTTGTGTGTTTTATATTCTGGATTATATTTTATATTCGTGTTTCTTACTTATTAATAGTGGTTAATTACATTTTGTTAGTTATTTCCTTAAGGTAGTTAATAGTATAGTGTTATTCGTAAGAACTAGGACTCTAGGAGACTAGGTACAAACTGTGCTAAAATGCCTTCCTGTTTTGTACGAGGTTGCTCTAACGCTACTTACGTTTCTCGTTTGAAAGAGGGTGTAACATTTCATATGTAAGTTATACGATTTTTTTTGTATCTAAGTTCATTTACATTTGCCTTTTTCTTCAATTTGTAAATTCCCCAGTGCCAATACGCTTAAAAGATCCTGGTTGGTAGCACTTGGAAAACATCCAGCTTATAATATTGCCTATGAAAGGGTGTGCTCCGAACATTTTGCACAAACCGATTTTGATGTGGCAGGCGAACGGAAACGAATAAGAACAGGGACAACCCTGAAACTACCTCAATATGTTTTGAAGTAGATCACCTGGAGAAAAGTTATTTACCTAGCTCACCTCCACTTACATGGTATGTTAATTTTAACTTGGTACATACTCACAAAGAATCAAAAAATATATATTTTTAATTGTAGCAGCAAGCTGGAAAGTATTGATTCACCTCAAAGTAGTTCACCAAAATCTCCGACAAAACGTTCTCCATACGGACGGAGTCATTCAGACCCATCTTCATCTGCTCATTCTTCTGTTGAAGTACGGATGGTACAATTATTTCATCCGTATAGGTAAGTTTAATATTAAATCTTCTTTAAAATCAAAATGAAATATCTATTTTATTTATTAATTTTAGCATTTATGTAATGCCTTAGTACCAAAGTTTAACTAGTCTAAAGAAATGTTCTATTTACAGCAAACCTTCCACTGAAGATACCAATATAAAATTCATTTTTTGGAGGCAACAGAGAGTATGCAGAAACAAACTAAAAATTTCCAAAAAAAACAAGCAGGAGGCTAAAACTAAAAATAAAATCCTTGAACAAATTATTAACAGAACTGAAAAATAGATTTTCTTTATCTACCCAAGCCACATCGGATATTATGACATCTCTCCAAGGAGCACCGGCTGCTTTATTAAAAAGAATGATGGTTAATAGGAAACTGGGTGATAAGAAAGTAACAAAGGCAAAAGTTGAAATCGAATTAAGAAGCTTTGCTATGACTAAAATTTTATAGCAGCAAAGCTTACAACTATGTAAGAGAAACATTTGGATTTGCGCTTCCTGCCCCATTATTTGTTCTACCATAGAAAAAAATACAGTTTATCAGAAAATTGTCTGGCACTCTGTTACCTGAGTTATGGCCATTGACCCTTATAACTATCTATGTTATAATGATTGAACCCAAAACCCGGATAAGAGTAAAAGGAGAAATGCTTATTTTGCTATTCGACAATTTTTCATTACATTTAATCAGTCTGATTTTCATATTCATTGTAATATTAAAATTATATATAAATCCACGAATAGTTTGTTTATGTTTGTGCTTAATGTAATAAAGTATTTTTAAAAATAAAGTTTTTCAATAAAGAAACTTAAGTGGCCAAGTCAGTAGGATTTTTGTCAGGAAATCTATCGTAGAAAAACCACGAGTTTCAACTCTTTGGACGAAAACCAGAATCAAGCTGCAGTTCCGAAGGAATCCATCAAGGAAGTCAAGGACGGATAATAGAAGGTCTTTTGCAATAAAAAGAGCACATATGTGGTAAGAATTTTTTTTCATGTCAGGCTCCTCTTCTAACGACGAATCCTTGAGCGAAATCGACAATTGTGAAGAGTTAGATTTAATTGATAATTTTAATCATTTAGCTATAATGGCACCACCAGTTTTAGATATCAAAAATTTGTCAATTATCCCAAATTTCGATGGGAACAATAATAAATTGCATCGTTTCATAAATGCTCCCGAATCAATTTTACGTCACTATTTAGACAGTGGAAATATCGGTAGTTTTCAAAATACATTACTTCTTAATGGCATATTAAATAAATTAGAAGGTAAAGCCGATGAAATATTCGCTATAACTGGCGCTAAAACTTGGAATGATATAAAAAATTCGTTAATTTTAAATTTTGGTGATCATAGAGACGAGAATTGTTTGAATCAAGATTTAGTTGATATAAGACAACGTAATGGTGAGTCTCCTTACGTATTTCAGGAAAGAATTTCAAGTTTGCTTAATTCAATTTGTAATTACCTAGATTTACACTATGAAAATGCAGAACGTCAGTCAAAAATAAATTTTTCCATTGAACAGGCGCTTAAGTCATTTTTAGCTGGTTTAAAAGAACCATTAGGGCCTATTATTCGCGTTACGAGATCAAATACACTAGAACACGTGATTCAATTCATTAGAGACGAGGATAATATTAAATATCATCAGAAAAATCAAAATTTTGGTAATGTTAATTTTAATAATGCTGTTCGGAAATATCGTAACCAACACCCCAACAGAATTTTCAACAAACACCCCAACAACATTTTCAACCAAGAATGTCTCAAATGACAAATAATTTTTCACCTCAATTTCGCAGAGGACCAATACAAATTCAACGTAACCCAAATCCTAGATATCCAACAAATTCACAAGTTTTTGGTAAACCTCCAAATGTTTGGAAACCAAATCCAAATAACGTTCAGTCTAGACCCGTACCTATGTCTGTTTCAACAAGAAACACCATACCTCAATTCCGAAACACTAATAACTTCCAAAATTTCAACCAGAAACCTAATTTCCATTCTGAAGAGTTATTTAACGCAGAAATTTCTTCTGAACAAATAGAAATACAAAATGATAATTCAAATTTTGACGAAACAAATTACGACGAAAATTTTGAATATAAAAATGAAGACAATTCTGAAAATGTTCAGGAAACTCAAATTGCATCGAAATGACTTAATAGAACTTAATATTTCCACAGACAAAAAAGAATTACCTCACATTCAAATCTCCAATCCGCCTATCAAACTACTTATAGATACCGGCGCAACAAAATCTTTTCTGGAACCGGAACTTGCTGCAAAATGTTTTAAAGATAAAATTTCCGGAGAACCTTTCACTGTTTCATCAGCATTTCAGACATCAAGTCAACAAAATTGTGCAATTATTCCAATATTTCCTGAATTTAATAAAAATGATAATTTCAAGATTCATCTTTTTAATTTTCATGAAATTTTTTATGGTCTATAGGACTTGATAATATAAAATTATTAAAAGCACACTTAGATTTGGTTAATTCACAGTTAATTACTCCCGAAACCACTTTACTCATTAATTATCTAGAAAGTAATTCCATTATCTTCAAAAGAAAAATTGATCCTTTCACTTGTATTTTGGCAAAAGAACCTGTTTCTCAAACTGAAGGGGACATTCTCATTTCCAAACAAATAATAAAAAACTGTGAAATTCCATCTTCTTTATCACACGCAAATAATGGCACAGCTTTGGTAGAAATTCGTAACAATACAAATGACGAAATTATTTTTTCTTTATCTAAACCACTACAAACTACACCCTTTGAATATAATTGCTTTGACTTATTTCACATTGACATCCAACCAGACGAAACACATGACCAATCTGACATTGCCGAACTTTTAAGAACAGATCATTTGAAGTTCAAAAACAAATAAAATCCATGTTAGATCAGAACATTATTCAACCTAGCAGCTCGCCCTGGTCATCAAACATTTGGGTAGTGCCGAAAAAAGCCGATTCTTCTGGCAAAAAGAAATGGAGGATTGTAGTAGACTACCGAAAATTAAATGAGAAAACTATTTACGACCGCTATCCAATACCCAATATAGCGGATGTACTAGACAAATTAGGTAGATGTAATTATTTTACGATTTTAGACTTAGCTAGCGGATTTCATCAAATTGAGATGAGTCCCGAAGATATCCAAAAAACTGCTTTTAATGTCAAAAATGATGATTATGAGTATGTTCGAATGCCGATGGGACTAAAAATAGTCCTGCGACATTTCAACGTGTTGTAGACAATATTATGAGGGGTTTACAAAACGAAATATGTTTAGTTTACTTAGACGACATAATAGTTTTCTCGACATCCCTACAAGAACATATTACAAATTTAGACAGAGTATTTGAAAGACTTAGAGACACAAATTTTAAAATTCAAATCGACAAATGCGAATTCCAGAAAAAGGAAGTTGCTTATCTTGGACACTTAGTAACACCTAACGGAATAAAACCAAATCCAGATAAAATTTATACAATACAACGTTACCCAACGCCTAAAACAACCAGAGATATAATAGTATTTTATGGAACGATCATGTAAAGATAGTTATTAATACACAAGCATTAACCGGGATACGAAACGAGACGAAGGCGAGGCGAGATGGTACAACATTGCTTTTTTCAATTTTTTAATACTTTTTCTATACAAACAATAAGAAATAAAATATGAAAGAAAAATAAGTTCTTCTTCAACTTAATTTTTATTCCTACAAAATTCAAAAAAAATTTCTTGTTCGTAGAAAAAATAGTGTATGCAACTCCCATGTAATGATTATTAAAACACGAATCTCTTAGAAACTGTCAAACATTCTACAGAAAATATTGGGTCAGCCTACTTGGTTATTTAAAAATCTAGATTTATATTGGTCAATTTTTCAGTTTCATAATGAAAACCAGTGTTATAATGAGTATCATTATGAAACTGACAATTGGCACGTAATAAAACAATGTTCAGAACCTAGATCCTATCTTGTTCGTATTTGTAGTACGAATCAAGTCTAAAGCCCGCCACTCATGATCCAACACCGCAGTACGATGTTGTTGAATGCAATTACAGTACAATTTTGTCGAAAATCGAATAAGAACACACACGTTTAATTTCGCAGTACGAGTTTACTTTCAACGTGAAAATGTCGGAAGAAAATATACTTCTAGGGGCTCTTGCGCTTTGTTCAACCGAGAAGAAAAGAAAAAAATACAAAAAAACGTAGGTGGTGGTGTAAAAAGTGGTTACTGAAAAGAAATACCTACAGTCATGTAAATTTATTAGAAGAATTGAGATTATATCCCGATGATTGGAGAAATTACCTACGAATGGATGAATCTATTTATGTTGAATTGCTATCAGCAGTAACGCCTATTATCCAAAAACAAGACACAGTTATGCGTTCTTCAATAACTCCACATGAACGGCTTTCAGCTACTTTAAGGTAAGTATAGGTATAGGACATTATACAACCAACTGTACAACATCATCAGGCATCATCCGATGTTAAATAACTGACGTCAATATAAATTTTAATAAATAATAATTTTTACTGTATTTAAATCTTATTAAAATTTTAGATTTTTGGCAACGGGAAGAAGCTACGAAGATTTGAAGTTCTCCACTGTCATCTCTCCTCAAGCGTTAGGCAGGATAATACCCGAAACTTGTGCTGCAATTTACACAGTTTTTGCAAAGGATTATCTGAAGGCAAAAATTTATGAGGAAAAAACTTGAAGTTTACGTTTAATATGAAATAAAACTATACATTGCAACAAATAATGTTTGGAAATATTCGTCATTCTCAAAAAAAATGGTAACAAACCGAAACATTATACAAATCTAATCAAGGTAACCTAAACATTTTTTTCCTAATATTTCAACTGAGTTACTAAAAAAAACATCCAGAATAAATTAAAAGTCACTCCACAAAATGTAATCAATTATCAATTATTAATTTTCATTAACATTAAAGGTGTGAAATAATTGGGATGCAGATGCTGGATAATTTGTAGCATACTGAGGCTGTAGTTCTGTGAAAGTATTAGAACTTTGGAATATTGTAGTTGAACCGGCATTAACTGCAGCATTATTGTTGACTGGTGGTTGTAACCTCCATTCTCTATTTAAGTTATTGCACTCTGCTTCAAACAAAACGTCGTTAATTAATTTTTCAGCCATAATCCTTTGATTTGTTGGAAGAGCCCTTAATTTCATACCGACATTTTCTCCATAAACACTAAATCTATCTTTTTCAAGCTTTTCTGCTGTTTGTCGATTCAAATTGTCATTAATTGTGATTAAAAGATTATCGCGGGGATCTGTTTTTCGCTCACTTTTTTTTCCACGATGCGGCGTTTTGTTGTAAGTGGAAGTATTTGTTGACAAGGCAGAATGTCTTCGTTCTCTTCGGCTGGCGGCGAGAACACAAAGTCAGTGTGAATGCTTTCTTGATCAGTTATCTAAAAATTTAAAATGTAATTATTATTATTTGGTCAGTAAATTCTTTATACACTACACTTTATAAAACGCTAGCACATTTCATTAAACACATAAAATAAATGACGAAAATCTTATGTTTTTGCGGGGGTTCTAACATGATATTTTTTGTTCTAGTTTCCAAAAACTGAAAGAGAGTGGCAGAGTATTGCAGAAAGTTTCGAGGAAAAATGGAACTTTCCCCACTGTTTGGGTGCTATAGACGGCAAGCATGTTCAGATAGTCCCACCAGCAAAATCGGGCTCCTATTTTCATAATTATAAAGGATTTCATAGCTTGGTGCTTATGGCTGTTGCTAATGCCAATTATGAAATTATCTACTGTAATTTTGGTACTAATGGAAGGGTTTCTGATGGAGGGATATTAAATAACACAAAATTTTATGAAAAACTAAAATCTGAAAACTTAAAAATACCTAAGCCAGAAACATTACATAATAGCGAACTAACTCTACCGTATGTGTTTGTGGGGGATGACGCTTTTTCGTTAGGTGAAAATCTGTTAAAACCATTTCCTCAGAGAAATTCAAGCAAACAGAAAGCTATTTTCAACTACAGATTATCACGAGAACGACGAATAATAGAAAACGTTTTTGGAATTTTAGCTGCTAGATTTCGCATATTTCATACGGCAATTCAATTAAATGTAAACTTCTCTTAAGTCAGATAGAAAATGCTGTAACTTTTGCTAGATTGGGAGTTTCACACAATAGTGTAGATATAAATGAAATGGATTCTAAAATTTATACAGTAATAAAGTATCACTCTATAAATGAAATTAGTTTTCCAAATATAAGCAATGACACGCATAGATATTATGAAATTTTAAAAATTGAAGCGTACTACTCTGATACAAAAATCGTTTTCGCTGTTCACTTTCCTATTGTTTATCCTGAATTCTTTTCATATTATCATCTTTTTTTTTCTCTACAACAAACCACACAACTATCATACCCCGCAACACCTTTCTGACCATGAACGAAAATGATTACCAATATCACTCGTTGCCCTGCCTAGACCTAAAGCCAAACTATTATTGTCCCGATGGAAGTCTGTCTGTAGGAGCCGACGAAGAAGATTGCATTTTCCAGTTACTTCAGCTTCAGTCAAATCCAAAAAACTGCCAAAGTATTCCTATCAAAATTTCCAAAAATGTAATCCAGACAATTGATGAGTCACATTACATAGCCATTTTCGTTAATCAAACTAAAATTAAAACAATATGTACAAGTACTGATTTTTCCACCATGAATAGAAAATTTTTGATATCTGTTCCATATCATTGTAAATTTCTGGTAGAAAAACAACAGTATATCAATCAACAACTGACTTCACGAGTCCAGCCGTTACTACTTCCAGAATTGAGAGTTACCTATAATGAAAAAGAAAAAGACGTTCCAGAGATCTCTTTAGAAACAGTTCCCTTAGATAAAATTCACAAACTTCTTAATAAACAAGTGAAATCCAGCCTATAGTGTTATAACATTTACAAAAGACTATCTTCTTCTATATATATAAAAATGAATGTTTGTCTGTATGTCCTCTTTAAAATCGTGAACGGCTTGACCGATTTCGATCTTTTTTTTTGTTTTTTTCGTTATAGTTCAGGGATGGTTTAGGAAAAAAAAATTGAAAAAATCTAAATTTTGAAAATCGGAATCTTCTTCTATCTTATCTCATGTGATGATCTTCAGCAAAGTGTTGTGCATGAGTCTACGAAGGTTTCTGAGTTGGTAGGACCAATCTTCAACAGATGGCACCACTATCATTCCAACTGTGGGGTCCAGAGGGTCGTTCATCTAGCATTCACTCAATAATACGTCGAAGAACAATAACAACTCTTTATTTCCACTTTATAATTCTTGATCGTTTTATACATGTGTCAACTCCACGATGCTTCTTCGCTCACTGGCGAAAACAGTGTTGCCAGCTCTCTGAAATCAGAGAGAGCGAGAGAGAGAAAAGGAGTGAGGTAGATAACAGCTCCCACACAGTCCCCTCCTAGTGTTAACTACATAATAAACTTAAGCAGTAAAAAAAAATCAAACAATATTCTGTTGAACGACTAAGACATGAACATATATGTCGATAGTAACAAAAAATAGGAAATAAAATATTGATTACATAGTACACAAAATATATTGTGTCATACAAATGCCGAATCACAACAATTATCGGCCATAGTCTGCAGGGCGTCTAGTTATTTTGTGGTGGGTGAAAATGTCACCTTTTTATTTTTGCGAGAATACGTTTTTAGTGCAGGTTGGTTGGTTGATGCAGGTTCACTTGTGCAATCTAGGAGTTCGGGCACGTAAAAGGCGGGTTTTAGCAGTTCCACAGTGACTGCCTTAACTTTACCGTTTATATCGATTTCGAAGACGCGATCGGAAACGCGGCGAACAACCTTGTGAAGGCCTGAGTAAGGGCGTTCAAGGGCCTTCTTGGCTACGTTGCGTAAAAATACGTGTGAGCATTCGTGTAACTCTTTGAAGTAGAAAATTCTATTTTTGTTTTTATGCGCGGTAGGGATTGGTAGAACTTGGCGCATATATTCTCTAAATTCCTCTATGAAAAAGTTGGGGTCTGGTGTTATATCTTCCGGAAGGAAGAATTCACCTGGAAGTCGCAAAGTGGTTCCAAATAGAAATTCTGCTGGAGAAGCATTCGTGTCAGCTCGGATATGGGCTCGCAGACCTAGCAATACTGTTGGGAGTGTGCGTACCCAGTTTTGTTCAGTGTGGCACATAATAGCCGACTTGAAAACGCGATGCCATCGTTCGATTAAGCCGTTCGACTGAGGGTGATACGGGGTAGTTCGGATTCGTTGCGTGCCGATCAGATTTAATAACGCGTGAAATAATCTCGATTCAAATTGCGTACCTTGGTCTGTCGTTATGCATTTAGGCGAACCGTATCTGGATACCCATGTGTTGAAAAATGTTCGTGCGATTGTTTCTGCCGACATATCTTTAATTGGAGTTGCTTCCACCCATCGCGAAAACGGGATGTGCTGGGTGATGGACCATGCGGAAGACTCTTTTCCTAAGAGGTTCAGGCACGTATGGTCGAATCGTTTCACCTGAGATCTCTCCTATCATAAGCACTGTATTTAGATTGGGCAGACGAAAATTTCTGGGAAAAGAAAGCTAGAGGTTCCCAGTCGTCACCAGTGGATTGTTCTAGTGCTGCTCCCATGCCGAAGTCCGATGCGTCAGTCACTATTCTGATATTCGCATCGATACGAGGATGAACCAGTAAGGTCGCATTTGCCAAATCATTTTTCGATTTTTCGAATGCTTCCGTGGCCTCAGGAGTCCACATGATTTCTCGTTGGTCGTTTTTCTTAGCACCTGCTAGGTACGAATTAGGCGGGGCGAGAGTTGTAGCGGCGTTGCGTAAGCATCGACGGTAGAAATTTAACATTCCGAGAAACCGACGTAATGATGCAACCGTTTTTGGCTTCTCGAACCTATGTATTGCCTCAATCTTTTCGGCTGTAGGTCGAGTGCCATTAGAGTTAATCATATACCCTAAAAATTTTAATTCCGGAACGCCAAAAACACATTTATCCACGTTCAAGCGGAGGTGGAAATCCTTAAGCCTTCGGAAAATTACCTCTAAATGCTGCGAGTGTTCCTCGGGTGACGATGAGGCGACTAAAATGTCATAAATGTAAACGAATACGTAATCTAGATTTCCTAGAGCTCGATTAACGAATCTTTGAAACGACTGGCCTGCATTGCGTAGGCCAAATGTCATGAACATGTATTCGAATAGCCCGAATGGGGTTATGATGGCGGTTTTTTCGATGTCCTCGGGTGCCATCGGAATTTGATGGTATGCCTTTTGTAGGTCCAAGGAACAGAATATCGTCTTACCGCTTAGATTTGCGGAGCAGTCGTGTAGATGGGGAGACGGATACCTGTCGGGGATTGTGACAGCGTTCAGCCGTCGGTAATCACCGCATAGGCGCCATGTACCGTCTTTTTTCATGGCCATGTGTGCAGGGCTGGCCCATGGGCTGCTCGATGGACGGCAAATGCCCGCCTCGACTAGAGCTTTGATTTCCGCCTTAGCACACTTCAACTTCTCCGGGGTAAGCCTACGTGCACGCTCGGCGACCGGAGGGCGATTAGTTATAATATGGTGAAGTACACTTCGGTTTTCCGGGGGTGACAGAGTTTGCGCACCGGTAATTTCCGGAAATTTTTTTAACAAGTGTGAAATTGAACTATTTGGATTGAAGCTATTAATTGATTGTGTTGACGGGGAACTGAAGTTTCCGAACGCGAAACTGCCGGTTGTTGAAGCAATAACCCGGCGCTTTTTTAAATCGACAATCATCCCGTAGTGGTTTAAAAGATCTGCTCCGATTATAGCACAAGGAACAGCCGCGATGCAGAAATTCCACTTGATGGGTCGGCGTAGTCCAAAGTCTAGTTCGCGGTACGATTCGCCGTAGGTATCTATGCGTGTGTCGTTTGCCGCAAAAAGTTTAAGTTTGGCGGGTGCGTGCTTAATTTTTGTATCAGCGGGGACTAACGAAATGTCAGCCCCTGTATCGACTAAGAAATATTGCCCGGTTTTCCTATCACGAATATGGAGACGATAAGATACATTTGTACCCTCCGCCACTGTCTCCGCGGGGGGGGGGTACTACTAGTTTTTTTCTTCGTAGTTCGCGTATTTCTCGCACCAACTTCGACACGACGTAGGGTTATCAGGAAATTTCAGGTGTGCGTAACACAGCCTAGACTTTTCCTTGTCCTTAGATTCACTTCGCGTTTGAGAATTGTTTCTGGAGTTAGGTCGAGAGCGCGTTTCCCGTTCTATCGCGTCCACTTTTACTGTGAGTTCTTTGACAGACTCTATTAGTGACTGAATTTGTGCCTATGAAGCAGACAGCTCAGTATTGACGACGTTAATTTGAGAATTACCGGAAGACGCGTTAGAAATATCCGCCAGTTGGTCGGCCAGAACGGCCATGGTGTCTTAATTTCCCGTATTGGACATCACTATGCCTCGGTGTTGCTCGGGCAACTGCTCAAGGAACAATCGAGTCGTCCACCGCGTAATTTACATTAAGATTACGGAGACGACTTAAAATTAACGATGGCTTACCGTCGGTTAATACCTGTCCTTTCAATAGTTGCCTCAGTTTGGCCTCGTTTGACAACGCGAATGTTTTAATGATCCTCTCCTTCAGTTTTTGAAAGATATCAGGAGGAGGTGGTGACGCGGCGATGATATCTTTGAACCTACAGAGAGCGCAGCCAGCATAATATCGGCCTTAGTAGTCTCACTTGTAATCCGCGCATTTCGCAATGAAGTCTCTACCTGCATAAACCACAGCGCAGGATCCGCGCGAAAGAATGTAGGGATTTTAGGAGTTCGGTAGCTGTGGACTTGTGTAGCCATATTTACCGTTAATAATTGCTCTAGTTGTTGGACACGACCTTGGGCTGCCCTTGACTCGTCGATAATTGTTCTGATTTGATCCTCGGTAAATGACATATTGTCTAATAATCTACAGAATAAGAACCATGTAATTTATATTATATACAATTTGTATTCAATACCAATAACTGTGTGATAAATAGTTATCAAAGATAAATGAAATAAAATGTTTCAAACAGTTTTTTTGAACACTCATATGAATTGGTTATACCTAAAAAATGTTATATACTAAATACAGTACAATAAAAATGTGAAACTTCAACAATATACACTTAACGCAATGGCGAGATTCACTGAAAAGGGTAAAGAAAATGTAAAAATGATTACAGTACTCCGGAATTGTTCAATTGCTAAAACGTACTTGTTATTAAAAAACAGGAACAGTTGATTAAAATAAATTTCTTGGTGGATGCTCGATAGGCAACCAACGTTACACGTGTATGTGGGTTGCTTATGTTAAAAATCAATACCTTGTAGACTTCTCTGTAGGCAACCAGAATTACATCAATGTTGCTGTGTTGCCGTCGACGACAATGGGCGGGATTTTGGAGCAGAGCACGAGGCAATGGGCGAAATTGGGGTTATGAAAAACTCACGTGTTTGAAAATGTGAAGTTGTATTTCCTTTCATAGTCCTTACTGCCCTGATGCTAGGAATCGGTGCCTTCGGCCAGGTCTACGATGAACTCACAGCACTGGTATCTGCTACTTAAGCCGGAGTGGCGAATATTGAAATACGAAGCACTTAACATGTGTGAAAAACACTATATCACGTCGGGGTCACCAATGTGGGGTCCAGAGGGTCGTTCATCTAGCATTCACTCAATAATACGTCGAAGAACAATAACAACTCTTTATTTCCACTTTATAATTCGTGATCGTTTCATACATACAACAAACCCTCCAGTTGGACTTAAACTCCATCTTCATCTGGTGTTCCCAGTGGCTACTTCCGTTGAACACTGAAAAATGTGTAGTGCTCCGATTCGGTAAAAATAACCCACTACTACCATACTTCGTAGACGGCCGACCATTCAATTCTGTGTTTTCCTATAACGACCTCGGAGTTATCGTAAATAGCAGCCTAACTTGGTCTGATCATATAACTTCAGTCTGTAAGCGCGCGAACACCAGACTGTATCTCATTCGCAAGTGCTTTTCGAGTGTTTCGTTTCAGTCGTTTTGTAAACTGTATACTATCTATGTCCGACCAATTCTCGAGTACGCCGGTCCAACGTGGTACCCTGACCTATTTCGTGATAAAAATCTTTTGGAAAATGTTCAAAGAAAAGCCACTCGACTTTCCCTGGGACCGCGAAAACCTTCCTACGAAGAAAGACTCTCCATGGCCAACCTAACTTCCTTTGAACTTCGCAGGCACCGCGTAGACCTCATTACCACTTTTAAAATATTAAAATTTAATTTTGGTAATCTTGATATGATGTTCACCTTAAATCCAGATGACCGCCTTAGAGGACACCTTTTTAAACTAAAAAAAGAAAATTTTACCGTCAGATCAAGACAAAACTTCTTGCCAAACAGGGTTTTCGACAGCTGGAATAACCTTGATGCATCCACAGTTTCTGCACCATCAACTAACTCGTTTATAAACAGACTTGATCGAACGCTTTTAGAGCACCTATAGTTTATTTTTTTTTTGGTATATTTGTATATATTGTAGTTATTTTTCTTTTGTTCACCTACTAGTAGGTTACATATGTAATCATCTTTTTTTTTGGGCACAATAGGGACCTGTCCCTCTGCCCTTGTCTAAATATAATAATAATAATAATGTGTCAACTCCACGATGCTTCTTCGCTCACTGGCGAAAACAGTGTTGCCAGCTCTCTGAAATCAGAGAGAGCGAGAGAGAGAAAAGGAGTGAGGTAGATAACAGCTCCCACACAACGAATTTCATATATTGCCGTGACAGTTGAATTGAAACTAAAACAGCAAACGAATGATGACGTTTCGAGTTGTAGGTGATGTAAGAATTTATCTAAATTGTGAAATTCATGTCTCATTTACATGAATACATTGTCAAATTCGGATTGCTGATTCACATCTAATAAATTCAAACGCATTTTTCGCGAAGTTTACGTACAATTATGCCTCTCAAGCGACAAGCAATTGGCCAATCTACACCTCAAGCACGGAATAAAAGAGCATTACGAGCCTCAGAGTTAAACGAGCAACGAGCATTGAGGCTGGAAAATCTTGGGAGTGCATGCCGCCGAGACCCGTCCTGAATCATCTGAACAACGAGAAGTGAGGTTAGAAAACGATCGAATACCTACTACTCAGGCACGTTCGTCTGAGACCTTCCTGGTATGTGAGAAACGAGGACATTTACAACGATCCAAAACCGCAGAAGGTACTGGAGATAATGGACGCAAGAGCCAAAAAGCTATTTGAAGAGCTTAGATCTTATCCGAACACAGAGCTGAGAGACCTGAGTTATACAAGAGAAGACTATAGGATACAGAAAAGACCTAGGAAACAATTAGAGGACCACCCATAGGAGGCAAACTAATAGAAAAACCCCACCAAAAAAACAAAAAAAAAATACAAAAACCATGCACGTGGGTGCGTGGGCGCACGTGGGTGCGTGGGCGCACGTCAAGGCGGGCACATACGCACTCGCTGGCATACAAAAAAAAACAAAAAACCGCGAGTGTGGATAAGCGGGGCGTGTCTGTAACAAGGCAAGCGCCGCTTACCCACATAAGCACCAAAAAAATTTTAAAAATCCAAAAACCAAAAAAATCCAAAAAAACACAAAAACACCGGGGTGGACAAGAAAGAACACTGCGAAGAGGAACCTCCCAACGGAGGCCCCGCACTTCTGTAAAGGAACCTCGGGGATTCTCGAGGGGTCAGCTCTAAAGAAGGCGAAGGACCACTCGTGCTAAGGCCTGTTTCACCAGGGCGGGTTGGACGGATCTTGGCACGAGGCAGCGAAAGCACACACACACAAACCGAATCGACAATATAACATCAAGAGGACAAGGGAACATAGCCACCAGCGCTACCCCTTAACAAGAGAAGACATCCCTGGCGCCCCCCATAGTAGAAAGGGGGAAGAGGGATACGCGATCGCGAATGTACGAGTGAGGTCCTGTCGGAAGAGACAGGGGGTGGTGGAAGGTTCCGCTTCGCATCGACCCGTGGGCTTGAAAACCCGGGGGTAGATGCATTGCGGGACAGGCTTACTCACGCGCACGTGTGTGTGTGTCGTCTGAGACAACTGAACAACGGGAAAGAAGGCTGCAAAATGTTCGAATGAGCACCGCTCGATCAAGACGAACACTGCAAGCTGATTTAAATCTTGGTGCATTCCATTATAACAGTAATAATGATTACAGACTTCATGTTGTCATTGAAAAAATGGATAAAATTTGTATGTATTGTAGCGCCCTCAAATTTAAGAACGAAATGGCAGGAATGTGTTGCGCCAGTGGAAAAGTTAAACTGCCAGAATTACATCCACCACCCGAACCACTATCAACGTTGCTATCAGGTGTTACACGTGATTCCAAGCATTTCTTGGAAAACATCCGTTTTCAAATGACATCATTCGGTGCAATGAATATCGTGCGAGAAAATTACATGCCAACATTCAGAGTCCAAGGACAAATTTATCATCGTGCCGGATCGCTTCTACCATTGCCGGACGAAGATCATAAGTTTCTTCAAATTTATTTCATGGCAAACAGTGATGAACAAATTGAACAACGATGTCATTACAATGCGGGCACTAGACGAGAAATCGTGGCTGCGTTACAAGCCTTTTTTGATCAACACAATGAATTAGTTCAATTGTTTAAAACCGCCATTCAACGAATGCCAGATGATGACTACGCAGTTGTAATTCGAGCAGACAAAAGACCCGTTGGCCAACACGAAAGACAGTTCAATGCACCAACAATCGATGAAGTAGCGATCGTGATAGTTGGAGAAGAATTCGAATCGCGAGACATAATTCTTCATCGCAGAAGAGGTGGCGTTCAGCGAGTCTCATACGACGGATTGCAGTATCTGATTCTGTTTTGGCGAGGAGAAGATGGATATAATTTCAACATCAAAATGAGAAATCCACAAACAAATGAGGAAACGAATAAGAAAGTCAGTGCAATGAATTATTATTCGTATCGATTAATGATTCGTCAAAACGCTGAGAACTACATTTTGAAATGTCGACAATTGTTTCATCAGTACATTGTCGATATGTACGCCATATCTTATTCACTTATTCGATGTCGTTACCAAAAATATGATTCATGGTCTATGGGGCGCATTCAACAATAATTCACCATGTATGTCTGATGGAAAAAGCACGAAACGATATCCAATAAACTTGGTTTCTGATACCATCACTGGCAATGACGGATACCCACTGTATCGTCGACGATCAGTTGAGGATGGCGGAAAATCCATCGTTCTGAAAGTACGAAACGTTGATGTCGAAGTCGATAATCGTTGGGTTGTACAATATTCACCGTTGCTTTCAAAGACATTCAAATCACACATTAATGTTGAGTATTGCAATTCAGTGAAGCAATGAAGCAGTATGGCGCATCTTATCATTTTCAATCCATGAACGACATCCAACAGTAGTACATTTGGCGGTGCATCTCGAGAATGGACAGCGCGTATACTTCTCAGCAGATAATGTATGTGCAAGAGCATTGGTTCCACCGGCCACAACTTTAACTGCATTTTACTCATTGTGTCAAGATGACCTTTTTCGAAGATTCTACTTTATTCTGAGGTACCAAAATTCTACACATGGAATGCATCGGCTAAAAAGTTTCATCGTCGCAAACAAGGAAAAGCAGTTGAAGGACATCCCAATTTGTATTCCAGTGACGCATTGGGTCGTCTGTACACTGTTCACCCGAATAATACAGAATGCTTCTATCTGCGATTGCTGTTAATCAATGTACGTGGACCGACATCCTTCCAAGATTTAATAACAGTCAACGGTCAACTGTGCGCCACTTATCGTCAAGCTTGCCAGGAATTAAATCTTCTTGAGAATGATGCACATTGGGATACTGCACTCGCTGATGCATCGAATACTGCTCGACCACAGCAAATACGCACGTTATTTGCCATAATATTGACAATTCAGAGAAATCTTCCGCAGTTGGTTTCAGAACAACGCATTGCATATGACAGAATTATGCGTGCAATCACAGAACAAAGCGGTGGACTGTTTTTCATAGATGCCCTCGGTGGTACGGGAAAGACTCTTCTTCTTTCACTCATTTTGGCAACAATACGATCACAAAATAATATTGCACTAGCCATTGCATCATCTGGAATTGCGGCAACTCTTTTGGATGGTAGCAGATCAGCGCATTCAGCATTGAAACTACCATTGAGTTTGCAAATCACTGAGGTACCAATATGCAACATCAGCAAAAATTCTGGGAAAAGTACTCCAAACGTGTCAAATTATCATATGGGACGAATGTACAATGTCTCACAAGAAAGCATTGGAAGCGCTTAATCGTACATTGCGAGATTTGAGAGGAAACGCACAGATCTTCGGTGGCGCACTCATTTTAATGTCTGGTGATTTTCGACAAACACTGCCGGTAATACCACGTTCAACACCCGCTGATGAACTTAATCCATGTCTCAAATCATCAGTTTTATGGCGTCATTTACAGAAAATTGACTTTAAAAACCAACATGCAAGTACAACTACAACGGGATGCATCGGCTGAAAATTTTGCAAAACAATTAATGGATATTGGAAATGGGCGAATGCAAATTGATGAATCTACGCAATGTATCACCTTGCCAGAGAACTTCTGTCAGATCACAGAAAGCATAGACGAATTGGTGGAAAAAGTTTTCCCAAACATTGCACAGAACTACAAAAATCATCAGTGGCTCAGTACGCGTGCTATATTAGCGGCAAAAAACATCGATGTCAATATCATCAACTTCACCATTCAGAATGGAATACCCGGCGAAACGACAACATATAAGTCCATCGAATCTGTGGTGAATCAAGACGAAGTCGTCAACTATCCAACTGAATTCTTGAATTCGTTTGCCAGGCATGCCACCGTACGTTCTTACATTGAAAATTGGCGTACCCATCATTCTTTTTCGAAACATAAATCCACCAAGACTTTGCAACGGAACCAGACTCTCAGTCAAGAAAATGATGAACAATGTTAATGAGGCAACAATTTTGACTGGAAAATTCAAAGGTGAAGACGTACTGTTGCCACGTATCCCAATGATCCCGACAGATATGCCATTCGAATTCAAACGTTTGCAGTTACCAGCGCGACTCGCTTTCGCAATGACGATCAACAAAGCACAAGGACAATCGCTGCAAGTGTGTGGATTAAATTTGGAGAATCCATGCTTCTCACATGGGCAGCTCTATGTGGCCTGCTCGCGCGTCTGATTTATTCGTTTATGCACCAAATGGAAAAACAAGAAATATTGTGTATCCCACGGCACTTCAATAAATATCGAATTGAAAAGAAACGCTGCAATGTAACAATTTTTTCGATATGGACAAAATGAATAAAATGACACAAAATAAATTGAATATTTGTGTAATGTCTTTCCTTCAAATTTATTTTAGTTAGTGGCGTAGCAACGCGCGCAGAGTACAGCTAGTTATAGTAATAAAGTAATTTATATTTTAATAGTAGTTAGTATCGTAGAAAGAAAAACAAGAGAAGTAATCCACCCACCAAAGAAGATGAACCGACAGAAGAAGTGAAATTAGAAGAGAAACCGGAGGCAAGTCCTAGGGCATTTTTCACTCCATGAAATATGCCAGAATCTTAGAAGGGAGGAGTTATGGCCATTGACCCTTATAACTATCTATGTTATAATAATTGAACCCAACACCCGGATATGAGTAAAAAGAGAAATGCTTATTTTGCTATTTGACAATTTACACAATATTTCCTCATATGTTTTTTATTACATTTAATCAGTCTGATTTTTATATTCATTGTCGTAACATTTAAATTATATCTAAATCCACGAAAAGTTTCTTTATGTTTGTGCTTAAAGTAATAAAGTGCTTTAAAAATAAAGTTTTTCAATAAAGAAACTTAAATCCTGTTAAAGATAATTTCATTCATGTACTTTTAAAAGAAGCTGAATATTTATTTGAGCAAGAATAGTTATTTATGTGACAAGTGTGTAAAGTAGCCTTTTTTCGACGAATGTGAATATTGTGCGACAATCACATGAGTTGAAAAAGGCCTTTATACACGAATTGCATACAATATTATTTCTACTACCGAAAATTTTATCAAAATACAGAAGTTTAATAGTAATTTTCTTTACGCAGTAGTGCGTAAAGTATGTTTCTTTACGCACTAGTGCGTAAAGTAAGTTCAATTTTTCTTTAGAAGAAACTATAGCGCTTTTATTGATTCCTAATAAAATATATTATATATCGATTATTTTGAACATTTTAATCAAAATTAGAACAAATTAACAAAACAACAGACGAATTCAATTATTAACAATACTAATATTAAAGGTGCAATTTGTGCAGCTATTAAATTTTAATCCTCCTCTTCGGCATGCGCCGGAAATACCAATTATAAATGCCACCTAAAAAATAATTATTAAAAAATAAAAAAAATTAAAATGGCATGAGCGCGACTTGAACCTTTGACCTCCCGCATGCGAGACCCGCTCTCTAACCAATACGCTACGGAGAAATTTGTAAACAAATTTCAAATTTGACTATACAATACAATGAATTTTAAATGTCAGATTCAATGCCTGAAGAAATGTCAGTCACTCTCAGCCAACTTATAGGTATACTTATTCTATTATTTTCCAGTACCCAATAATTATTTACTAATAATTAGTAGATCTACTTTACTGAATTCTATATGTTTCAATCTCTGATTTAAAAAGAACCTCAGATTTAGTATCCGTTTATTATACCTACCTATATTTTTATAAGACTAGGTATAACTACATACAAATAGGAACTTTTTCTTCATGCACTAGTGCGTAAAGTAAAGTTTTACACACTCGAAAGTGTGTCTAAAGTACGTACTTTACGCACGGTAGTAGAAAAAATATTTTTGGAACATTTCGATTTGTTAGAAATAACAGATACACCACATAGGCGAACATTAATTAAACAAATTATTAGATGTTATGGTTCGATTAGACTACATAGTTTAACAAGAAATATAAATTTCACTGTAAAAGGAAAGAATATCCGTCAAATCTTCAACAAATTAGTTATTAATAAACATCAATATAATTTAAAACACCACCTTCAACTGTTGTTTTATCTATTTCCTGATTAATTAAATTTGAATAGGAATTTCATTATTATTTTCAAAAATAAAGGCATTTTATTCTTGCAAACAATTCATATTTTTTCAAATTCCTCGTACGCAATTAAATAATTTTATATTTGCTTTTATTTCAGATTTTTTATAAATAAAAACTTTTCTTAAAATTTATTAAAAAGTTTTCCGTTATTCCAACTTAAGTAGACACACTATATGCAATAACTAGTGTAAATAATAAAGTATAAATTTTACTTTTTTCTTTCACCTTTTCATATTTTCCTATCATCAAGTCTATCACAACGGGTAAGGAAAAAAATTTCAAATGATTCCTGCTTTATTCCTTAAATCGGTCCTGTACGAATCACGTGACTCAGGCCAGCCAACTTAAAATTAGCACAACATGGCGATCAAGGTAAAGGAGTCAAACCGAATATCTGATTAGTAGTCCAGGGATTCTAAGTTCGTGCGTTAATCTAATCCTCGCTTTTAAATGTCCTCAAACAGCCAGTTTCACAATCGGTGGTAAACTCTTAGGGTTAAGTAACCTCAACCGAGACCCTAACCAATAGAACTTGTTTCACAATCAACATTTAACTAATGGTCCGATATCTTATGAAATTGTATTAACATATGGTATGGAAGCCATCGATAATATGGTGTTCTGTGTCAAATGAAAGGAAAAAGAAGACCTTTGGCGGTTATGTTTTACAATTTTAAATTTTTTATACTGATGATACGCTTTTACTAGAAGACTCCACGAGATTTTACTTCCAAAGTTAACCAGGAGGTGAGTTAATTTCTCCAAAGAAGAAGAACACCTATTAATATCTTTAGTAGGAAAATACAAAGATATTATAGAATCTAAAGAAACCAATGCGGTGACGTGATGAAAACAAAAAACAGCAAAATGGTTGGAAATTGAAAAAAAAATCAATGGATGTAGCATTAATAGTGGATCAGTTAAGATGCTGAAGGGTAAATACAGGGTGGCGCATTAGAAACAGTCCACCTCAAATATTGTTGGCGGGGGAGGTTTTTGCGGCAAGCCCCGAGACACGTCGATTTTGTTTTCGGGGGGGACAACTTTTGATACTTATGGTTGTACGGTCATCCCCCTAAAAGGGGTGACTACCCCTTCTAGAATCTTTAATGGCATGGGGGGTCGAGTGGCACATAATTTGAAAGGTATTTCGATTCTCTTTAAAGACATGCTAACATTTTTGTGTTAAAATTAATGACAAAAACCAGATTTAAATCTCCGTTGAAGAAATTGGAATAAAAAGCTGAATTAATAATTAGGTAATAACATTCCAATAAAATGTTATTATTTTTATAAAAAAAAAGACAAATAAAAAAAGGAGTGAAAAATATAAATTCATGAAAATCTAAATACTACAAATAAAATTAAACCTCTTATACCTTTTAAATTATAAACCTATTCTCATTTATTACTGAAATAGCAAAAAAGATGTTTGTCAGCTATTGAAGTGATAAAGTGGTAAGATAATGGTTTACGGGTACCTAGTTTTATTTTAGTGAAATTCCTTCATTCTCTAGTTCAAAGTAAATGAACCTAATTATCATGGTTTAAGGTCAACTTGGTTAACTGGGCCTACGGGGTAACTGGGCACCCATTTAAATTCTCGGCGGGAAACCAATATTCCGTTTCTTTCATCTTCTTGTTTCGTTAACCTTGAAGTAATCTGTTCGCAGCATGTGAAATTATTGCATTTGGTGTTCCTTTTTGTGACATTATTTTCGCGAATTTAAAAAGTTTATGAAGATATCCTTGCATCAAGCAGCACACGATCATTGGTAAGTGTACAGTAAATACATTGGTGTAATTATTTTTACCAAATATGTATTGTTAGGTTAAAAAAACATTAAAACATGCATTGCTGATTGTGTTTGAGGTTAGGTTTGTTACTGGCGGTATACAACCGGTGGTGCCCAGTTGCCCCGGCCAATTTCGGTTTTTGGGAAACTGGGCCCAGTATTTTTAGAGAAATGGGACATAGTGCCCAGTTACCCTACTTTGATTTTTAATTATTTTGTTTTCCAGAAAATGGTCAGAGATTATAAGAGGAAAACATCTAAATGTAGTGACGGCGGTCGATATACAAAAGCCCAATTGCGGGCTGCCTTGGATGATGTGGCAAATGAAAACAAATCTGTTTATGGCGCTTGTCAATTCTACAATATCCCAAGAACGACGCTTAGGCACTATATAAATGGATCACGAGGAAGTGGAGTTTTATCTGACGCAGGTAAAGGGGGCGGCGGCGGACGTTACGCATTAGGGTTGGAGGCGGAACGAAAACTGGCTTCACTCCTTGGCACTATGCAAAAATGGGGCTATGGTCTTTCAAGATCGGAAGTGCTAGATTTGGTACAGAATTATGTTAAGTCGAATAAAATCAAAACAAGGTTTAAAGATGATCGACCTGGCGATGAATGGTTCATAAATTTTTGTAGTCGAAACAAACTCTCCATCAAAAAACCCCAAGGTATCGAAGTTTCCAGAAAAAAACAAGAGAATCCATGGGCTATATATGGTTTTTTTGATCTCTTGGAGAAAACTATAGCCGACTTACATTTAGAAGGCAAAGCCGAACAAATCTTCAACTGCGACGAAACGTCATTCTCTTCAGATCCTTCAAAGACCAAAATAGTAGGGCCCGTTGGTACAAAATGCACCAGAACGATCTCCACATGCGAAAGAGAAAACACTACAGTTTTGGTATGTTGTTCAGCTTCGGGAAATAAACTACCACTATTAACCATATTCAAAGGCAAAAATGTTATGGAATCATGGTTGCCAAATAATCTAGAACCCAATGATAAAACGGGATATGCAGCTTCCCAAAGAGGATGGATGGTGTCATCTATTTTTGTAAAGTGGTTTGACAAATGTTTTTTATTGAATGCACCGAAAGAACGCCCTCCGTTGTTGATACTAGATGGCCACGCTACACATATTTCCTGCGAATTAATTGATGTTGCAATCCAAAATCAAGTATTTATTTTGAAACTTCCTCCACATTCTACACATATCTTACAACCTTTAGATGTGGGTGTTTTCAAAAGCATGAAAACCAGATGGGACCAAGCTTTGTGTAAATAGTAAAGATCTAATCCGCTTTAAAAAATTGCCAAAAATCTGTTCGTTGAACTTCTTAATACTGAATATAAAGATATGCCGAATATCAATATTATTAATGCATTTAAAGCTACTGGTATTTATAATATTTCAACCGATGGACCTGATCGAACACAAATTTCAACAACCATATTCTCCAAGTCCGATTTGGCAAATATGATGCACAAACTGTCCACAGAGAAAATAATGAGTTGAATATAGAAACTGAACCCGAAGCATCTTCAGATCAAGAAGCCAATATAAACAGAGGACCTGAAGAACTTGAACAACCTCAGCCTAGTACATCGTCAGCTGATATAAACGATACATCGACTCAAGAAGAGAATGAAAATATTTTACCTGAATCCTCTAAAAAGGTAGAGCTAGAGGGTAGCTCTCCATCAACGAACACAACCCACACTACATTTGAGGCACTGCTGTCAAATTTACTTACAAGAAATGCTGCATCAAGCTCTGGAGAAATCCAACCAAAAAGAAAAAGAATCTGTTCCAGTGTAGAGCTTATTACAACGCCAGAATACCTCAACAGAAAAAAGGAAGAAGAAATATTGCAGAAGGAAAAAGAGGACCAAAAAAATCAGAGAAAGCAGACAAGAACAAAAAACACAAAGAATAAATCACATCCCGATTTGGAGAACTCTATCTTAGACGAATTAGAACTGGAAAAGAGGCTGGAAGATTCAGCGTGGAAAGGTAAATCCAAAGCATCCCAAGTATTGAAGAAAAAAAAGGTTCCAGATCCGCCAAGCTCCTACTCTGAGAGTTCTCAAGATGATATGGTTTTATCTTCAGAAGAAGATGCGGAAAACCCTATTGCTGTTGTCGAAGGAGATTACATTTTAGTCATGTACAATTCGGAACCGTATCCAGGAAAAGTACTCTCAGTGAATGAAAACAAAGTAGAAATTCTGCATATGGAAAAAAGTGGTATATTTTCGTGGCGTTGGCCAAACAAACCTGATAAACTCACCTATGATGAATCGGAAATAATACAAATTATCCAGAAGCCTCAGGAACAAAATAAAAGAGGAGCTTGCGTTATTCCTGAAATGGGGAGATATTCAAACTATAAGACTTAAATAGGTTAATTTATATTCCTTCCTTTATCATTTAAGTATATTTGAGAAAAATAAGATTTTGTTTTTTAACTCGTTCGTTTATTTTCGTAATACACTTTTTCAGCATTTTTTTATGATTTTATTGCAAATGCCATAACTCGAAGCTTAATTGTCCGATTTCCATGAATTTTGGACACAAAATTTACAAAGGTGTATGTGTGGACCCAGTTCTCTCTGTAAAGTTCTAACGTAGTTAGTATTGTAAGTAGGTGGCATAGGCGCAGTTACCCCAAACTTCTGGGTAACTGGGCACCAGTGACTCAATTTAAAAAAATATATATAAAAAAGAAAATTACAAACCTAGATCAATATTTTTCTTACAATATATAAATTAGATCCCTAGTTAGCACACACACAAAAAAGAGGTTTAAAAGGCCCTCAATTAGCAACGGTATTGGTATATAAACTTTGAGCGATGTAATTTTAGGTCCCAGTTAACCAAGTTGATCTTACACCACTGCAGAGAAAACTGAAATTGTTGCAAACTATTTTAGAAACAACGAGTCTGCACGGGCAGCTGCTGCGAGAGTTTTTAATGAACGTCATCCCGGTAAGAATGTAAGACATCCCTACGTGATAAATTTAATATCTTAGTTCATGGAGACCGGAAACGTTTCTAACAGAAAATATGAAAGACAACATCCTGTTACTAACGAGGCTACACAGGTTGCACTTTTGGGACATGTTGCATTGGATCCATTTCAAGCACGAGACAAATAGCAGCAGCCACAGAAATTCCACGTCGAAGAATTCAGAGGGTTTTGGAACATCATAAATTCCATCCCTATAAGATTCATCTCGTGCAAGAGCTCAACGAAGACGATCCAGATCGCCGTATCCAATTTTGTGAGGAGATGACTAGAAGACAACCCCCACTTTTTATATTTGATATGCTTTTCTGACGAATGCACGTTCTTTCTTAATGGTGACGTGAACAAACATAATTGCAGATACTGGAGTGATGCAAATCCTGAAATTATGAAAGATCAACATACACAGGCTCCACAAAAATTGAATGTGTGGGCTGGGGTTTTTGGAAATAATATTGTTGGTCCGTTTTTCCTACCTCATAACTTGACGGGTGAATTTTATCTTAATTTGCTCGAAGACCTCATCTACCCTCAAATTGTGGAGATAATGGAAAACGATGATCAGATCCCAGAAAATGATTTTTTTTTTCAACAGGATGGCGCTCCACCACACTATGCAGCTCCTGTACGTGACTTTTTAGATCAACATTTTCCCGCACATTGGATTGGTAGAAGAGGTTCCATTGAATGGCCCCCAAGATCGCCTGATCTATCACCGTTGGACTTTTTCTTATGGGGTTATTTAAAAAGTGTTGTTTACAAAACGCAACCGAACTCTTTAGAAGATCTTCGCCACCGGATAACTGTGGCAAGTGGTGAAATAACTCCTGTTAAGCTACAAAATGTTCGGAACAGTGTTTAACAGAGGTTGTATTACTGTTTGGAAGTAAACGGATCACAATTTGAACACTTACTTTGGTTAAAACTTTTCTGACAACTTTTTTTTTTATTTCTTTCACTCACACTTCCAGCTGGTTTTTGTCATTAATTTCAACACTTAACACAAAAATGTTAGCATGTCTTTAAAGAGAATCGAAATACCTTCCAAATTATGTGTCACTCGACCCCCCATGCCATTAAAGATTCTAGAAGGGGTAGTCACCCCTTTTAGGGGGATGACCGTACAACCATAAGTTAACTATCAAAAGTTGTCTCACTAGAAAACAAAATCGACGTGTCTCGGGGTTTGCCGCAAAAACCTCCCCCTCCAACAATATTTGAGGTGGACTGTTTCTAATGCGCCATCCTGTATATAAATTTAAAGAAAAAAACAAAAAGAAAGTTCTCTCAAAATAAGTTATTTTCAAGTCAAACTAGTGGAGGTCCACCTGATGAAACAGTAACTATTGTTTCTTACATTAACGATAGAGTGGTAGCAGACATTTCCAGGGAATTATTGATTTTTACATGTGACCTGCGCTTCTGCGCTAAGACAGAGAGGAAGTTGTAAAATCAGGCTGGGTTGTCTCTCTGAATTTGTCGCTAAGAAAGGGCGAAATAAAATTCCTTTGACGCCGCAGAGATATTGAAGAATTATAATTTGTAAACAATAAATGGTTGTTAAATAAATGGTTTAAACGATAATTCTTATCTCTGGTAAGTTTTTATACATTAATTAAAGACATATAGAATAACTAAACTGTCTATGTGTTTGGATTTAAATGGAATGACATAGATAATATTTTTACATGGCGGAAGCTTATAAAAAATGAATCTCTGTTCTTCCCATTGAATTTTGCAAACGATACTACTATTCACTTACCTGTTGTTTAATTCCTAAATTCTCATATTTCTATTACCTAACATATTTGTACAGAATTCAAAGATCACCAAATTTATAAAACAAAAACTTTCCAGGGGCATGTCTGTTCACTTTTTTCTTTAGTTAGAAATATAAAACATTTAATTGTGAAAACCTTTTCTTTCTTTAAATATAATGTAAATGTAAAACAATTAATTGTAATAAATTTGTTTTTGTTATTCCTTTAAGTAGGATTTGATGTAAATCATGTACCTAACTGTAAAATTATTTTTTGGGGGGGGGGGGGGTTTAAAAAGGTGTGATATGATGGAAACTGTTATTTTTTATATCTTTTAGCGGCTTCTATGGGTTTCCACAGGCTTCTATTGTTTCTACGGTTTTCTAAGAAGTTTTTTATGGTTTCCTAAGAGGTTTTCCGTAAGGCTTTCCGGAAGGTTTGCCTTGACTTTTCTATGAGGTTTGTGAAGCTTAGTTCACAGCTTGCCTGAACTTACCTTGCCGGAATAGATTTGGCAGTTGTCGCAAGACTTATCTATGAGCAGAGGACTTGACACTTGCTTGGAGATCTGACCTGGCACTTACTGCAGGTTACCCATCATCCATCACGGGACCTCACCTACCAGCTTCAAGAATCGCTACAGATAAGTAGATTAAGAGATTTGTGCGGCATTCATCTTGCTTTTATATATTCCCTAATGTTAAAAATATCCAACACTAACTAACTAACCCTAACAAAAAGCAGTCAAGATTGTGTTTTTTGTTTGTTTGTATAACTATTGTATTTTTTTTTTATATAACTTCACTATTTTCATTAGACTTAGTAATCATTGAGACTGTCTTTTATTTTCAACTTCAACTACCTACCTGCAGTAAACAACTTCAAAATAGCTACTACCTAGAGTCTTTGTAGGTCTTTTCAAAGTTTTTGAGAAAACTTTGTGGCGCCCATGGTCTTTACTTACAAGATATTATTACAATAGCTCTAAATCATGTTATCCGATTAGACTATTCTCTGCAATTTACTCTAGGTTCATAAGAACCCACGTTCATAACTTCAACCCCGAGAAGTGAACAAAAATATCTTTTTATTGGCTCATATTTTGGTGCTCAACATCTTTTTGAGGGTCTCATATTTTAAACATCATTTAGTGGCTCACTCACCAAGACAATATTACAGATGTGGATGCTGTTATTACAGATGTGGATGTTGCTATTACAGATATTTTGGGGCAACGAATTACAGGACTTCAAAGTTGCTTTGACAGTGATAGAAGTGGGTCATTTTCTTTTGTCTTTGTTTTCATATTTCACAAAATTTGCAGGGAAGTTGGGATTATAAAAGTTATATTTGTAAATTTCAGTCAAAATGAGAGCTTTCAACATAGCAAACCTGAGGATGTTGGTGGACAAAGTGAAGTAGAGACAATCGAGTTTGTAATTGATGATAATCAAGAAAATGTAGCAGACATTGAAGGTAACAAAGTGTACTAATTGGTACCTATAGAATATCAAAACTATATGTACTGGAGGTTTAAACTTTTTTTTGTATACAAAGTTACAGAAACCACTAGAAATGAGGGTGATGGAGACTGGGAAAAATATTGCCCAAAAGACCTTCAACGACTAATTAATCCAAAATTGGTAGGTAAGAAATTGAATTTTGGGTTACATAAAAGCCAATCAAATGCAACAAAATGAGCAGTTATTTATTTTTGATGCTATGCAAAGAAGAATGAACATAACTAATATTTGATTGACTTTTGTACAAAAGTAAAATTATAAGTTATTGAAGTGAATAATACTCAATAAGTAAGCAACAGGAAGGCAATTCTAAAAACAAGGAATGCTGTCACAAAAGAATATAGTTCTGATAATAGAGGATTAATAGAGAAGCAATTAGAGTTTTTATACTCATCAACGAAAAAATTTGATGAGGAAAACCAGCTTAAAATGATATATTTACAAAAGGATTTGGAGGTAAAAGAAAAAACATTGGAAAAACTCAATTTGGAAATAGAACTGCTAAAAAAAGAAAATGAGTTAGAACCCATAGCTAGAGCAGGAAACCTTCTTTTCCATACTCCATATTGCCTCTCCACAACATTTCTTGTTCTGATTTGAGATTCATTGAATAGAGCCTCTGCCCTATTATTTACATTATATAGAGGTTTTATCAAATAGTTCTTAATGGCAAAGCCACCATCTCCCACTATATAATTATTACCGAATTGGCCATTTTCAAATCTTGCTTAACAGGTTGGCTGCCACCGTGTAAATCAAAAAACCGTTGACTCCAGCCGACGGGTTTTTTTGCTCGAATCGACTCAAAAAACTGCATGTAACGTGATTTTGGAAAATATAATCAAAACTTCACTGCATCTTTTATTTTTTGATTGAGAATCAAGGTATGATTCACGCGGCTGGAATATATCAATAGTTCGTAATGTCCGATCTTCCAGAAATATTCTACAACGTGACAACGCTGTATCGCCGTTAGAAGCCCTCTCCGTTACATACCCCCAGAGGGCACGAGCCGACCAGAGATCGTGTGAGATGTTCACCCCGTCAACATGTGTATTGACTTTTATTGACCGTTTTAGTTTGTTTTATTCAAGAATAATTTTTATGTTTGTTAAAGTATTTATTGTTGTAAATAAAAATAATGTTATACAGTCCACAAGTTATTGAACGAAAATGTTAACATAATTTGGTCATTCGAGCGAATGGTTGAAGATTATTGTGCAATAATCAAGAAAGCCGGCCGGCGTCAGCGAGACGGCGGTATTGAAGGAAAAGAAGAAAAAACAAATAAATGGGCAACGGTGAGTGTTCCTTTATATTTGAATTTCCGATATATCCTAGTGGGAATTGAGAAATACTTGCTACTAGGTACTTTGATGAATAATTTTATTGAGAATATATGCAGATGATAACTGCTTTTTTTGTGATTTTTCGACAATTATAATTCGCAGATGATAACTGCTTTTTTAGTGTTTAACAATTTTACTTACAGTTAATTCGCAGATGATAACTGCTGCTTTTTTATTGTTCGACAATTTTACTTTCTAACTGTTTCCATTGTTTAGTGTGCGCAGAGGATGATTGTTTTCTACATAGGTGCACAGAAGATAACTGTTTTTTTATTTGATACTTAATTTTGATTTATAAGGTACGAATAAGTTTGTAGAATACTTTGATATTTTATTAGTATTTCATTAAGTTTAATTAAAATCATGACGGAACAAGCACCAATCAACAAAGAAATCACTAAATTAAAACAAAAGAAAAGACAAATTAAAGGTCAATTAACTCGGTTTGAAACATTTTATAATGATATCGAATTAATGAATTTGGATCAAAATGTAATAAAAGAATTAAGTAACATAGTCCAGGCGATTTGGAGTTTAGCGCGATAATCGCTGGTATCAGCTTGAAACTTTGTATAAAGGTTGCAAAAAATACGTACAATAAAATAGTACTAACCCGCAAATGCAAAACCTTGCACGACATTGTTTAAATGACCATATTGTGCTATTTTCTAATACAATTACTCGTTCATTCGTGAATATCTTTTTTGCTCTTGATTATGAAGAAAAAATGTTAAATCTTTTTTTTTCTCTTCTAAAAACGAACAGTATGAAACCAACCGCGTCGAAAAATATTGATTAGATCAAAAGTTATTGATGATTAAGTTTACATAAACACTAGTTTGATTAAACACTATTAGATTATTTTGTTAACAATGACAATATCCTGTAATTGTGCTTAATTACTGTACTCCGTCAACAGATCACGTGTGCCAAACCCGCAATCGGTAAGTTGAATAGTTAATGAGTTATAGCGTTATAAACAAATTGACGTAGCATTTTTTTACAATAAACCTGTACCACTTTGTCACTTTCCCTGTATGACGCTGATTTTTTCTAAGGTAGATTACGTACGGTGTAATCGAGCGGCGTCGTTATTTTTTCAAAAATTGCAATTGCACAGCCAAAATAGGATTTTTCTACAAATAACAACAAAAAATGTATACTTTGTTTGACGCACGCGCATCTACTCAGGTTTCAATATTTCCAGATTTTCGACAACGGGAATAGATTTCTCTCGTCGCGAGGTATGAAATTAAAAAAAAAATCATCCAAATATCTTTATTGGATCCCAAGAAAAGTCGACTTTAAGTAGCACCGTTCAATTTGAATGGCTGGGTCAAGCCGCTCGGCCGACTCGCTGAAAATCTTGACGCAGCCATTCAAATTGAACGGTGCTACTTAAAGTCGACTTTTTTTGGGATCCAATAAAGATATTTGGATGATTTTTTTTTAATTTCATACCTCGCGACGAGAGAAATCTATTCCCGTTGTCGAAAATCTGGAAATATTGAAACCTGAGTAGATGCGCGTGCGTCAAACAAAGTATACATTTTTTGTTGTTATTTGTAGAAAAATCCTATTTTGGCCGTGCAATTGCAATTTTTGAAAAAATAACGACGCCGCTCGATTACACCGTACGTAATCTACCTTAGAAAAAATCAGCGTCATACAGGGAAAGTGACAAAGTGGTACAGGTTTATTGTAAAAAAATGCTACGTCAATTTGTTTATAACGCTATAACTCATTAACTATTCAACTTACCGATTGCGGGTTTGGCACACGTGATCTGTTGACGGAGTACAGTAATTCAGCACAATTACAGGATATTGTCATTGTTAACAAAATAATCTAATAGTGTTTAATCAAACTAATGTTTATGTAAACTTAATCATCAATAACTTTTGATCTAATCAATATTTTTCGACGCGGTTGGTTTCATATTGTTCGTTTTTAGAAGACAAAAAAAAAAGTATTTTACATTTTTTCTTCATAATCAAGAGCAAAAAAGATATTCACGAATGAACGAGTAATTGTACTAGAAAATAGCACAATATGGTCATTTAAACAATGTCGTGCAAGGTTTTGCATTTGCGGGTTAGTACTATTTTATTGTACGTATTTTTTGCAACCTTTATACAAAGTTTCAAGCTGATACCAGCGATTATCGCAAAAGGGCGATTTTCGGTGTGTAATGCCTGGACTAACAGACTTGATAAGGTACGGGGTTGTTTCGATAATTTTGAAAAACTCCATAATGAACTTTATTCGATAAACGCCAATGAGGCAAACGGAAATAAAATCGTATCATTTGAAAATACATTTTTTGCAATAATATCGAAAGCTGATGTTACGGTAACCAGTTTTTATAGTAACTTGGCAGTTAGTAACAATCGTGGGGAAGATAACCACACGTCGGTTACAAGTTCAAGTAATCATAATAGTCAAAGGCATATACGACTCCAGCCTGTTCGGATTCCCGTTTTTAATGAAAATTTCAACAAGTGGATGGAGTTTCGCGATCTCTTTGAAGCGCTAGTTGATACCAATGAATCTCTAACACCGATAGAGAAGTTTTATCATCTGAAAACGTCGGTTTCAGACGAGCCCCGTAAATTAATCGGAAAGCTAGATATAAACGCGAACAACTACGAAACAGCGTGGAAATTCTTTCGGACAGGTACGAAAACAAAAACTTAATGATTCATAATCACATAAGAGCCATCTTTGAAAAATCGCCTATTAGAAAAGAGTCACATACAGAACTAAGGGATTTGACAGATAGCATTAACGATCATCTATTGTCAATGAAAACTTTAGGAGGAAAAGTAGACGAATGGGATAGTCTAATTATTTACTTATTAACTCAAAAATTTGATATTACTCGCCGCGAGTGGGAATCGTACAAAACCGAGAAAGAAGTACGCACAATGAAAGATATGCATAAATTCCTAAATGAAAGGTGCCTTATGCTAGAAAAAATATATAACAATAACACACCTAATTAATTTAAAAACGCGATTACGTCAAAATATGATAAATTTAGGAAAAACAATTCAAGTAACACTCTACACACGAGTGAAGTTGAATGTTACTACTGTAATAAAAATCATACAATGTATGTGTGACAGAACTTTCACCCGCGGAATATGAAAATGAAAAGGGCTATTTTATTCCTCACCATGCAGTGATTAAATGTAACAGTTTAACGACACGATGTCGCGTAGTTTTCAACGCCAGCTCTACCTCGGATAATGGAATATCTTTAAATGATACTCAATATATAGGACCAGCATTGCAAAACGATATCTTTGATATTCTATTAAGATTCAGAACCTATAAATTTATAATAAGTGGCGATATTTCAAAAACGTATCGTCAAATATTAATCAACCCAATAGATAGATCAGATCTCCAAAAGATATTTTGAAGATCTGATCCAACCGAGGATTTGAAATGTTTTCAGTTGAATACGGTGACATACGGCACCGCATCAGCTCCCTATTTAGCAGTCCGATCTTTACTGCAGGTCGCCAAAGAAAATAAAAATTCTTTCCCGGTTGCAAGCGAAATTATTTAAAACGATTTTTATATAGATGATTTGCTTACCGGGGCTAATTCAAAAGATGATATAATTCAAATACAGAAAGACGTTTCGAAACTTTTGTCAAACTCTGGCTTTGAATTGAGAAAGTGGTTATGTAATGACAAAGCACTTTTGAGTAACTTTTCGTTTAATAATATAGATGTAAATATAGTTACACTAGGAGACAATAAAAGTAATAAAACATTAGGTGTTTATTGGAACTCCAACAAAGATATTATACAATATTCAGTTTCTATAAAAAATAATCCTAATGTAATCACAAAAAGATGTATTTTGTCTATTATATGTCAAATTTTCGACCCGATTGGCCTGATGAATCCAAATCTGGTCGTTGGTAAATTATTAATTCAAGAGCTATGGAAGCTTAAAGTTTCTTGGGACGACGAGGTCCCTGAAAAAATAAAACAATCATTTATGAATTTCACACAAGGTCTTACCTGTATTCCTAAATTAGAAATTACAAGATGCTGCATGTGCTCCTAGTATTTATGGATAGAACTGCATGTATTTTCTGACCCAAACGAAAAGGCATACGGTGGCGTTGTTTATATAAGATGCTACATATCGAATAAAGGATATTCTTTAAGTCATGGGTTGCTCCTCTTGAAAAGATTACTCTACCACGATTAGAATTATGCGGAGCTGTCTTGCTAGCTAATCTAGTTAGTAAAGTTATCACTTCAATTAATATAAAATTTAGCGGTTGTTTCTATTGGAGAGTTTCAACAATTACATTGGCATGGATAAGATCTGAATCACATACTTGGAAAACCTTTGTAGCAAATCGGGTAAGTGAGATTCGGAGTCTATCCAATCCAAAGGACTGGTATCATATTAGTGGGAAAGATAATCCTGCAGACATACTGTCTCGTGGTGCTAGTCCTAAAGAATTAGAGCAGTGCGATCTATGGTGGCATGGGCCAACATTCCTGCGTTCTGCAGATGAAAATTGGAAATTAAACCATGATATTGATATAGTAGATGTACCTGAACAAAGGAAATCATCTTCAGTTCTTATTAGCATCTCAGATTTCGACCTGATTCATACATTAATTAATCGTATGTCAAATATTGGCAAACTGATACGAGTTATGGCATATATACTCAGATTTAAACATAATATATCGACTACATGTCGTAAGAATTCTGGTATATTGACCGTCATTGAATTAGATAATGCATTACTCTATTTAATAAAAGTAGTCCAAGTTCAATGTTTTGAAAATGAGTATAACGCGTTATCAAACAATATAGATTTTCCAAAAAAGAGCAAATTATTGAATTTAAGACCATTTGCGCATAACAATATCATGAGAGTAGGTGGTAGACTTGAAAATGCCTCATGCAATTTTGACAAGAAACATCAAATTTTATTACCAAAAAGTAATCATTTAACTGACATATTAGTGCGCTCCGAGCACATAAAACTAAAACATTGTGGTACTCAAATGTTACGCTCAGTTCGAGAGAAATTTTGGCCTATAGATGGAAAAAATACATGTAAAAAAGTTTTACGTACCTGTGTAAAATGCTTTCATCTGCAGCCAATCCCTCAAAACTATTTGATGGGAAATCTTCCTAATTATCGTGTAAACGCATCCTTACCTTTTCTAAATGTCGGTGTCGATTATGGTGGCCCATTTCTAATTAAAGATCGGAAGACACGCGGAGCCAAACAAACTAAAGGTTACTTATGCCTTTTTGTCTGTATGAGCAGTAAAGCCATACACTTTGAGCTTGTACCCGATTTAACGACCGATGCTTTCATGAATTCATTAAAACGATTTATATCCCGCATAGGTAAACTTCATAATATTTATTCAGATAATGGATCAAACTTTGTCGGAGCAAACCAAGCCTTATCTGAGTATATAAGTTTTCATCTACCGAATTTGAAAATATTTCACATCAATTATTAGAAGAACGTATTACATGGCATTTTATCCCTGCGCATGCGCCGAATTTTGGCGGTATTTGGGAAGCCGGTATAAAGCGAGTCAAATTCCATCTAAAAAGAGTCATTGGAGAACATGTTCTCACCTTTGAACAATTTTCAACGCTATTAGCGCAAGTAGAAAGTATTCTCAATTCCCGACCATTATGTCCATTATCCAACGATCCCGAAGACTTGACACCCCTTACCCCCGCTCACCTGTTGATTGGAAGATCGTTAATCGCTGTTCCTCAAGGAGATTTGACTTCAATTCCTTCCAAGCGCTTGGACCAATATCAGAATTCTCAAGCGATACCCAACTAGCAATTGAGGTCATTGTTACGTAACAAATACCATAAAAGTTACCTTTAACGTTACTGTTACCGTTGGCGCGACTTAAGTAAACCGTATTTGTTAAGTAACGATTCCCTAAATGGGGAATAACAATTACGTAACCTTGACGTTCTTGTTACTTATACTTTTACCACATCATTACTAAACAAATACGTAACGATATAGTAACAAATACGTCGCTGTAAGACTAACTTACGTTGACATTGCGAAGAGGCTCGAATATCTTTCTCGCTTTCACTAATGTCAGATATTATATTATGCTTCTCCTTTGTCTGGCGACAAGTATTCTTAGAGACATACATATTTTATAGTATAGTTATAGTAACTGGTTATAATTACGTAATTATGAAACTTGCAAAGATATTCCTGAAACGCCAAAATTATCAACGAGTTCCACTTTACTGTCAAATGTGATGAAAATATGAACATAAAATTGATGCGCTACCCGCAAACTTAATATCAGTAAAAAAAACCAATATAAAATTCGAACTGAAATAAAATAAATACCAATGTCGCTTAAGGTTAAAATGCTTTTATTCTAAAGGATTTTTGGTAATTTATGGAAACAATTTCTTTATTAATAAATTAACTCTCGAACTGTGTTAATTTGAATAATTTCAATTAATAAATATGGCCACTTAAACCTTTGGGACTGCGCAGTCAAATATACTTTAAAAACAGACGTTCAGGTGTTTGTTACTACAAAGTTAGTAACATCAACTATAAACGGTGCCCTAAAAGTCACTATTTCTTTGGAAACTACAGTCACTAGTTAACCGGTAGCAGGCTTTTAAAAACGTTGTTTGAATTTTTTTAGAAATAAACACAATAACCCTGGAAATTGGAATGCATATCAATATACATTTGATAATTACAATTTAGTACCCAATATAAATCGACAAAGATTTAGTTTTTACATTTGATGCCTCTTTCTGACCCGTCCGTCGGATATGAAGCCACAACCATCTACCTTTCTACGGCTACACCTACATTTCTCTAATTCTCTTTTCTATGATTATCTGTGCGGGACAGTGCGTGATCTGTGTTACATAACCTATAAAACATCAAAAATTTTAGTTTTAGTAAAAAGTGGAAAAATCATTAAAAATGCCGTGTTTTAAAGTTGTCTCGACCAGAGAGAGGAAAGGGGTATATTTTACGGCCATTCCGTACCAATGGGAAAAAAACAATTTTATGTATTGGCCGGCAAATATGCCCTTTAGCGTGAGAGAAGGATTGAGGAGCGATGTTAATTCAGTCCCCGAATATAACGCCTGGACTAAATATGAGTGTGTTGTAAAAATCAATAACATTGCGACCTTTGAAGCCGCTGTTAATTTTGAAAAACAATTAACAGAATGTTCGGATACTGAAGCAGAAGAAAAGTGATTACCCACCTCTAAGTTTTATACTTTGATTAATATATTTGCTGATTTGTTACTATTCACTTGGTCCAGAATTATTATTCATGGTTACATAATATATTACAGCATCATTCAAAACACCCAGAAAAAAAGTAGGCATCAATCACCACTGGATTTGGAAAGAAATTATTTATTTCAAGAAAAACAGAATTTGAAGGCAACAGAACTAATTAGTGACTGTATCCTGTTACCAACTGGATTTATTCAAGCTTCACAAAATGGTAAGTACTCACTTTCTGAATAAACCTATAACTAATTTTGTCATATTATTGAAAAGTTTCTTAAATTAAATGTTATTAATGTAAAATACATTTATTTTTTAGATGAACAGCTGAGCAACGGAAACAACTTGGAAGTGCAGCACCCAGTGACCAAAGAAGATTTAAATCAGTTTAGACTTGAAATGGAGAATAAACTAACTAAGCTCAGTGAACAAGTGAACATAGGCTTTGCAAAAATTATGATTCAATTAGATGCAGTTCTCAGTACCATAAAGGAATTACCTACTGAGACATTAATTTCAAAAGGCCAAGAAGTAACTGAAATTGAGAGCATTATAATCCTGCCCCTATCTACATCAAATGATATTGAACATTTAGAAGAACTGCTACACGATACAGATTTCAGATCTAATTTTGTAAGTTGCATTCATATTAATAATTAACTTTCTCACGTTCCACTCGACTATCTTGAAAATTGAATAGATGAGGCTTTTACTTGATGAAGATCCATACTAAACGATAAAATAAAACAATTCAATTTGGTTAAATCTCCATTATAATTTGAACTAATGTTCAATTTAAAATTAGTGACGTGTTTCGCTACACAGTGGCTTTATCAAACTAGTGACTGTGTAGCGAAACGCGTCACTAATTTTAAATTGAACATTAGTTCAAATTTTAATGGAGATTTAAGGAAATTAAATTTTTTTATTTCATCGTTTATCTTGAAAATAATATATTAAGTACCTAGTTACTTTCATTCAGTTGATGGTTAAGTGTGGAAAAAGAGAAAACTATATTCTCCAGTTTATCAAGGTATTGCAACTTAATTTCTAAATATATTGTCCTAGGTATTGTATGTTATGGTCGTTTTTATTTTGAAATCATAAGAAACTGCAAAGATAAGGTATTTTAATATATTATGTAGATATAACTTTTTAAGGTAAATACATACTCTGCTTTGGGTGGCACAGAAGGTTCTGAGGATGCTTTTAAAATTGGATTCAAATTAGTTGATGTGATATTTGACCCAAACATCTTAATTAACTACACTTGGACTGGTGTCAGTAGAAAAAAAGATACAGAGAAAGTAGCATTTCAGAAGTTTGAAAACATAACGGAAGTGTTTTACATTATATTGAAAAAGGCAGATGTTCGATACACAAAACAGAAGAATGTTTCATTTTTTAAGGACCATGTTTTAAAACATGCCAAACAGAAGTGTGCGAGAAAAAGGTAAAAGTAGTACATTATCTATTGATTGATAAAGAGATGCCTCGAAACTTAATAATAAAAATGATAATTTATGATTGTGTATCATAATGTGGAATTTTACGATTTGTGATGGAATGATTGTCCCATTAGAGTTTGATAATCCATCAAATATCATTGAAACAACCTTATGATACAATGTTTTATCTATTTTCATATTCAGTAAATATTTTTGACTTTATGTTTAAATTTGTATTTTGTGACAAAATAATATGGAGGCTAGTCTAGTATTTTTGTAAGTGATCTAGTGCAAGTCACAAAAATATGTGATTCAGAGGAATTAAATCGGTGTACTGCAGTATAGTGTGGTGAAACCTGTCATTACAATACCTACTACAAATTCTGAAATATTACAGTATATGAAAATAGAGAAACTTTATTACAAGACTGTGTACTAAATGCATTAAATACTTACTTATAACTATGTTTTGGTGTACCGGCTTTTTACTTAAACAATGCAAACATGACTTTTAGCCAAATTGGATAAAATATAAAATAGTTACATTCAAATATAATCAAAGTTATTGACAAAATGACATTGTTATAAAGTAACTGTAGAAATGACATTGTATCCATAATGCCATGCCATTTTGTCAAAGATTCTTATTAAATAGAATATTCATATTTTATATTTTATCAAAAATGTATTTGTTTGTATATTTTTTTGATAACAGTTTGAGTAAACAGCCAAAACATCAAAATATGGTTTTAGTAAGGCTTATTAGAATAAATTTATTTTTTAGAGTAACAAACAGAAAATTTGTTGAAAACGAAAGGGAAATCGGAGTGGAACCTGAAACAGCTGAAAATGTAGAGGTACAAGCTAGAAGAATAGAAAAAGGTTTGCATATCGAAAATATAAATAACACTCAGTCCGAAAATTAATTTAAAATTAAACAATACATGTTTTAAATATTGTAGAATTTATTTTAAGTAATAAACATTTCAGATATAGAAGTATTTATTTTATACAAATATAATACTATAATGAATGTAATAGTGGTAAAACAACCAACTTATTTTCATATTTTACTGACAACATTTTACATTTAACATCTTGAACACTATATAACCTTTTTTCACCAAGTATTTCCTCTACAAGGTAAATATTCAAATATGATGACTTCATAGGCAATAAGAAAAAATCAGTTTTATTAGAAAGTGATGAACCATATATATTAACTTTATTATTACATACCACAGCATGTATCATTGCGATTAACTCATTATTTTTTGTCAAGAAAAATTTGTTTTTATCATCATTTTTAATACAATAACCATCAAATTGGACAGTGTTGAACATCTTAGTTCCATGACTATTATCAGATTTTTTTTCATCTTTTACATATGCCGTTATTTTTTCTTTGGCAACTCATCGTTAATGCTTCTCAGTTCAGACACTCTTTTAGCAATTTGTGCCAGGGGACGATTTCCATTTCTCAATAATGATTTTAATGTACCCAAACAGTTTTCGAATTCATAGGTGCTGATGTTAGGCAGAATCGAAAAATTTTGAACGTCTCTAGTAACATGAATTAAATTGTGTATATTGCTGCTTATAGAGTCATTACCATAAATTATTTTGAATTGGTCTACATAATCCCTTAATAATACATTCGCACAACTAAAGTACGGTTTATAAATATTTGCTGAAAGTATGGCAACAGCACAAAATAAAAGCAAAAAGTGTTTGTAACTTCTAAGAGATAGGTAATCTCTTAAAAACCCTACTCCTAGATAATTCAGCACTGTAGCAAATTCTGAGCCTTTCCAATATTTCAAGTAATTCAGTCTCCTTATTGCCCTGTGAATTTCTGCAGGTCTTCTTTTATTGAAGTTTTCTAGTTTATCAGAAAGTTCATTTATTTGAAATGCAGATGGTTTTGTTCTAAAGTTATAGTTGCCATTGACCCAACCATATAAACATTTTCGCATAGTACCTGTAAATAAAGAAATTTTTTGTTTGTTTAATAATCAATGAGGGATACTATGTTTTACTCACCTAGATGTAAGAGATGTAATGAATCTGCAATAATGAAATCGTCTACCATGTCTATATCTAAATATAGTAATGGAGTTTTGTATTTATGGTGATCTTCATCTGTTTCTCCCCGAAAACTAGTGTCTGTTCTCAGTAAACAATTTATGTTAGGGAAACTCATATGTCGTCCTCCTAAATCATATTCGCCCACTGTGGTACACTTTTGACAGCCATGGGCGGCATTGAATCCCATGGTACCTGAAATACAAAACATCTAAACTAAATTGTTACTTATTTGTGCGAAAAAAAGAAGGTTGTTTACCTTTTATGTAACTTCTAGCCGGGGTATCACAAACAAAGAACTTTATGCCAATTTTTAGAATGTAACCATTTATTACTAATCCTTTATCCATTAATATTCTCATTTCATTTACAAAAGGCATCATAAATTTTTCTAATGGAGGTTTGGATGCACCACTATAAATACATGCGACCATTGGTTTTAAATGAGGTACTTCAAATATTCTAAATAAAATAGGCCAGAATTCTAGTGGAGAATTCTTGAATGGCGGTAAACCATCGATATTAATAATTAATGAAACAGATGTGTCTTCTACAATATTACTAAATATTTGTAGCAATTCGTTTTTTATTCCCGGATACCACATTTCACCATTCTCTAACTGAGTAAGCACTGGGTTCTTCAGAGTTTTTAGCATAGTTCGACAATCTTTTGGCAAGCTAAATCCTTGTTGTTTTAATAAACTCAACAGTTCATTTGTTGCTTCATGTGTAATTTTATATTTAAGACACCACTTTCGTAATTTTTCACGGAATTCAATTTCATGAGATAATTTTTTTTCAAAATCCTCTTCTGCTCTTAAGTCTTCTTCATTACTTTCTTCCTTATATTCTGTATATACGTAATTATTGTTACCTTCATCCAATTCTCTCACAGTGGAACTTTTAGTAGCCACTATGACTTTGTCAAATTCAGCATTTTCCCGTCCAATGTTTACACAGTCTTTTCCATCATTCTCTAATTTTTTTTTGAGTTTTCTATAAAAAGTTGAAGAATGACGAAATTTTTTGGCATTACCACATGACGCCATCATGTCGATTATAAAGGTACTTAATTAACTTTAACATAACAATGCCCTTAAAGTAATTTCACAGAGTTTTGTTAACTTTCCAGTAAGTGAATGTGTGTAATACTCGTAAACTTGACTGCAAAGTAAATTTCAAAGGCATATAATCCACTAAGTTACATAGATTTTAACTGCAAATATGTAAACTTTAAAGTCATACATACTAGTAAGGAACACGTAAAATTTACCTAAATACCTACTTCAAATTCTGATGACTATGAAGGTATAATGTGATGTAACATAGTAGTTTATCTTACTTTATAAATTTACTTAGAAGTTGTATTTACTTCAAAGTCATGATCCAAGTAGCAATAACATATGCAAGACTAAAATTTCAACCTATCCTTTTACTTTACTTTGGATTCTAAATAGTAAGTAACAATTACTAATTTGCTACAATTTCTTAAAACGTTTTTGTAAACTTAACTCTAAAGTTAGTTTATTGGTTGTTATTTCGTTCTCGTTACCAATTTGTAGTAACTATGTACTGAAACTGTGTAACCGTAACCATAAATGCTAGTTGGGTAGTCCAGTCCTTTTGGAAAAGGTCGAGTAGAGAATATCTGTCAGAGCTGCAGATTAGATCCAAGTGGAAATCCAATGTCTACTCGTCCGTTTCACCCGGAACTTTAGTCGTCATTAAAGATGATCACCTACCCCCGTTGAGATGGTCCATTGGACGCATTGACAAAACTTTCCCTGGAGCGGACGGAGTTATTAGAGTGGTGGATGTCAAGACCAATCATGGAATCTACCGTCGATCCATCACCAAAATCTGCGTGTTACCAATTCAGTGATTGAAAGGCATTCTTTCAAGGCGGGCGGCATGTCCGATCTATCAGAAATATTCCACAACGTGACAACGCTGTAGGGGACGAACCGACCAGAGATCGTGTGAGATGTTCACCCCGTCAACATGTGTATTGACTTTTATTGACCGTTTTAGTTTGTTTTATTCAAGAATAATTTTTATGTTTGTTAAAGTATTTATTGTTGCAAATAAAAATAATGTTATACAGTCCACAAGTTATTGAACGAAAATGTTAGTCATAACACGTAATATCCGCGAGAATCACATGCTGCTTCTCACGGATTGGGCTGTTTGCACCTTTTGCAATGCCGTGGCGTGCTACAATATACGATACGATCACAGCACACCCTGCTGCAGAGGTCTCTGCCTGCTGTGGATACGATCAGTCTTGTTTATTCAGCGGTTGTGTATGTATATATTCCTCTTGCGTGTTTCACAAAAATATATCCTGAAAGCTACGAACAGGAGGAAAGATATCTTGAATCCTTATGGCAGGTGAGACATGTGAATAATTTTATGTTATAGAGAAATATAATTTACTTTACATATATCACTTTAGGATCCGTTATCTGATGAAGATGAGGATGCCCTTGGAGAAGAACCATTTCAAGAATCACCAGGCGAATATTTACCGTCAAGTGAATCTGATAGCTCCGACGAAGAGTGGGAAAGTCGCCAAATAAAAATGCAGAAAATGGCACTTACAGATAAACAACAACCGTTTACTTCTCGACAAGCTCTGAATTACAGTCATTCAGTGCAGAAGACGATAGAGCAAGTTATTCTAACGCATCAAAATTCTTCTGATACCGACGACCGACAGAACATTGGTCATGACGCTTCTAATGTAATCACTTGGAATGATGTGTCTGGTGCCTACCTCAAGTCTTTCCCTTTTTCCAAGACCATTGAGGTGTAAAACTTGATATCTTCACAACACAGTTCAATAAAAGTCCTTTAGAGTTTTACAAAATATTTTTTAGTCAAAATACATTGGATATGATCGTGGAAGAGACCGATAGATATGGTGCCCAGTTGAAAAGCAAGGAGACCAACAAAAAAGCTAGAATAAATAGTTGGTATAATACAACTGTAGAGGAGATGCAATTATTCCTGGGTGTATTATTTTGGATGGGTCTTGTGCAGTTTTCATCTATCGAATCATACTGGTCCAGGAAGAATATTTACTACAACAGTATAAAAAGAAGATATCAAGGTACCGATTCCAGCTTCTACTAAAAACTTGGCACTTTAGCAATAATGAAACTATCTCAGACGATCGCTTGCAGATAATAAGTCCACTACTAACGAAACTCGTTCGTAATTTTCACTATCCGGTTATTCCGTCTAACAATATTTGCATAGATGAGACATTGGTTCCATTCGAAGGGCGCTTAGGATTCAAACAATATATCAAAAACGAGCGCCATAAGTTTGGAATCAAACTCTATAAACTATGCCCTGAAAAGGGCTATACCTACAATGTTCAAGTATACTGTGGCAGAGATAATATTGGTGACTTACCCGCTTCGGAAAAAATAGTGTTATCACTTGCCGACAAGCTGTTGGGTAAAGGTCGCAGTATTTACACGGATAACTTCTATACCAGCATTTCATTGGCACACAAACTACTCGATAAGAACACTCATTTGGTTGGCACACTCCAATCCAATCGAAAACAAAATCCAAAGCATATTATAGAAAGGAAATTGAAAATAGGACAAACGATAGCATCTGAAAGCAACACAGGTGTGGTTGTACAAAAGTGGAGAGACAAAAGGGACGTATTAACCCTTGGCACAAAACACACAGATGAGATGAAAACAGTGACATATAAACGAAAAGAAGTAGACAAGCCTACCGTAATTATCGACTACAATAAAAGCAAATCTTTCATCGACATTTCTGGCCAAATGAAAGCATATGCCTCATCATTACGGAGGGGTGTAAAATGGTATATAAAGCTGGCCATCGAACTTTTAATCGGTTCAACTACTGTAAACGCCTACATTTTACATCAGGAAGTTGCAAATGAACGAATGTCGATACCTCAGTTCAAAGAAGAAATTGCTACAGAACTTTTACAAGTAAAAGAAGCACAACATGATATTGTAGTTGCTCACGATAACCGACAACATACCTTGCTTGATGAAGGAACTGCAAGAAGAAGAAGAAGAAGATGTGTCTTGTGTTACGATATATTGCAACGAGAACACGGTAGACCTCATGCTTAAAAGAAGACACCACAAAGCAGATACAAATAAATAGAATGTGACAAGAACTATTGCTTGGACTGTTAAATCTTAAGTTTTGTGACTCTTACATTCAATTTTATTTGAATAGTAGTTTCTCTCATTTACTTTTTAATATTTCTGTTTTATTTTTGTTATCGCATAAATAAAGTATATTTACTTGTAAGAAAAGGGTCGTTTGGTTTCCAGGCCAAAAAATTCAAAGTATTGAGAAGCAGCTATTGATTCTCAAATATACAGGCCAATTACAGAATGCGTTAGTTCCAGCCGACTATATTCACATCGGTATGGTTTATATAGCATCGAGCATCAACTGCAGCTTCTCGCGGCCACTGGAGGAGACCTATGCATGACAAACACATAGTGCTTCTCACGGCTGTAAGACTTAATTTTTTGAGAAGCACGTTATGATGCTCATGGTAGCCAAACTGTTAAAGTGTAGAATTGTGAAATATATGGGAATCGTGGCTGGAACCTGGCCACCTAGCAACTATATCTCTAATTTTTAAATGTGGATCTGAAACTGAATAATAGAAAATAATTTTTTCTATTTCTAAAAGTCTCTACATTTCGTCCACCTGGATTCAGAATCGTTCCAAATGTAAACTACCAAAATTTTATACAAAAAAAATTATTAACGACAAAGATATTACAATGTGAATTTGGAAAAGTTGTATTTTAATTAATTTTTTACGTAGAATGTAGACAAATTTCGAAAATGGCAACATGGTAAACAAAAACTAGGACTCAAACATATTGCACAGTAAAAATTCGAAGCCGATAACTTAACCAGTTCTGGAGTTACAGCTTCTGAAAGTGATGTAAAGTTGTACTGATGTGATGAAAATAGAAATTAACAACTAATAATACATTTTAATTAAAGTACTTGATAATTTAATAATAAATAGTGACTAGCGTTTGAGGTTCAGGAGTTCATTATCATTTTTCATAATTTTTATGTTTCAAATAATACCAACGGGTCGCATATGCTTTTATTAATTAAGAAATATAATGGACTTAGAGCGTATTATTTTCAGTCCATTTTGGTTGCAGGTTATCAGTATGTCTCAAAGGTGTCAACAAATAGTTAATATGTCGCTAAAGTGTAAAGAAGTAGTTACCGAAAAAATGGACACATCAGATAGAATGGTTGAGGAGGATGAGGATCCTTTTATGGCAACAGATAATTCCGATGATCCTGAGTACACGCCCGAAATGGAAGCAGGGAATGGCAATCGAAGTATAAGTGCAAGAATATCAGATTACTTTCCCAAAGCAGAAAATAATGAAGATGTTGCTACTGTTCCTTCATCTGTGGATGGTAATAGCGAAACTCCAGTTAATGACATTAATTCCGTTACTAATATTAGTAGTAGTAGTAGTGATCATCCTGGATCTGCTATATTTGATGGAAAATTTTTTAAAATTATACAGTCTGGTATTAATTCCCAAATTACCGCTCAATGTCAAATATGTCAAGGTCGTAAATTAAAAAAAAGAAAATCAACATCAACTACCAATTTTATAAGACATTTAAAAATTAAACATTGTTCATCATATGCGGATTACATAAAATACAAAAATGAAAAAAAGAAATCGTATAATGAAACAAAAAGCGTAATAAAAGCGCAAACTGATATTAGAGCCAGTTTACTTCAGACAAAAACTATATCCCAAGAACAGTTGGACTTAAGAATTTTAAAGTTTGTAGTTAATTCCATGAGTACTATTTCTATTATTGGTAACCCGTCACAAATATTTGATGGACTGAAATTGAGCGTTATGTCACGAACAACAGCAATGGAAAAAATTGAACACTTGAAACAGAATATGTTCAAACATGTTCAAGATACAGTTTCAACCGTTCAATTTGCATGCAGTACAGCTGATATTTGGTCTGCAAAGAAACGGTGTTTTCTGGGCGTTACGCTTCACTGGATAGACCCATCATCTTTAGGGAGAAAATCGGTAGCTTTAGCATGTAGATGTTTTAAAGGAACTCACCCATTGACAAAATTGGAAAAATGTTGGAAGAAGTCTATGACTTTTTCCTTAATAACGGTACAATAATAGCTACAGTGACGGATAACGCTTCAAATTTTGTTAAGGCATTTAAAGAATTTGGCGTCAGTTTAGAAGCTGATCTGATTTTAAATTCAATGCCTGATATGCAAATTGATGATGAAGATGACGAACCCCAAGATATAGATCCTGACGATTTAGATAATATTTTTCTTCTTAAAACTATAGCCGCCGAAAATAAAGAACACACTAATAGTAATGAAGATGTTCATTTACCTAATCATGTTAGATGTTCGGCTCATTGTTTAAATCTTATTGCCAAGACTTACCATAAATAAGTTTAAGTACATTGTCTAGTTTCTGAACACTACCCTTGTCATTGGCTCCTACCCAATTTACCTTTAGTGCCAGGTTATGGTTAACCAAGAGGGTTGAAATCTTTCTGCCTGTGTCTTGTGCATCCCTTCCACCTATGAGACATATTGAATGCAGCTATAAAAGCCAAATGAACAGCTTGAAAAGTAGACAAAATAGTTATACTAAATACCATCAACAGAAGGGGAGCAAAATATATAACCAATTATATTTCTGAAAATTTACCTTCAAGATCATTTGATTAACCAATTTTTTTCTAACAAAAGATTTTTACCAATATTAATTTTGATATTGGCATTAACATTTCTAAAACTAAGTATTCACTGGTATTGTTCATTAAAACTTTAGAATTTGTGTAACGTTAATTTCGTTCACTTTACTTCCCTCGATTGAATTAATAAATTATCGTATGGGCGGCGAATAGCCAGTCCTTTCTCATGCCCAACACCGAGAAATGTTTCAAGGCTGAATATATTTACTGTCGACGAGAGTCGAAATCAACGTTTCTATGCGCGATGATCGAGGCCCGTCTGTCGGAAAATAGTCACGCCCATCTTGAAATTCCCACTTCGATTTCGTGTCTCTTCTTCTTCTACCAATTATAAATCAAATATGAATCAAGAATTCACTACTGAAAGGTAAATTCCTTTCCTGGTCAAAGCGTATGAGCGTGACACGAACATGAGACGTAAGTCGGTTGTCGTTCACATGATTTAGTGTATTTAAACAAGTGGCAAAGGGGTTTCGTTCTTTTCTTTCCTGCATACATGTGCTATTGAAGCCTTCTGGCTTATATTATCTTATCTTAGAAGTGCATTCATTTGAGTGGTAAGTCATTTCGCTTAAATGTATAACTAACTCTCCTTTTATTTTTTTTATTTTTCGATAACCGCTTCTACCTCTAGGGTAATTAGCGGCGGAGTTTATAAATATGTACAATTATTTCAATAAGAAGTTTGTTACAATTTGTGGAAAATGTTTATATGTTTCAGGAAGGAAATAATGTTTTGAGTGTTGCATTTTTCTCCAATTGTGTCTTGAAGGGTTTTTCCTATTTTGAAGTTTCTTCTTTCGATTTCATATGATGGACACTCTAGTAAGATATGAGACACAGTTATAGTTTTATCACATATGACACAAAGTGGAGTAGGCTCCCGAGTCAGTAGATATTCGTGTGTTAACCTGGTGTGTCCAAGGCGGAGTCGTGTGATAATGAACTGGTGCTGACGTTTATTTGTGTTGCAATGCCATTTTCCTATGTTGGGTTTTACTTGCTGGAGTTTTGATGCTTTTTGTTTCCATTCAGTATTCCAGTTGTTAAGTATCTGGTGTCGAAAATAAGGTTTTAAATCCGATGCATGCGTGTGGTATGTGGACGTGTTCGGTTGGTTTGCTGCGATGCGGGCATATTCGTCTGCTGTTTCGTTCCCTTTTATTCCCATATGAGATGGGACCCATAGGAAAGCAATCTCTTTGTTAAGATAACTTAAGTTGTAAAGCTCGTGTTTGATGTATGATGCAATTGGATTTTTTGTGTATATCTTGGTTAGTAAAGCTACAGCATTAAGTGAGTCGGTAATTATGAGGTGTTTGTCCTGGCGGCTATTGCGTATTAGTTTTGTTGCCTCTAGAATTGCGTGAAGTTCGCCTGAGAGAATGCTTGCAGTGTTTGGCAGTTTGACTGTTTTTATTTCACTGGGTGCGACCACAGCTGCTGCGACTCCTTCCATAGTTTTAGACGCGTCAGTAAATATCTCAGTGTAACCTTGAAAATTGAGCAGAGATTGTGAGAAGTGTTTTGAGAAGATATGAGGGCTGGTATCTTGTTTTTTGTATTGTGAGAGAGATGTGTTCACAGATGGAGGACTGATCAGCCAGGGAGGAGTTAGCTGGTAAATTGAAGACCAGTTAATTACAGATGGGAAAATGTCGTTGCTAATAGATTGTAGATATTGGAGTGTTCTTTCGTGTATTGTGGTACTGCGTTGTGAGTGAAAAGAAGAAATTTTGCCAAAAATGGTGTGGTAAATAGGAGAGTTGGGATTGGCTCGTACTCTAGCTGCATATGAAAGACTAAGGTATTGTCGTCTGTATTTGAGTGGAGCTTCTCCTGCTTCGCAATTTAAACTATTTGTGGGGGTTGTACGGTATGCCGCTAATATTAATCGTAATGCATTGTTGTGTAAAGTGTCAAGTGGTCTTAGAACATTTGGTGTAGCTGAGGCGTAAGCTACACATCCGTAGTCTATTTTGGATCTGATAAGTGTTCTATATATCAATAGCAATATATTTCCTTCGGCTCCCCAGTGTTTGTTTGATGTGTATTTCAGTAAGTTGAGAGCAGGCTGACAAGAAAGGATCAATTTTTTAATATGATTTTTCCAGTTTAGATGTTGGTCGTATATCATACCAAGAAATTTTATTTCTTCATCGTACATCAAACTTTTGTTATAGAGTTTTAGCGGTGGTTTCTGCATTGTTTTTCTTTTCGAGAATATTATGCATTTTGTTTTCTCAGCACTGAAGGTCATGCCAGATGTTTTTGACCATAGTTCTAGTTTAAGAAGTTGTGTTTGTAGCAGATTCGCTGAACTGCTCAAGTTTTTACCTTTCATAAATAAAATAAGATCATCTGCATATAGTCGAGCTTGTATGGGTGTATCAATATTTTGTGTAATATCATTGATTGCAATGAGAAACAATGTGGGGCTTAAAACCGAACCTTGGGGAGTTCCATTTTCTTGTGTTTTAGAGTTGGAAATTGTTCCATTCACCTTTACTTGAAAGTTCCTATTTGTAAGAAAGTTTTTGACAAAAGCTAGTATGTTGCCTTGGTACCCCCAGTTTTGAAGGTTTAGGAGGATTTTGTGGTGCCAAGCTCTGTCAAAGGCGTGATTAAGGTCGAAGTAGACTGCTACACATTTTTGGTTTTTGTTAAAGGCTTCGTGTATTTCACTTTCTAAGTCGATGATATTATCCAAAGTTGATCTGTTAGCTCTGAATCCAGATTGTTCGGGTATAAGTTGATTATTTGCTTCAAGGCACCAAAGTAATCGTCGATTAATTATTTTTTCAAATAGCTTACATGTGTTGCATGTGAGTGCTATCGGCCTGTATGATTCTGGCAATAAAGATTTGTTAGGTTTTAGAATAGGTATAACTATTGCCTTCCTCCAAATGTCTGGAAATGTTTGGTTGGTCCATATGGAGTTAAATATTCGCAGAAGAAGTTTCTTAGCGCTGATTGGTAAATTTTGGAGGAAGATAGCAGGTATATCATCTGGGCCAGGTGATGTATTGTTCATCGAAGATAAAGCGTCTTCAAATTCTTCCTCTGTTATCAGGGCGTTTATTGGATGTGAGTAGTCCTCAATATTTATGTCTAGTTTCACTTTATTTAATTTGTAGTTGAGAAATTTTGCATCATATATTTCGTTGCTAGAATTTCGACTATATAGTTTTGCAAGTTCATCAGCAATTTCTGCATTATTTGTGGTAATGTCATTGTCTTTCTGTAATGCTTTTATTCCGTAGTTAGTAGAACATCCAGATATTTTTTTGACTTTTTTCCATGCTGTTGAGATAGGGGTGGAGCTGTTTATTGATTTTACATATTTTTGCCATGAATCTTTTTGTTGGTTTTTGATGACAAGTCTTGAATAGGCTTTGCGTTTTTTGTATTCTGTGAGATTATCCGTAGTTTTGTGTTTTCGGTAACGGTACCAGGCGTGCTTACTTGCTTTTATTGCTTTCTCGCAATCGTTGTTCCACCACGGTACGGGATTGTGTTTTTTTGTGTAACGAGTTTTGCCAATTTCTTTATCGGCTGCATTTAAGATTATATCGTTGAAACTGTTTAACCAAGTGTTAATGTCTATTGAGAGCTTGGTATTAGGTATGTTGTTTTCAATATTTGATGCAAACCCTTCCCAGTTTGCTCTTTTTAGATTCCATTTTGGTAAAGGATTGATGATTTGTGTTGCTGGATTATGATTTAGATTTTTTATAAGTAAAGGAAAGTGATCGCTGTCATGTAAACTATCTAAAACTTGCCAGTCAAGTTGCGTTACTAGATTTGGAGTGCACATAGTTAGGTCTATGGCCGAGAAGGTGCCATTTGATGCGTTGAAACGAGTCATACTTCCATTATTCAGTAAAGCAAGATTCGAGTTATCTATAAAGTTTTTTATTTTTCGACCTCTTGCGTCTGTTTTTTGTGAGCCCCAAGAGTAGTGGTGTCGATTGAAGTCTCCCAGAATAATGCGGGGATTAGGTATTTGATTGATGAGCATTTCCAATTCGTTTTCTTCTAACACAACGTCTGAAGGTAGGTATAGGTTGCATACATGTAGTTTTGTTTCCTCTATTCGCACAGCTATTGCTTCAAGGTTTGTTTGGAGATTTAGTGGTGTTGTTTTTAAGTTGGATTTTATATAAATTGCAACTCCTCCGCTTGCTCTATTTCGGTTGCGATTTTTAAAAATGTTTGTGTAGTTTTTAATGTCTTGTGTTTTGTCTTTTTTGAAGTGCGTTTCTTGAAGTGCTATGATGTCTGGTGTGTATTCGGATAATAATAACTTAAGCATATTTAGATGGATAAAATATCCATTTAAATTCCACTGTAGTATAGAATTGAAGATTAGTTTTAGGTTTCATAGGTGCTGTCACTAGAGGTATCGATTTCCAAATGTTTTTCCAGTTTTTTCCTCAATTTGGTGCAGCGAATTTTTATGGTTCTTTCGGTTAAATGTGGATAGACTTGTAAGAGCAATTCGGTTAGTCCTTGTATGTTTGAGGTGTACTCTGTAGCTAAGTTTAATGCATCTGTGTCTTTTAGACCGTATGAATTTTCGAGCAGACATTTGAACTGATCGATGTTGAGTATAGGAGGGTGGGATTGGTTTTCAAAAAAGTTGGTTGCTGCTGCGATGTGTTCTGGTTCGATTGTGAATTTAGTTTCGGATGTACTTTGTTTTCTTGCTTTAGGTGGACGTTTTGGTGTTTTGAAGTCTTTGCTTATGTCATCAGATGGTGGGAGCTCCTCACTGGATGGTGTTAAGACTTCCGAGTGAGTTCGTTTGTAGGATAATTGTTTGTTTAGTGTACTATCGTCTACAAAAGTTTGCTCTTCTGAAGTGTTGGCGGTAGGCGCCGGGAGAATTAAAGAGCTGGGTCGTAAGATGGTTGATGAATTTTGTGGCGTAGAGGTGTTTGCGTTGGAAGTGATGGTGTTTTTAGAGTTTGTGTTTGGGGTGGAGGATTCATCGATGTGAGAATTTATTGGCTGTACGGATGGCGTACGCAGTGAGTTGTTTGAGGAGGTGGAAGCTGCTGGTTCGTTAGAAGAGAGCTGTATATTTGGGCATTGCGATGCTTGGTGTCCAGTGAGCTTGCATTTGAAACAGCCCTGGCTGTCTTGTGTAATGAATATGCGATAAGAAGAGTTATCGTAGCGGATATCCAAGAAATCAGGGATTGGGAGGGTGACTGTTGGTGCAATATATACTTGACGCCTAAAACTTAAAATGTGTGTATATGCCGGATTTGTTGCGCCGATTCGTAAAAAGGATAGTGGAGATAGCAATTTTAGTCCTATATTTTCGAGCTCTGTAGAAATAGTTTCGTGCGGGATTGTAGGGCATACGTTGGATAAGACTATTCTCTCCGAGGGAGTTATTAGTCTTCTGGCTTTGATTTTTTCTCCATGAACGGTAATTTCTCCTTGAAGTTGTAGGAAATTGTCGACACAGTTTTTGCTCGATAGATAAACGCATACTCTGTTGTTTGATATCCTTGAGGAAAAAAGTATGTTTTTTGGTTCTACAAGTGGTCCCAGTTGAAGAAGATAGTCCTGAAGTTTTGCTCCGTTAATGGCGTTGAAAATAATTGCTTGATCTTTAGTTGGATATTTTATCGTGGTTTGGCTTAAAACGTTAGAATATGATTTGTGCATTGTGTTGGAGGTGTTTGTAGAGTTTTCGGATGGTGGATCAAGTCCACAGTTATCAGGTTCCATTTTCGTTTGATTTATAGCGAGTTTTCATTATATATATTTTGTGTATAATATAAAATGTAGGTACTCACAGTTTTGTTAATTTATCACTACTAGTTTTTTTCACAGGTAATTAAAAACGGATTAGGAACCAACAAATTTGTTCGTCGATTAATACGTCCGCTCTGTTTCGCTGCCAGAACAGTACTCCTCTCCTTTTTTAATAGCTTCTACCTTCCTATCTTTATTATGTAGCAATATCATTCCAGTGCCAGGAATAATATATATCGATATGAATTTGTTTTTTCTTTCAGTTTTTTTTATATATTATCTATTTAAAAATATCTATTTAAAAATATATACGTATTTAAACAAATGTATGTATTTACCGGTGCAGAATCGGTTATTCTATTTTATCGTTTTTTTATTTGCTTTCTTTTTATCTAAAAATACAGGATGTATGAACCACGTTGTCAAATAATTTTCTTTAATATCGTAATATCATACTTGTAATATCATACTTCAGACATCCTGGATTTTAGTTAAATTGGAAAATTGTGAAAATTGTTCCTGATACTATATCTGTTCCCTAGCACTGTACCAGGACCCGAAACTTTACCGGGACCCGAAACTTTATCCGGAATACTTTACCTGCAGCACTTTACCTGGAGCACTTAACCTGGAGCACTTTATCCGGAATACTTTACCTGGGACACTTACCTGAGACACTTTACCTGGAATACTTTACCTGGAATACCTCATCCGGGACTGCAAGTTTTCCGACAACTTTACTACAACAGGAAAGTACAATAGTTCTTGCTCCCCAACAACAACATATGTCGACTAGTCATTTTTTTTCGCTATTTAATTTTTTTTTGAAAATATACAACTTGTAAATTTAATAACGTTGTTCATATAGTTTTTTTCCCTTCCAATCTTCCAGGATTTGTCGCTATAATGCAGAGGTGAATAACAAATAAACTAGTATTATTCAGAGTGGCGCCCACTTACCTTTCCTAATTTACATAATTTATCTTAATTTCAACTTAATTGAATTTCAAGTAGAATTACCCGCGAACCGGTAAGACTACTCTCTGAATTTATACTAGTTTGGTCTCAGAATCTACACCTGAGGTGCTCTCTAACCTGAGCAGCCGTTACAAATTGGCTCCCGAACGTGTGTGGGCCTTGTTTTACACATCTGCTTTATATCAATAAATCTTGAAACTTGGAAGTTTGGACAGTAGTTGAAGTCAGAAGCAATATCTTTTCTTTCACTTATCGTATTATTTATCTTTCTATCTTTTACTTATCATATCGTTCATATGTTGAGTTGGTAATATCTATTTTTATTATCGTTTATCTAACATATCTTTATATTTTTATCGTATATCTTCACGTATCGTACCTATAAAATTTTCTTTTTCGTCAATATCAACAGTACTCGTTTTTTTCTCTTTTATCTTATATTTTTAATACCGTCAATTAACGTATAAAAACATGGCTCGAATTTTCAAATTAAATGTTGATTATCTTTTATCTCATGAATTGGATTACGAACTTTCTTATCGTGGCTTGGAAATCCCTTCACTGGTTACAGAGAAGAGGAAATTATTACGCGGTGTTCTAACACAGGAAGTATCTATGAGGAGTTCGATTTCATATGTTGAACTTCCTTTTATTACCGAAATTACAGGTATTAAGATGTCTTTTGCCGACTTGAAGAAGAAGGTTCAAGATTTTGTTGGAACTTCTTCGGATGTCGAGTACAGAAGATTGACTTGCCGTCTAACTCACCTCACTCAACGTACTTCTCGTGTAACTTGCGAGGAGGACGAACAAGAACAAGTAAAGAGACATTTAACAACAGAAATATTTTGTTTAGAAGGTGAATTAGATAGCAAAATCAATGTTATCGATTCAGACAGACAATCCACTCCAGTAAATACAAGTCAAAGCTTTTCTTTTTCTAAACCTGTACCTGTACATAAATGGGGAATAAGATTCTCAGGAATAGATTCCAAAGAATCTGTACTTGGATTTTTAGAACGCGTAAATTGCCTCAAACTTTCGAGAGGTATCACAGATGCTGAATTGTTTTCTAGCTCAGCTGATTTATTAAGTGATCAGGCTTTTAATTGGTATCTTATTAACAGATGCAAAGTTCAGAATTGGGAACAATTGGTGACCAAATTAAAATCCGATTTCTTACCGTATAACTACCAAGATGATTTACTAGAGGAAATCAAAGCTAGAAAACAAGGTCAACATGAACGAGTTACCTTGTATATTAACGCCATGTGTGGTTTGTTCAACCGTCTTGATGACAAACCAAGTGAAAGTGCCATCATTCGTATTATTCGTAGAAATCTTTTACCTCATTATGCACAACCATTAGCTTTAATTGATATTGATACTGTTGATATTTTGAATGAAAAATGTAAACGACTAGAGGAAACATTAACTTGGGACCAACAGTTCACAGCTAATCATAAAAGCAGTCAATATTTACTTGAACCAGATTTGAGCATACCTAGTACCTCTTTTAAGGATAATTCTTGTTTTAAGCAAACACGAAAAAATCTATCTGTAGTATCTTCTACCTGGACTTGCTGGAATTACAAACAAGCAGGTCATATGTATTATAACTGTCAAGTTCCTAGGAAACTGTTTTGTTTTGGTTGTGGACATCCTGATACAGTAAAAACGAAATGTCCAAAGTGTTCAAAAAACGAACAAAGCGGTGGTCGAACTTCCCACTCAACCACAGTCGCTCAGAAACCGGGAACATCAGGAAAATCCAGCACCAAAGTAAAACCAAAACCTCAGGAAAAACCTACAAAAGACAAAAATTGAGGTTATCTCAAATAAATCCTGTAAATTCCAGTTCTGCAAGGAAAATTTCTCCTTCTATCTTAAAAAAGGTTCCTACTGTAAGTCGCTCCGACTGGAATTCATGGCTTTTATTTGTCAAAAATTTCTATAAACTAAATTCAATAGTTTCAAATTCGAAGCATAAGTCTTTAGCAAATGTAGGGTCACTGTTGTATAACATGGAAAATGATAATCGACCTTATGTCGATATCATAATTTTTGATAAAACAATTTCTTGCCTTGTTGATACTGGTTCAAATATCTCATTGATTGGTTCTCGTGCACTAGATTTTATTCATAACTTATCGATACCTATCTTAGACGATGATAACTTAAAAATATCTACTGCAGATGGCAAGTTGCAGGACGTTCTTGGTTATATCGAAACATATGTCATCACAGACAAGATATCTAGGCTTATGAAATTTTATCTAATACCTTCTGTTAAACATGACATTATTCTCGGTATGGACTTTCTTAAGATTTTTAATGTAAAAATAAATTTCTCTAAATTATCTTTAACTGTAAATTCTCTCTCGTTGGCTGTAGTCAATACAATTCGGGATGTATCTCATTTAACTCCTAATCAAACTGGTAAATTAAATCAAACTATTGATCTCTTCAAGACTATTAGTCCTTCAGATAAAATCGGCAAAACTCATTTGATAGAGCATTTCATTGATACCGGAAATTCCCCTCCTTTTAAACAAACCCAATATCCCTTACCTCAGGCAATGCAAGCTTACCTGGAAAAGGAAGTAGATACTTTGCTTGAATTAGGTGTAATTCAGGAAAGTAAATCTTCATATTGTAGCCCTATCTGGTTAGTTCAAAAGGGAGATGGTAAATACAGAATGTGTTTTGATGGACGTAAATTAAATAGTGTAACTTTAAATAAAGATGCTTATCCCTTACCTTCAATCGAAGTTATACTGAGTCAACTTCGAGATACTCGTTATATATCTAGTATCGATCTGAAGCAAGCATTTTATCAAATTCCGTTGGAGAAATCATCTCGGGAAAAAACAGCTTTTGCAGTTAAGGGTAAAGGTTTATTCGAGTATGTCACTACCCCTTTCGGTTTAGTCTCTGCTCCTGCTAGTATGTGTCGTTTGATCGATTTGGTCATTGGTCCTTCCTTAGAACCTTATTGTTTTTACTACCTGGATGACATCATCATTTGTACTCCTGATTTTGACAAACACATGGAAATTCTCCAGAGTGTTTTTGAGAGATTACGAGATGCCGGCTTGACGGTGAATTTAGATAAATGTCAGTTTTGTCGTTCTTCCCTTAGATATCTAGGTTATGTAGTGGATGAAAATGGTCTTCGTACCGATCCTGAAAAGGTTTCTGCTATTTGTGAGTATCCTGTTCCGAAAACTGCCACTCAGGTGCGTAGATTCTTGGGAATGGTTTCGTATTATCGACGGTTTCTTAAAGATTTTTCTTCCTTATCTGCTCCAATTTCTGATCTTCTAAATGAGCGAAAGAAACACCAACCCATTACTTGGACACCCCAAGCAGATCAAGCTTTCGAAAAGGTGAAAACTGTCTTAACTACCGCTCCTATCTTAAGTAGTCCCGATTTCACCAAACCTTTCTTCCTTATGACAGATGCTAGTGATGTTGGGGTAGGAAGTGTTCTTTTTCAACTGGAAGATGGACTCGAACATCCCATAGCTTATATAAGTAAGAAACTCACAAAGGGTCAAAAGAAGTTCAGTACTACCGAAAAGGAACTGTTAGCAGTTTTGTTAGGGATCGATCATTTTAGGTATTATCTTATCGGACGTCATTTCACCGTAATTACCGATCATTCTTCTCTGGTTTGGTTGAATAACATGAAAAAACCTTCTCCTCGCTTAGCTAGATGGATATTGCAATTGTCGCAATACAACTTTTCTATCGTACACCGTAGATCTACCGGAACTGTAGTTGCGGATGCTTTATCTCGTATACCTGAAGTTAGTATTTTAGACTTATCTACCTTGCATCCTGATAAATGGTATAATGACATGATTTCTCATGTTCAGGATTTTCCGGAAAAATACCCAAGTTTTCGAGTTGAGAATAACATATTATATAAACATGTCTTTAATAAATTTGGACCAATTAGTAATATTTCCGATTGGAAAATTGTCGTTCCTACTAAAAATCGAAATGAAATTCTACATCATTTTCATGATAGTCCAACTTCTTCTCACTTCGGTGTTTTTAAAACATTAGAGAGAATTTCTGAAATTTATTATTGGCCGAATCTTAGAAAATCGGTTTATAAATATGTCACTCGTTGTAAAATATGTGCATCGTGTAAACCATCTAACTTACCCCAAGCAGGATTAATGGGACAATATCGTAATATTAACTTCCCTTTCCAATTAGTATCGTGTGATCTTTTAGGGCCATATCCCCGATCTCGCAAAGGTAATCAGTTCGCACTTGTTGTAGTTGACTGGTTCACTAAATTCGTATTGGTTCATCCCTTACGTCAGGCTACCGCTCGTTCTATAGTTGATTTCTTAGAAAATCATGTTTTCCTCATTTTTGGAATACCTCAAATCGTTTCGTGTGATAATGGTAAACAGTTCACGAGTCATCTTTTCAAAAATCTCATGGAAAAATATTCAGTACGAAAGATATGGTATAATGCTAACTTTCATCCGCAAATTAATCATACTGAGCGCGTAAACAAATCCATTGTCACAGCTATACGATCTTATAGTTATGAAGATCATAGAACATGGGATGAAGAAATATATAAAATTGCTCAAGCAATTCGGCTGTCGAAACATGAGGTTACCGACTTCACCCCTTCCTTCCTTACCTTTGCTCGAAATGTACCTGTCTCGGGAAATTTTTATGGTAAAATTGCAGAAAATGCAAATAATCAGGTTACTATTTCTGACAAAGTTCACCGAATTCAGGATACACAAGAAATGCCTAAATTTTTCGAAGTGGTGAGAAAGAACTTGCAAACAGCATATCGACAAAGTAGTCAACGTTATAATTTGCGCAAACGTGATCATAGGTTTTATGTAGGTGATCGGGTTTGGAAAAAGAACTACCCAAAATCGGACAAAGCCAGATATATTTCCGCAAAATTTTTACCGAAATGTACACAATGTACCGTATATCGTGTTATCTCTCCCTTAGTGTATGAATTAAAAGATGAAACGGGAAAAAATATTGGTCGATGGCACATGAAAGACCTTAAAGCTGGCATCTTGTCTGATGATGAGTGTTCTGATATCGATGATTCCGAAGCAGCCCTAACGTAATCAGATAAATATATCTTCCCTAATTTTTCATTCTATTTGTGTTGTATGTTGGTGTCTCGAATATTTTTTTTATCTTTTTATCATAGAGATTTTCCTTTTCTTTGACTAGAAAACGATAATGACTTTCTTTCCCTACTACTGATTAGCCAATTAACCTTCGTGTTCTGGGATAAATGAGTAGTGTAATAAATATTTTCCTAGCCGGATGGAATTCTGATCTAAGAATTATAATATAAAATCTGTTGAGAATTTTTCGAATTTTTAAAATATTCAAATTTATTATAATTTTGAAAAAGTTTTTTGCACCGTCAAATCAAATTGAGTAATAAACCTGTTGCGCACATGCATAGAGGTTAATGAATTGGGTCTAATCGATTTGGAGAAATATCGGATATACCTTAAATGTTTAGGGGTGATATTATATCTTCAGTACCTTATCTTATCTTAATTATCGTAGTTTACGATAAATATCTTAACTTATCTTATCTTATCTTATCTAAGTGGACAAGGGTAGTCTACTGTACTATATATTTTATAGTACTTATCTTATCTTATCGTTACAGACAAAGTGTCTTGTCTGTATTTATATACCGAAAGGGTATATTAAATTTTTTTTAGACCATTGACAATTTGACTTTGCAATTAACTTACATAGTTGCTGACATATCAGGGGATATCGAAGTTATTATCTTAGCTCTAAAGTTTTATTACTTCAGTTATCTATAATTTCTATTATCTTAACTATCTTGAAATTTTAATATCTGAAATGTTTTAAAATTTCCTTTATCTTAATTATCTTAAAAATTTTCATTACCTTCATGTTGAAAATTTTTAGTATCTCAAGTGTTTTAAATTTTTTCTATTATCTATTTGTTAATATGTTCGAGATGTCAACTTACATTACAGAAATTCTTTTTGCCTATCTTCAATCAATATCTTACCTAATATCTTGTTTACTTAAAATTTTTCTATTTTGCTCATTACATACCTCTATCTATGATCATTCCGAAAGATTGATCTAGATATTTCACTTATAGACATGGATTCAATCTGTCTATATTTTATTGCATTACCTTTTCCCTTTTTGATTATATTTTTTGTTGGATTTCTCAGCAGTGGGTGTTGAGGAGCTCAGAGCGGTCTGGAATGTGTTTCAGGGTTCAGCGTCGGGGGGTTAATCAGCCTGGGAGGCAGAGGTGGCTAAGGTCTGCTGTCATTTAGTTAAATCTACTTGGGGGGTTAGCTACTGCGTTTGTGCCAACATGGCTCACATATCGCTCTGGGGATTTTCCAACAGTACTGTTGTGGGATGCCGTTGTCAATTTCTCTTTTCCCCAAATTTCAGCTTGGCAGAAGCTACATTCTGTTAGGGGGTTAGATCGAGTCTCCTTGGACTTGCTGTATCAGCTTGTTCCAAAAAAATTTTTTGAATTTTTTTCTTTCGTTTTTATCGGTTGTTGTTATTCATTATTTAGTTTATCGATCTTAAAAGCTTTTCTATTTAAGGAACGTTATGTTGTATTGTCATGGTGTTTCGGGTTTGGATTTCATCTGAAGCTGAGATTGAAGACCACGACGCGATTTAACATCTCTCGCGAGGTCCTTCTCATTAGGCAGAAGTTGATTTCTTGATCGGTGATACTGTGGTGATGCACATATCCGACCAAAAATATGAGTATTTTTCTTCATATATCGTTATATGGGGTATAATACATTGGAAATTTTAGCTTGACAGGAGCTACATTCTGTTAGGGAGTAATACAAACTTCCTTGGCATTGTTCCAAAACATTTTAGCTTGACAGGAGCTACATTCTGTTAGGGAGTAATACAAACTTCCTTGGCATTGTTCCAAAACATTTTAGCTTGACAGGAGCTACATTATGTTAGGGAGTAATACAAACTTCCTTGGATTTGTTTCAAAAATATATTTTTTTTCTATTCATATGATAGTAGTAATTAAATAAAGAAACATTTTATAAATAATAACTCATCCATATCTTTTTTTTATCTAACTGAGGGATAATCAATGTATCTGATGGGAGTCTCATTTCTTTCCTTATCTTATCTTATCTTAAGTCATTATCTTTGGGAACCCACTGATGCAGTGATTTATCTTACTATTAAATTTCTAAAATTATTGGTATGTAGATACCTGGTACTGGTTCCGCTTTTCTCAGAATTTACCGTTCAAAGTTCTGCTGTGTTTGTGGGATAATTCTTTTTTTTTCCTAATGTTCTGCTTGCGCGATGACCAATGGCTACTGTGGACGCTAACTGGCAACCTCCCTGGTGAGAGCCTAGGAAGAAAAAAAAATCACCTGGCTTACCGGTGAAGACTTTGGAACGCTCCCTTTCTTTCATATTTTTTTTAATCTCTATTTTTCTCTAAATTAATTATTCGGAAGAATCTCCTCAAATTTGTTCTTTCCCTTCAGTATCGCAGTGACTCGTTCCTTTCTTCTTAGTCTTCCTATCGTTCAATATCTTCTTAATATCTTCTTTACTTCAGTCTCGTAATAGCTCAATGATTTTCACTTATAAAAAATTTTTTTTTTTGAAAAAATTTTTTTTTCGGGTTGTAAGGGTGTGTAACGTTAATTTCGTTCACTTTACTTCCCTCGATTGAATTAATAAATTATCGTATGGGCGGCGAATAGCCAGTCCTTTCTCATGCCCAACACCGAGAAATGTTTCAAGGCTGAATATATTTACTGTCGACGAGAGTCGAAATCAACGTTTCTATGCGCGATGATCGAGGCCCGTCTGTCGGAAAATAGTCACGCCCATCTTGAAATTCCCACTTCGATTTCGTGTCTCTTCTTCTTCTACCAATTATAAATCAAATATGAATCAAGAATTCACTACTGAAAGGTAAATTCCTTTCCTGGTCAAAGCGTATGAGCGTGACACGAACATGAGACGTAAGTCGGTTGTCGTTCACATGATTTAGTGTATTTAAACAAGTGGCAAAGGGGTTTCGTTCTTTTCTTTCCTGCATACATGTGCTATTGAAGCCTTCTGGCTTATATTATCTTATCTTAGAAGTGCATTCATTTGAGTGGTAAGTCATTTCGCTTAAATGTATAACTAACTCTCCTTTTTTAATAGCTTCTACCTTCCTATCTTTATTATGTAGCAATATCATTCCAGTGCCAGGAATAATATATATCGATATGAATTTGTTTTTTCTTTCAGTTTTTTTTATATATTATCTATTTAAAAATATCTATTTAAAAATATATACGTATTTAAACAAATGAATGTATTTACCGGTGCAGAATCGGTTATTCTATTTTATCGTTTTTTTATTTGCTTTCTTTTTATCTAAAAATACAGGATGTATGAACCACGTTGTCAAATAATTTTCTTTAATATCGTAATATCATACTTGTAATATCATACTTCAGACATCCTGGATTTTAGTTAAATTGGAAAATTGTGAAAATTGTTCCTGATACTATATCTGTTCCCTAGCACTGTACCAGGACCCGAAACTTTACCGGGACCCGAAACTTTATCCGGAATACTTTACCTGCAGCACTTTACCTGGAGCACTTTATCCGGAATACTTTACCTGGGACACTTACCTGAGACACTTTACCTGGAATACTTTACCTGGAATACCTCATCCGGGACTGCAAGTTTTCCGACAACTTTACTACAACAGGAAAGTACAATAGTTCTTGCTCCCCAACAACAACATATGTCGACTAGTCATTTTTTTTTGCTATTTAATTTTTTTTTGAAAATATACAACTTGTAAATTTAATAACGTTGTTCATATAGTTTTTTTCCCTTCCAATCTTCCAGGATTTGTCGCTATAATGCAGAGGTGAATAACAAATAAACTAGTATTATTCAGAGTGGCGCCCACTTACCTTTCCTAATTTACATAATTTATCTTTATTTCACCTTAATTGAATTTCAAGTAGAATTACCCGCGAACCGGTAAGACTACTCTCTGAATTTATACTAGTTTGGTCTCAGAATCTACACCTGAGGTGCTCTCTAACCTGAGCAGCCGTTGCGTCATTCTGTAACAGCTAGTTAAAAATTAGAAGTTTTCTACAATCTAAAAGAACTTTTTTATGAAATAATTCAACAAGACTCACCAATTTATTTAAATAATCTTGATCAGACAACTTCTGATTAAATATTTGAAGCTCTTCATAAGTTGAAAATGAGAGTTGGCAGTCCAGAGTCTGGTAGTCTGTCAACTGGTCATTATTCGCCGTTTGTAGTAAATTTTTTACATCTGCTTTAAGTATCTGTACATCACGGAGTACTCGCTCTAGAATTTCTGAAAAATATGAGATTTGATAAAGAATTTTTCAAACTATTTTTTTAAATATATTTATTTGATTGACTGATTAGAGGACTCACCCTGACAATATTGTGGTAATTCTATAGTCTCGATATTATCTTGAACTTGTGACTTGGGTTGATCATTACTCTCGAGCAATGATTTTTTGTTATTGGTTGGTTGGTTCATTCTCTGCTTCTCTTGACTAAGTAAAACAGGGTTTAAAGTAGCAAATGTTTTTGGTATAACTTGGGCGGGAAGCTTTGGTGGAATAGGGATATCTTCCTCATCATCACCAAAATCGCTGTTTTCTGCATAATATAAAAAATCAGACTCTCTATGTTTGTTTTTATTAATTTTTTCAATTAAGGTATCTTCTGTTGAAGCAGAATGAAGAATACATCTAAGTAATTTACCATCCTGTATTTGAAATAAGTTAATGAGTGAGTTACGTAGTTAATATATAGAATATGTCAATTTGATTGAAATAAAATTATAATTAGACAAAGTCATTATTTTATTACGAAGGGAAGTTTTTTCTAGTTAGACGATCTGATAATATTAACATGGTAGCAGAGCGTACAGTGCCTAAATGGTAATGCTAGAAGAAACAAGAAATTAAGTAAGAATAAAAATTAAAAAAGATTTTGTAACTGTCTCTGAAAGCTGTCATCTTCATAAAGTAATAAAACGCATTTTCAATTAAATCCAGAGTAAAATGGATCCCAGTAAGGTGCAAATTGGATTACTTGAAGGTAAAGATAGCTGGACTACATGGAAATACAAGCTTTCTATTCTTCTGAGAAGTGTGAAAGGCGCGATGGACGTCCTTGAAGGTAGATTAACTTCACCGAAGTCGTTACCCCAAGAAGCAACACAAGAAGGAAAATGCAAGTATGAAAAAGATGTTACATTTTTCAATCAAACGGATAGTACTGTTTTATTAGTTCTTACAATAAATATGACTCAAAGCACATTAGAAAAAGTCATGAGATTTTCGACCGCCAGGGAAGTCTGGTTGGAGCTTCATCGTTTGTATGATGGTAGTGCAACAGATAAAACCTATGATATCTGTATGCAATTTTTTAGTTATATTAGACAATCAGATGACGATATTGCTACTCATACATCAAAACTTAAGAACCTTTGGAATAATTTGCAAAACGAAATTTTAAAAGATAAAGCAGTTGCTGAAAATTACTGTAAGTGCGACTTGCCAGATATTTTGCTTATTTGTAAAATATTAGAAACTTTACCACCTGAATATTTCTCATTCAAGTCTAGTTGGATTCTGGTATCAAATAAGGACAGAACAATAGATAACTTGACAAATCAGCTATGCTCTTATGAAAAAGCATTAACAAGCAAAAATGAGAGCAAGCAAGAAGTTTTATATACAGTGAATAAGAGCAAAGCACATAAATATGGTTATTATTGCAATTACTGTAAGCAAAAAGGTCATAAAGTGAAGCAATGCGATAAATGGAAAACAGATGGAAGACCTCCTAGGCCAGAGAATTCGAAAAAACGTACAAATTCTAAAGCGAAAGAAATTCAGATGTCATTAGTTGCTGTATCATCGAATGTTTTGAATTGCGAAGCAGATTTTAAAAATTGGTATGTTCCTGCATTAGGACAAGGTACCATCAAAATACAATCTTTTGTAAACGGAAAAAAGAAAGAGTTTTCATTGACCAACGTATGGTATGTACCCAATATCAAGAAAAATCTTTTCTCAACTTTGTCTGCTCAGGACAAACATCCAGAAAGTGAATTTATTTCCACCACTAAGTGCTGCTATTTTAAAATTTTTAACGAAACAATAATTGTTGGATCAAGATGTCAGTCTGGTGGACTATATAAATTGAAGATGCGGGCAACCAAACCTGAACATCTGAGTGTCAATATGGTTACTTCTAAAGAAAATATATTGCAACTCTACCACGAAAGGCTGGGTCATCAAAGTAAGAGACATGTTAAAAATGTAATTAAGCAAGAATTTAACATTGACGTGAAGCTGGATAGTGAATTATGTGAGGGCTGCGTCTATGGAAAGGCTTCTGTGAAAAAGTTTGGCATAAGAAAAAGAACAGAAACACCAGGAGAACTGATCCATTCAGATGTTTGTGGACCTTTTCAGATCTCAAAATCAGGTTTTAAATATTTTGTTTTATTTAAAGATGATTTTAGCAGATATCGATTTGTATATTTTTTAAAGCGAAAGTCAGAAGTAGCTGATAAATTAGATATAGTTTTAAAAGAAATGAAAGCTGCAGGATATGGTGTTAAAGAATTTTTGTCAGATCATGGTGGAGAATTTGATAATCATAAAGTAGCAAATATTTTAAACAAATATGGAATAAAACAAAGATTGGTGATGCCGTATACACCACAACAAAATGGCTGTTCAGAGCGTGATAACAGAACGATTGTCGAATGTGCAAGATCTTTAATGCATGCAAGAGAAAGTATCTTTGATCAAACATTTTGGGCTGAATTAATAAACACAGCTACATATATCTTAAATAGATCTGGTATATCCAGTATTCCTGGTAAATCACCACATGAAATATGGTTTAACAAGAAGCCTGAACTTAAACATTTAAGAGTAATCGGTAGTACTTGTTATGCTCATGTTCCTAAAGTTTGCAGAAGAAAATTGGATAAGAAATCTATTAAAGGTATACTCGTTGGTTATGAAAATGATGATGGATACAGGATATGGTCAGAAGATCAGCATCGACTTATACTTTCACGAGATGTTATTTTTAATGAATTTGAAACTCTAGGTGTGGTACAAGAATCCAAACAATTTCCATGTTTGCAACCTACAATAGATGTCTTGGATCTTGTTCAAAATAATTGTGATACAGAAGAAATAGACATTGTTGATGTAAGTAGTGATGTTATGGAAGAAATGGATCTAGATTACCAAGCAGATGACCAATGTTATGAACCAGAAGAGAGTTTAGACGAAGATATAGAATTTAGAAGACAATTGAGAGAAAGATCAAACATTAAGAAACCGACACGCTTTGACGAGTTCGTTATGATGGTTGCTGCTGAAATAAACCACCCCAAAGAACCACTTAGTTACAAAGAAGCAATTGTTTGTTGTGAACAAAATAACTGGAGGCTGGCAATGGAGCATGAAATGCAGTCATTAAAAGAGAATTGTACATGGGTTTTGAAAAATTTACCTGAAAACAAAAAAGCAATTCCTTGTAAGTGGGTGTATAAACTCAAAACCAATCCAGATGGTTCAATTGATAAATACAAAGCTCGTCTGGTAGTGAAGGGTTATTCACAAAGAAAAGGAGAAGATTATGAACAAACGTTTAGTCCAGTAGCTAAAGGTGGTACGATAAGAGCCGTTATAAGTATAGCTGCTAGTAAAAACATGTCACTCACACAATTCGATGTCTGTACTGCATTTCTTTACGGTACTCTAGACGAAGAAGTGTTCATGAAACAACCAGAAGGCTACGATGATGGTACTGGTATGGTTTGTCATCTTCAGAGAAGTTTATATGGGTTAAAGCAAGCACCAAGGTGCTGGAATAAGCGTTTTGGAAACTTTATAGATTCGCTTGGCTTTAAACGAAGTACTGCAGACCCATGTTTATTTATTAAGAATGAAGGAAAAGACATGTTGATATTAGTGCTGTATGTTGACGACGGTCTAATAGCATGTACGAATGAGATAATGAAGATGGATTTTTTGAAGAAACTTCAGGAGAAGTTTAAAATAACAGTTAAACCAGCTACATATTTCTTAGGTTTGGAAATAGAGAAAAATCAAGACGACTCAATAAGTGTTACCCAGTCAGCTTATACAAAAAAGGTGCTAGAACGTTTTGGCATGGAAAATAGCAAACCGGTCTCGACCCCGATTGTAAAAGAAGCCATCCAATTAGGGAAGGAAACTAGTGAAACGGAATCGAATACTTCTTTTCCATATCGCGAAGCAGTGGGTGCTCTTATGTACCTAATGACGGGTACACGTCCAGATATAGCTTTTGCTGTTAGTGTTGTATCCAGAAAATTAGAAAATCCAAGTCAAAACGATTGTGTGAAAGTTAAGAGAATATTCCGCTATTTGAATGGTACAATAAATTATCGCTTAGCTTATATGCAAAAGCCAGAAATACAACCTCAGTTAACAAGCTATAGTGATGCTGATCATGGAGGTGATATTACTACCGGAAGATCGACATCTGGGGTATTGTGTCTTTATGCTGGAGCAGCTGTATCTTGGTTCAGTCAGCGACAAACATCAGTAGCCATATCGACAACAGAGGCAGAAATAGTAGCTGCAAGTGACGCTGCACGAGAAATAGTCTGGTTAAAAAGAATATTTACGGAATTAACAGGCGTTAACTTGGTTCCGACACTACATGTGGACAATGAATCTGCCATAAGATTAACGCAGAATCCCGAGTTTCATCGTCGGACTAAACATATACATATTAGACATTTTTTTTGTTAGAGAAATGGTGTTGGATGGATCACTTGAAGTAGTAAAGGTATCATCTGAAAATCAATTAGCCGATATTATGACGAAGCCACTGTTTTCTAACAGATTGAAAAAATTACTTTTTGGAATGGGGTTGGCAAATTACTCAATGAGGGAAGGTGTTGAAGCAGAATGAAGAATACATCTAAGTAATTTACCATCCTGTATTTGAAATAAGTTAATGAGTGAGTTACGTAGTTAATATATAGAATATGTCAATTTGATTGAAATAAAATTATAATTAGACAAAGTCATTATTTTATTACGAAGGGAAGTTTTTTCTAGTTAGACGATCTGATAATATTAACATCTTCATCTTCTGTGTGAGATGATTGCTCTGATTAATCTTCTAAGCGTTTAAGCTCAGCAAAGGCCTCTTCATAATTAGCTAAAAGAATTCCTTTTTTAAACAATTGGCTAAATGTCTATTTGTTGAAATGTTATATACAATAATGGAAAAGTCCTTCTTGGCAACATTTGCTCTATTTATTCCAATGGTGTTTAGGAAGCAACTAATTTTATATTAAAAGGTAAAAATATGGAATATGCAGGTTTTTTAAAATTTCTTTATAGATCAAGTAATTTATTAATCAATGCATCCATAAACATTCAATGAAAAACTATTAGGTACTTACTAGTATACATTTTAACTAGAACAGCACACTATACATTTTTCCAAAATAAGGGGAATATGATTTTTCACTGCCTTTTCTTTTGATAATGTAGATTTCAAATAACCAGGCCAATAGCAATATGACATTCCATCTTTCTCAAATAGCCAAGAACTGGATCTAAAGCCATTGAAATTGCATCATCCTTTGATTGTTCAGGAAAATCAACTATTACATATTCCCTGCAATATTTAGGCTAGAAGGTATATTCAATAAACAATATTTTTACAGTAGACAAAATATATACCCAATATTTAAAATAATCAATTTTTTAATGATTGGTCGAAACAATAGCTGACAGATATCTCCTAATCATTAGAGATTTAATGTATGGTTAACCAATATCTCTTTCAGATGACAGCTAATCAACTTATTGGAGTAATGATTAATCCACCCTAAAATGAAATATTTGTTCTAATGAAAATATTACTACTATTTTGAAAATAAAGTGCTAGATCTTGGAAATAACGAAAAAATCATTGATATTTATTTAATTGCAATGAATAGAAGGGCAACAAACATAGGTATCTAATTGTGGAAGTAAAATCGCTTTACATACTCGTACAAATTCATTACATGATTTTAAAAGAGCAGTATCACTTCAAATAATGACATATATCTGAAAGATACAATAAAAAAGGTTTTATAATATTTAATTGTTTACCCTCAATAAAATATTCATTTGACTGATTGAAAATAATTACTAGCAACCCCACCGTCTTATCTTCCGCCACTTCTAGTCCGCACCTCTCTATCTTCTCCACAATCTCCCCACACATTCTCTCCGCCTCTCCTTTTGCCTTACATACCAGTCACACATCGTCCGCATACACCGTAATCTCACATCCCTCTACACATACTAACCCACAAACCTCATCAAACACACACTTCCATAGCGTCGGTCCAAAAACCGAGCCCTGGGGCACTCCACCCTCCGTCTCATACCTCCTCCCTTTTTTTTTTTTTTTTTTTTTTTTTTTTTTTTCCGGGCCGAGATGGGAAGCTCATGTTCGAATGGGTCCAGGACCCAAACAGTGTTGGACTCATCCCCAAGGAGATGCCTACCAACCAAACCCACCTCAAACTCGCCGTTACCCCCGCCTCGGAATCACTACCATAGCATACTTCGAGACAGGCGGCGGTCCCTCGCACACTCTCCGCTCACACTGTCATCTTCTCCCTCCTATCACTCCTGCCTCTCATGCCATATCGAGTCCTTCTCTCCCCCTTACCATGCTCTCTACTACTCCACTCACCTCCATCCATTCCTCCTCCCCCCTCAACATTATCTCCACCATGTTTTCCCAGTACACCGCCTCCCCTAGTTTCCTCTCCAACTTCTTCAGCACTTCCTCGTTCCTCCAGCATCTAAACACATGCCCCACATCATCCTCCACTTCACACCTCTCGCACACACCAGTCTCTCGTTTCCCAATCTTGTGGAGGTACCCTACTCTCGACCCATGTCCAGTGAGCACTTGTGTCAAGAAGTAGTTCACCTCCCCGAATTTCCGGTCCATCCAATCTCTCCTATTCCCAATCGCTCCTTTTAGCGCGCCCTCATACTCCTCCCACCTTCTCTCCATTTCCTCCTCCATCCATTCCCGTACCTCTTCATTGGTCGCACCCCTCCAGCGTTTGCTCCTAGCTCTAGCCAACACGTCCAATGGGTAGGACCTTGCCAGCACCGCTGCTGCCAGTCCACCCACTGTCCTGTACCCCTGCACCACCCTCAGCAGTATCCCTCTCTGCACCCGCAGAAGTGGCCTAACCCTCGCATTCACCCCCGCTCTTTCACCCCACACCTCCGCACCGTACAGCATACTCTGCTCTACCGTCCTACCAATTACCCTCCTCTTCCACTCTCCCGGCCCTTTCACATTACACATCAATCTCCCCAGCCATGCTGCCCTCACTTTACCCTTCTCTGCCGCCTTTACCATATGGGTTTTGAAGGATAATTGGCTATCCAACCACACCCCTAGGTATTTCACAGACTCCTCCATGCGAATTATCCTTCCCTTAACCATCACCCCCACTTCCCTTGCCCTGCTCCGTCCCTTCACTAGCAACCCCACCGTCTTCTCTTCCGCCACTTCCAGTCCGCACCGCTCTATCTTCTCCACAATCTTCCTGCACATTCTCTCCGCCTTTCTATCTCCGCCTCTCCCTTTGCCGTACATACCAGACACACATCATCCGCATACACCGTAATCTCACATCCCTCTTCACATACTATCCCACAAACCTCATCAAACACACACTTCCAGAGCGTCGGTCCAAGAACCGAGCCCTGAGGCACTCCAGCCTCCATCTCATATCTCCTCCCTCTGGAGTCTACAATCACACGCCCCGTCAGGTAGTCCTCCACCAGGTTAACCAACCCCTGCTCCACTCCAAGCCTCAGCAACGCGCTCAACACTGCCCGTTTGCTGACACTGTTGAACGCGTTCCCGACGTCGAAGAACACGAGTAGGGCCAATTTCTTCTTCCTCCAGCTGCCCTCCCTAGCTCTTTCCACCAAACCCATCACCTTGCTCAGTGCCGAGATGCAAGATTTCCCCTTCGTGAACCCATGCTGGTTTACCCTAAAACCCCCATTCCTACCAACTTCCTCCTCAATCCTATCCCTTATTATCCCCTCCATCAATTTACCCATACCACACAGCAGGCTGATAGGCCTATAGTCCCCCGCCCGCTTCCCCTCTCTACCCGCCTTCTTCATCAGTATCACCCTGGCTACCTTCCATCCTTCCGGGAACTCCTCCTCCCTCAGCACCATGTTGAATAGTTCCCAGAAGTACTCCCTATTGTCATCCAACAGCCTCTTCACCATATCACCCCTCAGGCCATCTATCCCTGGGGCTTTTCTCACTTTAATATTTCTCCCCCAATCTTCTACCTCCCACTTCTCTACCGGCCTTATCCCACTCATTTTCACTACCCCCCTTGTATCTTGGATTTCCTGAATTCTGCCACCCACTACTCCTTCTCCCCCTTTGAACAATTTCTCTATAATCTCCTTCTCCCAATCCTCCTCTAGAACCTCGTTTCTATTTCCACCCATCCTCTTCACCGCTATCTCATACGCCTTTCCCCATGGATTGTTTTCCAATTCCCCTCCTCCCTCTAGTGTCTACTATCACACGTCCCGTCAGGTAGTCCTCCACCAGGTTAAGCAAACCCTCCCCCACTCTAAGCCTCAGCAACGCGCTCAACACTGTCCGTTTGCTGACACTGTTGAACGCGTTCCCGACGTCGAAGAACTCGAGTAGGGCCAATTTCTTGTACTTCCAGCTGCCCTTCTCCTCAATCAATCAATAATCAATTCTTTATTATCCCCTCCATCAATTTACCCATACCACACAGCAAGCTGATAGGCCTGTAGTCCCCCGCTTTTTCCTCCCCCTTCCGAAGAAGAAGGCCTACTTCTCGAAGACCCACAAGATCATACTGAGGCTGAGCAAGAATATCTACAACCTGGACCATCTTCCAGATCCACCCTCCAGTCGACAACCTGGACCATCTTCCTGATCCCAACCAGATCCACCCTCCAGTCCACAACCTGGGACCTCTTCCAGCTCACAAACAGGATTTTCCTTCGCTGTAAGCCCAAAAGATATCATCCCTTTACCAAAAACAAAAGTTGTTAAAAAGGAAACAAAAAGGAACTGCTCCTGTGCTGACCTCAAGCCCATAAAAATTGGAATTAGAACAAGCAATAAAGGAAAAAGAAGACAAAGAAAAGGAAAAAGAAATGAGGCGAGTTGCGAGGGCTCAAAAGATAAAAGAGAAGAAAGAAAAAGGAAAGACGACTACAAGCAAAAGAAAAACTACAAACACAGTAAGCAAAGCAGGAAAGAAATATAAAAAAGGAAAGTGTGTGTGTCCTTTGTCACCAGAGATTTCATACACCGAGCAGGGCTAACCCCTCACCAGTGCAGTTTACGTGTCTGGTATATGCATAACAATACCCCAATTACACGTACGGTGGACATCAAATTCACCTCGGTACAGACCCCTTCGCCCAATTTCGTAATGAAATGCGCCGTAGTTGACAATGTCACATTGATGCTTCCACAAATTCCTCTGTGCAAAGATCATCTACAAATCCCTCAGCGTTTCAATGAACAGCTGGCAGACATTTCTTTTGACACTCCCTCCAATATAGACATTCTGATTGGAGCCGACTTAATGAGCCGACTATGAATTAATCCATCCCCGCTTAAGCTAAACGTCCATATCACAGGAGCAGCAAGTCCTTTACCACTTGTCACTTAAATGCTTTCAATAACCCACTAAACGTCAACAACAAGGATAACATTAATCTTCTCTTACCACCAACTACAGGGATTCGAGAACGCTCCATCGAAGATCTGATTCAGGAGGAAGTTGAAACTCGCCCTTTAATGTCAGACGACGACTTATTAGCTGACGCAACGATTAGACTCCCTTGTGGAAAATTTCAGGTGAATGTCCCATTAAGATCCAACACCGCTCACCGGACATTAGGAGATTCCTTTCAAATCGCTAAAAACAGATTTTACTCTATTGAGAAAAAGTTCTCCAAAGACCCCAATCTTTTTCACGAATACAAAAAATTCATAGACGAGTACCTTCATTTGGGACAAGCACGGTAAATTCCATTAACCCTCGCTACTGAACGATTGGAACACAAGTATTTTGTCCCCCATTTATGCGTCATACGATCACAGCCTATCGACCAAACTCAGAGTGGTTTTTATTTTTCATGTCCTACCACATCCAAGATTTCCCCAAATGATATACTTTTGACCGGACCCTGCGTCCAACCAGAATTGTTCGACATCCTTTGTCGCTTTCGATTTTTTCAATACGTCCTCACAGCCGACATACAGAAAATGTACCGGCAATTGGTGATGAATCCCGATCACAACTTCCTCCAAAACATATTGTGGAGAAACTCCCCCTCTGAACCTTTGCAATGTATTGAGTTGACCTCCGTTAGTTTTGACCAAAAAAGCGCTCCCTTTGTAGCATGTAGAACACTAAATGAAATCGCTTACTTGAATCCCCAACTTTCCCTTGCATCAAACGCCCTTCTCAACCAAACCTACGTCAATGACATTCTAGCCGGGGCGAACACTATAGAAGACCTGCAACTCTTATATACGGTTTTAGTCTTCACAAATTCTACTCAAACTCTAATTTAAAAGATTTTAACTCCAACCATATTGTCAACCTAGAAAATAGCCCATGTAAGATATTGGGGCTGGAGTAGAATCCCTTAACTGACCAGTTTCGGATTTCTGTCTCTTGTAGTGTTCCTACTTACAATATCACAGAAAAAATCATCATATCAACCACCTCTAGCTGCTACGACCTTCTAGGTTTGGTCAACCCTTTGTTCGTTCGCGGCAAATTAATCATGCAACAAACCTGGATCCAAAAATTGGACTGGGACGAAACTATTAAAGATCCAACTTTGCTCAATGGATAGGAAGAATTCTGTCACACACTCACTAAACTCGAATCACTCAAAATTCCTCGTTGTTTGCTACTTCACAAGAAAAACCTTTATTTAGAACTGCATGGCATTAGCGATGCGAGTGCTACAGCTTATGGCGGAAACGTCTATCTTCGCTCAGCATACACAGACAAATCAGTGTATTGTATCCTAATATCATCGAAATCTAGGGTTGCCCCCATTAGCTCCATCCTCACAATACCCAAACTAGAGTTAAACGCCATGGTTTTACTAGCCACACTCGTTAAACGAATATTACTCATTTTAAATAACCAATTTCTTTTCAAATCAGTCAATCTCTGGTCCGACTCTCAGATAGTCTTGTCATTGGTTGAGGGGCACCCGTCAAAATGGACAGTGTATGTTAGCAACCGGATGTCACAAATTCAGGAGATGACAAAAACTTTCAATTGGCGGCAGATTCTATCCGCTTTTAACCCCGCAGACTTGTTGTCCCGAGGTCATCTGCACCCAGATCAATACGAATATTGGTTTCATGGACCAAGTTTCCTTCACGATTATGACACAAATCTTGATTCACTCGACACCTTCTCAGTTGTTCTAACACCTCCCGAAGCTAAGAAAATAACTTTAACCACGGCAGTATCTATTCCTGATTTTTGGTCAACGTTGTTTGACAGATTTAACCCACTGACGAAACTTGTTAGGACACTCTCCTATCTACCTCGATTTATTCACAATAGTCGCTCGCTGGCCCATTGACAACCACGGAGGTGAACCATGCATTAGATGTAATCCTTCGCAGCACACAGAAACTTTATTTCCAAAGGGAGATACATGCGCTGACTACGCAATAACCCATAATCAATAAACAAATTTTATCACTTCACCCTTTCATGGACCCCTTAGGTATGATCCGGGTTGGAGGCCGTCTATCTCAAGCACACTTTCCTTACTCGCACAAACATCCTATTCTCCTGCCAAAGAAATGCAAGGTTACCTCGCTACTGTTGTCCAGAGAGCACATCAGGTTGGGCCATAGTGGTCCTTAGAATGTCTTGTCCAATACCCGCCTACGATACTGGCCGCTAGATGGACTGAGAGAAATAAAACGAATAATAGCAAGATGCAAAACCTGTCACCGTTTCAACGCTCAAAAAGCGACACAAATCATGCCCGCTTTGCCTCAAGACAGAATATCAGCCTGCAGACCATTTCAGTCAGTCGGAATCGATTTCGGAGGACCGTTCCACATTAAAGCTTCTACCTTACGAAAGGCGCCTATGCTGAAATGTTATCTCTCACTTTTCCGTTTATATGGCCACGAACGCTGTCGATTTAGAACTCGTGACCGATCTTACTACAGAAGCATTTCTGGGGTCACTAAAACGATTCATTGCTCGACGAGGATGCCCTTCTGTCATCCATAGCGATAACGCTACCAATTTCCAAGGAGCAAAAAATCACCTCAAAGATTTGCATTTGTTTTTGATGAAAAATTCAAACATGACCCGCATACAAGATTATTTAGCATCATTAGAAATTACCTGGAAATTCATTCCCCCACGGTCCCCGCACTGGGGCGGCATTTGTGAAGCCGCCATAAAAAGCGCGAAGCACCACTTGATTCGGATAGTTGGAAACTCAACTTTGACGTTTGAACAACTCTATACAGTACTTACACAAATAGAAGCAATTGTCAACTCGCGACCCTTGTATCCGCTATCGAACGACCCGGCTGATCTAAACCCCCTCACACCGGGTGATTTTCTTATAGGCAATCCCCTTACATCTTTTCCGGAAAAAGATGTCTCCACCACCACCGTGAATAGGTTGTCATTCTGGCAACAGTGCTCTCGACTGTAACAGCTGTTTTGGAAAATCTGGACAGTTGATTACCTTAACCGCCTTCAACAAAGGCCCAAATGGCTAACTGAAACCCATAACATGCAAGTGAACGACTTGGTGTTGGTAACACAAGTGGACACGCCTCCTTTAAAATGGCCTCTTGCCAGAGTGTTGGAAATTTTTCCAGGTAAAGACGGTTGCATTCGTTCGGTGAGTGTAAAAACCCGAGATGGAATATACACGCGGCCTATAACAAAACTTGCTCCCCTTCCAAGATCTGATAAATAAAAACATTGTCCAGTCCCAATACTTTTGCCCCCCTCCCCCCAAAATGTTCAAATTCCAATATTAAATTTAAACAGAAAAATATTATTTTTCTATTTACAAACCCTTTTGCTACCCCTTTCTTCAATTACAGTCTCTCACATTCCAACTACTCATTCCCACCCTCCAAATAATAACGCACGCCCCTGTCGCATACCTCAAATGTGAAATTAAAAACACTTCTCGACGCGGACCAAATAGTCAAAACATACCTCATCCCTCTCCCTCTCATTATTCCGTTTCTTTTCTCCAAAACAAATACGTTCTAAGAATATGCAAATTTTCTAGAATGATCTACTCGCTATCCCCACTCTCTGGCCAGCCACTTGTTCAACGGTAAAATCTAACACCGTTTTTGGCGAAAACGAGAATAGATACAGAAAGGGTAACAACTATCACGTAATTGAAGACACGAGTGGATGACGGATCTATGTAACAATTTTTGAAAAATACGTTTTTTTCAATGGATGATGGTTTTAAGTGCATCAAATTCGTTTGCGATGGGTTTCGTGCTTCTATGTATCAAAATAGAGAAATTATCACGTGATGAAGGGTTTATGTACATATGTTTTATCAAATTAATAATGCATAAAGGGTTTATGTACAAATAATTTATGCACTTAAATCCTTCATCCACTCACTACTGTCTATAAATCCTTCATCACCCAAAATTTAATGAACGTGAGAGAAAGAGAATGGATGAAGGGTCTATCAAGTGCACATGAATCCTTCATCCATTCCCAATAAATGTTGACGTTTCTTTTTGTATATTCAAACGTTACATAGACATCTGAAGTAAGGTTATGTTTCTGTTTTGTTCATGAGTCGTTGTGTATTACATTCATTTTAATTGTTATAAAACGATATTAAAAGAACGGATTAATTATTGTTTATTGTAAAAATGAGTTCGAGAACCAAATATTTATTGGAACCTGCTAAAAGTAAGTAAAAAATCAAATTGTTAGAAAATGTATATTAAGATTTAGGATTATTGTATTGAGATAGACATTATATCAAATGTTTTCACTCATTATAAATTTAAAATTAGTTTAGAATTGTCACAGTTGTATGTCGCCAATAATACAGTTTATCCCGAATAATACGTAGGATTTGTTTATAATGTGTGACTCACAAATTATTATCTCGTAAGTTGCAATTATTCTGTTGATAAACAGTCCCATAATGAAGTGTTTGATGAATCGTTCACCGAAAAAGAGTGTGATAAACCCGTCATGAATAATGTGTTTGATGTAACCTGCACTAGTAAAACATTTGATGAACCTTATTCTATTAGTAAAGTGATTGAAGAACCCGCCACTTTTGAAGCTCTTGATGAACCCTGCACTAGTAAAGTATTTGAGGAAGCGACAACTAGTAAAACATTTCTTCGCAGCCAATGTATGGAAGAAGAGCAATCTTTTATTGAATTGAGAAATGTTTCTCTTGAAGGTAAATTGATTCAACTTTAACTGAAAGAATGTATGACAAGAATAATTATTTTGATTTTAGATTATTCACCTGATGCCACATCGGATGAGTACATACCAAATACATCAGAAGAAAGTAGCGATTTTAATAGTGATTGCGATAACTCGAATTCTCTATCGAAGAACTCCAGCGAAGAATTATTTGGCGAACAATTGGTTAAAACTGTACTTGAAAAGGTTAAGAAAAATTTATTTCAAGAGTCTCAAGAGAATGGAGAAGTTGGAGACATCTGTAACCCAACTCAAATTCACCACATAGATATAATTCCAGGCAATCAGAATGATATAAGATCTGAAGTTAAAAAGAAGAAAATATTTGAACTCCCGGAAACAATATCGAAAAAACGAATGAGAAACCCTGAAAATTGGAAGAGGCAAAAGGCTGCAATATTAAGAGCGAAATGTGAGTGTTATGTATCACAGTCAGGTAAACAGATGCCACAAAAGACACCAGAGATCAATGGTTCTCTGTGTAAAAAAAGAAATTGTAAGCTACAATGTGATACTAAATTTGATGCCGAAAATAGAACAGTAATATTTGAAAAGTTTTATAATCTTAATATAAATTCAAAAAATGCACTACTTTTCAAAAGTATTATTATTCAACCTGTTGCCCGTCATAGGAAGAACGTCAAAAGATCAAAGGGCTTTTCGTTCAAATATACAGTGACTTACGGCAAAAGAGTAGTCACAGTGTGCAAAACTGCATTTGGTTCGCTGTTTCAAATTTCGCAAAAAAAATTCAACTTGTACAGCGAAAACTAGAATCGGGAATTTTTGCACCATCCCCGGATAAAAGAGGTCACCACACAAGTCGTCCAAATAAAATTCCCGTAGAGATATGTGCTGCTGTTGAAAGTCACATTAGTCAATTTCCAGCTGAAACATCTCATTATTCGAGAAATAAAAATATCAATAGGAAGTACTTATCTCCTCTTCTAAATCTGAGCAAAATGTATAAACTTTATATCGAGAAATGTCAAGAGCAAAATCTCCCTGAGGCATATAAGATAAAAAGATGTTCTTACAACAACATATTTTCAAGTAGATTTAATTTTGGATTTGGGCAACCACGTAGCGATACCTGCAGTACTTGTGATTCAGGGGCCAATACTGATGAACATCGAGAATCATATTTTCAATCCAAAATGTTAATATTAAATCATAATGGATTTGTAATTCTCTTCTTGGTAAAGGATTTCTCACTATTTTATTTTTTTATTATTATTTTTTTATTGTTTTTGTAGTTTGTCTTTATTTTGAGTTGTATTCATAGGTATAGTGTATAGGTATTATTATTTGGTAACTGGCTGAGTGGAAGAGCAAATTCTTGATTTATTCAATAAATTTGAACCCTGCCATTTGGCAAACTGCTGTGTAACATTATGAACCTATTTTTTTTGTTTTTTATTTGTATGCACTGTATGTTTGGCCAATAAAAGCATTTATTATTATTATTATTATTATTATTATATAAGTTTGCATTCGAACAACAAAAGAGAGATAGAGAGAAAGCCCGTTGTAAAAATAATGTATGTTATTCAACAATGGATCTGCAACAAACAATGCCTTTACCAAGGTTAACAACTTCAAAGGCTTTTTATCTTCGACAACTTTGGTTTTATAACCAAAGCGTACATTCCATAACTGCCAGTGGCGAAAAAGCATACTTTTTTACTTGGACCGAGAATATTGCTTGTAAAAGAAGTATTGAAGTTGGAAGTTCCTTGTACACGTTTGCCAAGCTTTTACAAAATGACATAACGCCAATCCATTTGATATTATGGTCCGATTCTTGTAGTGGCCAAAATAAAAATTTCAACATTATTACGCTATATCAATATATAATTTTGAAAGGTGTTTTTACGAAAATTGAACACAAATTTCCCTTGGTTGGTCACTCTTTCTTAGATTCTGATAGAGACTTTGGCAGAATTGAAAAGAAGCTCAGAAAAACAGAAACTGTATTCTTACCAGATCATTATTGGGATATAATAAAGTCTTTAAGTATGAAAGGCTCCATTGTTACCGATATGACACACCACTTTCAAAATTTAGAGGAAATTGCCCTTAAACTACATATAACCAACAGAACCAAAAATACCCTCAATGAGAAAGTTAATTTTAGAGATAGTGTGGTGTGGATTCGAGTTGAAGAATATGGTAGCTATCTTTATAAGACATGTTTGGATGATTATACACCATTCCTAAAGGTAGGTCACAACAAAATTCAGCCCGGAGAATATGAACTTACAAACATTCGAAATAAAACACACCCTTTGACGAAAGAAAAAAATTTGAATTTGGAAGAGCAACTAGTTTTTGTAAAAGATCCGTTCAAAGTGTTTTATCGCAACATAATAGAAAAGTTCAATATAGAAAATGCAGAAGAATCAAAAAAGAAAAAACGAAAAACTACCCAAGATTTAACATAGATGAACCCTTCATCAAAGTGATGCTAATTTTAGTTAACGGTAGATTAGTGCATAAAGGATCTATGTATATTTATTTTCTTATTTTTCTATGTTTCACTTTAATTTTTGTTATTCAAATATTATCACTAAATTTGTATTAATAAAGTTGTTTGATGCTGAAAAAATGAATTTGATTAGTCCCATACAAAAAAGTACCAAGCGATCAACTTATAAATCATTTTACTCGAATAAATTTTTTTGTTACATGAATCCTGCATCCACTTGTGTCTTCAATTATTACAATTATTACAAAACACATTAACCGCCAAATTCACAGGCTCTCGAGTTTTTTTGACCAAAATCAATATTGTCTACTATGTAAATTTTAGTGTAAAGTGCCAATTGCTCCTGAATGTAACATGTATTGTGCCTAGTGCAAATAAGTATTTTGTTGTATTTTTTTTCTGGACATTATACAATAAAATTCAGCATCCAAAGACTTTTATTCACCAGCCAAGTAGTCCACATTAACAAAGAAAGCAGGAAATTTCTTCAACGAGTATTGAAGTGATTTTTCCGGTAAGCGGACATTCATTTATACCCCCAGACAGTGTTTGGTCACATTGAAGGAGATATTCGCAAGGAGGGGGTAATTCTAGAGCCAAGTACGCAACTGTGCTCAAGGTAGGAAAATACGTTGAAGTTAAAAACTGGAAGGAAGAAACAAGCAAATTCATAAACTTGCCAGGTCAATGGCATTTTGCTCTTTCCAAAATGAAGCGAATTATATTAAAGAAGAATTCAAATGGGGTAGTAGGAGTCCGGGGAGGAAGTAACTTCAGAATAGATCTGGGCGGGGCAAAATCAATTGCAAAAAGAGGAAAAATCATCCTTAATATGGATCCGGCTATCATCATTACGAAGAATGAGACGGCTGAAAATAAAAAAGTTAATGCCAATAACCTTCTGAGTTCACATTATGGGGAAGACTGGAAATGTAACCCTAGATTAAGACTTTATAAATTTGTGCTGGAAGGAGAGAGCCAAAATGAATCTAATGAGGACATGGTACTATGTGAAGCAAAAGAGGAAGAAGATGATTCTACTTTGACAATCCAACTTTTTGTAAGATTCCAGGTACCAGGTTCCAGTTGTAGTTTTTAAATTTTTAAAGAAAAAAACTTTTTTATCATACCCATTTTTATTAATAATATGGATTGAACGTATTTTAATTAAGTCTAAATAAAAATGTCTATTTGAACTAAAAAATATTGTTTCACTTTCAAAGTGAACAATCTCTTTCCATCACTTAATTTCATGCCGTACAATCTCCATAATTTTTTTGGAAATATTTTTGCAAATACAATAATGTTTTTCCCACAATTTTGTGAAATATCTCCTTACCTTGCCCATTTTCCAATAAAATCATCAAGTTTCAAAAAAAATCCTTTAGATTCAACTGACAGGTTTTTCATGTTTTCTGAACAAATGTTTAAACTGGAAATTGTACACATTGGAACTAGGCCCCTCATTTGCAACTGATGGCTCGGGTAGGGATATATTCAGATGTGTGACCAATTCCAATCGATTTGCAACAATTCTCTTATGCCTGAGGTTTGACGACCCTCGTACAAGATTAGGAAGAAAAAAATTAGTGCGTGCAGTCCCTCCGCGCGGAAGTTATACTTCGTAATGTGGAAATGAAAATAGGAAATCAGTATAACAAGAATTTTTAATTATTTGAAAATATTCACCGACTTCGCTTTGGTTGGGACAATCAGTATAGCCAATTTTTAATTATTTGAAAATATTCACCGACTTCGCTTTGGTTGGGACAATCAGTATAGCAAACTTTTGATTATTTGAAAATATCGAATGTTCAATTTTTCTTTGGATGGGACAATCGGTATAGCAAATTTTTAATTTAAAAATATCAAATGCTCATATTTTCTTTGGATGGGACAGTCAGTATAAAAAATTTTCAAATATTTGAAAATATTGACTGACTTCGCTTTGGTTGAGTTGAGACAATCAGTATAGCAAACTTTTAATAATTTGAAAATATCGAATGTTCGTTTTCTCTTTAGATGGGACAATCAGTATAACAAATTTTTAATTATTTGAAAATATTAACCGACATCGCTTTGGTTGGGACAATCAGTATAGCAAACTTTCAATTATTTGAAAATATCGAATGTTCAATTTTTCTTTGAATGGGACATTCAGTATAGCAAATTTGAAAATATCAAATGCTCATATTTTCTTTGGATGGGACAATGAGTATAAAAATTTTTCATTCATTTGAAAATATTGACCGACTTCGTTTTGGTTGAGACAATCAGTTTAGCAAACTTTTAATAATTTGAATATATCGATATCCCTTGAAAAGAATACTTACACTGTCATCTGGCATTGAATGCCGAAGGTTTTGGTCATGTGAAGGAAATTTCAAAATTACAATCTCTCAATAAATTACTTTTTAAAAAGAGTACTGACACTGCCATCTGTTATCGAATGCCGAAGGACTCACTCTCTTTCTCTCTCCTACTTTCTACCTTTGTGTATCTTTCATTCTTGGGGAGAACGTTTAACGCAACCTTTTTTGGAAGTCGCATTAGAAGTATAATTTCAAAAAGATAGATCCTACTGCACCCATTTCAGAAGTATTTAATACATTCATTCGAAAATGCCAAAAGTATTACAGCATTGGAAGCAATGTCTGCGTAGATGAGATGCTGGTATCATTCATAGGTAGGTCAAAATTTAAAATGTATATGCCCAAAAAGCCATGTAAGTATGGCTTAAAAGTCATGGCTATGGCAGATGCTAGAACTGGATATCTATATAATGCATATATCTGCTGTGGAAAGAATTCTGTTGGGTTTGATTTATCTGCTGAAAAAACTAATTTTTCAAATCCAACATAAGCTGTTTTAAAGTTAGCGAAATCTATTTATGGAACCAGTAGAAATATCACAGCGGATAATTGGTTCTATTCGATAGAACTAGTCAACATTTTGAAAACCAAGAAACTTACATTTGGCATGATGAAAAAAAAACAAGAGAGAAATTCCCGTACAGTTCTTAGCAAATAAACACAGGAGTATAAAGTCAAGAGAATATGGGTATACACGAGATATAACTATATTGTATCATGTTCCAAAAAAGAATAAGGATGTATTGGTTGTCTCATCCATGCACCATGATGAAGGTCATAACAAAACGCAAGGTAAGCCAGAAATTATCGACTTCTACAATACCACTAAAGGTGGCGTTGATATGACTGATGAAAAATGTAGTGTATACTCATCAAGCCGTAGGACCAGGCGCTGGCCTATGACCATTTTCTTTAGACTTTTGGACATTTCATCAGTGAACTCTTTCATAATTTACAAGTCTTTCTGAGCATGTTCAAACTTATCCCGACATGAATTTATAAAGGATGTGGCGATTTAATTAATTACCCCTGAATTAAAGCGTAGACGACAAAATCCGCACGATCGTCGTGAAATAAAAATGTGCATTAGCAGAATTCTTCAAGTACCAGAGCCCGTCGAAGCAGCAGAAGATGAAGTATTGGCAAGTAGAAAAAACTGTAGAAGGTGCCCTGCAATCAAGAGACGAAAAACATTCCCTTTCTGCATTCTGTGCAAAATACTAATTTGTATGCAGTGTACGAGGAGGGTTTGCATAGACTGCGCAGTGTGAAAGAAAATATGTGCCAAAATGACCTTGTGCAGGTTTTTTGCCTATGGAAGCAAATTATGTTCCATTATATTATATGTTTATAATAATCTGCCCTTATGTTTTTTCAAGTTAGAATTGTTGTTTTTGTTGTTCTATTGGTTTTGTTATACTTATATAACTACGCATTATTATCTGGCTGTTTTGTATAAATCTAAATAATCATCAGTGAACTGTAAATTCTAACTAATTACGAACAATTTCGAATTGAAAAACTTACCCATTAGCTAGGTGAAAAATGGCTATCTTGTCCAGGTTTTTGTCGAATGAATAGGAATCAAGGTACGGATCAATAGGGAAAATTAAGGAAATCGACAAATCCGTATTCGAAAGAATCTCACTATTAATGTTTTAATCGCGATATTTTTCACGTATCTTTTGACTTATTCAAACGATCTAGTCTAACCCACTCTCTAAAACTATATTGGTTCCTGTCTTTAAAACTTCTTGTTCGCATTTTTTGTTTTATTGCTGACGTTTTTGTTAATGACATTAATGATTATAAATACATGAACAAGGTGTGTTGCCTATTGTTCAGGAATCAACAAACCATTTATTTTAAAATAAAACTATGGGCGCAAACATTATCGTTTAAAAAAATACACCTTTTTATTTTACTGCTTTGTGTTTGATATTAATCTATAAAACTGTAAAACAAGTATTACAATATACTAAATAATATTACCTATTCATAAAATTTCATGAATATTAAAATCTTTGGTGTTAGAAAAACTGGTGGTGGTTAGGCAGTTTTTTGATATATTGGAGACTGAAGGTGGTACATCCAAAGAATTGTACAAAGCTTTGAAAAATTCTATTGAAAGTAAAAATATACCTTTCGAGAATTTTGTTGGATTTTCATCTGGCACAACAAATGTAATGGTAGGCAAATATAACTTCTTTTTTTCTCATTATTGAAAAAGGACTTTCCACATATTACATGTTTAAAATGTTCCTGTCATATGGCGCACTTAGTCATAAATAAGGCCTGCCTTAAGCTGGCTACGAAGTCTAGGCAGCCATTTCAGCAGAAGCAAAGCAGCTTCAAAGTGGAAATACACAAAATTTTATCACCCGCCGTAACCTGATGGTTGTCAATAAAGGGTTCTTGAGCAGTATGAGTCGTTAAGGCCTATTTAAGGACATGCGTGTTCGAGGATCCTTCGATTACAACCAAACAGATACTGTCGACTATGGATAATAGGTTTACATTGGCATATTTCGAATTCATGAGCTACAGTATTGGTCTTATAACAAGACTTTAACCTTCTTTTTCAGTCTGAAAAACCGTTACTACACCGTGTGAAACCAGAAACTAAAAACTTATTGAAAATCGTTTATAGTAATTTAATAGATATATCTGTGGTTAAAAATTCGGATGTATTTAAATTAGACGACGAGAATCCCGTGAATTTCCTTGATTTCGAATAAATTTATTTAGGCGTTGCAGCAACAGAGACAATAGGCAGTTTGAAAAACAATCCCGACGTTGACAAAAATGATAAAATTAGTTTCCAAAAAAGTATATTAGCATTTTATATAGAACTATCAACGAATATTAAACAAAAATGTGTATTTGATGACCCCATTTTTGATATTTCATCTTTTGTGGATCCTTTAACGCCCAAGTCATTTGAAACGCAATAATTAAAGCTAATTTTCGAAAGATTCCCAATTTTAATAGGTATGTTGAAAATATACAAAACCTGGATAATGAATGGCGACAGTATCCACTTTTAGACCGGATAAATTCAAATTTAAAAGAAACGGAACCAGAGCAATATTGGTACGAAATTTTTCAATTAAGAAATTCCATTATTTCCTAATTTAAAACGAGCCATATGCCTAATGCTGGTTTTGCCTTTTTCAAATGCGTCAAATGAGTATTTAGTGATCTTTTCAATATAAAAACAGATGAAAGATCATTTGATTGATTGAATACATCCACATATATATTGGCATCAAAAAATGGAATTGCGTTTCAAGGTGTTTGCGTTGCATTTGAACCAAATAAAAAAATGATAACTTCTAAAATTTGGCAAAAAAAGATACAATTTAGTTTTTTTAATAAAAATGTTATTAGATTTTTTAAATATGTTAGTTTAGTATATTTTTGTATATTTCTTCCTTTGTTGAATGGCTGTGGCAGAAATACCTTTCTGTACTTTTTGGTATATTTTTATAATAAATTTGTATTATAAAGTGTAATATATTTTCCCATGGAAATCGGGTCTTGTAAATTTATGGCTAGTTAATTTTATAAAAATAATCTGAAACCGGTTCTGGGTGGCTGTTTAGCTGTGACCTTCAAATATTTTCAATGAATCGATTCTTAGGGCTCGATTTTTTCAGTATCATATAATTTCGTATCTTTTTGTTTCCCCAATCGTATAATTTCACATTTTGGTGTTGGTAACACTGTCTATTTCAGTATAAAGGTTATCTATGGTTTACTTGCAAACTTTCTGACCACGTGCTGACGATTGCGGACTTTTTCGTTCTTAGTTGTTTTGATTTTATATGTATATACGAATAGTTATTGCTTGATCAAGTACTTTGTGGGCATTGTCATTTAAATCTCAAAATATTTTTTTTACTTTTTTAATCCCTATTCTATTGCCGATATGTTTTATGAAACTAGACGTAGATAGCTATAGAAGTAACTTTCAGTTTCTGTATTCAAAAACTCTCAGTTGTCATGCATTTAACAGATCTATAACTTTAACTGACGATTGATACCTAGGTATTAAGGCCCGTATGCCGACAAACGCAGAAGGTACAGCTAATTTTCAAGTAATGAAATGTTATCAAAAAAGTAGGTACCTAGGAACCTACGTAGAATTTGAAAGAAATGAGTTTGCCAGAATAATGCCTATTTTAAACTTCATTCAATTATATTGCAATACAATAGCATTCCATAAATGTATAGAAAATGACTTCATTTCAGTAACAGTAAACCCCGCAAAATACCTATCCTTTTAATTCTACAAATTGGGAACTAATTAAGTAAAGCCGTAGACAAATGATGCAATTATAATACATTTTTCATTTTTAAAGTTGTCTTGGCAACACTGTAGAACATCAGGCCACTACGCGTTTCAAACGGCAATCCACCTGTGCGCATCTTGGTCTCGCAGTGTTGCCAGAGATGGTACAAATTACGCTGGTCAAGTGCGCAAGTAGGTACAACTTCGTGTTATTCTGGTACATTTTATGATAAAATCTTTTCATAAGAAATAATATTTTGAATAATATGATGATTAATAATACCTAATCTAAATGTCTTATAGCTCATTCGTAAATTTCGGTCCAAATGACTCTCACCCAAAGTTTGTTTTCTTGGTGGCCACGCAAGCGACCAGCATAATAAGGAAGGAGGAAAGAGGATTTTAATCAGCTATTTGTTTAATGTAATAGTATTTGCGTTTATTGATGATGATCTTACCGCTAGACGGCAAAGGATTGAAAGAATTGAAAATTTAAATTCTTTGTTACTTTGATAAAAGTTGTTTAAGGTTACCTATAAAAGGAGCATTCATTTAATTTTTGGTATATAATGTATATTAGATCTGCTACAATTTTTTGAGTATTCTGGTACCTACTTTTATTTTGCTCGATTTATATTGAGTTTTCTTTGTAGCGTTAAGGGTATTAATTTAGAGCATTTCAGGACAATTTAAACATTTTAGTTAATTTTTATTATTATTCTAAAATCAGTGTTTGGTTTTTGTTGGGTGTGCCGTTATCAATATGGAAACATCCAGTAAACGGTAAGTACCTACAAACAAATTTAAACCGTTAGGTACGCCATTATGGCGTTAGCTCGATTGTTAGACTAAATAATTTGACAAAAATCTTTTATGAACGTTCTTTTACCCAATTTACGGTGTAATATATAATATCTTATTAAAAATCTTGCTATTATAAATTAAGAAGTTGTAGTATTATTTTATTATAAGATTCATCTACAGGTGAACATAATGGCGTCAACGTAATTTCTTATCTCGGAATATGAAGGGTATGAATTATTGTATAAAATATTTTCGTCTAATATAGGCCTTGGGTATATTCTTCCAAACTGAACCATATATGTTTCAATTAAATACATTTTTTGTACCTAAATTATACAGGAGGTATAAACTGTTAATCATGTTATGTAAATAATACAAGTTCCTGCTTAGAGTCAAGTAAATCAACTTCAATAACGCCGACACTATTAGAACCACGAACTGTTACAGACAATGTCTCCGATGCTTGCAGACAATCATATTCACATATTTACCAACATGTAAGTATCATCAAATTTTTTTCTTCCTTTGGGCAAAATGAAAAGTAACAAAATGAATAAAAAATTAATTTGATATTTGTATATTCAAGACATTAATATGTTTCCCCTTCTTCTCCATGTCATAACGAATGTCGCACTGTTTTAAAGAAATTTCACCCTTCATAATTATATATATATCGTTATGGATTTTATGGAATCGTGATACGATTGCATCAAATTAAATGTTAAGATCACGTTTGTTATAATAAAAATTCAAATTATCTTATATTAACAATGCAATTTATAATTAGTTTTAACAATTTTGATACATCCTGTATACATATTTTGTATAAGGACGGATGTCAACATTTCGTATCTAAAGGCTGTAACGAGGTGTTTTTCCGTTAAGAATTATTTTGTTTTAAAATATAATTACTCATTGAATATTGTTTACAACCTGTTATATCCTCTGACTATGTGTGAAAATAATTTAAATATAAAATATTTTCTCCGGGTTTTCAAATAAACATTATAAGTTCAGCGCGCTGCGATTCCAAAATTCATGTATTCCCAATACCACGAAATATAGAGTAGGTAGCGCGCAGGTCAAGCTGATCGAGAGAGGTGGATAGCAAGACTAAGGACTGAGAGTCAGAGCAAAGAATACACCATTTAACAAGAAGCGAAGCTTCCGATCATTTTTTGTATGCGCATGTCTGAAAATCGCCATTTTTATAATAAGACACTTGTCATACTTCACTTTATCGACCAATTATATCATCGATATTTAAAAATTTTCTCAGTGTATTTACTAAGTTATCTGTCAACGTCGGTCTCTCAAGGTCATAAATTTTGGTTACCAAAACATCAAAGAAAATGCGTCGGGCTTCGCTTCTTGTTAGTTGGTGTAGAGTTGAGTTCTACCTGGCCACGGCTGAAGTGAGCTAGCTACCGTCCAACGTTCCGTCTGCCGTTTACTTGAATTTTGTTGTTTTTATATTTCTAATTTTTTTTTGTAGTTTGTATTTTGATTTTTTGTTTTAGTAATTCATTTTTATATAGATAAAAGTTGAAACCGTTGATGTGAAGGTAAGAATTGATTGGAAACTATATATTTAAAATAGGTGGTCTTTTCAATCACTAATAAATAAAGTTTATTCCATTGCATTGGAATTATATTTTACAGTAAGATTCAGTATTTCCGTTTCATAGCAAATATTACTGAACTCAAGTATAATTTCCTCTTGAAAATCCTTTGGTAATTATTCCCGATTTCCAATCCCGTCCCGATTGAAATATTGAGGAGTGCCAGGCGTCTGGCCAGGGCTCTTTGATCTTTTAATTCGTAAAGCCGTTCTAAAATTGAAATCTTGAGGGGTGCCAGGCGTCTGGCCAGGGCCCTTTGATATTTTAGTTTAAGGACCAAACCCTTTGGTATTTATTCCCGATTTCCAATCCCGCCCCGATTGAAATATTGAGGAGTGCCAGGCGTCTGGCCAGGGCTCTTTGATCTTTTATTTCGTAAAGCCGTTCTAAATTGAAATCTTGAGGGGTGCCAGGCGTCTGGCCAGGGCCCTTTGATATTTTAGTTTAAGGACCAAACCCTTTGGTATTTGTTCCCGATTTCCAATCCCGTCCCGATTGAAAGATTGAGGAGTGCCAGGCGCCTGGCCAAGGCTCTTTGATATTTTAATTCGAAAAGCCGTTCTAATTGAAATCTTGAGGGGTGCCAGGCGTCTGGCCAGGGCCCTTTGATATTTTAATTCAAGGACCGGATCCTGTAGTATTCCCGAATAAAGCTTCTTTGACATTTTATAATTCCCGAACCAGAAAACCCTTCTTTCTCCCGATCCCACCAAAATTGAAGTTTTAATATTACTATTTATTCTATCTACCGGGTGCATCAAAAGTGATGGCATATCTAATAACATATTATCCGGTGTATTTATTTAATTATCAACCTGTTTAGCGAAAAGACCGCTAACATTTAAGTGTGCTTTCACAGTTTCTTTTCTATATAAAACCATTTTTATGCTTATAAACCTCTCTCGCTTATGTTCTGTCCGCTTCGTCTCTAATTTGCGCATGTTAATTGTACATATAGTTTGCTTACATATTTGTGCTTTTGGATACCAGAGTATTGTCGCTTTTTCTTGTATAATAGTGTTTTTTTTATTATTATTATAACGGCTTCAGACAGCCACAGCCATTGTATATACTATTGAGGGTAGGTGTAATAAAACTTAACTGATCCTGTGTGTTTTTCTGACCTGCTGTAGAGTGTAGAGTTTCCCTATAGTAGAATGGTTGCTTAGCTGCACGAATTTAGCTTTCCCGCATCGTGGGCCAGGAGTGCAAACTTTTGTTTCAGGAACAGCAAGGACCACTACCCCGGCCGGATTGGATATAACTAGACCCCTGGAAATTACCGTACCTCCATCTGAGTCTACCTGGAACTCTTGACGATTGAAGTCAAGGGGCCGTGGAGTTAACCACGTTAAAAATCTGGCGCCCGAGAAAGTGTAAGGTTTCGAAGGTGTCAAAAGTGGCGTGACCTGTTGGTAAAATCCAAAGGGTAGGTAAAACGCGTCACAAGGCTGATTCATTATAATAATTATATAATGTCAATAGGGTATACAATCGGAAGGCAATGTTTGTATGTTACTATTGTAATTCATATAAATTTGAATATTAAATTTTATAGAGTTATCAACCAGTGGTAATGATACTCTGATTTTGTATAATTTGTAAATTTTAGATAGTAATATTGTAAATAAATATTTTATAGAAATATGTCAAGAAAATGTAAAAGTAAAAATTTAAGTACTGACACGAAATATTAAATGACATGGATTGGTAAGATGTTTTAAAAAAGGAAGTGGAAATAAAACAAAAAATAATATGGACGTTGTTAAGGGCAAACTAGGGAGTTGTTGGGTACTTGGCACGCGAGTGGCGAAAAATAATTTTTGGTGTGTGATATTTTTCTGGTAGAAAAATCCAGAAGGAAAAAGTTTGTGTGTTGGATTCCAGAACGAGGTCTACGAGCAAGTCGTGGTGTATTTGTCCACATTAGGACGACCTATTAAAGCAGATGGTGAGATAACCAAATTTATTAATATATAATTTGCGGTCCACTCAATTTTTGTACAAGATATATATCACATTTGATTGATTGATAAATATTTAAAGGAGTTGTATGCTGAGACCAGGAGCTGGAAGAAAATAAAAATTACTACAGATCTTATTTACAACAATTTATTTGCATCCTGAATTTTAGGTTGTGATTAAGGGACTAGCGTTTTGAAAATAATTAAGAGTGTATAAATAAGACAGTTAATTATAGGTTGTATTTATTATTATTAATAGTTCCATACTTACGTTAAATTTGACATCAAATTTTCTAATATTTGCATTATATTGAAGTAAGTGATATTATATTTGATTTAGGTTACGTCCTCACATTTCTGTGAGAAAAATTCAACAGCTGTCTCATCGGAGCGAACAGTACGTTCCGTAATTTTGAGTAGTGCAAATATTAGGGGTAAGAGTATTTCACAGTTTATTATTGCCAACATGACAAATTGTTATGTTATATTGTCGTTTGTAGTAATCCAATTCCATGTTTAATTCCATATTAATTTTTTAAAATTGTTTATTAAATCAAAATCAGAGTATATCACTATTTCATTTCTTACGTACAAGTAAACATAAATTAAATAATTAGATTGGAACGCCATCTACGAACCGACATCTATAGTATCCTTGAAACACGACCTTGAGGTAAGTAGTCGAAACTCTTCCTGAGAAGCTGTGGCAAAAATTTAGAATTCTATTAGACGAATAAAACGAACTCAACACGTAGACAACTAACAATTATCAAAATATATGACAATAACACAAGCAAGCAGAATAAATAATATTAATTAACAAATACCTCACATTATTATATCATAATAATATGTTTGGAGAAGTTATTTATAAAATTATTACAAACTCTTCTTTGTGAGGAAATTTAAAAATTTATATTGCATTAAAATGTTGTAAGAATAAAGCTTTGTTAACTACATTGTGGCGCCATCTATCGGCGTATGTAAGTACTTGTAATAAAGTAAGCGTGTGCCGAGCGCGCTCTTGTAAGCAGGCGCGCTCTTGTAAGCAGGCGCGCTCTGACGTTCAAAGCGCGCGGACACTCAATGTGAAAACGTTGTTCTGTACTTGAGTACTGAATATAATAAAGATTGCTAAATATTACTCCTAGTGTATCACCTTTCCTAAATCATCTGCAAGAATATAAGCTGACCTCGACACATTAGGTTATGTTTTGGTTAGTTAATCCAATATGGTAGCAAAAACGTGGTTCTGATCAACGGCGAAAAAAAAGTGATTTTTAGTGTTAGAATAAAATACAGAAGACACTGTTAAAAATAAAAAATGATTCAGAGGGAACTGTGTAAATTTTTTGAGTGAAGTGACAATATAAAAATTTATATAAAGTACAAAAAGTAAAAAAAGTGAAGTAGGAGGAAATAGCGTGGCTTTCAGCGGGTGTGTTGTTCTAGAAGACGCATACAAGAAAAATAAAACAAAATGTAAGTAATAAAAATTTAATTAAAAATGATGTGTTAATAAAAGGAAAATACGCGGTGTAAAAATTAGAGTAAATTAAAAATGATTTAAGTTTTTTAATAGAAGTTTTTGTTGCGTGGAAAAAGGGACGCAAGATTTTTTATATACGAGTCGATGCAAGCGCGTTGTAAAAGGGGGAGAGGTAAGCGGTAGAAGACAAGATGGACGCGGCAATACTGCAAAAGAATTCATAGAAATTTGTAAAATTTTAGAATTTAAAATTAAAATTAAAATTAATTTACTAAAACTAATAAATTTTCCATACAAAGAGGTTAAAAATAAAAAAAAAGAGTAGGTACTTGCATATTATAAAAATAAAAAGAATAGGTACCTATAAAGAGTAAAAACAAAAATTAGTAGGTACTTGAATACCCCTATATGAGTATACCAATATAGTAGATACCTACAAATTTTTGCAGAATCTTCCCGCCGCACGCCCTCCCACATAAATTATATTTGTGTATATTTTCTTTAGAAATTTAACACCTTGTGTTAAAATTCAACATGGCTGAACTCGGCCTCGCGTCGTCGGCTCCTTGATCCGGCGCGCAGGTCTACACGAAATAAAAATATTATTTTAAAAACAAATAGTGTGCTAAATAAAAAGACGGAGGGAGTTTAATATTTTTAATCATTAAAATTTAAAAATTAAAAAGAGGTTATAATAAAATAAAAAATATTGTAAATTGAGGGTTGTGTTGTAAATAAAGAGAAATAAAAGTTGAAGAGTTGGCCAAAATTAAAAATAATAAAATATAATAAAATAAAATAAAAAGTAGACATGAGGTTGAGTTGTGTCGGGGTTTTGGTGTTCATCTCAGATCTTCCTTGAAGAGTGACATGGATTACTGGATTCAGGCATGGCTCATATTCAGTTTATTTATAAAAACAAATATTTTTTATTCACGTAAGTTCTAGGGTCAATTAATTAGATTGTACTTGTGTTCGGTACTATCTGGTGGATTGACTAAGGAAATTTAGAGGACTTCATACGTGGCCCATACATGTGCGTGCGCAACCCAAAACCGATCAACTTTATTGGTAACTCGTGAAGTTGAACATCGGCGAGTGGTGTGTATGTGTGGAATACACGGTGGGGAAATCTTATTTCCAGTTTCAGATTGAAGCAACTTGAAGTTCAGTTGTTCTCAATCTAGAAGCACGAAACATGAATTTGTTAGTAAAAAGAGAGTATCTGGTAGAGGAAATTTTTTTGAGGTTAAAATTTTTTTAGAGTTTAAATTTAAATAAAGAGAGAGACATTTTTTGAGGTTAAAATTTTTAGAGTTTAAATTTAAATAAAGAGAGAGAAAATTTTTTTGAGGTTAAAATTTTGAAAGATTAAAAAATTAAAATAAACAAATAACTTTAAAAGAAATAAATTACTAATAAATTATGTTTCATAATCCTGGAACAGATGGATAATATGGATCATGGAAATAATAAAGAGGAAACTGGTCAGAATGGACTGTCTGATGAAGACAAGAACAATAAAAATAGTAAGGTGAGGACAGAAGACGAGACAAACAAAGGCCAAAATTCAGACAATGGTAAGATTATTTAGTACCGTCAAATGGGGTTAAGTGAATCGGGGAGTATAAAGTGAATCAATCGGTGTATTTTGGAAATTTTCGGTTGTCGACGGTATACTAAGTCGTTCCCAGTGGATCTAACTGCAGTATGCTTTTGTTGATTGTAGAGGCAACATATAGAAGGTGTTGAATGCTGCGCTGATCGTAACGTAAGTAGAATACGGTAATGTATTTTTCCCGCGTTTTTTCGCCGATTTTATTAATTGCTGAAACGTTTACTTCTGGAGAGCTCCAATTTTAATATTTGCGATGGGTATCACATAAAATAGGTTTCTTGGTTTGTTAAGAACTATATGCCGAGAGAAAAGTTGTAAAAATATACATAACCTAGGTTTTTTGTTGCATTTTTCTCTTTTACTCTAGTTTATGAGGTAAAATGAATCACTATGCAAATATCTATATAATTAGGTATTTTCATTTAAATGATAATATTTTAGTGTTGTTAATTTTTTCGTATTAAGTGGCGTAGATATAACTTTTTGCAATGGGTAGGGGGAGGAAACTTTTTTATAAATTTAGATTTAGGTTTTTGCCATCGTTATTTTTTTGTTTCAGCATGCCTAGAGTTTATAAGAAAAAGCTTGGTGCACACGGAAAATGTAATTACAACCCAGAGTTTGTACAACGAGCTGTAGCCGCCGTGCGTATTGGCAGGATGTCTATGCGTCAGGCTTCGGTGCAATACGGGGTTCCGTTCTCGACGGTTCAGAGGAGGGTGCGAGGAACACATTCCCTGAAATATGGTCGTCAACCTGTTTTATCAGAAGAACAGGCTCATATCGTCGAAGCGTGTAACATCTGCGCCGAATGGGGATTCCCTTTAAGATCAACGGATATCAGTATTATTGTGCAACAATATCTGAATACGCAGGGCCGTACAACCAGATTTAATGAAAATAAACCAGGCAATGACTGGTTCAAATGCTTTATGAGAAGAAATCCCGCACTGACATTAAAATTAGCTGAAAATACCAAACGAGCCAGAGCAGGACTAAGTTATGACATGATTGAAGAATATTTTCAAAATATGAAAGAAACGTTGAAAGATGTCCCTCCTGCTCATATCGTTAACTATGATGAAACAAATTTTGGGGACGACCCAGGAGCGGTTAAAGTCGTGACAAAAAGGGGATCCAAACACACATTCAGAACCATTGATATGTCTAAAAGCAGTACGACTGTTATGTTTGCCATAGCAGGCAATGGAGCCTTGCTACCACCATATGTGGTATACAAGGCGAAACACATGTACGAGGGATGGACTGAAAATGGCGTCGAAGGAGCGAGGTATAATCGAAGTGTTAGCGGCTGGTTCGATTCTGACCTTTTTGAGGACTGGTTCAGCAGCATCGCAATACCGTACTTCCGAAAATTGACGGGTCCGAAGGTGCTGTTGGGAGACAACTTAAACAGTCATCTCACAGTAAGTGTCGTCCAGAAATGTGAAGCCAATAACATTAGATTCATTCTCCTGCCCCCTAACGCCACACATTTGTTACAACCGCTAGATGTAGCCTACTTCAGGCCATTAAAACGTGCTTGGAAACAAAATCTGGAGCAATGGAAACAAAAAAATCGAGGAGTTCTTCCAAAAACAATATTTCCGCAGCACCTCAAAAAAACTATCGACACCATTGGAATACGATCAGCAGACAACTGTCTAGCTGGTTTTGAAGCCTGTGGGATAATTCCCTTTAATCCCAATAGAGTTCTTCAAAAAATTCCACGGAACATTCAACCTGATGGAACACAAGAGCGAGCGTGGAGTCAAGCAATTATTGATCATCTCGAGCAATTAAAAACGGGGCCTGGAGGCAGTGCACTGCTAAAAAGGGGCAAAAAGGTGAACATATCACCTGGAAAAAGCATTGCCACTGCTGATTTGATTATCAACTCTATTACTGATGAGGAGCCAAAAAAGCGTTAAAAAAAAAGGCAACTGAACATATTTCATCAAGCGAAGGTGAGCAAGGAATCGAAGAAAATGTGAACGACAGCGAAGAAGAAAATATAGAACCATTGTCCTCCTTGAGTACAAATAGCCAGGAGCTAAAAATTGGAGATTATATAGTGGCTAAATTTCCCACCTCAAAAAGAGACCGACATTTTATTGGGAAAGTGGAGTCGATTGCAGACGAAATAACAATAAATGTTCTCCGGAAAAAAGGCTTAGAGAAAGGATATTTTGTTTATCCGGATATTCCTGATTTGTCAGTGATAATCAAAACTCAGTTTATACGTAAAGTTACCTTAAAATTTGTAAAAAGGGGCACTTATGTGTTTAATTCAAAACCCGATGAGTTCCAAGAGTTAGAATAGGCAAAACAAATTATTTTTACGTTTCACTTGTTTTACAATGTTTTATTTTTATTTTATTTATTTATTTATTTGTTTTCTTCTGTGTTGTTTTATAATTTTATGAGTTTTATAAGTTTTTACATGTGTTTTAGTACTGTTTTTTTAATTTGAAGAATGTTACGTTTTGTTTTGTTTTCTATATTGTGATAATATTAAATAAAAGTTAAGTTTGTCTATTTTTAGTGTTTTTTTTTTGTTCGAATTTTTATCTTGAACTCATTTTTGTTTTTTAAAAACATTAGTAACGATTCACTTTGCCCCAAGTGCTTCAAAAGTAAATCAATCGTTCAGTTTAATACCCGATTCACTTTACCCCATAGTGGTGGGTAAAGTGAATCACACTTTGGAAAAAAATAAATGGGCCGCCACTGGCGGTAGGACATTTATAAATATAGAATATAATTGACAAGGACGTAAAGAATCTTGATTAATTTTTGCGTAATTTTTCTGTTAATGGAATAATAGTTATTGCAAAATAACTTATTTTTTTGATTCACTTAACCCCGTTTGACGGTATATGTATAAGATCCATCTAAAATTCACTAATAAAATTCAAACAACTGTAATCAGAGATAAGAATAGAAAACGATAAAACAATAATAATGAGCTGAGGCAGTTTTCTTTGATTTTAAGAGTGAATATCAGATCTGATAATTTAATAAAAATCCAGATAACTAAGAGGTAACTTTTATGAATTTACAGTTGATAATACAGCACAACAACAACAACAACAAACAGCTCCAAATGGAGAAAATACAGGCACACAAGAAAATTCAGAGAATGGAAATAATTTAACACTGCATGGCCAGAACAATTCAGAGATGACATTAAATTTAGTAAATAACACAAACACTTTAAATAAGAATGGTAATCCAGCTAATATACAACAAGCCATTGCTAGTGCTGAAGCCTTAGCTAAGAATTTGCCAAGTGATTCTTCACTCACTCAAGAAGCGAGATTGTTATTAAAAGATGCTATTGATAAATTAGTATTGGCAAATAATGCAGCAATAGAGAATGAAAGGTTAAAATTAAGAGTACAAGAATCAGAACATAGAGTATCAAATAGTCAAAATGACTCAAAAATAATAAATCCAATGAGACCTAAAATTCAGAGGAATTATAAGTTAACTCCAAAAAACAGTTATGAAGTATGGTTAGATTGTTTGAAGACTGAATTGACTAGTTGGATGCTTTTATATCTAATTGATCCAAAAGAAGAGAAACCAGTTGGTGTGACAGAATTAGAGACAAAATTGAGGAAAAATTCAGTAAAAGACATAATAATAAATCGTATAGATGAAGAGTACCATAAAAGAATTTTGGGAATGACAGAACCAAAGAAAATATTAGAAACACTAAGAGAAGCAAGAAAAGGGGAAGCAGTATCAACACCGACGTCAATAAGAACACGACTATATAACATTAGAATGAAGAGTGGGGAAAAAGTCAGTGAGTTCTGTGAAAGATATGATCAAATAATTAGAGAACACGAATTGAGTGATCATCCTCTAAAAATACATGATTCAGAGAAAAGATCAACATTTTATCAAGCCATTATTGGAGTTATGCCAGAGATAAAAAGAACTGATTCAGTGGTTATTACTACAAGAGGCAAAGAGATGACTATGGTTGAACTTAGAAAAGCATTGAAGAGGATAATGAGGCAGAAAAAGGGAATCATAATAAAACAAATACAACAGCTTCCAGAGCATTTGTTAATAAGTCAAATACTAATACAAAATGGCACAGATGTAATGAAAAAGGTCATTGGAAAAATGTATGTCATTTGATAAGATTAAACAAATGGTTCTGCTACAGCTGCAATAGGATTACTGATCATCATGGTATTGACTGTCCAAATAAAGCTGGAACTTCACATAGTGGTTTAAAGAGATATCATGAAAGCAATTTTGGATCATCAGAACCTCAAATTAAAAGAAGTAGGGGAGGTTTCAATGGTGAAAAAAAAAGAGGATCCTCAAACATCAGAGGAAACAGAGGTAGAGGAAGAGGTTGTGGGAGTTTTAGAGGAAGAGGTGCTTTTAGAGGAACATCTGGTCAATCAACAGCTAGATGGGCCATGCAAACTGATGAATATCCTAAAGATGATGAAGAAAATTGGGATGAGGAACAAGAAAAAGGTCAAGGTAAGAACTTTAAAGAATTGAAACTAAAAAATAAAATGCATGTAGAAGTTCATAGCAGATTCAGGGGCAACAGAGCATATAATAAACAAAAGCTTTATTTTATCAGATTTCAAAATTTCTAAAAACGGAGTAATTAAGAGCGCTAATAAAAATGAATTTGCGGATATAGTAATAGATGGTAGAGGTAATTTATTATTAAAAAATAATACTAATAAAGAAAAAATAAAGCTTACAAATGTTATAGCAGCTAAAGACATTTCAGAAAATCTGTTATCATTGCGTAAAATTGTAGATGCAGGTTTTAGTATTATATTAAATAATGAAATTTTCAGAGTTTATGATAAAGAGAGTAATAAAACAATTTTTGAGGGAAAATATGAAAAACCCAATTGGGTAGTAAAATTTGAAGTGGGTAAAGTAAGTCATGATGATGATGAAAATATAAAAGGATATTACAATTATAGCTGCACAGCGTTTATGGCAAACGATAATGAGTGCTTAGTACAACCACCTACTCATCAAACTGATAATAATTTTTCAAATTCGGAGGGAGAAACTTCAGAGAGTATAAATAAATCAATAAATGACGAGTCTGCGATTGGGAGGGAGAATAGAGAAGAACTCATTAATGAAAACAATGAGATAGAGGTTTCAGAGAAAACTAGGTTAGAAAATAATGATAGTATATCATCAAATAGAATAATTAACTTAGATGATTTAAAACAGATAGAAACTCTAAAAAGTCTAACAGTAGAAAATCCTTCAGAGAAAACAGATCATAAAGAGAAACAGAGTGAAGCTTTACTGTGGCATGCAAGATTGGGTCATGCATCATTAAATTATCTTAAACTGTTATAAAAGAAAGAAAAGATTTTAGAGAATGTTAAATTTGATGATTCAACTAAAGAGTGTGAAATATGTATATTGTCTAAGATGGAAAAACTTCCATTTAAACAAGATAGGTCTAGAGCAGAAAGATCACTGTAGAGGATACACTCAGATTTAATGGGTGCAATTAAGCCAATATCTTGGCCAGGACAAAAGAAATATATAATTACATTTATAGATGACTATTCACGTTATGCCAAAACTTACTGTATAAAAACTAAAGACGAATCAAGTGAAGCTTTAGAAAAGTATATAATAACAGCCAGAAACCTTTTAGGGTTTAATGGAAAAATATGCTATATCAGAACAGACAGAGGTACTGAATATATTGGTGGTAAATTTTCAGAGGTTATGAGGAATGAAAAAATAGAATTAGAAACAGCACCACCATATACTCCAGAGTTGAATGGTTTAGCAGAGAGATTTAATAAAACAATAGCAAATAAAACAAAAGCATTTATGTGTGATTCTGGTTTACCAGCAACTATGTGGGAATCAGCTGTATTAGCAGCAACATATTCATATAATATAACTCCACATAAATCAATAAAATATGAGACTCCTCTTAAAAGAATATCACCAAACTCTAGAGGTCATTTAGAACACATGAGAAGGTTTGGATGCATAAGTTATGCTAAATTGCCCAAAACTGAAACAAAGTTTAGCAGTGTAGCAATCAAAACTGTATTAGTAGGTCATACACCTACAGGATATATTTTATGGCATCCAAGTTCTAGAAAGTTTTTGGAGTCCAGACAAGTGAGGTTTTTAGAGAAACTAGTATATAAAGATGTATACAAGAAAGGTTTAAATAAAGACATTGAGAGTCCAATTAATTTTACAATAGAAGAGGTATTGCTAGATCAAAATAATATTACAGAGACCACAGAGAATACAGAGAAAGAAAACTTAGAAACAAAAACTACAGAGGTTAGAAAAAGAGGAAGGCCCAGAAAAACAGAGGCAAATAAAAATAATAAAAATCTAGAGTTAAATATAGAAAAACCTTGTACTAGAAGTCAAACTAAGAAAATAATAGATATTAGTTTTGCAAAATATACAAACATTTCAAATGAGAAAGAAATAAAAGAGGATGAGTTGATACGAATTTTACTAGCGTCTATACAAAAAGATCCTGGTACATATGAAGAGGCAATAAATTCCGAGGACAGAGAAATGTGGATACAAGCTATCAGAGAAGAATTGGAATCTATGAGAGAAAATGATGTATGGGAAATTATTAACAGGCCAAAACAAAATACTAATGGTAAAAGGCCTGATATAATTGATTCCAAATGGATTTTCAAAAACAAAATAGAAAGTGGTGGGACCATAAAGCAAGATTGGTCATAAGAAGTTTCCAAGATAAAAACAATTATGAGTTAAAAGAAACTTATGCTCCAGTTTCAAGACTGTCATTAATTAGAGCAACACTTTCAATTATAAATAGAGAGAATTTAGAAATGTGTCAAATGGATGTTAAAACAGCATTCTTAAATGGACAGCTTCAAGAAGAGATTTTTATGGAAATTCCAAGAGGTCTTGAAGTTTCAGAAAATACAAAACTTACACAAGTATGTAAATTAAAGAGGTCTTTATATGGATTAAAAGTAAGTCCAAAGAAATGGAATAAAAAGTTCTCAGAGGTAATAAATAAATTAGGATTGGAAAGTGATCTACATGATCCATGTCTATATACCTGGCGACAAAATAATAAACTGTCCTTTATCATATTATATGTAGATGATATGTTGATAGCTAGTAATTGTTCAGAAAAATTAAAACAAATAAAAATACATTTGAGTAGCGTATTTCAAATGAAAGATTTAGGAGAACCTAAAAATTTCTTAGGAATGACAAATCAGAGAAATAGAAAAGAAAATTATATTATAATGCACCAAGAGGCATACATTGAAGGAATATTAGAGCGATTTAATATGAAATAATGTAAACCTCAAAATACACCTATGGTGA